>CM077091.1:15667275-16393608 GCA_039513925.1 Platanthera zijinensis
TTCTCCTATTCTACTAAAGGATATCGTGTGATTCTCCCATTCTCCACAAATACACTATCGCATCCGGATGTTGTCTTCCTGGAATCGACTCTTACCTTCCTAGTGGATCATCACCGTGTCCTGACCCATCTCTTGATGACTCTTGGTTCCTCGTCCCTGCACCTGCATTCTCTCTCCGACTGACCTTCTGTGTCCCCTTTGGGGGCAAGTTTACTCTCGTCGCTCTTCTGATAGTACACTAGTGCCACCACCTCAGCCTACCTCTCCCACCGCTGATATGCCGACTGTTCCTACGAAAGCACCTGCTAGCGTGCCTGCTACTTTCATGCCAGTCAGCCCAAATCTCCCTATTGCAGTCAGGAAAGGGAGTCGGACCTGTCGGGACAAACCACTATATGTTAGTTACCCAGGGATTGTCAGCCTCTCATACTTCCCTGCACTCCACTTTGAATCAATATCGTCTCCCCTCTACCGTTGCGGAGGCCAAAGCTCATCCTGGCTGGATGACTGTTATGCACGATGAATTGACAACCCTTCAACTTAACAACACATGGGACTTGATCTCTTTACCTACTGGCAAGCGGGCTATTGGATGCAAATGGATCTATTCTATCAAAGTTAATGTGGATGGTTCCCTCGATCGCTTGAAGGCCCGCTTGGTTACCAAAGGCTATGCTCAGACTTATGGCATGGATTATGATGAAACATTTGCCCCAGTTGCTAAGATGTCCTCTATCCGCATCCTACTCTCTCTTGCAGCCTCTCACAAGTGGCCCTTGTACCAATTGGTTGAAGAAAGAAGATGATGTGACACGGCGTGGACATCAAGAATGCATTTCTTCATGGGTCCTTAGATGAAGAGGTGTATATGGAACAACCACCTGGGTTCGTGGCTGAGGGGGAGCGTAACAAGGTGTGTCATGTCCGGAAGTCGTTATACGGATTAAAGCAATCTCCTCGGGCATGATTTGCTCGTTTCCGATTTGTGGTCACTCAATTCGGGATTACCAAGAGTACAAAGGACTCCTCACTCTTTTATCAGAAATCTTTGGCTGGTACTGTTCTTCTAGTGGTTTATGTCGATGATATTGTCATCACAGGCAGCAATTCTGAAGGGATAACAAGTCTCAAGGCATTCTTACACTCCAACTTCCAGACAAAGGATTTGGGCTCATTACGGTACTTCCTAGGGATTGAAGTTGCTAATAATGATGATTCCCTCTTTATTTGTAAACACAAATATGCTCTCGATCTTCGATCCGACCTTGGAATGTCTAACTGTGGCCTTATGGATTCTCCACTTGAACCAGGGTAAAAAGGTCTTCATGTTGAAAGAAACCATTTGATTCACCAGAGAAGTATCGTAGAATAGTTGGAAAACTGAACTACCTTACCATATGACTCGTCCTGACATTGCTTGTAGGGTAAGTAAGGTAAGTCAGTTCATGGTTGCTCTAACTATCTCTCAATAGGAATCTGTCCTCTGAATCGTCAGGTACATAAAGAAAGATCCTGGTCTCGTGATATCATACAAGAATCGAAGCCATTATAATATTAAGTCATACTGTGACTCTAATTGGGCAGGCTGCTTAGCCACCCGAAAGTCAACCACAAGATTTACTATCTTTCTGGGTGGGAATCTCGTCTCCTGGAAGAGCAAGAAACAGACCACGGTTGCTAGATCTAGTGTTGAGGCGGAATATCGGGCTGTCCCACTCTGTTGCTGAGATCATGTGGGTTAGACAAATTCTTGGTGAAATCGGGTACCCTGTCCAAGATCTCACTCCTCTATGGTGTCATAATCAGGTTGCGATACAGATAGCTACTAATCCTGTGTTCATGAACGCACAAAACACATAGAGGTCGACTGCCACTTTGTAAGGGAGAAGTATAAAGAAGGACTTATTTCTCTAAGTCATGTGAAGACCGGAGATCAGGTTGCAGATATTCTTACCAAGGGAGTTACGGGGTCAGAATGAACTTTATATGTAACAAGTTAGGTCTGAGAAGTTCTCACGACCCAACTTGAGGGGGAGTGTTAGACTCATTAATCTCATCTCTTATTTTACTATTTGTATGTTGTTCTCTCTTAATATATATATCCCCTTGGACCTCTATTGGAGGTACCAATCATTCCAATATCGCACAACAGGATCCAAATAGCGGGCCACAGTATAGTGGAATAAAGGCTTGAATGTTGTTGTTGTTGTTGTATTTTAAATTTTAAAGATATATATATCTTTATTATATAAACCAATAGCCATATTTGGAAGCACACCGTTAAATGAATACGGACCGTCCGTTCTCCAGAAAATCGTTTAAGGCCATTGGATATAAAAAACGGGGCATGCAAATATCCAGATCTCCAACACATGCACTGTTCCCTGCTTCGGAAATCCCGATACCGCTCCATCCCTCCACGGGCTCACGGGCCGCAGCCGCCGGCGGAGCCGCCGCGAGCCGCCGGCGGCCTGCCCGGCGCCCACCGATGGGTTCGCTGGCATCCGGCGAACCCGCCGGTGGTTGTCCGGCGGCGAGCGGGCAGAGCCACCGCCGGCGATGTCCCTGCCCGTGAGCTCTAGTTTAGGGCTCACGGGCAGGGCTACCGCTGGCGGTGGCCTTGCCCGCTCGCCGCCGGACCACGCCCGGTGGGTTCGCCGGAGGCCGGCAAACCTTCCGGTGGGTGTCGGGCAGGCCTCCGGCGGCTCCGCCGGTGGCGGCATCGGTGGGCAGCGAGGCGGAGGCGGAAGGGGCACGGGAATTTCTTTTTTATTTTTTATTTCATTTTTTATTTGGTTTTTATTAAATAAATTATTATTAAATTATAATTATATAATTTGGTTTTTTATAATTTGGTCGGCGGAAGGGCGGGTTTCACGGTGGCGGGCGAAGCCCGCCGCGGGGCGGGCGAAGCCGCTTGGTTGTGGGTGAAGCCCGCAGCGACGCATCGAGAACGAGCGAAGCCCGTTCGAAGATGCTAGTATATATAAAGTAAAATATCAAATTTTAAAAAAACTTCTTTCAATTTGTAAGACATTAAAAATTGCAAAAATCAAAAGATCATTTTTTTTAAATGGATGCTCGCGCTGAACATTTAGAATCGAGTGTCGAAGAGTTAACCAGCCCATGAGAAATCGAATGCAACTGGAGGAAACTCTCACTACGAATATGGGAGACGTTGGCTAAGTCATCAACGGATTAAGAAACATCCTTGATAACATTAAAGGTATTATCCATTTAGGAGGAGATCACTCTCCACCTCCACATGAACCCCCGAACCGTAGGGTAAAGGGGAACCAGTCCCCCAAAATCTAGACCCCCAAAACGAACCTCAGTGGGATATCGATGTTGAATTAGATGAGGGCGGTTTTGACGGCCGCGTAGACTTGAGGGATGTTTAGATTGGTGTGAGAACATGGAGAAATTCAGCACATGGAGTCAAATGCCATATTACTACTTAGAGTTCATTGCAATATTACTCCTTTCGTTTATGCTCAGAGCAATGCTCCACTCCATTTACCCCTGTTATGTATTTCTAAGCTTCTATTTATAGAATACATAAATTTCACTTCAAAAAAATAAGCAGAAATTCTCATGATTAGAGGGCATGTAAAGAAAAGTAATGTTTTGTTTAGAATGGTTTTTTTGTAGAAATGTTGGAAAATAAGTTAGATTGAGAAATGTCAAGATAAATCCTATTTGCTTAGCTACAAAAGACACAAAATAAATAGAAGGAAGATAGCATTACTTTTGCTAGATCTGTTTGGATAGGAAACTCACTTCCTACTGTGGAACAGAAGAAATACTCAATTTGACATAAGATACTCAAACTATTCATCTTTCTTAGCCTTATCAAGTTGTTAGGCATTTGATATTTATGAAGAACTTAGTTCTCCATGCATGAGAAACAAATGGAAACTGAGGCAGAACCGCAATAATTGGAATGGAGGTAATGTTGATGATAATGAAATAAAACTTAAGGCTGTAACAAGAAATTGAGTATGTCAGCTATACAGCCCGCAGACTTTGAGCAATGAAAAACTAAGTTTTCTAGAAGATTAAACACTATAATAACACACTAGTTAGAAGAATGCTTTTATTATTTTTAAAAGATGGAGAAGTTAATCAACACAGTTGAATAGTATTAAATAAACAGAAACAAATAAAGACATTTATATAGCGTAGTATATTAAGGTTGTTGGTTGATTATATACTGCCTCATTGAGATATACAATCCAAGGCTTCATTGAAGAACTTACAAAGAACCCATATACCATTTTTAGATGCCTAATAACAGTAAGAAATTAATTATAAATTTTGTTTAAGAAAGAATGACAAATAATATCTACATTCTATACTGAATGAAAAGGGATATATGGAGTTAGTAATCTATCATTTCAGAACGGAAACAGTGTAGGGAAGGAGAATGAAGTGTGCAGGATCAAAATATAATTTCTCATACCTCACCAACATGACCGGATAGTAACACAATTTTTTCACTAGAAAATCTATGATCAGTCTCGGACTCCAACCATACATGCCATATTGCAATCCCTTTATAAGTTGCAACCGCAATGACTTCAAAAGGCCTGTAGGAACCAAAGTTCATACACAAACAAATATTATCATTAGTACAATAAATCAGGAAAAGTGCAAAACTGAAATAAAAGTAAACATGACCAAATGAGGCAGAACTGAAATAATTCACATGGTTAATTGTACAAGAACACTAGTTGGCAATTAGAACTTTTTTTTCTCCCTTTTAATGTTGAAAAGTGTTCAACAAAAGATCCTTAGATGTAAAGATATATATTAATATTATTAGGGGTAAAAGGGTCTTTATATATAGTTGGTAACCATAACTCAATGTGTATATACAATCAATCATCTCTAGCAGAAGCTTCAACCAGTCGACTGTCTCCATTAGCTGTCATCAATTGTTATGGATCCTCCGTAAAAGAGGCATGTAACATCAATCTACTCCAAAGCATCCACCTTAGAAGAGCCAGTAGGTCATCAACCGATCTCTCCTAGCTATTCGGTTGAGACACAGAAGACTTTCCATCTTCCACGTCGTTCGTCAAGCAGGCTTCAACCCGACAATCTCTAGTATCGTCCTACCAGAGAAAATTAGTCGATCATTCTTCTGCAGCAACGAATCACCAAAGTCGATTAAGATCCGCAACAATTTAGTTATTAAAGGCGCAAGGCGCACCAAGGTGCAAAAAGGTCTTGGAGTCTAGGTGCAAGGCTTAAGGCGCAGGCCTGACGAAGCCAAGGCGCAACTACATTCATTTTAAATATTAAGCCTCAAACATCAGTTCATCTTCTTGATCAGATTCTTCATCTATTTTACTCATTAATCACTCATTACTATCATTTATATCTCTGAAAAAATAGAATTAATGTGATCGCTAGCATCATATCTAAGTCTTAACAATCGATTATAATTCACAAACACTAAATCATGCAAAAACTATTGAGTTCTTAAATTATTTCCTTTTTTCTTTTGTAAAAAAAATGTTTGTAGCAAAAATCGCACTCAGACCTTCCTTTTATGCTCCAAAAGCGCAAAAAATGTGTACGAAGACGCAAACCTCTGAGCCTGTTGAACCTGGAGTCTTAGGCGCGCCTTTAACAACATAGCACAACAGTCAATCTAGTCATTGTTCTTCCATACAAGAGAATCAAAACAGTCGATCTCATCCGCAATATTTTGTCGGCATTGTTCAATCGTCCTTCTATCATTCATCCAAGGCAGAGCGTCAATCTCATTGGCCAACAAGAATAACAAGTTTCAAAAAGATAAAGTTGGTTTCCTCCCATTCTAGGAATATTCAACGTTGATCAATCCCAGAATTACGGTTGACCGATCGATCTGAGAACCCGAGTTCTCATCCCATCTTCCAGTTGATCACTCTTCGTGGCCCCAATCTCCCCTCGTCTATATGGATCGATACCAGATGCTACTGCTAAAATATTTCTTTTGGTCGATTGATCCCTGCAGTCTACCAATTTATTGATCCCAACGGTCTACCACTTTATTGATCCCAACGATCTACCAGTTTATTGAACCCAACGGTCTACCAGTCGTTCGATCACACGGCTAGTCTCCAATAGGCTTCAGATCCCTAATATCCAACAAGATTCAGATCCCATCTTCCAGAAAAACTCAGATCATCAGTCTCTTCAGATCTCAAATCCACAATTTCCTTTGTACCATAGACATAGTTGTCACAGTTGTTTCGTCATTATGGTACCACCATTCAACCCACCGCTGGTAGCAAATTAGTCAAGGCTTATTTTGACGCTCACTACACCATCAAACCTAGATTTAGTCAATATGTCTGCAAATTCATCAGCTACGTTGACCACTTCTGTTCCTATCCCTGATAAAGACAGTTCCTAATTACTACCGTTTCAGGCATTTCAGACACATGCTACCCATGTTGCAGAGGATCTACCTCCAAGTGCATCAACTCCCACAACTTTTATGACTCAGCCCTCAATTCCACCCACCTAGATCATTGACTCAAGTGCATCAGATCATGTTTGGTGATGGAATTTTTGTTTCATAAACTATGAAACCAACCTCTACTATTTATGTTACTTTTGTTGATGGATCTATTTCCTTGGTTCAAGGTATTGACATTATAAAACTAACTCCCTTTATCTCTTCACTCTATATAGTTTATTGTTCCTGCTTTCCATATAATTGCATTTCATGTCATAAACTTATCCAACATCACCATTGCACTATCACCTCTTCAGCCTCTTCTATGTGTATGTCAGATTCGACGACCAGGAAAGTGATCGGTATAGGACACCAATCAAAGGCCGTCTATTGCCATGTTTCAGGCTCTTGTCAAACAACTGCCTAGTCGCTTCTGGCGATGATCTGCAAACTCATTGCAGTTGAGACATCTTAGATTGCCAAGCCTACAAAGAATTGTTCTGTATCTGTGTAATCTCAATACCCATGACTGTGAATACTAGCAATTAGAAAAACATCATAATGTATCTTCTCCTGTGTCTATAAGTGTTCACCTTACCTATAATATCTAAAGTGTTTTGGAGTCGGGAAACTTTTGGAAATGGTGGGAAACTCGTTCTCAAAGATCTAGGAAACTTTTTCTTTTATTCTTAGATAAAAAAGTATCAGATACTCACAAATATTTTCAAATACTACCGGATACACCTAAGTGTGCTCGGAAATGCCTAAACAATGTGTGTTTTGGATGGTGACATGGAGGAAGACGTGTGAAAGAGAATGTGTTGAATGGTAAGTGGTGAGATCCAATTGATTACATACTTTTATTCATGACTCCTATTTAAGATATGATACATTTTTGTGATACATAAATCTTCTGTAATTTTAATATATGATATGCAAGATATAATAAGAAGCCATGAATGTCACAAATGTCTTCAGATTAATTTATACTTATATTTAAATAATTAAATGGTTAAATGCATATCTCGTATCCTGGGTTTTTGAAAATTACAATTTTTGTATTTGTATCGCATCGCATCTCGTCCTTATGCAGCATGGAACATTCCAATGCACTTGATGCTTTAGTCCGTTCTGATATATAGAGGCCCAATCAGGTCATGTCAAAACTTGGACTTCGATATTATTTCGCCATGATTGGTTACTTTTCTTGTATGACATGGGTGTTCTTGCTGAAATAGCATAGTGAAGTGCATCAAATTGGTAAAAAATTTGCAGGACATTAAACACTTTTATATAAACCGTTTGATTAGATAATGATGCATTCCAAAATTCTAAAATTGACTTTAAAAATATAAATTTGTGATCGATTAAAAAACCTAGCGGGTGAAATCACGTCGCCTTGAGGTTTGACATGCGATATTTTAATCAAAAGTTCCGTGAACCGCACAAGTGACTAACATTCGTCTGTGTCCGACAATATAGCTAATTTCTCGACAAGTTTCTCAATAATGGAAAGCGATAATAATGAGAACAAGTTAATGACAAACAGACTATGGATTATTTTGTGGCAAGCAAGCTCTGAAAATATTAAACTTATGGCATGCATTCATGAAAAGTAGACTAAGAGTAATCGAGATGAAAATGAGGTAGAGTCGTAGCAACGTTGTGTGCAAGCAATGAATCGCAACTGTGAAGGACTGGAATTAGGCAGAGGACAGCTGGCCTAGAACAGTCGTGGAAGGCTCTGTAGAGGGAGCCTTAGCCCGAGAATGTCGCACCTAATGGGTAGGGTGTCAGGGCGATTTGCTGGCGGCCTGGTGGAGGAATGTGACCGGGAAAAATGGCTAGAAAAACTCCAGCAGCAAATTGCAGGGCCGAAACAGGGAACCTGCGGCAAGAGCAGGGATCTTGCGGCAAGAAATGCCGGGAACTGGAAGAGGAGCAACATTGGTCTCACCGACTGGACTAGCGGCGGTTCCAGAAGTGGTCGTCGGGGTGGTCTGAAGCTTCGGACGGCATTGTGGGGCGAGGAGCTCAGCCGACAGGCGGCGGGAGGTGGATATGGCGGGGCTTCTGTGGGTAATACCGAGAAACAAAGATGTCTTCTCCGTTTCTCGATTCTTTCCACGTCTCCTCTCCCCTCTTTTTACGTGGAGTATAAAAAAGGGGATGACATGGCAACCGTTTCAAAGAGGATGGAAGGGCAGTAGTTTCATAAGTAAAGGAAGGCAGCTGTTTTAGCAATATTAAATGTGAAAGTTTTAAAAGACGAGCCGGCTGTTTTAATATTAAAGGGAAGAGTAAAGGCCAAGCTGCCAAGGCGGCTATTTTATCAATATTAAATGGGAAAGTTTTAAAAGTCAAGAGCAGGCTGTTTAATAATATTAAAGGGAAGAGTTTTTAATTCAAGGGCCACTATTTTGACTATTGAAATGGTTTGGAGGAATTAAATGAGAAAAATGAGGGGAATGCCAAGAGATTGATAATTAAATCTGAAATTAGATAAAATTATTATTTTAAGATGTTAATTTCAGATTTAATTATTATTTAATAATTTCACTTCTCGCTTACCCAAATTAACCCTAGTTCTAATTTAAGTACAAATTTTTTAAGATCTTATTGGTCGATCACACCAATAAGTCGCACAAAATAATACGCAAACACGGTGCACGGGAAAAAAAACAAACCAACGCGAGGACATGCGCTACAAAATATTTAAACAAAAAATAACGATGCAAATCAGGTTAAATCAATTCTCTCGGGGTTGAAAGGGCTCGACCCCGACGAGCCTGTGATGGAACCCGCCACTGAAAACATCCAAACAATGAACTGAGTTGTGCATTGCCTCTGCCTCGCCATGGTAGAGAGTCAAACACAAGGATTCATCGCAACACAAGAACTTTAGGCCAACCCTCTTCGCTGAAAGACACGGGAAACTCATCTCCATTGGAAAAATATAACTCCAGACGATGAAATCAATAGTGGAGTTATAGTTTTCCAAAAAATTTAGAAACTGTTAGTCAAAAATTCATGCATGTCATGCAATTGTCTAATAAAAATCAGAGCTGCAAGGAGGTGAGTTCGACAAAGAGGAAAAGAGTCGGTCAATAAAGTAAAGGAGGCAAGGCCAAAAGTAAGAATGATCAACTCGTGCTAGACACCTACAAAAGTTTATGAAGCCAAGATCAACAATCGGCATATCGTCACCCACTGATATCAAGACACTGTCATATCGTCCTTCTCGTGTAGGTCTAGCCTAGACTGCAGCACTAAAAACTTGTGGGTATACTCGTTCACAGAAAGCTTGTCCTGACGAAAGTTGTGGAACCTTCGATAAAGGGTCTACAGATAGTCCGGGGGACATGTCGCTTCCGCAATTGCAACTTAAACTCTACCCACGTAGTGATAGGTGGTAGGCCTAAGGTGAATCGGGTGCGCAATAGTTGAACCCAACAGACTAGTGCGGGTCCCTTAAGCCAAAGTATGACATATTCAACTTGACGATTCAAAGTCATTTGTTGTCATATCATGAACTGTTCCACACGCTCACACCAATCGAGGCATATCTCGGGATCTATGTGACCCTCAAAATCACCGACATCTAACTTAACTCCATCATCCCAATGGGGTTGACGGCGGATTTTCAGCGGCGAATTGGGAGCCCAATTCGCTCAATTTCAGCGGTGAATTGGGCGTCCAATTCGCTCAATTTCAGCGGCGAATTGGGCGCCCAATTCGCTCAATTTCAACGCCGAATTGGACACCCAATTCGCTCAATTTCTTTTTTTCCCATTTTTGTGTCTCACATGCCTCAGGTGTGCGCATACGCCTTGCGTATAGGCTCCCGGGCCCCTTTGCGCCTTGGTGCGCCTTGCGCCTTTAATAACATAGGTTTCATCCTAATGTCATCACGGAAGGAGGTAATCTCAACTTTGTGTTTGTAGGGATCAGTATAGTCTTCATAGATAAAGACAGTTGGTTGTCATGGGGAGGGGGGCAATGCCATCATGTGTGCATGGTCTTGTCGCACGTTGAGGAGCGTCTTGTCATCTCCCACAAATTGACCATCGGGTGTTGATGGTGGGAAGAGGCGGCAATGGAAAACTCATCCCAACTCCCGCAATGGCGGAGACGACCCTCACCAATCCTTCAATTGCCCCATGTAGAGCCCATTGTTTTAAATGTCCTCCGACATGTTAATTTTAGGGTAAAACGACATTTTTTCTTAAAAAAATGATTGTACTTTTGTAAAAATTTAGGCCAATATATCAGATTTTTTCCGATTGTCGGTGCCGACACGAGAAATAAATAAAAAAAGATTGACTAAAGACTAGTATCTCGAAGAATCAATTTGTATTCATGTCAGGGCGGTCGACCATGGAAGCGATACATCTCTTGAGGAGACTCATAGATAACAATCAAAAATGAAAACAAGATTGGCATATGTTGTTTATCGACCTTCAGAAAACTTATGATAGGGTTCCAAGCAGTGGCGGACGCAGAATTTTCTTTGTGTGGGCGGACTGACATGTAGAAAACAATCCAAAATATAGGATAAAACTACATTAATATCAACCATTCCAAACTCAGTTAAGGGTTATTGTTTAGTTCAATATTAAACTTAGGATTAGTATGACAGAAGGGTATCAACAAAATGGTTTCAATATACATCACTAAGCTTATCAACCATTCCAAACTCAGTTAAGGGTTATTGTTTAGTTCAATATTAAACTTAGGATTAGTATGAAAGAAGGGTAAAAACAAAATGGTTTTTTTCTGTTCTGAAATTGAATTTGCTAATCTAACTTGGTCAATTTGTCCTGATAATAAATCCCCCTAGATTGGTATTGACTTTAATATAAAGCTTTTCAGATTAATTTCATTTTTCATTAAACCTAGCAAGGAGTTGGATTAATGGACAATTTTTTTAGGATTATTCACCTTCATTTAATCTAATATTATAAAAAAAAGTCCTCCAGCAAAGAGATTAAAATTATCATTCTTGTATAGGAAAGCAAGAGTGGCATACATTTCAAAAAAATTCTCCTGCATCCAGAAAAAAATTAGCAAGCAGGACAGATAAAATTCATGAGAAAATATAAACCGACCCTGAAGATTGAAAACACAGAATCCATCATTGATACGCAAGTAGACAACTGTTGGCACATGCTTCGTCGGGCCGTCCAGCTTCCCCGGAGAAAGTGCAGTGCATCCTACTCCGGTCAGAATCTTCATGATCGACCGGAGACTGGGGAGCCTGGAAATCAAAATTTCCAAGCAAGTCGCGTTCTTCACAACCGGAGGAGCCAGCGGTAATGGCACAAAAGCCTCCGACTTATGTTTCTCTTCGCCAGACTTCACCCATCCTCTGACTAGAAGTTTCTCCCCAGCTAGCCCTATGCCTCCATCTGCGCGACCAAGAATAGACCTCAGCAAAACCCTATTGGAGTATTCAGATATAGGTATGAGGAGGAGAAGAAGATGGAGAGAGGTTGAGACATTTATGGAGTGCAGAAATGGGTGGAGATTTTGAAGTTCATACATTGGGGACATCCGCAGAGGAGAAGATGCTTTGCTTTCCGAAGAAGGTTTCGAGTGGGAAGTGATAGAGGGGCGGTATGCACCGGGCTGCCCCCACCCTATAAGATATGACAATCCGATATTTAAAAACTAAATCTGACATGTTGCCGACTTCCAATATTTACAAGCTTGGTAGATCCAGGAAATCTTGGCGAGTTACATACTCTGTGAACTCAAAACCACGGAGGTCTCCTAACGCCTTATCGCTCCCACTATATCCAACCATGTTGGATCTTTTTTCACTTGCTCATCGAGACCTCAAGGTCCCATGTCGTTTGATTAATGTCAAACTCGTCAACCACTTTCCCTCAGAAAATTCTATTTAGCGCAAGTTACTCAATCCAAATACCCCAGCCAGAAAGAAATTGTAGATGGAGTAAAAATTATGTATCAAGTTGGAAAAATTGTTATATACGTAAAAGCCCCTCCGCTAACCCGGAGTATAAAGAACTCCCCCGAGAACCAATACAAGGCTAAGCAAGAGGGTTAGTGGTCTAGAGAGAACCAGTAAACACCTTATATTGGCTCTCAAGCAAGCTAGAAAAAGGTACTGGGCAAGTCTACGGCCTTTGTCCTTGACTTCGTGTTAGTACATGTGGCATGTCTTTGTTGAGAACTTAGGCCCTGGGGGAGAAACTTTGGACTTAGGTGAGTACACCCGTAACTGGGTAAGTACGTCCAGATTTGAGCGAGTGCTATCAAACTTCGGCGAGTTTCATACCAGCCTGTTTAGCTTAGCCCTCCATCTCATCGCCTCGGCTTTGAATACCTCTCTCTAGTTGCCAATTCTCACGTATGCATGGAGTGTCACGGAGCTTGGAAAAGAAACAATTACTTGTCTTTTATGTTCATGAATGACACTATAAAGTAAGGTGATTGTTATTTGCACTACAGTTTTGATTATTCGCACTACATTTTCTCCTAATTTTTCGCGTCTTTCCAAAGTACGTCTTGTACATGCATTTTTAGGAAAAGTGTTCAACACGAAAGTTGTAGATCTCGACGAGATCTACAACTTTCGTGTTGAACACTTTTCCTAAAAATGCATGTACAAGACGTACTTTAGAAATACATTCTGATTTCGCGTCTTTTAGAAATACGTCTTGTACATGGCATTTTTAGGAAAAGTGTTCAACACCAAAGTTGTAGATCTCGATGAGATCTACAACTTTGGTGTTGAACACTTTTCCTAAAAATGCATGTACAAGACGTATTTCCAAAAGGCGTGAAAAATTTGGAAAAAACATGTGCGACTAGCCAAAACTGTAGTGCGGATAACAATCGCCTAAATTAATTAAAAAACATAAAACTTGGAAAAATATATTAACTAGAAATTCAAAATGGTGGGATATATTCTAATATTAAAGTTCAAAAAAAATACTTCCTGAACATTAGTAAAAAAATTATAAAATTTGTTACAATATGTGTTATTATGTACGCCATATTTTATGTATTGTGTAATGTTGTATTGGTTATCCCGATCTGCCTCCATATATAGAGGGGATTAGGGCTCCTTCTAATTAATTCGATCTATTTTTCTCTCTTGCGACATGATATCAGAGATGCCCGCTTGGTGTCGTCGTTCCCTGGTGACCGAGACGTCGCCCGCTCCGTCTCACGTACGGTTCCGCTCCCGCCTATCCCGCTGTCGATTCCTCTCCAGGTTCCGTCCACGCCTTCGTTCTCCCTCTTCCGGCGGCACTTCTTCGTCGGCTTCGCACAACACTCGTCTGTCGGGTCTTCCCAAGACCTCCAGTCTCCCGTTTTCTCTTCTTCTCCTTCTTCTCCTTCTTCTTCTCCTTCTTCTTCTCCTTCTTCCTCTCCTTCCTCTTCGTCTCTCTAGGGTTTGTAGCCCCTCTTCTTCCGGCGTCGGGCATGTCGTGAAGTTTTTGCTTTCTTCCGGCAACGCTTTCTTTCTCCTCCATTGTATGGAGTGGATTTTTGTTCCTCTCCTCTTCTACATTTGTATCTGTTTGACGTAATCAACCATTCTTTGCTGCTCTACGCGGAGTGTGGTCTCCAGATTTCTATTCTTGAGCCACTATGTCTTCTCTCAGTGACTCTACTGTCTCCTGCACGTCGGTTCCTCCTCCGGCAAGTTCTCTTTTTGGGAGTCATGATCACAATACTTCGCAGATTACTACTCCCCGGCTGGATGATTCTAATTATCTCTCGTGGTCTCGCTCTATCACCCTTGCACTTAAAAGTCGCCGCATTTTTGGTTATGTCACTGGGCAAACTAAGGAACCGGAGATGACTGCCCCAGATTGATCTCAATGGGATTCAAAAAATTCCTTAATTCATGTTTTGGCTCACGAATTTCATGCATGAGTCCATCACTCGCAACTACTTATTTTTGGATACTGATGTTGATATTTGGCGGCGTGTAGAGGCTATTTATTCTCAAAAGGGTAATGTTGCCCAGATCTTCCAGTTGAGACGAAAGATATCCTATACTGCTCTCTTTGGTCGTGATAAGGTGAGCATTGCTGATGGGTCACTTTCCTTTATTGATGGGAAGGGCTCCATCTCTTGTTCCTCGCTCACCTTATCATCCATTTTGCATGTCTCAAATTTCACACGTAATTTACTATCTATTAGCCATTTGAATAATTCCATGAACTGTTCTGTAACTTTTCATCTTTCCTCTTGTGTTTTTCAGGACTTGAAGACGGGAACGGTGATTGGCTCTGGTAGCTTGGCCAATGGTCTATATGTGCTCAACTCTGGCCCAGTAGCACCTCCTTTGGCTCTTCACTCCAGCACATTTGATTTATATTCCTGTCATTGTCGCTTAGGCCACCCGTCTAATCCTGTTATGAAGTTATTGTTTCCTGTTATACCTACTACTGTTTTTAATTCCTTTGTGTGTGATGTTTGTACTGTTAACAAACATTGTCGAACTACATTTAATCGTATTTTGTTGCCTAGCTCTATCCCTTTCTCTGTGATTCACTCTGATGTTTGGGGACCGTGACCAGTATCTTCTATTTCTGGTTGTGGTTGATTTGTCATCTTTATTGATTATTCTTCTCGCACTACATGGTTATATTTAGTGCAAAAGAAAAGATGTTTTTACTACCTTCAAAAAATTTCACAACATGATTTGCACTCAGTTTCAAACCAACATTTAGATTCTTCACAGTGACAATGGCCGTGAATATCTGGATTCGCAGTTTGCTCAGTACTTGGCTGATCATGGCATTACTCATCAAACTACGTGTGCTTACTCTTCTGCTCAAAATGATGTTGCGGAGCGTAAGAATCGTCACTTATTGGAGGTGGCTTGCTGCCTTTTATCTACAATGCATCTTCCCAAATACTGCTGGGGTGATACTGTCCTTACTGCGGCGAATTTAATTAATCGCATGTCATCTCGCATTCTTGGCAATGCCACACCCCTTGGCACTCTTTGAGTCCCTTCCTCTCAACTTCCTCCTAAGGTATTTGGCTGTGTCTGCTTTGTTCACATTCATCACCCTCCTCCAACTAAACCTGATCCTCGTGCACTAAGGTGTGTTTTTATCGGCTACTCTCCTACGCAAAAGGGCTACATGTGTTTTCATCCTCCTACGAAGGTCTTTATCACCAAGGATGTCATGTTCCGTGAATCTGAGGCCTATTACTTCCCCTGGGTGATACCCCTTCTGTGTCCTCTCCTCCTTTGTCTTCTTCTGTACCGCTACCCGTTCCTCCACCTTATCCCTCACTTCAGGTGGACCTTATACCATTGGAAGTGAGTGATTCTCCCGCTCCTCGCCCTACTGCTCCTAGTTTGCAGGTGTACACGCGGAGAAAACAGAGGACTGCCAGCACACTTGACCTGACTGTGCAACCAGATCAAACACCGGCTCCTGACTCAGGGTCTTTTGAACCCCCCCCCCCCCCCCCGCTCTTAGGAAAGGAATTTGATCATGTACTCAACATCCTCTTTCTAATTATGTTTGTTATGACTCATCATCAACTTCCCATAAGACCTTTGTGTCTTCCCTCGCTTCTCTATCTATACCAGTATCTTGGCAGAGTGCTCTGGAGATTCTCGTGTGGAGAGGCAATGCTTGAGGAAATGGTTGCTTTTGAAAAGAACAACACATGGGATTTGGTGCACCTACCCATGGAAAAAACCGGTTGGATGCAAATGGGTATTCTCTGTTAAACAAAACCCTTAAGGTGTTGTTGAAAGGAGTAAAGCAAGACTAGTAGAAAGAGGGTATACTCAAACCCTTGAGATTGACTATCAGGAGACGTTCGCCCATGTAGCAAAGATGAACACTATCAAAGCCCATTTATCCTGTGCTGCCAGCAAAGGATGGGACCTTTGGCAACTTGACGTAAAAAACACCTTCCTCCATAGAAATTTTGATGATATTGTTATACAAGAAATGTCTGCTAGTTAAAGAAAGCACTATATGTGTTGAAACAGCCTCCAAGAGCTTGGTTCGGGAGATTTCATAGAGCCATGTTGTTATTTGGGTATATCATCGGGGCAACGCCGATCATACACTGTTTATCAAACATCGTAGCGGTAAACTCACAACCCTCGTTATTTATGTTGATGATATTGTTATAACAGGCGATGAAGTGGAAGAGATCAAGCTCCTAAAACAAAAATTGGCTTCTAAGTTCGAGGTCAAGGACTTGGGTGCACTAAAATATTTACTGGGTATTGAAGTGGCAAGGTCCAAGCATGAAATTTTCATTTCTCAAAGGAAGTTACTCTGAACCTGCTTGAGAAGATAAGGATGAGTGGTTGTAGACCAACTGATACTCCAATTGAAGTGAACCACAGGATGGGTCATGATGATGGAAAGGAGATTGAAAATGTTCCTGAATTTCAGATATTGGTAGGGAAACTGATATATCTGGTACATACCCGTCTTGATATTGCTTACGCTGCAACTATTGTCAGCTAGTTTATGCATGCTCTGAAGACTCGTCATGAAGATGTTGCCTACAGGATTCTCAGGTACCTTAAATCCTCACCTGGAAGTGGGACCTTGTTTTCCCCAAATTCAACTCTAAAAATTGAAGTCTACACCGATGCTGATTGGGTCGGTTCAATCGACGATTGGCGAACTACTTCAGGGTAATATTCTCTTGTTGGTGGGAATTTTGTTACTTGGAAAAGTAAAAAACATGTGGCAAGATCTAGCGTTGAAGCAGAGTTTCGGACTATGGCCCATGACGACTATGAAGGTCTTTAGTTACACTCAATGCTAAATGACCAGGGTCTCACAGAAGAGGAGCCCAATCTGCTGTATTGTGACAACAAGGCTGCTATCAGCATCGCCCATAACCTAGTCCAACACGATCGAACTAAACATATTGAAGTGGATCGTCATTTCATCAAAGAGAACATTGAAAAGGGGGTTGTTGGTACTCTTTTTGTTTCCTCTGATAGACAGCTTGTTGATATACTCACGAAAGGACTGAGTGGGAGTACCTTTGGAAGAATTGTTATCAAGTTGGGCATGATTAACATCTCACAACCAACTTGAGGGGAAGTGTTATAATATGTGTTATTATGTACAGTGCATTTTATGTATCGTGTAATGTTGTATTGGTTATCCCGATCCGCCTCCATATATAGAAGGGATTAGGACTCCTAATTAATTCGGATCTATTTTTCTCTCTTGCGACAAAATTAAATAATGTTAATTTAAATACATAACCAACTATAATAAAAAATAAAAAACTATCACAAACAATAAAGTTAGAGGATAAAAACACTAGACATTTGTGTTTACATCAAACATAATAGCGTAAATATAAATTATTAAACCTGAAATTACACTGACAATGTTAAATGGATCCAAATGTTAGGAAGTAAAAAGTTGGTGATATTTAAGGTGAGTATGTCAGCTATGACCATACAAAAAATGATGTGTGGAAAACAGTAATATATAAATTTAAGGAATATTTATATTAAAATAGTTGTGGAGTAACATTTATCAAAGATAAAATAATACAAAACTTTAATTTGGTGATTTGGGATTGACCAATGAAAGTTATAAAAGGTACTGATACGAGTGGGTTGGCCCTCTATTATCCTGGGCTAATTATCCGACCCAGCAAGGGACCCACTCACTTATCAGGGCCGCGGCCCGTGACACCCCAACCCGTCTCGGCAACCAGTTTAATTGTCGCGGGTTGTTGAGGCGAGGATTCGATTCCCCCCCCCCCCCGATAAGAGGACTTAAACATGTCCTCCATCACCAACTGAGCCGCGACGGGTTGGGGTGTCACGGGCCGCGGCCCTGATAAGCGAGTGGGTCCCTTACTGGGCCGGATAATTAGCCCGGGATAATAGAGGGCCAGCCTACTTGTATCAGGTACCAATTAAACGAATAGACATAGTCGAAGAATTAGGTAGGAGAAGGGTTACACACTTACACCCAAAGTAACATAGATGAAAATTGTTCAAGATCATTTATATAGTTATGATTTAACGCCTACAGCCCCGCTCAACAAGAATGATTGCAAAACAAAGATACATAAAGCAGATACCAACTAGTGACTACTGATAATGACTATATTAATAAATCAATTAAGTTAACCAATAATCTTTTTCGCGGGTTACAACTACAATTGTTTATTTATAGAGTGTCATAATGTTATAATTTGCAACCAGTGATACATTTTATTTATCATTTATCAGAACAATATTTCATTTAGGTATAAAATCTTAAACTGAATATTAAATTAACAATATAATTTTAATGTCTATTGTCGAAATGAATTAATTGTTATAATTAATTTGATTTCAAGTTATAGTAAGTTCACCTAAAATTTCTTTCCCTTTCTTTTATACTTGCACTTAAAGAGCACTATTAGAATCTTGCATATCAATTCAATCTACTTTGGAAGTATAAAAACTATCGTTTCTAATATTATAGGTAACACGCATATTTCTATATTCCTCAAAAAAGAAACAAAATATAATAATTAGAAAGAAAATTAAAGCAAGAGTAGCGAGTTAACTAATTAACAAGAATCTCTCGCCAGACAAGCGTACGGCAAATTAAAACTATTGAGAACTTAACCGTTCTATAACACTTTCATAGGATGTAACATATTATATCGAATTTGTTTTACCTGCCAATATTGGGAGCCCAAGCTAAAGCATGTACTCTATCATCTCTGTCTTCAGGTAAAGATAATTCTGCAACTGGTAACCACCTTTGATGGTGCTCCTCGAACTCCCACATCTACAAAGTTTAAATTCAGATGACTATCCATTTATGTGAAAAAAATTTAGTTTCTTTAAAGAAGAAAACACCATGCAAATTCAAAAGAAAGCATATTAGCATCATTTTACTCCATTACAAAAGCAACCAATGCTTCAGTTGAAGCCAGGCTCATTCTCCTTCTTTATTAAGTAAACAATTAGAAAACAACCAACATATTAGCTTTTTTATCATCTAAAGCTAGTGTATTGCAGTTCTTAGAAGGTAATTAAATTTTAAAAAAAAACATCATTGGTGGCTTAAAATTAACTAACAAATAAATTTCACTTTTCTAGCTAAAACCATCCTCCAGTAAATTGGCGTGCAAGACATCCCATAGGCGTGCAAACACTTTCGGAACAAGACTCCAGAAGGTTGTATAATAGAAGGTACAAACCATGAAAATTTTGGAATATGTAGCTTGGTCAGAAAACTCCTTGATCCGATGCACCAGATTATTCTGAAGTTGTCCAGGATAAGCATGTATCATGTATACAAATACTTTATTGCTTATATTTTTGATGCAGGCCAAAGAATTTAGGCATATTCAGAAGCTGACACAGAATCGTCAACTTTTGGTAGTCGTACAAAAAATTGTAAAAGTCTCCTTATCAAAAGACTTGGTGTTTGATTCTAAGAGTTTCTTTATCAAAAGAATTAACGCATTTGTTTGGCAGTGGAGTCCTACCCTGTGGTAGAAGAGAGGAGTGTCATGTTTTAAGGGAACATTATAATTTCTTGTGTCGTCTGGATTGCAGTTTTATAGATTAGATTTTCCTTACTACATTATTGACAAAAACATCTATAATTCTATTATGACAGGTTCATATATACCAACTAAACTATACGTAAATGAAAAAAAGCTCTCGAAGCCGAAAGCTAAATAGAGTGAAAGGGACAAGAAGACAAGATCATGTGATGTCATGGTGTACCGAATATCTTTGTGTCAACGATGACAAATGAAATTAATCAAAGAATGGTTGATTGCCAATCAGCCAAAGAAATTTAGGACTCCCTCATAAGGATTGTTGAAGGGAGTGCAGATACAAGAAAACACAAGAGATACCTTATTATCTCATAATATGAGAATTTCAAGAACGACCCTAAAGAAAATGTCAGACATGTATTAGACGTTCAAACAGATTGTGAGTGACTTAATGGGCCTGGGCAAAGAAATTTCTACAAAAAAAAAATCAATAATAAACAACTTATGTTTTTCCCAAGTTGCTGGAATTCAAGAATCTACATAATGAAAGTGTCTAAATGGAATTAAGAGATATCTATTGATACTCACCTGGGAAAGTTGAAGTCTTATGAAATGTTGTTCGAAACTAGAGAAGTGAATGAGCAGAAAGAGAAGGTTATGACTATGCCAAAAGAGAAGTCAGTTGCCCTTAAAGCAACAGATAGCAACAGATAAGGAAGCATTTTCCCTCAATGATGAATTAATCAGTATCCTCGCAAGGAGATTTAAGAGGTGGTTCAATATTGAAGATTTTGAGAAGGATAGCAGATCTAGACATAAGTCCAGGTTTTACAAAACTTCTTCTGATGAAATTATATGTTTCTCATGCAGGAAACTTGGACACAGCATCCGAGTGTCCATATAACAAGAAGTATAAGCAACATAAGAGAAATGACAATAAGGAAAAAGATTTCAGAAGTTAATCAGAACAAAAGAAGAAAAACGAGAGCTTTATTGCAGAAACCTGGAGTGAAACTGAATCTGAAAGTTCATTCAATTTATACATTAAAGAAGAGGAGACTGAGAAGAAGTGTCTTGTGGCACTAGAACTTCCTGCTGAGGAAGAAGAGGTAATGAACCTAGATTTTTTTATTTAAGCTTTGAAGATTTTAAGCAAACTTTCATGGGTTTTGCCAAGACCAACTGTCTGCTGAGAGAAAATTAAGATTATCTTGCATGAAAACTCTAAATTTACAACTGAGAATACTAAGCTCAAGGAAAAATGGAAGCGGTTAACCTTCATGAAGCAAATGTTCACCATATGCAAGATCAGATTGTTTCGCTACAAAATGATTTTAATGAAGCTCTCATGAAAAAAACAAGCTCAGTGAAGAGATAATTTAAGTAAAACAATTTGTGGACTCAACAAATGGCAGTAGCTAGGCAGCTTAGAACAATCACTGAAAATCTATCTAATAAATTCAAGAGATTGGGTCAAGATGGTGATCCAACCATTGAAATAAGCTATGATGTTATACCTGCTAGGAAAAAGTCTGTAAACATTGTTAAAGAGGAGCAAAAACATTCCTAAGGAAACTTAAGTGGCGTTTGGCTGCGCAGATAAATTGTGGTGCGGCTGGGCCAAAACGCCCTTTGATGCACAAGCTGCGATTGGTTGGGTTGTTAGAGTACACGCCATTTATTAATAAACGCCACCTAAAGTCTATCAGTCGTTTGCGCCTCCTCCCTCCAGTTCGACCGCAGCTTGTGTGTTTCGCTGTTTTGCACGTGTCTCCTCTTCCCGATGGACCCCCCCCCCCCCACACACACACACACAAATCGAGCACCCTAACTTGCCTGTCGGCCGGATTTCTCACCGGAAAACATTGTGCCTCCACCAAGAAACCACTGACGACCATCCTTTTGCAAGTCGGCGGGATTATTCTCTCCCCATCGACGACGATCGCTTCCTGCCAGCATCTACCCCATCGACGGACAGCTTCTACTTCACCCCCATCAACGACAAGCTTCTACTTCTTCTCCCCCGTCGATGACAAGCTCCTACAGCTCCTCTCCCGCAGGATCTCTGGTATGATGTCTGACATGTCACCGATTTTGCTAGATTTTTTGATTTGATTATCCCTAGCCAGATCTTTTTGCATGATATTTTAGTTGTGTTTTTTTGATAGGATTAGCCCTAGCAAATGTGTACATGAAAATGTGTACAAATGTATGTGTGTGTGTGTATGTGTGTGTGTGTTTGAATGTATGTGTGTGTGAGCCTACACGTGTACTTTTTAGCAAAACTACGTGTTTGTGTGTACAAATGTGTGTGTGTACTTCTGTGTGTATTATTGAGTATTGTTTAATGTTTGTGTGTGTATATGTGTAGATGTGTCTCTGTGTATGTGTGTGTGTTATTTTGTCTGTTTATGTGTGTGAGTATGTGTAGTTGTGAGTGTGTTATTGTTTATGTTTATGTGTGTATCAAGGTTGAAGATGTCGGATGTCGGGGACACCCGGTTTGGGTTTTTATGTCGTTTTTTATATATCGGGGATATTTCATATATCGGGTTTTAATAGTTAATTAATTATATATGTAATCAAATATTATTTTGTTATACAAGTCACAGTACTAACTATTTTACAACCTATTGTACTTTTAAATATTAAAAGTTATATGTAATATTTAACATACAATACTTTAATGATAGAAAATTTGTAAAACTAGTAATATTAAGAAACTTGCAACTATATATTACTTCAAAGAGATCAAATTTTAAAAATTAAATTTCAAACGGATCTCATTCTTCATCACTTATAGACTTATCTATACTCGGAAAAGTAGATAAAATATGATCTTCATCGGATGAACCCTCTAGATCAGCCTCGTCCAACTCAGATGATTTTCTATTTTCCTTTCGTTGATAACTAATTGTAACTACTTTGCTTGTAGCTAGTCTTGGAGGCCTCTTTTCATCATGATAAGCATCGACTATATTGTCAATTTGCGTCCATGTCAAGCCCTCTTAGGGAAAGACTTCATCATCGCCATCTTCATTTGCATCCTCCTCAGGATCAACATTCACCATCCACTCTTGTACCATCCAAAACCAACATTCTTAGTTGTCAATGGATCTCGAGATGTCTCTAAAGATTTTGACTTCAGCAAAGCATTGAACTTTACAAATATTAAATCGTTCATTAGATCATTAGATCTTTAGTCACCTTTTATATTATTCACACAGATTTTATTTATCCTACAACATTTTGCATCATCAATAGTATACAAAGTTATGACTATCATTCAAACTTTTAAAGTATCCAACAAAAGGAACAAAGCATTCAAGTATCATTCAAACTTTCAAAGTATCCAAGTAGCAAAGGTGTGAAGCGTCGGGGACAGGTGATGTAAAGATACATAGTTCGTCATGGGATGGGCGGTGGAGGTCGGTGTCGGATCAGCGGGTCGCACAGTGTCAGAGGTCAAAGCCGACTGCATCGGGGCGGCGGAGAGAAAAGGGCGATGAGTATAGACACGGATAAGAGGGGGCTTGTGGAGAACAGGAGCCGGGTCAGGGAGGAGTGGTGGTGGAGGAGAGGTAACTGGGATGACAGATCTTGGCAAGGAATCTGGTGGAAGAGAGGGGAAGTATGGTTGATCTTCCCGAAAGGTAACATCCGTTGAAACAGTTACCTTACGGGTAGTAGGAGAATAGCAAACATAACATTTCTGGGTACGGGAATATCTGACATACATGTGTGGTTGCGTGGGGATCCAACTTGTCTGTGGATGGACCAAGTGAACATAATAAGTACAACCAAAGATGTGAGGCGTGAGAGAGAACGGATGAGTGGATGGAAAGAGGAGACTAAACGGAGTAGCATTTTGGAGGACGGAGGAAGGATGACAGTTGATGAGATAACATGTCGTCGATAGCGCAAAGTTCTAATATGCCTTGGGTACCTGCATTTGAATCATTAGGGAGCAAGCAACATTGAGAAGGTATCTATTTTTACGTTCAGTCACTCCATTTTGTTGGGGGGTATAGGCACACGAAGTTTGGTGAATGATTCCAAATTCAGAACAGATATTAGCAAATTCATGGCTAGTGTATTCGCGAAAATTATCTGTTCGGAGAGTTTTAATTTTGTCGGAAAACAGTGTGCGAGTCTCATGAACGAAATCCCGGAACACACGGGGAAGCTCGGAGCGACCACGAAGTATAACCAGGTTGTGCAATAATAATTATCAATAAAAATGATGAAATAACGATAACCAAACACACTAGTTATTTTGTACGGGCCCCAAAAATCAGAATGTACAGGAATAAAAGGAGCAAGGCTCCGAGTACAATAGGAGGAAACGAGGAACGATGTTGTTTTCCCCAAATACATGAATCACGGGTAAATGTTGGAAGAGAAATATCAGGGAGGGCCTTCTTGAGGACTGGAAGAGGATCATGCCCAAAACGTTGATGCCAATCAATGGAGACTGGGGAGAGGATTGTAGGAGAAACATCAAGAAGGTAGAGCCCATTTTACAATCGTCCTTTACCAATGATATTATGTGTCCGTCGATCCTGCATTAGAAAAGAAGAAGGGGTGAATGTGATAGAGTAATTCAAATCGACAGTGAGACGACTAACAGAAAGTAAATTAAACGGGGAGCCTGACACATGGAGAGCCGAGCAAAGAGAGATAGAGGAGTTGAGAGGGATATCAGCAGAGGCGGAGACAGGCACTGTGGCGTCATTGGTCACAGTGATAAACTTAGGATGTGAAGAATCCAAGTATTGATGTGGATTTAGCGAGGTGATATAGTGAGTAACACTTGAATCCACTATCCAGCACAGACTAGTGGAGAGACAAGCGATATCTTCATTGGAGATGGAGGCAACGGAGGCAGGCAGGTGGCTGAGCATCCCGTGAAGTTTTTGTAGCTGGAGGTGAACTTCTTCGAGGTCAGCACTAGTGGCAGAAGGACTGTGGGCAGCAACGGAAGCATTCGGTCGAGGAGGAAGACCATGTTTTTGGTAGCATGTCGCCTCAAGGTGTCCATCCTTAGCACATAAAGAACACTTAGGCCGCGGCCCGCAGCCTCGACCCCGTCCCCGAGAGCCTAAACGCCCTCCATGGGTAGGGGGAGGGAGAGGCAGTAATGGCGCAGAAGAGTGTTGGAGAAGAGCTGGTGAAGGCAGGCTGATAGTATCAGGAGGCAGTGTAACCTTTAGCAATGTGGAACACACATCAGAGAATGAGGGAGTCGTGACTGACGAGAAGATCTGAGCCCGAACACTATGTGGATGAGGCGGAACACGAGCCATCATCATGGCAATACCAACTGCTTCCTTTTGAGCGCGCTGGGCAGCGAGATCCGTAGTTGGGGGCTGATGCTGAATCAAGACTTCAACCAGTGTCTTTGACTGAGCAACAAACGAAGTTAAGTAGGAAGTACAGCCGGTGTCAAGAGTCTGAAGATCGGTGATGATATCATACAAGTGCTGAAGACTCTCCTTGCTCGAGTAAAGAGAGTGGAGCTCATCCCACATCGCCTTGGTTGTCTCGTGATACATGTCATGCGGTAAGGTTTGTCATCAAGGGAGTTAAGAAGTCATGTTTCAATACAACCATCGTACCGAATTCAGTCATCGGTAGGGCCACAAGGAACATCCTGAGTCAAATGATGCAGAAATCCCTTTGACTGAAGAACCCGACAAACAGAGTGCACTCACTCAACGAAGTCCTTTCCAGTAAGAGAGATGGTGGTAATGCGCAACTCATCACTTAGTTCAGGAACAGTCGCAGCAATAGGAGTGGAAGTGGCAGTATAGGTATCCATGACCAAGTAAGCGGTGGTTAAGCGAAGCGGCTAGGAGAAAAATACACAGCGGACAGACCACCGCGGACAGGAACAGGCAGCAGCGACTAAGGACTGGTGGACTGGCACTCGACCAGCGGCAAGATCAACAGCGGCAAGCCAGGCCGCAGCAAGCAGAGACCACGACGGCGCGGTTTGACGAGGCTAACCGGCAAGGCCACGTCGGTTAGAGCAACGAACTTGAGGAGAGACCGCAGCGGACTGAGGCAATCAGCACGGAGTGCGGCAGAACGACACGTACTGAGAGAAGTCGGCAAGACCACACGATAAGAAACTCATGCGGCAAGAACAAGGCGCGACAAGAGAAGTTGGCAAGAGCAAACCGCACGACAAGCACCCCGCAAGAAAAGAGAAAGACCGGTGCGACAGGTTGGCGACAATAAGCAGATCGCTGGGAGACCGCGGGGAGCAGGCGGATAGAGATCGGAGGGGTCTGAAGAGGAGAAGATCGCAGCAACAAGAGAAGAAGATCGCAGCGACAAGAGGAGATCGCGGCAAAGGAGATCGCAGCGACAAAGGAGATCGCAGCGACAAGAAGAGATCGCGCGGTTAAGGAGAGAGGAGATCGCAACAATCGGAGATCACAACAATCGGAGATCACGGCGACAAGAGGAGATCATGCGGTTAGGGAGAGAGGACCACAGCGACAAAGGAGAAGTCGAGCGGTTAGGGAGAAGAGGCCGCAGGAAAGAGAAGAGAAAAAAAAGTGGGTCCCACGAAGCAGAGTGGAGAGAGAGTATAAAAAGGGAGAGAGGAGGAGAGGGGTGGTGGTTCCACGAGAAGGAGACTTGCAGTTAGAGGCAAGTAAACTGCAAGGCAAGACACCGCATAGAGAGTTGCGGGTAGAAGGGCAGAGACCGCGGAGAGGGTTGCGGATAGAAACCCGCAGAGAGGGTGGTAGGTAGAAAATCAGAGACCATCCGGGATCGCTGGCTCTGATACCATGTAGAGAAATACAAGATTAATTAATAAACGAAACACGAACATTGTATATCCTTGTTGAGTACATATATATAAGAAGGAGAAAGAGAGAAGAATCTCATTTACAAGATGTGGGACTAATACATAAAGAGAAGAAGAAACTAAATGGGTCATTATGTGGGTCTTTACATTGTCTTTTCTAACAGAAATATATGGACATGAAAAGTTAACGGACATGGAAGCTCATTGCCCTCTTTATGAGGCAATTTATGATGTCCTCATTGATCGATGAACAGTGTTGCACACCACTACATTGCATGGCTCATTCTCTTAATCCAAGATAATATTTTTGCTTATTTGATATTTAATATTTACTATGATTTATTTATTTACTATTTTTGCATTTATTTTAGGTACTATAGTCGAGAATGGCTTGATGGAGGGCCAAATAGAGTTGCTCCAAATACGGATAAGGAGATTTCTTTGGAGAGGAATAAATACATAAGAAGATACTTTCTTGATGTGGTGGAGAGAAATATAGTAATCAATGAGTTCTCTAGGTTCACGGGAATAGTTTGGAGAGTAGAGCTTCATTATTTCCCAAAAATTGGTGGAGTTAATATGGAACTTTTGTACCTAAATTGCAAAAAAATTCTTTGAATCTTTTAGGTCAGCCTTCTGCATGTCCTGTTGTGAGAGAAATTAGAGTGCATACTCATTCATTCACTCATTGAGAAGAAACAAAATTCTACTGCAATGAGTTGATGATTTGGTGTACGTGCATAATAATCTATGTCTATTATCGAGGAGGAATGAAATCTACAATCAAGGAAGGAGTAGAATGTGGGATATAGGAGGAGATGCATGGGCAATTCCTTTTGATGGAGTTGACATGCTTGCGATTGCCAACTTGTCTTTGGTTGAGCCAGAAATTGAAGATGTCTTGATCTTCAACAATATGGAGCAAGATGAAGAAAATATGTGATGAACATCGTTAAATTTGAATGATTATGAATATTTTATGTCTAAGAACTTCATGTTATATTGCATTATTTATGGGTTTGTACTTCAATTGATTATTTATGTCTTATGTTTTATTGATTTAAGAATTTATAATTGTATTTGTGATATATAAATATATATTTATTATATATAATGCAGTGTATCCCGCCGTACCCGTATTCTTGTTTTTTTATTTTTTTTCATGCCGTCATACCGGATGCGTATTGTACCCGGTGCTCGTACCAATGCTTCCTAGCCAAATACTAATAGTTTATAATTAACCGCTTCTGAAAATTTTTTGTCAAAGATTTTCAAAATAAATACCATACTGGAAGTGTAAAAACACTGATGTTCACGGGCCACTAAAACTGCATCAAATTGCCTAGTAAAAATGAAGGCATGCAGCATATATTCTAACTCTTCAAAAGCAACCATCTTATGGAAGTCGAATTTAATGTTAACTGGTTACCATTTATATATTATAATCATTCACAAAGCAGGTGAAGATGAAGCTTTTGTGTAAGTTCTCGATTAAACTGTTCATTCAAATGCTAAAGAAATAATAGGACCTCAAAAAGATCATGCTGACTGCTGAGCATCTAAGAAATAGAGAAAGTCTGAGCATATTGCAATGTTAATAAACTATACCTAATCTTTAATTATTACTTGTCTTTTCAGGATACCTTTAGAATAAAAAATAATAATATGTACATTAGAATGATATTAACCTTGCAGGAATTAAATTGAGGGAGATCTGAGTTAAATCCCAATAAAAAGCTTGATTGTTGGTTTTCACCTCTTCGAGGACTCCAAGCAATAGATGCAGAAGTACACGTTGGTTTCCCAAACACCGAAACAGAATCAACAACATTCTTAAAATTGGCCTGCAAAAATAAATAATCTTAACATTCATCCATCTCAAGAGAAGACAACGTTAAAGTAGGAACAATTCTGCAGTAATTAGGGAGAAAATTTTCAAAATGAAAATCATACTTATGATCAGACACAAGGTAAGATGGGCGTTTTGAAACTAATGTAAACCACAATAACGGTTTTGATACATAAATAATAAATTTGAGAGTGTTTTACTTGTGCTGCGCAAACAAGATTTCACTAATAATAGCAGGTGATATTCAATCTAAGGTTCGCAAACACGGATACGATCTAACAACTAACATATAAATATAAACATGACTAACGCTCCACAGGCATGCGAGTAAACAAATCAAAATGTGAGAATATTATAAATTGACCACAAACAGGTTTTATGTTAATTGACGCAAGCAATGCTTTAAAAAGTAAATATCAAGTAAATAAAATTATATCATTTTACTAACATGAAATGAACACAAAAAAAGGTTGAAGATATACCATAGGCGAAAAAAGCAACAGAATAGGGAGGCACAGAACAAGGGGGCGTCTGCTCGTAGCTCAGGACTGCTTGGGGGTGGTTGGAAATGGAGGGAAGGTGCACCAAGGGGCCGGTCATAGGAGGAAGGTTGAACGAAGGTGAAGAAAATATCTAAAGATGTAACGGTCGGGCAGACGAGACGGTGGCTGATAGACACTAGGTTGCAGGAGGGAATAACCATGGAGGAGGGATCTCTGAAAATTAAGGGAATGGTGGTTGGGAGGCTGCAAGCACTGGTGGGAAGAACCATCGGCTTGGAGCGAGAAGGGAATGGTGGTTTCACATAAAAAAGCAAGCGTTGGGCCGGACCTCCTAAAACAGAGAAGATTTCCCTATTTTTGTATTGGTCCAAGCTCCCATCTCTGGAGGGAGGACCGGCTTTTAATAAGGAATAAGTTTTAAGTATTTTAAAAAATTAAATGGAATTAAATTTTAAAGTACGAGATTTAAAGGACCAAAAAAGGAATTTTCAAAGGATTTTCCCACTTATTAATTCTTATCATAATTTAATTATGAAAATAGAATATACTTAATTATCATTTTTTGTGCTTACGCTAATTAACATGTTACCTAATTTGACGGATCTTTTTATTCAGACACTTATTGGATGATCACCACAATAAGCCGTCACAATGGGCGTTGATGATATGCACAATATAAGGTAAACAGTACATGTGTGATAACTAAATACATATAAGGGAATATATTTGCTACACAAAGATAATGTGAAAAAAAAATTAAAATAAAGATGAGTGTAATGTATCCAGCGGCGGCAAATCCGGCCGTCGATATGAGAATGCTCCACTTCTGTCATGCTGCTGAATAAGCAAGAACTGAGTAGACTCCGCCAAGATAAGTCTGAAATGAAACCAAGAGTAGAAAACTCTGGGCTGTGTTAGGCAGTGGGGCAAAGGAAAGATTCTTTGTTGCAGCCTATGACCTATAGGTAAACTCCCGTTTTAGAAAAATGCAGGAAATCATTCTCCTTCAGAAAAAATATAATCCCCGATAATAAAATCAACAATGGAATTATAATTTTTTGCAGATGCTCGCAAATTGTTAGTCATAATTATATGCATAATATTTAAATGATTAGTAAAAATCCGAGCATCAAAGAGGCGGATATATCACCGGCTTTCTTGTTAGAGACTTACAAGCATCTACTAGACCAATATCAATGACCCCAAACATAACACTTGATAGAATCTGACTAACAATAGCAATCAAGACATTATCCCACTATATTGTGGTCAGTTATATGGATCCTTTGTCGCCAAGTGCCCTATCTTTAGTAATAATCTCACTAATGCCTAAGTACAACATGTCTTTTCTTATAGTTTCACTCCAAGTCTTTATTGGTCAACCCCTCCCCCGTTTAACATGTCGAGTGACTAAACTCCCACAACACCTAACTGGTCTCTAATGGCCTCCTTTTTATGTGTTTGGACCATCTTATTCGAGCTTGTCGCTATTAAAGTTACAGTGTGTGTGCGTGTGCGCGTGTGCGCGTGCCCTAGTATCGAGATCATGATTAATTTATTTCATTATATCTATCGTGGTATCAGAGGCTAAGGGTTCACGCACGACATCTGATTCCACCTCTCGCTAATGCATCTGTCTCCCGTGTTCGGTCCTCACCCTGATGTTGCTTACGGTCGTCGATCCTGATCTCGCTTCTGGTCGCTGATCCTGATCATGCTTCCCATCCATGAATTCATGTTTCTCCCGCTCCAACCAAGCCAACCGCACCTGCCTCCTCGTCGATGTCAGCATCGATCGCGTCCAGACGATCTAAGCAAGCGTTGAAATGATCCATATGCGCTCCAGACGATCGACTTCGACGATCAAGGCATCGACGCCTTTAGCCGGAGTCCTAGCCATCGGCCCTGTTTTCCTCCTCTGCTGAAGTCCTAGCCGGCAGCCCCGTTTTCCTCCTCCTTCGGCTGATTTCGCAGGCGTCGACCCAGTTTTCCTCCTCGGCAAATCTTCGGTCATGATCTTCTTCGGCTTATCCCGCAGCCCCGATCATCTTCTTCGACCACCTCTGTCATCTATTAGTTCGATGGCATCGTCTCACATCTCAGCTGCCTTCCTCCAGAACACTGATGTCATCCTCGGCAGCTGAAACTACAAGGCAGCTCAGTCTGGTGCTCCTCGTCGCCCACTTGTTTGTTCTCACCGTTGTCAATGTCTTGGTCATGTCAAATATGAGTGTCACAAGCTTTAGAGGGCTCAGCAGTTGGGTAAGCAGTGTGCTACTGCTGCACCTTCCGCTCACCTTTCTGCTCCGAGGCAGTCTCTCTCTATATCTTAGCTTGCCCAGCTGATTACTCAGCAGCTCTCCCAGGGTTCACTGCATCGCTCTTCTGCCTCCGTACTTCCATCGAATGCTTCTAATGTCTCTGCCTCTCAACGGACTGCCTCCGCCCATGCAGGTATCTCTCCCTCTGACTGTTTGCTTGACTCTGGAGCCTTCTTTCACATGACCTATGATGTCACCCACCTTTTGTTCCGTCAGTCTGGCACCTGAACTTAGTATCATGATAGCATATGACATCATTCTCCCCATCGCTAGGTGTGGACTCTTTCATAGCAGTCATTTTCATGTTCCAGATGTTGCCTACATACCCAAGTTATCCATGAACCTTACATCCGTCAGTCAACTCACATCTCACAGTTGTCTTATTATTTTTTGATGATTTTTTGTGTCATATGCAGGATCGTCTGACAGGGACACTCCTTGGAGTTGGTCGTCACCGTAACGGAGTGTACGTCCTTGATCATCTTCATCTGCCACCCACTCCATCGTCGGCGGCAACTTCTACCATTTGTCTTCCTTCGGTGGGCTTCTCTCAGTGGTATCATCGTCTTGGTCATCTCAGTGGTTGCGTCTTGCGTCTCTCATCAGTCATGGTTTCCTCGATCGTGTTTCTGATGAAGGATCTCACTCTTGTAAGGGTTGTAAGCTTAGTAAAGAGCTACAACTCCCCTATCAGTCTAGTGATTCTAGGTCTCAGCGTACTTTTTATTTAGTTCATTCTGATGTATGGGGACCCACGCCTTTTATATCAAAAGGTGGGCAGCGGTACTATGTTTTATTTGTTGATGACTATTCTCGTTATTGTTGGATCTACTTTATGCATTCTCATTCTGAATTCTTTCAAATCTATGTTACTTTTTTGTTATGTTGCGCACCTAGTTTCTGCTTCCATACGTATTTTTCATTCTGACTGAGTGGGGAGTATCTCTCTCAAGCCTTTTGCGATCTGCTAGCTACCCACGACATTCTCTCTAAGCTTTCCTGCCCCGGTGCTCACGCTCAGAATGGCACCATCGAAAGGAAGTATCGTCACATTATTGAGACAGCCCACACCCTCCTCATCTCCTCCCACGTTCCTCCTCATTTTTGGGTTGAGGTTGTTTCCACTTTTGTCCAAGTTTGCAGATGTCAAATGTCGAGTTTGTGTCGGTTTGAGTTTGAAATGTCATATGTCGGATTGTGGAGGATATATCGGAATATTTTACAATGTCGGATTTTAATATTTAAATAAACTTATTCATGTATATAAATATTTTTTGTAAATATGTGCAGTTATATACATAATGTATTTTTATAAATTACAAAATAAACATATATATATAATGTATGATTATGAATTATACAATAAACATATATACACATAATAAATATTTATAAATTACACAAAAAGAAGCGTTGGAAGCTGTATACAGCATAAAGAGCATCAAAAGAGAGCGAGACGAGAAAGAAGACAAATCTTAGCTCAGAGAGGTGCACGAAACGTATCACAAAACAAAATATTATCGCTCAAGCGCTTAAAAGAAAAGAAATATATATATTTTTAGTGCTCACTAAATATTGTCCACGAGATATTGCATGATATAACGAGTAAGACCGATTTATCGGGGCCTGAAGACCGATATATCGGGGATATTTTTAAAAACGATATTTTTGCTTAAAATGTCGATGTCGTTGCATTTTCTACTTAAAACCTTTATGTCAGCCGACATATCAGACATGTCAGCTCACATCTACAACACTATTTTTGTCTGGCTTATTAACCTGCATCCATCCACTTTCCTTCAGGGTCAGAGTCCTGGTGGTTGTCTGGACTTTCGACCCTCCCTCTCGTTGCACTCATCTTTATGTTTTTGGCTATCAGTGTTATGTTTTACTCCTTCCACATGCACGTACCAAGCTCTCTGATCAGTCTGTTTCATGTGTTTTTCTTGAAAACAGCCCTGAGGATAAGGGCAATCGTTGTTATGACTCTGTTGCACGTCGACTGCGCATCTCACGCGATGTCACATTTGACGAGTCTCACCCTTTCTTTGTGTATTTTGTCCCCTCACACTCATATATTACTCCTTCTAATGTGCAGTTTCTCACCCTTCCTATATACCGCCTCATGTCTCCTCTCCTCCGGTGTGTCCCCCCCCCCACGCTTCCTTTGTCACTGTCTACACGACCTCTGACCTTTGCAGTCCCACCTCCTCACTCTTCCCCTTCGCCACCCACTTTCGCTCTAACGAGCTTGTTGTCGCCCTTTTATATCACTACACTCGTCATCCTCGTTTTGTTCTTTCGCCCCCAAACTCAGTGTCTGTCTCCTCCAGCAAGCATCCTGTGGATGATCCTCTCGCGCGCCATTACCTACTTCCTGAGAAACATCCTCCCGGCAACCTTAGCCTTGATACACTACCATTGAACCTGCCTGCCCTTCCTGTTATTGCTTGTGGTACTCGAGAGCCGACTTCCTACCATGAGTCTGCCCAGATACCTGAGTGGCAGGTTGTCATGTCTGATAAGTTGGAGTCACTCAAGCACACTCGTATTGTTGGGGCGGGAAATGCACCTTAACATTGAAAGCAGAAGAAAAGGTACAAGAGGGAAGCTGGCGGCTAGGGAGAGAAGAATGTCAGGAGGCCACGCGGTTTGACCAATGAAGGTCGGCAGACCGCGCAGTCAACGATCGGGCAGCTCGCTAGAATAAGCCGAGCGGACTGCTCGATCAAGCAGAAGGCAGGCAGGTCGCGCGGACTGAGGATCCGAGTCCGCAGGAGCTAATGACGGGTCCTTGACCCCTCTCCCTCCCGTCCTCCCGAATGAGAGGTCTGGGGGCCTATTTATAGGCTCGGGGAGGTGACGGTCTTGGTAACGTCCCCACTGGTGAGGCGGTAAGCTATGCGAGTAAAAACATTGAGTCCGCAGAGTCCGCACCGGTCTGGGACTGCCTGGAGTCAGAGATGGTTGTCGCTGGTCGTTCGAGTAAGAATGATGAGTCCGCTGAGTCCGCGCCGGGCCGCGCGGTCTGGGACTGCCTGGCTGTTGGGGGAGTGCTAAGCGAGTCTGCCTAGCCCGCTGCGGTTGAGGATGAACAGGTCGCCTCCTGCTGAAGGCTAGTCGCACTTGGTGACGGGCTGATGACCTAGCGGACTTAACACCGAATCCGCCACCTTTTGAGCTTGTTGCTACCGAGCGGTCTGCGAGTCTGCGTTGGGCAATTTGCACCTGAAGAATAAAACACCACACGGTTAACCGGTTTAACCGCGCTGCCTACAGGAGCGGACTGAGGAAGCAGTCGGCAGACCCTGCAGAGCAAGCGGCTGCTGCGCAACCTGGGAGGTCTTGCTAGAGAGACCCACCTAGCCGCGCGGACTGAGCGGCCTGAGAGATCAGTCCGCGCGGCCTTTAGAAGAAAAGGCCGGCAGGCCGCGACCTACCGGAGCAGGCCGCAACTTACAAGCTGTCTACCTTGGGAGGGATCACCGATTTCTGGGGGAACACGTATCATTCACTCCACTCCACTATGATAACACTGGTGTCATTCAGATTACTCTGAACCTGGTGAAGTACTCTCTTTTCAAGCATATCGAGATGGATTCTTTCTTCCTACGTGACCAATATGATCGTGGCTCGGCAAAGGAGTCAAGGCCGACCCCTGGAAGGTTGGAGAGCATTAGGCCGCACACGGTCCGGGCACTCAAGAGGAGGTGGAAGTTGTATTCCAAGCTCTCAAGACGGTCATGACGACGACACTAGTGCTGGCTCTCCCAGACTTCACTAAGGAATTCATACTAGAGGTTGGTGCTTCAGGCGTACGGATTGGGGCCATGCTCATGGAAGAAGGTCGACTGATAGCATTTTTCAGTAAGGTGTGGTCTCCACGGATGTTGGGCTTGTCTACATACGAGAAGGAGATGTCATCCATCATACATGTCGTGGCCTGGTGGCGAGCCTACCTTCTGGGCAAACATTTTAAGGTTCGGATCGATAACCAAAGTTTGAAACACTTTTTGGACAAACGGGTGGCCTCTCCTCTACAACAAAAATGAGTGACGAGGTTGTTGGGCTACGACTACGAGATAGTCTACAAACAGGGGAAGGAGAACAATGCAGCCGACCCACTATCCGGCATACTAGAGGGAGCACTCCAACACATCTCGAGGGCCCTAATCGGCGCTTTGGATGATATACAGAAAGAAGACCTACATGACCCTGAGTTGCGTCCTATCGTGGAGGCACTTTGGCAGGGGCAAGACGCGCCTACCGCGTTTCGACTGCAAAACGGGCACTTATACTTTCACGACCGAATGGTCATACCCTCATCGTCTCCATGGAACTATGGAAGGATACTACACTACAAGAGTTCCATTCCTCACCAGTGGGAGGACATGTAGGAGTTCTACATACCTTACAGCGGGTCAGAGCCAATGTTTTCTAGAAAGGCCAACGAAGAGCGCCCAGAGGTTTGTTCAGCAAGGCGACATTTGTCAACGTTAGAAATATGAAACCACCAACGGGCCTTCTTACTCCTCAGGAGATACCGCGGCAGATTTGGGACACAGTTTCTCTGGACTTCAATGGCGGGTTGTTGAAGTACCAGGGAAGACAGTTATCTTGGTAGTGGTGGATAAGTTATCTAAATTCGGGCACTTCCTGACCCCGAATCATCCCTACATAAGTGAATCAGTAGAAGACTTGTTCGTGCGAGAGATGGTCAGACTTCAAGGAATCCCACAGTCCAACATCTTTGATCGGAATCCAGTCTTCGTGAGCAACTTTTGGAAAGAACTATTCAAGCAGCAGGGTACACACCTATGTATGAGCACCGCAAACAATCCGCAAAGAGACGGTCGGAACGAGGTACTCAATCGGGGACCTCGGGGTGTAAAGAAATACTTACGGTGCTTTGTTATGGATGATCCCCGCGCATGGACTCGATGGATGCACTGGGTGAAGTACTGCTATAATACCTACAACACGGCCAGTAAGTTTACTTCTTTTGAAATTTTCTAAGGGCGCTCCGCTCCGAGTCTGCGTACATATGAGCCGAGGGGGCGGCATTACCGGCTTCTGATCGTGAGTTGGGCGGCCGCGACCGTACCCTCGCCATATTACGAGAAAATCTCCTTACTGCCCAAAACAGGATGAAAATACAAGCAGATAAACACCGGTCCGAAGATCAATTTGCAATTAGTGATGAAGTCTTCTTAAAACTCCAGCCCTACAGACAAACCTCAGTGTCCCGGAGGACAAATCAAAAGCAGGCACCTTGCTATTATAGTCCCTTCAAAATCATTCAGTGGGTGGGACCGGTTGCTTACACCTTAGACCTTCCCGCGAGCTCGCGTATTCATCTCGCATTCCATGTTTCCTTGCTAATGAAGAAAATTGAGGAAACAACACAGGTGTGATCTACCATCCCGGAAGCAAACAACAGGGGGGAATTACGACACTCTCTAAGGAGGTGCTGCTCGCCAAGTGGAAGAAACGCAGCACAGAATACCGTCAGGAGATTCTTATCAAATGGAAGAATTTATCTACAGCACACAACACCTGGGTCGACCTACTCGAGTTCCAGGAACTATATCCAGAATTCCACCTTGAGGACAAGCTGGTTCTTCAAGGGGAAGGGAATGTTATGAATCCTCATAACGGCTGGTTCGCGAGACAAACATACCAGAGACGGCGAAAAGAGGCGACATCAAGCGTGGTTGAACCATCTGGTTCAGCCCTCCTTAATTAAAACAAGAAGGCGGTTGGGAGCTGAACCAGGCGGGTTCATCCCTTATGGGGGGGTCGGTCGGCTCCTCCTTAACCCGAGGGGTATAAATACTTCTAGGGTTTCCTGGCGGTGGACAAACAAGTATTCTCAGGTATTCCTTTCTCCCACTCTCAAAACCCTAGCTTTTTTTTTCTCTCTCAAATCTCATTCGTTCCTATCATGATGTTGTCCCCCTCCCGGTGCCGACGTCAGCAACCTCTGCCCCCTCCGGAGGTGCCGAATCTCATGTATGCCGCCTTCCACCGCCTCCTACCATCCCCTACCAGGTATTCCGCCCCTCCCCACCTCAGATTCGAGCCTCCTCTTCCCTGCCCACCACAAGACACCACCCAACACTCCATCCCGTAGATTCTCCAACCCAGATTTATAACTCACTTCTGGCCCGCTGCATATTCTCACCTTCCTGGACACCTACACTCCATAATAAATAGCCCAACACTCCCCTGCGGTAGGCCTGACCCTCTCTCCTCCGATCTCGACATTCCAGCCCCTCCCCACACTAAAATCACATCAATCAACACCTTGTTGTTAAACCCTGCTGTCAAGACCTTTTTCCACTCCCAAACAACTTCCTGAAGTCCCTCCAGCCCTCAACCATTTCCACGGTGATACCCTTCGTATATCACATCCAGCACTTCCCCATCACCATACCTACCTTTTCTCTTCCTTCAACTGCATAACTAGCTAGGTGGAGATAAAGCTTATGTTGTGTCAGAGGTATTTTCCTGCATCCTATCAGAGTCTCCTACTCAAGCAATTATTCTTCTTTCAGTAAGGATTCATGCATGTTGTTGAGTATCGGGGTCATTTTGATGAGTTAGGAGTGAGGAAAGACATCCGAGAGAAGCCAGCTATGACCGTTTCCCGATTTTGATATGGACTTCGACATGAGATACGTGTTGAGTTGACCTATCACTGCTCAGAATCCCACGAGTAAAGTAGTAAACATGTCATCTTGCCCTTCATTATGAGCAATGTTTGAGATCCACTAGAGGTAATCGAGTGGTCGCACATCGTGAGCTCATTAGTATGAGTCCTTCCCATTCTGAGGCCACCACTTCCATTACTCCTGCCCCGTCAAACACGATGTGATACCTGAGACTGATTTCTCTCACCCCGCTACACTAAATAGTTCGACGAGTGATCTATCATTTGATTCTGACTCATTTCTTATGACCCCTATTGAGAGCGAGCCAGAACAATTTAGTGAACCTATCATGATGTGTTATTTCCCCAACCCCACTCCGATCATAAACTCTCCCTTGTATGCATGTTCACCTGAACCTCCCCATATTGTCATGGCGAGCCATATCCCGAGTGAGGGTCGTGAGCATAGTATTGACTTTATAGTAATTGTCTCTTTCCCTCTCAAGGAAGACGCTATTATTATCGATGACACGCATCTCAAGGATCGTCCTGCTATGAATAAATTCTTTGATGAGCCCCTGTTGAGACTTTTGGACAGCCAATTGAGGAGTTCTTTCTTTTATGAGACGTACAACCAACCCTGAAGTTATATCCATGTGTCCTTGTCTCACACGTCCTTTTAGATCATCACGTTCATGATGATTTTACATACGTACCACCAGGTGAACCACCTGATGTACATCCTTATGTCATTATCTTCGATGCTTCTTTGGGAGATTCCATCGATAATGAAATTTTTTATCGATCACTCGTTGAGGCCTCCGATGATTCACGCCTTTTTAGAGACCTTTGTCATTCCATGATATCATATCTAAATACTAATGTCTATGGGAATTTGGGTGTTCTCAGTATACTTGACGATTATTTCTACACCTCACCCAAGGAACCGCCAGATAAACAACCCATTTTTAGAAACTTCCACTGCCACAAAAAATCTGCACTTAGTAAGTCTGTTGAGTTCATCATTTTGCAGTTGCATCTGTTGCATGTCATGTTCTGATGCAAAGTTTAAAACTTGTGTCCGTAATCACATGAGAAAACAAATATTCAAAGATATATTGGGTGATGATTTGCATATTATTTGAGAGGTTTCTATTGAGGCGTCTATGAATCTAAGTGTTAGGTGAATAGATCCATACAATGTCATGAGAGAGTTTGAGTCAAATTTTTTGAGCTTAAAATTACTAGGAATATGGTTGTTCCTCCGGTTCTCAATATTGCAGATTTGATTCTAGATATGGAGTCACCTAGTTTTGGACCTGCAGCCTTCCCTCTTAACTTCAGTGTCAACCATCCTTATATCCTTTCATATACCCCGACCTCCACTACAGCTCTACCCATTACCATTGTATCCCTATCCTTCACGCTTACGATGACTTCCTTATTACATGGGAGCACGGCTACTTTATCGGTATGATGACATTATGTGGAGATATTTCCTACCTGGAGCGACAGAGAATCTTATATTGCTTGTGTTGGGAGAATATAGTCTTCATTCACTGGAGATGAATGTTTCTGGGTCAGGAAGATTGGTGGAGATCGACAGCTTTTGGATCATTAGATGGACAATCAGAGGCCGTCATCGAATTCTTCAAGATTTATCACATTTCATGTATTTAATTTCTTTCTATTTGTACTTGTATTTTGAGAGTAATGTTAACATTTCCATCAAGCGGTCGTGACCCTTGGATATACTTAACCTAACTACCACCACCACCCCCCCATATGCTACTAAAAGCCGCACTAAATAGATATCGAGAGTTTAGGCTAAAAATAGGGACCCGCTCGGTCTCACGCGGAAGGTGTGACGCCTTCCCCCTCCCAGTGCCAGCATTCGGAGCCTCTACCGCCTCCGGAGGTGCAAATCCCCGTCCACCTCCATCTGCCGCCTCCTACCATCCCCTACCATTTATTCAACCCCTCCCCACCTCAAATCTGAGCCTCCTCTTCCCTTCCAGCCCCATGACACCAACCGAAACTCCATCCCGTCGGTTCTCTAGCCCTCTACAGCCCAGATTCTTCACCCCTTTCTGTCCTGCTGTATATTCTCGCCTTCTCGCACACCTACACTCCAAAATACATCTCGCAATACCCCCACCAACAGGCCTGATCCTCCTCTCCTTCATTTTTGGCATTTCGGCCCCTCCCCAGGCTAAAAACACACCATCAAACACCTCCCCGTTGTTAAACCATGTTGTCCAGTCCAGCCCTTTTTCCACTGACAAATCCACTCCCAAACACCATCATGAAGCCCCTCCAGCCCTCTACCTCCATTTCTACGGCAATACCCCTCTGTATGTCCACTCCGGCGCTTTCCCGTTACTATACTTGCTTATTCCCTTCCTACAACAGCCCTCCCAACCCATTCCAGCCCTCCAAACAGCCATCATCCCTCTACGAGACTACGACAGCCCCCACACAGCAGTATCGTAACGCCCGGACAGCCGCTGACACCGTCGGAGCCTCCCCACAACTTATGGAATCAAATACTTTGTGAGTTTTAACTCCTAGTATTCATTTATTCACATTATAAGGAAATTTTGTATTGCTAACAATATTTAGCTTGAATTAATTTGACTGTTGTATTTTTTTATTGACATGCAAAAATATTAGTTTAGTATTCCAATTTTAGTGCAATCTTTTAATTTCGCAATTGTTGTCTAATTATTAAAACTTGAATGTTTGTGCTTCATTGAAATTAAAAGCGCGAGAATTTTAAAACCAATTTTTTTAATTAATTGCACGTCAAAACTCATCCCTTTTTTAGTCACTCACATTTTGATTAGGTTTAATATTTGTGTTGTAATGTGGTGTGCATTTGCATTTTTTTCTCTAATTGTTAGGGTCATTGTTGGTCAGTTGTATTTTGTTTTGATTGTTTGCAAGGCATCTAGGGTTAGGGATTTGCGTTGTCGCGTTCACCTATAGATTTGGTTTACGCCACAAGCCCTTGTGTCCCGACGCATTCTTTAGATATTGGAGGATTCGCTCGACATTTTAAGAGTGGGATATCCGAAGAGCTTAGATGAAGCGGATGATCACACCAAGAGCAAATGAGATGTCGGGTTGTGTGACAGCAAAATAGATAAGCTAGCCAACAAAGCGATGATACTCTGGATTAGGGAGAAGCAGATCTGATTCGAATGTGTGAACACATAACTTGTGGTTGGCATCCGTTGGGGTGTCAATAGGCTTGCAACCTGAAAAACAACATCGTTGAAAAGATATAAACAGTACTTTCGTTGAGACAAAGTGAGTTCATCGGGTCTATGAGCCACCTCGGTACTCAAGAAGTATCTGAGGCGACCAAAATATTTGCTCTGAAAGTGTGAGGTCACGTGTTTCTTGATCATATATATGTTATTCAGATCATCGCTTGTGATGATAATATTGTCAACATACACAGTATTATTGTGCTTGCAAAGCGGTGATGAGTAAATAAGGAGAATTCTGACGAGCTTCGCATGGAGCCAAATTTTTGAACACCCTTACTGAACTTGTCAAACCAAGCAAAAGGGGACAGCTTGAGGCCATAGATTTATTGAGGTGCCAGACAAGAGACTCCCTCATGGTTCGATAATTAAGAGGTTGTTGCATGTACACAGTCTCTACTAGATCGTCAATGAAGATGTCATTCATGATATCAAGTTGATGTAATTGACAATGACGATGGGATGACCAAGGAGATCAAGACTCAAATGATATTCAGCTTAGCGACAGGAGAGAACATTCTTTCATAGCCATGGCCATATTATTGAGTGAAATCACGAGACATAAGACGTTCTTTGAGGTGATAAAAATCGTCTCATCCGGACAATGCTTAACAGTGATGATCCGTTTAAAGCCCACACAAAATTAGCCAGGAGGAAGGGGAGAAGGCTTCATGTCTGGTTGTCCAAGAGGGCAGTCATTTCATCATCCATCACGACCCCTTCCCAGATGTTGAAGGCCTCTTGCACAGAAGTGGTGAAACTGTTATGGAGCTCACGATGTTGGTTATCTAGTATTAAGAGTTTTATTTTATTAAGTGTATTAGGTGTTTTAATATCGTATGAGTGAAGTGAAGTCATTTATTCTTTTATGTATTTTTATTATTTCGCTTAATTTCATGGTATCGGAAATTTACACCTATGCCTTCTAGGTTTTATATAATAGGCCCTTGGGGTCATGTAATGGGTATGAAAAAATATGGGTATGAAAAAATATTAAGCAAGTTTCTCTTTCTCTCTCAAGCTTCTCTCCTTCTCTCTCTAGTTCTTCTCATCTCCTCTCTCATTCTAGTGTTTACCCCCCTTGTATCTCCGCCTCCTTCCTCCACAATCACCGACACGTAACAGCTTGGTATCAGAGCCATCCTTCCTCAGCTCGGCTCGGCCCATCCGCTGCCCCGCACCACCGCCCCACTATTCCCAAAGCCTCTTCCACCTCTTCTCCGTCGCACAGCGCCTGCACACCCACGCACACCTCCTTCATAAAGCCGACCCCCGCACTGATCCCTTCCAGCCGACCCCCAACGGCTCTTCTTCCCCGGCGCCAACGAAACCCCTTGCCGCTGCACCCCCCAGCGCCTCCAGCAAGCCCGTTGAAGCCCTTCCACCGACGTCGACCAACAGCCACCGCCCCTCCCTGTTCGACGCGACCTCCTAGTCCAGGCTTTGTCTTCAGCCGCGTCGACTACTTCGCCGACAGTTGTGGCTTTCTCTCCCGCAGTAGGGAAGCCCTGTTCCAGTTCCGTTTGGCTTGCAGTAAATTCAACCACCCGAGCCCGCTTTCCTCTCCGCCTCTTTCTGCTGCTTTTCTTTTTCTTTTTTTTTTCTTTTTTGGGCTTCCTGCTAACCATTTCTCATCCCATCCAATCACCTAACCCCATCATTTCCTGCTTATTTCTTTTATAAGTCCCAACCACACCTCTCTTCCCCCTTTTACTCTTATTAAATCATTTTCATCATGTTCCTTAGCGACCGCTGACCGCACCGCGCTGCTTGCACGACTCGCCGAGCTGGACCGCCGCATTGCTCTACGTGCGGCTCGACTCAACCACGTCGATGCTCAACTCGACCTCACACTCGACACCCTTCGCATGTCTCGCGACTCATTGGTGGTTTTTTTGTCACCACCACCACCGGAGCTGGAGTCGTCGTCTTCCCCTCCAATGATGGTGCCACCACCTGTGAAAACCCTAAAGCAGGTTTCCCCCAAATGATATGAGGAATAATCAGAAGTTTTCAAAATTTGAGTCGCAGTAGTACACAATCAGAAATGAACCATTTTGTTTCTTTCATTTATTTATTTACACTAGGTACAATTACAAATCTAGGAATAATAATAGATACAATAATCGCACTCGCAATTTTGGTTTGTGATTCGATGATTCTCCTGGCATTCCCCGATACCGACAAAGATCTTCAACCATACCTTCGCCAGTTGTTCCGGCGGAATCCTCTGTGGTGCGCTGGGACTTGCTCCAGCTGCCTAAAAACATGGAATTTAACTGGATTAGTCATACAAATATGACTATGTGAGACAATTATTTCATGAAACAGTTATACATGCAGCAACAAAAAGGTCTACCAATATGCTTACAATACAATAATTAATTTATATATACATCTATGTTTCCTTCCTGAAATCCCACCCTTTTAATTACATATATAGGAAATACTTAGGTATGCAACTTGAATTGGCCACACCCCCGAAGGGCGAAATTGTAGGCTCACCCCTACTGGTGAATCCATCAGTAGATGCCTCTACATCATAGGATTCGAAACCTTCGTATTTCCTTATGCCGGATTTTATGTTTTATTATCTTTCTTAAACGTTAAAATAACATATATGAGTTTTTTAATAAAATAATTTCCCCTCAGAAAATGTTTGTATCGCTATAATTTTCCCCTCACCCACATTGATTTGATTAGCGATATTTCATTGAGTTTTAAACTCATATGCACAGGCAGTGTCTTTGGAAATAAAATAATATGAAAGTACGTGAATAAACATAATTCAAGAAATAAAATACTCACCAAAGCTTTCCCTTTACCCTTATCCTTTCCTGTATTAATACCTTGATTTTCACGGGACGCCATCCTCGTTTGCCTTGGCCTTGGAAACCACTGAAATAAGATGCATATAGTTCGGGCTACGTCTCGTTTTACTCGTAGTATAATACATAAGGATATGCTTACTAATAAATTTGAAGAGTCAAAATCGATAAATCGCAAAATGAAGAAGAAAAAGGCATTTAAATCACCAAAATCGGCCCTTAATTAGTACTGGACAGCCATAATATCGCTTGTATGGGCTAAACCAGCCCCAAAAATGGACTTCCTGTCCTCTCAACTTGCTGTCCAGCTACTAATCAACACAATCGGAAAAGAAAAACGCTCAAAATCAGTACACGAAACAACCCTTAAATGGCCACAGAAAATAGTCCCAAAAGCCATGTGAAAACAGCCAAAAAATTATGTCAAAAATAAGTAAAATTTCTGACTGAAATGTATAGGAAAATAATCCATGTGCTCAACACCACTCAACCAAAACATATCCCTAATACAGAAATTAGAAGAGGGAGAGAAAATGCTTACAGCGGGAGAAGGAGGAAGGGGGATGTTACGCAACCGATCTCTGATGGATCGCTGGAGTGTAGCAAATTCCTTCCTAAACCTCCGTAGAAGCAGCAGCCCTAATAGCTTGGCACAGTCCAACCGAAGGCACAGGGAGGGAAGCAGCAGCGGCAAAAAGAAAAAGGCACAGCAGGAACCCGAGCTCAGGGGCAGAGATAGTAAGAGTAGCACAGAAGAAACGAGGACCCGAGCAGCCCTAAACAACCCAGCAGGGTCGTCGGCGCAGGAGGCTCAGCGCGGCACGGGAACGGGAGCACGGAAGTGCAAATGGCTCGGCACAGGGACAAGAAGTAGCAGTAGAGTAAGGTAGAGAAGAGACGTCTCTTTGCCGTAGAGGAGTAGCCAGAGAAAGATGAAGAAGAAGGAGAAAGATGTCGCGGCTTCACGGAAGCAGACGATCGACGATCATCGTGCGAGAGAAACGAAGTAGCGGCCCGATATATATACAGTGCATACAGCGGTTAGCGGCAAGGTCCAGCCAAAGCACTGCTCCAGATGGCATTTTGCCGAGCCCAAATCCTCATTCAGCCAACAGCTCAACTTCAACACAGCCAGCACACAGCCAACACAGCCAACACACAGCCAACACAGCCAGCACACAGCCAACACTGCCAACACACAGCCAACACTGCCAACACGTAAATAAAGCCCCACTTCCAAAGGCCCAAAGTAAGCCCATAATAATTAAACTAGTCAACTCTCCAGCATATTCAAAGCAAAGCCCAGCCCAAAGATAGCCAATTAATACAAGAATTTTAGCCCACATAAATAATTCAGCCATACCCAAAGGCAGCAAGTCCAAAAATATACCAAAATATTAATCAAAAACACAAAAATTTGCGTAAAACGCGCACTGTCTTTACCTTATCATCATCGGGGATCGTAAAAATTTTAAAACATGTATAAAACCAAAATTTATTTATTGTGCGAAATTTTTGGTTCGTCACACCACCGTCCTCCGCCGTTCATGATGCACAGTCGCCGTCGCCGCTGTCGTCGTCGCCACCATCGTCGTCGTTGCCGCCACCGCCACCGTTGTCGTCGCCACCTCCGCCTCCGCGGCCATCGTCGTCGAGGTTGCCACCTCTGCCGTCGCCGCCGCCTCCTCTACCGGCTCTTACTTCGCCAACCCCAGCATTGTCGCCCCCTCCGGCCACATCGTCGTCGCCACCGCCGTCGTCGTCACCACCAGCTCGACTCATGCAATCGCCGCCACTGTCGTCATCCCCGTCATTGTCTTCGTCGCTGCCACCACCGCCGTCGTCGCCACCACACGTCGTCGATGTACCACCTCTCTCCACGGTGGTCGTTCTTCCACCGTTCCCGCCACCTCTCCCGGCTCTTTTCCCGTCGGCCCCCGCCTTGCCGCTCCCACCGGCCACAGCGCCGCCTCTTCCGCTGGCCCGTGCTCCGGTGACCCCGACGGACCCGTTTCTGCTAGCGGTCGTTGTCTCTCTGCCCTCCATGCTGCTGCTGCTCACTATCGCTCCAACGACCATGCGAAAGTCATTACTTTCGCCGCGCATCTTTCCCACGACGTCGCCACTACTTGTCGACACCGCCTCCGCCGCTACGCACTATCAGGCCATGTTCTGGCAGGAGATCAAGCTTCCAGATGATCCGACCATCCAGGTGGAGTTCGAGCTTGGGGTCAAGCTCGATGTCAAGGACGGGTGGAGTGTTATGGAGCTCACGCCATTGGTTATGTAGTATTAAGAGTTTTATTTTATTAAGTGTAATAGGTGTTTTAATATCGTATGAGTCAAGTCAAGTCATGTAGTCTTTTATGTGTTTCTATTATTTCGCTTAGTTTCATGGCATCGGGAATTTACAACTATGCCTTCTAGATTCTATATAATAGACCCTTGGGTCATGTAATGGGTATGAAAAAATATTAAGCAAGTCTCTTTCTCTCTCAAGCTTCTCTCCTTCTCTCTCTAGTTCTTCTCATCTCCTCTCTCATTCTAGGGTTTGCCCCCCTTGTATCTCCACCTCCTTCCTCCACAATCACCGGCACGTAACAGAAACCTGTGAAGGTCTGGAGATAAGCGGTGATAAAATATATTGTGAGATAGAGGGTGAGTTGTAAGGAGACGTCATCATGGATAGAAGCCATAGTTTGTGCAGTTGGTCGTAGAGCGTCATCAATATAGGGCAGTTGTCCTAGCACATTAGAGAGAAAACTATGGTGAGGGTTGACATGGAGAGGAAAATGTGGAGAAGGAAATGGTAGTGGTTGCACGGATTGTTGAAAGGCGGTGATAGGAGCAGTGGGATGTGGTATAGCATGTGGTACGGCATCTGAAGTAGAGGAGTATTCCCGAGGAAGATGACATCAGCAGAAGTTACGGTTCTCCGAACAGTAGGAGAGTACCATGTATACCCTTCTGCATACAAGAGTACCCAATAAACATATAGTTTGTGGCATGTGAGGCAAGTTTGTCCATGGGGGGGTCAAAATGATGGACAAAACAAAAACACTTCTTAAGACACGAGGAGTCAAGGGGAAGGAAGTTTTAGAAGGAAATGGGATAGAGGATGGTGTCGCTTAGTTGAGGATGGACGGAGGCATGCAATTAATTAAACAACATGCAATGGAGATTGTGAAGTGTCAATAAAGCTTAGAAACTTGCATTTGAAACATAAGGGAGAGGGAAATCACAAGGAGGTGTCGATTCTTCTATTTGCCCACATCATTTTGTTGTGGAGTATAGGCACGGGAGATTTGGTGGAGAATCCCCAACGTATTGCAAGTTTTCTAAAATTCATAGCTCGTATACTCGTGTGCATTATCAGCTATAAAGATTTTGATGGGGCGCAAAAATTGGGTTTGAGTCTTAGCAGTGAAGGAGCAAAATACACGTAGTATTTCGGAGCGATCACGCAATAAATATAACCATCTCATGCGAGAATGATTATGAATAAAAGTAAGAATATAACGATATCCAGACAAACTAACAGCTTTATAAGGGCCCAAATATCTGAATCCACTAAAATCGAAGGAAGGAGAGCCCATACTTCAATGAGGGAGAAAGATTGTGCGATATTGTTTGTCGTGGATACAAGAATTGCATGTAAATTCAAAACAAGAAACCTCAAAGAAGAGCCATCTAGAGGATAGGAATAGGAGTATGGTCAATACGCCAATGTCAATCAACGGAAGTGACAGAGAGAACTGTGGTGGGAAGGCCCAAAGTGTAGAGTAAATTTGACAGTCGTCCTCTATCAATGATACTCCACATGCGTCGATTCTGCACCATAAAGGAAGAAGATGAAAAGATGGAGCGGTCATGATCATATGTAAGACAACAAATATAGAGGAGATTAAATTGGGAACCAGCAACATGAAGTACAGAGTAGAGAGAGGGAGATGGAGTGAGAGGAAAATCTCCAAATCTGCAGACTAGGGTGGTTTCTCCATTGACAATCGTGATAAACTAGGGGCAAACAACGTCCGTGTTCAGAGAAGGTTTCTCTGGAGCAACTTGATTTGTGGCCCTGGAGTCATTATTCAGGAGAGACTATGGGAAAATAGCATTTACCTTCGTTGGAGTGTATGGAGACGGGGGAAAAAGACCGAGTTACCAGCCCTCGTAAATTGTGGAGTGCATCTCATAGGTTGTCAATGTCAGGGAGAGAGGTGGCAGAAACATCCACCACTAGAGAAGCATTGTGCTAAGGGTTGGAAGGTTGATGTAGGAACCTATGTTTCCAGTAACAAGTGTCCTCAAAATGATTTTTTTGATCACAGTAGGTACATAGACGAGGGTTGGACAGATAGACAGCTGTGGGGGCATTGGAAGCCAAAAATGCAGCGGCAAGGCTCTAGAAACCAAGGGCGGCGGCAAGATGGGTTGGGAGCCAGGGATGGCGAAGGAAGAGAGGCAGCAATTGGGTGGGATGAAATCGCCGGAAGTAACTGGATATTTCGATGAGGTCGAAAATGGAAGTTGTTAAAGAAGCCCACTTAAATAGGCCCATTTATGTGTTTTATATTGTTTTCTCTCTCTCTCTTCTTTAGTCCCACATTGTGTATAGGACCTAGCTCTCTCTATCTCTCATCTATATATTTGTACTCATTCTTTGTATTGTACACAAGTGAACATATATACAAGGTGGATTATTCCCTTTTCTATATGGTATCAGAGCAACCGGTCCGATCTACGCGGATAGCCTCCCCTTAACCGCCTTTCTTCCCGAGTTCTCACGATTGGCAAGCGGCTAGCTGCGGACTGCCTGCTCTAACCGCTTCTCGCTCTTCTCGCTCGGTCTCGGGCGGTCTGATTCTGCCTATCCGCTTCTCCTCCTCTCCCTTCCGTCTTCTTCCCTCCGTGGTTCCACTCCTCCCCTTCCGCCTCTTATAGCAGTCGTGTGGGGCCCGCCTGTCTTTCTTCTCCCGCGGTCTCACCTGTGCTATTCGCGCGGTCTCCTAACCGCTACGGGCTCCCTTCCCGTGCGGTCTGTTCCGGTTTGTCGCTTGAGTAGTAACTCGCGACCTCCCCTCCGGGCTTCTCCTTCCCGCCCCCTCTCTATCTGCGGCTTTATCCACCTGACCGTGCGGACTTCCCTATCCGCATTTTGGTCGTGATCTGCTAGCTCGCTGGTGTGACCGCGCGGACTGAGTCTTTTTCTCGCAGCGGCTTGCTTCTTGCCGCTGCCTCTTCTCGCTGCGGTCTGCTCTCTTCTCGCTGCGGTTTGGTTCTCGCTGCGGCTGCCTCTTCTCGCAGTGGTCTGTTGTCTTCTCCCAGCTGCCTGCCTCTTCTCGCCGCGGCTTCCTTCCCGGCCTCTCCGCTTGAGTATCTCTACTCGCGGTCTCTTCGCTCTTCCCGCTAGTCGCTCCTCCTTTGATCGCTGCCCTGCTCATCCTGACCGAGCGGTCTTTCTCTCTTGCTATCCGTGCAACCAGTCTCTGCCCGCCTGCTAGTCGCGCGGGTTGTTCCTCTCTTGCCGGTCTGCGTTCCTAGCCGCTTCTCCTCTATGGGTTCTTCTGCCGATTCCACCGGCACGGCTATTCCTCCTGCAGACCGCCCGCCTTCTCTTCCAGAAATGCGGGATGAACTTCGTATTACGACTATCTCTCTGACTGGTAAGAAAAATTTCGTGGAATGGGCACATTCTGTTCGCCGGGTCTTGCAATCCAAGGGGTTTCTTCATCACTTGACCCAGGGTGTTACCGGTACTCCTACTGATGATTGGTTACGCAATGATGGTCGGGTCCAGACCTGGATTCTTAATTCTCTTGATAGTGAATCCTATTGCTTGGCCATGTATCATGAGATGGCCAAAGGAATGTGGGACGAGCTCCATACTCTCTACTCCGGCAAAGATAGTCTTCACCATCTGTATGACATTATCACTGCTCTCCAAGCCCTCGATAGCAGTGGTACGACCGATCTGACATCCTTTATTGCTCAGGCTCGATCTTTGGTCGAGGCATGGATCCAACATCAGCCTCCTACTGGCGACCTTGCTGCCCAACGTGTCCAAAAGGAAGCTGTGGGTATAGCCATGATGATGGCTCGGCTACCCCATCACCTTCACAGTGTTCGGGCTCACATCCTCTCTTCTACTGTTACTCCGTCCTTCTCAGATGTGTGTTCCATGCTTCTCAAAGTCACCCCGCCTTCGGATGTGTCTGGACCTCCTTCTCCGGTTCTTATCCAGCAGGTACCTCCACCGTTACTGCCTCCTCCCTCCTCTGTCCGTGGAGGCCGCTCTGATTCTCGGGGACGTGGTCGAGGTGGACGGCCACGGCCTAAGTGCTCATTCTGCGGCAAAGATGGGCATTTTGAGGCCACATGTTATCGCAAGCATGGTCGCCCTCCTCGTCCGCAGGTCTCTGTTGCTGCCACCGACTCTTCTCCCCCTCATCCAGGCCACGACGAGGTTCGCCTCCAGCTTCAGGATCTTCAGGGCCTGCTCAGCCGCCCTCCAGCCTCAGTTGCCTCCGTTGCCTCCATCTCCAATGAAGGTATCACCTGCCTTTCCTCTGGCCCGCAATGGATCCTCGACTCGGGTGCTACTCACCACATCACCTCTGGTCGGCCACCTCAGTACTTGTCTTCCCCTCACCCGAAGTACATTACTGTGGCCAATGGCGCCTCCGTCCCTGTCTCTGGATGTGCTGATATCTCTCTCACCCCTTCTCTCCACCTCCGCTCGGCTCTTCATGTTCCGGGCTCTCCGTTCAATTTACTTTATGTTGGTTGCCTTACTTCTGATTTACATTGCTCAGTGATCTTTACTTCTTCTTCTTGTCTGATACAGGATCAGCAGACGCGGACTATCATTGGTAAGGGACGACTGCAGAACGGGCTCTACCTTCTTGACACCTCTCCTACTCTCCTCACATCTGTATCATCTTCCGATTGGCATCGACGTCTTGGTCATGCTCCTCTACCTGTCCTCCAGAAGGCTCTTCCGGATGTATCTCTTCCTGTTTTTCAATGTGAAACATGTATTTTTGGCAAACAGCCACGTGCATCATTTCCTTCTAATTGTACTCGGAGCTCCGCTCCTTTTATTTTAGTACACTCCGATATATGGGGTCCGTACAAATTTACTAGTATTTCTGGCTATCGCTATTTCGTGACCTTTATTGATGATTATTCGCGCATGACGTGGTTGTATCTTCTTCGCGATCGATCTGAGCTTCCCCGCGTCTTCCGGGCATTCATTCTTGAGACTGGTACTCAATTCTCTGCGCCCATTCGCACTATTCGTACCGACAATGCGCGAGAGTACACTGGTCATGACTTTGCAACCCTCTGCTCTGAGTTCGGCATTATCCACCAAACCTCTTGTGCGTATACTCCGCAACAAAATGGTGTCGCCGAGCGCAGAATCGACACCTTCTTGATGTGGCTCGGTCCCTTATGATTCAAATGCAGGTTCCCAAACCATACTGGAACTTTGCGCTCTCCACCGCCTGCTTTCTAATCAACCGTCTACCGTCCTCCGTTCTTCAGAATGCCACTCCGTTCAGCCTCCTTTTTCCGTCCACTCAACCTTTCCCTGTGACTCCTCGAATCTTTTGGTGTACTTGCTACGTTCACCATCTCGGCCCTCCTACCGACAAATTGGATCCCCGTGTTGCCAAGCATATCTTTGTCGGTTACTCTCGCACTCAGAAGGGGTATATGTGCTATTCGCCTACTACCCGCAAGGTTACCGTCTCTGCAGACGTTACTTTCCGGGAAGATCTTCCCTTCTTCTCTGCTCCGGATATAGTTCCCCTTTCTTCTGCTCCGGACGTTGTTCGTCCTATCATCCCAGTTCCCTGCTCCTCCTCCTCGCCTCCTCCTCTCGACCCGGCTCCGGTCCGTCCGACTCCTGTTATTCGGGTCTATTCTCGTCGCTCTTCTATTCCCGATGCCCCACTGCAGTCGGCCTCGCCCTCTGATGCTCTGCCACCTGCTGCTCCGGTTCCTGCCTCCACTGCTCATCCGATGGCAAATTACGTCTCTCTCCATCGCCTTTCACCACCGCTTCGCCACTTTGCCACTTCATTATCTTCTGTTTCTATTCCTAACTCTGTGCAGGAGGCGCGGCAACATCCTGGCTGGCGGGCTGCCATGGAGGAAGAAATGACGGCCCTTTGGGCCAACCAGACCTGGACCCTGGTTCCTTTACCTCCCGGTCAACACCCGGTTGGATGTAAATGGGTGTTTGTCATCAAACATGCCCCGGATGGCACTATTGCCCGCCTGAAGGCCCGATTGGTGGCCCGGGGTTTCACTCAACAGCAGGGCCTTGATTATGAGGAAACCTTCTCTCCGGTCGCCAAGCTCAACTCAGTTCGTGTGCTTCTCTCCGTCGCTGTGCACCGCCACTGGCCCCTTCATCAGCTCGATATCAAGAATGCCTTTCTGAATGGCGATCTTCACGAAACTGTCTACATGCGCCAACCGCCCGGGTTTGAGACCACGGGGGAGTCTCATGTGTGTCTTCTCAAGAAGTCTATCTATGGTCTCAAACAATCCCCCCGGGCGTGGTTTGACAAATTCAGCAAGGTGGTTCAAGACATGGGTTTCACTCGGAGCTCTGCTGACTTCTCCCTCTTCACCCGACACCGGGCAACAGGAACTGTCGTTTTGTTGGTCTATGTTGACGACATCCTACTTACTGGGGATGACTTACAAGGGATCCAAGCAGTCAAACAACATCTCAGCACCGTTTTTCAGACCAAAGACCTCGGGCATCTTCGCTACTTTCTCGGTCTTGAGATCGCACGACGACCCGATGGGCTTGTACTCTCCCAAAGGAAGTACTGTCTCGATCTCCTCAAAGATGCTGGCCAGTCAGGTTGTAAGCCAGCTAATACACCGATGGAGGTAAATCATAAGCTCTGTGCTCATTCCTCTGATAGTGATCTGCTTCTCCAGAACCCGGAGTACTATAGACGCCTTGTCGGAAAGTTGATCTACCTAACCGTCACGAGGCCTGACATATCATTTGTTGTTGGGGTGGTCAGTCGTTTCATGCATGCTCCTCAGGTTTCTCATCTGCAAGCTGTTGAACGGATTCTTCGATACCTTAAGGCAGCTCCGGGTCAAGGGCTTGTTTACAAAACCTCCACCTCGGCTCCCGCATTGATTGCTTATTCCGATGCCGATTACGCTGGTTCCCTGGACGATCGGCGATCGACCAGTGGGTTCTGTACGTACTATGGAGGTCATCTCATTACTTGGAAAAGTAAAAAGCAAGCCGTGGTTGCTAGATCCTCCGCAGAAGCTGAATATCGATCTATGGCATCAGTTGTTTCTGAACTCACATGGCTTGAAAGCCTTCTTGCTGACTTGGGAGTAAAACTTCCTTCATCTGTTGTTCTCTTTTGTGATAGTCAAGCGGCCATACACATAGCAAAGAATCCGGTGTTTCATGAGCGTACGAAGCATATTGAGGTCGACTGTCACTTCATACGAGAGAAAGTTCAAATGAAGAAACTTGAGTTGAAACATGTTCCGGGCACTGATCAGGTTGCTGATATTCTCACGAAGGCCCTATCGAGCACCTTGTTCTATCAGTGTTTGTCCAAGCTGGGTGCATATGATCTATACGCTCCAGCTTGCGGGGGAGTGTTAAAGAAGCCCACTTAAATAGGCCCATTTATGTGTTTTATATTGTTTTCTCTCTCTCTTCTTTAGTCCCACATTGTGTATAGGACCTAGCTCTCTCTATCTCTCATCTATATATTTGTACTCATTCTTTGTATTGTACACAAGTGAACATATATACAAGGTGGATTATTCCCTTTTCTACAGAAGTCATGAGTAGGGATGGAGTCGTCAAAGGGCCGAGAGATGACCTGAAAGAAAGCAGTGGCTTGGTTGTCGCAGAAAAGGTAGTTGACGATGTCGGAAAGGATGGGTAAAATGGCGGCGAGTTCGAAACTGGATATCGGAGGCAATAAAGACGGCGGATAGAGGTGTCGGCACAATCGGAGGCGGGAACATGAGGTGTTGCACCGCAGGTAGCTCTAGGTATCACACCAAGAGTGAAGATAAAGTAGCTTCTCCCTCAAAAAATCTAAACTCTCAAATACCTCCTTACCCTAACAGCAAATGAGATATAAGAGGGGGGATTTAAGTAAAATCATCTCACTGCCTTAAACGCGTGATCGAATGAGTTAACTAAACCCCAAAATACAAGCTCAAAAAAAATGTATAAAAATATTAAAAATTGAGTCATTCATGATCGCAGTCTCAGAACGTTCATCTGACAATCCAATAATGTCAATCTCACAAATATTCGTACTTATATGTAATCTATCTCCATCATCCCAGCTGTCACGGTTCCGGTTTGGTTCCGGTTTTACTAAAACCGTGAACCGAACCGTTAAGGTAATAGTTCTTCAAATTAGAACCAAAACTTTATTTGTTTTGACTGGTTCCGGTTCCTGTTCCAGCTTAATTTTTGGAACCGCTATATCAACGATTCCGGTTACGGTTTAACAAGAACCAAAACCAAACTGGCCACTAACAGTTCAGTCCGGTTTTATGTGGTTCGGTCCGGTTCCAATCGGTTCCAATCGGTTCCAGCCAGAACCAAAACCAAACTTGGTGAAATTAATGAGGGAGGTCAAAAATAAAATACCTGAGGGGAAAATTAAACACGTTAGAATTTTTTGCAAGAGGGAATTCAAAGTCTGGGGCCCGGACACTAGAATTTCACGTTATACCAAGGGGAAGTACTTTTTCTGTGTAATATAATACGTAGAACTGGAAGTTAAAAATCGAAATCGCAAAACCACAAAACCGCACCTGACCGTACTGATTTTAAACCGCACCAACCGGTTTGGTTGTGGAGCGGTTTCGTTCGTTACAAAACTACATAGTTTGCAGTGTGGTTTTTGGCGGTGCAAAATCTATAAAACCGCGTCACACTGTTGTCATTATTCGTACCGACTTCTTCCAGAGGGCATGTCATTCTAATTATCGTCAATGAGTATAGGTCATCTTCATTTTTCCGTAGCTTTGTCGTCTCCTCTTTGACTAGTGGTTCCTTCCTTTTCGACTATTTCCAGACATCAATTGAAGATATTAATGTTAGAAACCATTTTAATATTATTATTTCTTTTCGGCTCTTACTTGACAGATATTAAATAATATTCATAATTTAAATTCCTGACTCCCGAGAGCAAAAATGAACCGTGAACCTCAATATACATTCAAAAATTCAATGATCACGATCGTGTAATGTAGATGCATTGTTCAAACCACACCGCACAGTTTTGGTGTGGTGCGATTTTGTTCAGTCCAAAACCGACCCCCTTTGGTACGATTACGGTTTGAGTTCAAACCGCTACAGTTTCACCATTAAAAGTAAATACATATATTGTTGATAGATTATAATAAATAACAATATTATAATAATATTAATTCTAATAAAAATATTATAAAAAATAATAATAAACGGGTCGCGGTTCGGTTTTGCTTCGGTCCGATTCAGATCAGGTCTAAAAATCTTGAAACCGCTTGAGACTTGTATGTTGCGGTTCTGGTTCCGGTTTCGGTTCGGATAATAAAATGAAAGAACCATACCCGGACCAATGTTGTTCACGGTTCCAAAATTCAAACCGGATCCCAGATAATTAGCGAACGGTTCGGTCCGATTCTTTGCGGTTCCGGTTCGATTCCAGTTCGGTTTACGGTTTATGGTTTTAAGTGACAGCTCTAATCATCCCCCCCCCCCCCTCGGGGGGCTTAGAAGCATTAATCACCATTGAATGGAGACTACATGCTCCCAAAGCGAGCCAAGCAATACTCCATATCGCTCCTGGTAGGGACTATCTCGGCATAAGGTCATCGTGTCGTTGAGTTCCCTGAGGGTCCCACGCACCAAGAAAGTCGTCGTAGTGGTGAAGGGTAGGGAAACATTGATGACAAGTAGGGTTGTAGTGCACGTGAGGTACAGGAGGGACTTAAGTGATGGTGAAAACAGAGCTACAGGGGAAGACTGAAGGTCGGAAACAAAGTGGCTCCACATCTATAGTCAAATTTTCTAAATTGAGTGCAAGATGAACACTCGTATTCCTGGTAATATCAAGTTCGAAGAAATTTGATCCAAAGTTTCTCATTACAGTGTGTGGACATATTCGTCTAGCACTCACTTTCAAAGTTGCCGCCAATGGGAATGTCTCAAATAATGTGCAAATCATTACACATTCACCTTCTTTGAATATTTGTTTTCTCATGTGCAAGTTTTAGAAGTCTTATCAATATTATTAAATAAGGCAATTCCAGAGATGAACAGTACCAAATGTTTGTCCTGTCTCTCAATTTTACGAAATTTCAAGACTACCATTACGCTGAAATTAGGGGGGGAAATTGACCTTCTTATCCCGTTTGTGTGCAAGCCCAATTCGGGCGGGTAAACCACGCAAGCGATTGATAAGAGTGACCGCTGGCAGCCAGCCCAAGAGGGTTGCTTAGGTCCAAACAACGGGCAGGTCAACCCGTAAAGCGTGAATCCATTGCAAACCCTCCAGCGCCAGAAGTTATGTACCAACATTAGGTATTTTCGGAGATGTGGGTTTAAAAAAAGCTGATCATCTGCGGATTGGTCCATTGTTCATTCGTCTGATACTACATAAAACATATAAACAGTGTTTAATTAGTTTACATTATATGTACGAAAAATAAATTAAACTTTTACATATTTGAGGTTTAATTTATATACATATATAAACTATATGTGTATATAACTATTTATATAACTTATATATATAAACATTTACATATTAGATATTTATATAAAACAAAATTAACGTTTATAACTTTTATATATATACGAGAGACAGTGTACGAGGGGCCCCATGTCGTCGTGACCGTACCCCGACCACGACGGTGCCCCGGCACGACGACGCTCCAACCGCTCACCGCCCCCCGAGCGCTTAGCGTCGCTTGATTTTCTATTATGCCTCAGGGGGCAGCGAGTGGCGTCATATTGGGACACTGTCATGGTCGGGGTATGATCGCAACAGCATGCCCCCACCCCCACCCGTGCACTGTCTCTCATTATTTAATATATGCACGTGGGAGTATGTCACACAAATGTCGATTTGTACGTATTTTGACGTTCTGAGACAAACTGTTGACTTAGTTTTTTGATATTCGACTTGGTATTTATCACTAAATTTTTAGTTTCGGCTCTCTTTTTTATGATTTTTCAATGTGGTTATTGTGCTTAACGGTCTGTGATTACTATTATAATGCATCGCTAAATGCGATTAAATATTTCAGGATATTATAGTCTCCCCACCTTACAAAAATTTCGCCCTCGGAATTTTTTACATCGAAAATATATAAGGATATCTCTTCCTCATGTCTTCATCAAATTCTCAGGTAGCTTCCACAGTAGAGTGGCCTTTCCATAAAACCTTTACTATGGATATAGTCTTGTTTCTCAACTGCTTATTCTAACCGGATGATGTGGGATGAATCATAAATGTATGTTCTCAGCATCGGTACATGAAATATTGTGTATGCACTCATGACTAAAGGTAAAGCAAGTATGTATGCAACTGGACCGATTTTCTCCAGACATCGAATGGACCAATATACCTCAGCTTAAGTTTTTTGCTGCTTCCAAATCTTTTGATGGAGTCTCTTCATCACCTTCAAGAATGCATGTTCTCCAAGTTGAAATTCAACGTCATGATGTTTTCAGATAAAAGTATTTCTAAAGTATTTCTTTTGTCTATCTTATGCAATAAAAAGTCGGTCTCGGACCAGCTAAATTATTCTATTAGAATCTTTGATTAGTTTTGGTCCTAGTACGGCTTTTTCTCCCACTTTGAACCAGCACAAAGGACTACAACACATGCAGTGGATGTAAATGAACAATGATCGACCTAACACACTGACAAGACTCAAACTCCATGTAGTGATGAAGGTTCCTAAGGATGGTTGGTTTATCTGGAGGTTCTTCAGATGGAGTGAAGAAATATTCGTGGAGTGTGCAAACACCCAAATGACTAACTAAGACACTGGCACTGAGTTGTAATATGATGACATGTCAAATGTCTCCTAAGGGACGTAAATCATTGGGAGGCTCGCTGGGTGGACGATAGAAAAATTCAGCGTAGATGATGCGTTCTCTCAAATGGTTGTCAAGAAACCCAAAGATGAGTTGAATATCTCTCAATCAAGGTTGCAGATGTCGGATGTCGGGGACACGTCGGTTTGGGTTTTCATGTCGGTTTTTTATATATCGGGGATATTTCATATATCGGGTTTTAATATTTAATTAATTATATATTTAATTTAATGTTATTTTTTATACATATCACAATGCCTATTTTGCAACCTATTGAAATTCTAAACATTAAAAGCTATATGTAACATTTAACATACATTTTTATGAGATCAAATTTTTAAAAATTAAATTTCAAACGTACCTCAATCTTGATCGCTCATAGACTCATCTATAGTTGGCAGAGTAGATAAAATAAGATCTTCATCGGATGAACCCTCTAGATCTGTCTCGGTCATCTCAGATATTTTCTTTTTCCCTTTCTTTGATAACATACTATGACTTCTTTGCTTGTAGTCGTTCTTTGAGGTCTCCTTTCCTCATGATCAGCGTCGACTATATTGCCAATTTGCGCCCATGTCAGCCCCTCTCCAGGAAATACTTCATCATCGTCATCTTCATTTTCATCCTCCTCAGGATCAACTGTCACCATCCACTCCTGTACCTTTCCAGAATCAATATTCTTCGCTGCCAATGGATCTCGAGACGGCTCTGAATATTTTGACTTCAGCAAAGCATTGAACTTCACAAATACTAGATCGTTCAATCTTTTGCTGTCGAGTTTATTCCTCTTCTTAGAATGTATCTACAAAATTTTAAAAATTATTAAATAATGCATACAATATTATAATAAGATATTTATGTTTAACTAAATAACTAAATGAAAGCATACCATCTCGAAAGTGCTCCAGTTCCTCTCACAGGCAGAGGATGAAGTAGTCAGACTTAAAATCTTCATAGCCATAGTTTTCAGGTGCAGCGGGGGTCGGGAGGGTGTTATAACTTATAACTTATAAATTATAAGTTATAAGTTATATAACTTATAAGTTATAAGTTATAAGTTATATAACTTATAACTTATAAGTTATAAGTTGCCGACATCTTCAAAAAATCGGCCGGTATGGCGATTTTTCGGGCCGATATATCGGTCCAATCCGATATATCGGCCCGATTTTTCAAAACGCCACGAACCTAATTTATATCGGTTTCATGGCGTTTTGAAAGCCATACCTTTATGTCGGCCGACATGTCGGACATGTCGGCCGACATCTACAACACTGCTCTCAATGAGTAAAACTCATTAGGTGGCTCTCCATAAGGTGTATAAGAATGCTCATCGTGAATCATATGATCGCTCAAACGAATACCTAAGAGATCCATACTAGAGAAATTGCCACCTAGAGAGGATCATTAGGTGGGTCACATGGGCTTAATGGGAGGCTACTCAAGGAACCCATCAAAAGCAGAATGACACTCCGGATGAGTGTCATTGATAACAATTGTGTCCTTAGAAACATGATATGAAACAAGTATCTCGTCAATAATAGGCACTAGACTAGCACTCGAATCAGGAGTAGGCACCGTTAAATAAAGAGACTCTCAAGGACATGCACTCGAGACTTGGTAGTATGGGTTTATAATAGATGAAATGATAATATTTGTGCCAGGAATAGGGAAAGGTCAAATCAAGAAAAGCTTTTTAGACTATACGTGAACACTCACGATCAATGTCGTAGGATTTGAGTCAGTTGTTGAGGGGAGATTACGCATCGGATACTGAACCTTATGGGAATGAGATGACTCTGTATCAGGAAGTCCATCTTTTGTGTCTATGGAGACAGGAGTAGGAGCGAGGCTAGCCCCGGGCTGGGAATGGCTCACCATAGGACAATCAAAGTGCAAGTCTACTCAACTAACATTAGTGGTGCTTAAGGACTACTTGGAATGAAGGGCAAGCTGGTATGTTCGCTCAAGAGACTCTAAGTAGTGTGGGTCAACTAAGCACGTATCTTGGATCGAAGTCCAGACATAAATCGGGAAGTGTTCATAGTTGGTTGTTCTTGGATGTCCTTACTCAGTATTAACTCATCAAAACGATCTGTATACTCAGCGACGGGCATGAATCTTTGTCGTAGAGTAAATAACTGATCGAGCAAGCGAATCCTATACGATGTTGAAAAATACCTATGAAATAACCTTCGCTTTATCATCACCTAAGTAGTGATGTGTTGAAGAAGGTTCTGCTCACAGATCCTCTCAATGATAGATCATTATGTTCTCGCCTGACCTAAAATTGTAAGTTTCGCAAATGTGAAGTTGATGCAATCTGGGTCCCATCTTATTTTACTTTTATTTTTAGTATTTTTTTGTGTTGCACATGTCTTCACACTTGTTGTTTCTTTTATTATCATGCAGGTTAATAGCACAATATATTTTGCGTATGTTATTAGTACGTGCTTGTTTGTTTTTGTGCATATCACTCGCGCACGTTTTTTCAGTCTATTGGCGTGACCAACCAATAAAAACCTAAATGAGAAAGATCAGATCAATTTGGTTAGATGATAATTAGGGCTAGCTTTAAAAAAATGATTTTTATTTATATATTTTTTTATTTTATTTCAAATAATAATTAAAGTTTTAATTTTTGCAATTAAAATTAAATTCGAAAAATCGTAATTAATGTTGAATATTTAATGAAATGAATACCAAATGAATATCCCTTTAAATTCCTCTCAACATAACACTTAATATCCACAATTAAAAAACCAATTAAAAAGAAACTCCCTATGTATTTTGTGTAGAGCTGTCACGGTTCCGGTTCGGTTTCGGTTCTATTAAAACCATGAACCGAACCGCTAAGGTAACGGTTCTTCAAGCTAGAACCAAAACCTTATTTGGTTTGACCGGTTCCGGTTCCATCATAATTTTTGGAACCGTCGTGTCAACGGTTCTGGTTCCGGTTTAACGAGAACCAAAACCAAACCGTTAACTAACGGTTCGGTCTGGTTCTATGCGGTTCGGTCCAGTTCTATGCGGTTCGGTCCGGTTCCAATCGGTTCCAACTAAAACTAAAATCAAATTTGAAGGAATGAAATAATAGCGGTCTGCAAAAAACTCAAAACACATTCAAAATAGAAATAATTAAATTGCACACTCCTCGACGGTCTCTTTCACGATTGGTGGGCTAGTATATGTCTCTTTTTCATTGGTGGAGGTTTTTGACCATGAAAAGGTATGCACACCTATACCTATACAGGTCTTCAATTTTGACCAAAATCTAGGCTTTGAATTGATATTGATATACATATACAGTAGCAGAAAACTACAGATCACAATGATCCAAAATTCAAGACATTATGTTCACTGTTATTTAGTTTTTGATAATAGATTCCTAAGGGTGTGCAAGCTCTGAATACTATCATTCATTAAATTGTAACTATTAATGTTTGATCAAGAGTTGTATTAGCATATTCATAAATTACTGACTCGGGTGAAGAGATTATTTAATATGCATACATTATACTAATTATCTCTTGTTATAGTAATCTAAACAGCATATAATTTTGTATGCTAACGGGATATGCTAGCGCCGTAGAGTTCATAAAGAAAATACATGTCAACTGTTGCGAACATCCGCTATCACGAAGCATGATCTCAGAACAAACGACAGTATAAATTTTCGGCAATTCAGTTACCATTTATTCGAGCTCTATTTCATTTGTGTGTTCTTAAATTAATTTGAATAATCAAAAAAGTTAATCTTATATATTACTCCAATAGAGATTATTATATTTTAAATAAGACGATCTTTCATCCGTCATCGCTACATTCAGCGTTTTGTAATTATCCTAATTTTTTGATAATACAATTGCGTAGCGACGAACCTTAATTTTCTAACATAAATATTATAAATAGATTATAAAATTATAATAAAATTATAATAAAATTAATAATAATAAACGGTTGCGGTTCGGTTCTACTTCGCTCCGGTTCGGATCGGGTCCAAAAATCTTGAAACCGCTTGAGGCTTGTACGTTCCGGTTCCGGTTCCGGTCCGGATAATAAAATGTAAGAACCACACCCGAACCAAAGTTGTTCACGGTTCCAAAATTCAAACCAGAACCCGAATAATTTGCAAACGGTTCGATCCGGTTCTTTGCGGTTCCAGTTCGGTTCCGGTTCGGTTTACGGTTTTCGGTTTTAAGTGACAGCTTTAATTTTGTGTGATGCTGATTGCGTCAGTGAACTATTGGAGTTCCTTTTTAAATGCAATACTTAATATCCAGCCAAACTTTTAAACTCCTCTATTAAAACAATCGTCCACCATGTCTATTAAAGGATGACTCCACATGAAAAGACAGCTGGAAAAGAACCTCACGAAAAGAGAAACTTATATGCTTTATTGGGTTCAACCAGCCTGCGACTCCAGCGCCCACCTCCGCCTTCCAGAGTTCTGTACGCCACCAGCAGCACCTCCTGAAGGTCAATTGATGACCGGCGGCCCATTTCTGGCCTTCTCCGGCGAGCTCGATCCCTCCAGCTGATAGTTTTCCAGACCCAGGGAGTTGACAAGTTCTTTCTTCCTTGGTGCCTTTTCTCCCTTCTACAGACACTCGTGATTTCATCATCCTCATTTCGGCCTTCCTCCAGCAATTTCGAGAGGTTCCCTGCTCCAAACCAACACATGTCACCCACCAGCAACTGCATGCATGCATGTTTCGAGGAATTGTTCCACTACAGCATCCACGTTCCCTAGATGTGCTTAGCCCAAGGTATAACTTAACCTCCTCATTTGCTCATAATATGTTAGTATATCCTTATGTTTAATGCTTATTTTGAACAATAAAATTTGAGAGCATGCCTAATTATTATTTCTACCTGTTTATCATCAATTTGAAAATCCTTTGTTCTTTATTTCTTTAAAACACTTGTGGATGAATTAATCATATTGTTGAATACGAGCGATTGTTAGTCGTCTTATGTAGGTTTACAGACCCTTGATTAATTTTTTGCTCAAGAAAGCTTCACTAACGCAGCATCTTTTAAATCGGTCCCAAATTTAATATTACAAAGCAATTTTTCAGATTTTGGAATGCATCAAATGCGCTAGTCACCGAATAATTTAAAATAATCAAGATAATATTATATGTTCATGAACCAATAGCTAAAAGACTTGGGACTCGGCAAACCATAAAATGGTGGGGCAACAACATGAAACGTACACGCTAGATCTCTCTTGAAACGATGATCATAATAGCCACCATCTCTAAAAGCGTCGTATGTACAGATCAGTACAATCCCTACATGTGAGGACTAGAGATTAGTACTATCAACGAAGTGGTACAAACACTTTCCGATAGAGACAATACGGGGTTGCGTATAGTAAGACTTGTGACATGCACATAGAGGATAAACATGAAGGTGGTAGTTAGTCATTGATGAACTTATAGACTCTACTACTATGTATCAAAATAAGTCCTGAATCTAGGGCTCTGATACTAACTGGTTCAGGACGAATCAACAGGTCATCGAAGACGAATACCCTAACCATAAATGCATTGCAAGCAAGCACGCAATGAATGCAGTGGGCCTACAACAAAACCGTAAAATGAAGATGCGGATGAATGCAAGCACGCAATTCATAAGTTCATCGAACTGTGTGCTTGCATAAGTTCATCGAATGGTAGCACATGAGGAATGATACTTATGACAGCTCGCAATTCGATGAACTTATGATGGCTAGCCGCAGACAGCCATTTGGGCCCTATTCTAGGATCCAGTCCCTGCCAATGTTTCTACTCTGCAAGAAAAAGCCAACGTTTCTCCTCTGCAACCAACCACTCAGTGTGTGTACTTGTCATCCAGAACTCCAGGTCTTGAAATTGGCAGTCCTGATTTATTTCCAGCACACGGCAACCTATCTCCAGTCGAATTCGACTCCCCCTTGGGCCAAAGTTTGCTGTCAACAGCTGATCCAGGGTCCCTGCACCAATCAACTTCAGATTCTGTGAATTTCCAGCCCTTGAGGGCTGCAACCAGCAGCCTCCTTTAGATGTTTTCCGATGGGCAACCCTCTCCCAACATTGTACAACCACTGGTAACCTCAAGTTGGTGCAAATTTCGGTAACCAGAAGCATATCAACATCGAAATTGCTGTCCGAGGTTTGAAATTGCAGCAATTCTTCTCATTTGGTCTGGTCTCCATTAATTGTGCAAGTTCTAAATCGAAAATCAAATTTAATGTATTGAATGTTTGTCAGAAAACATAAGAATTGGGATCTATATTTGTAAAAGATTGCTTAGCTTCATTGTCCAATTTGAATGACGTATTCGCGGAATGTGTTTAATCAATGCGCTCTGATTTTAATTTTAACTAGATCTTGCTTGAATTATCTAAAGCTTCATCTTATTATGCAAGTTCGTATGTTCCTATTATAATTTCAGAATTATTGCACATGAGCATCGCATTCATCGAGGTCCCCCAACACCACTACACTTTGCATTCATTTATTAGAGTTCCTTTAGCGCATAATCACTCCACTACCTTCACATTATCCTAGGTCACACTATAGATTATGGCATTTCAAGAATATAAACATCAATTTATGTCCATTGGCTTCTACAGAAACTATTGTTCTAAATCATGTTTAGAAAATGAAATGAATCAATTGATGAAGTAAACACTATAACTACAGCAGGAAAAAAACAATTATTTTGGAAGCAGATAGTCTAACCTGCAGCTGCCACTTGTTCAACACCAATAGGTCCAAAAGCTCATAGACCTTCACATGACCATCTGAATAAGCCACAACCTAAGAATGCTATATATTATCAGTAAATGGTAGCTATTTTATCAACCCTTCTCATACTAGTAAGTGACCAAATCAGAAAAATATAATAAAACACGCACTTGAAAGTAAGCACTGTAACAACCCATATTTCAGGAATTGACTCCTGGGTTGATTTCACAACCTGAAGCAGCAGATCTATGCTAAACAGAACCTGGAGAGATGCAGGGATAATTCCCTCTGTATGATAAGGATTAGTGATCGTTGACCGATTGGGGTGTGATAGGCGATCGTTGAACGTTGACCATTGGATCCGATCGGCGACCGGTGGAACTAACCTGCGATCGGCGAACGGCGACAGAGGGTCCGATTGACGATCAACGACCGAAAGACCAATTAGCGATTGTCGACGAGAGAGAACCGATCAGCGATCATCGACCGGTGGAGCCGATCAGCAATCGTCGACCGGTGGAGCCAATCAACAATCGTCGGCCGGTGGAGCCGATCAGCGATCGTCGACCGGTGGAGCCGATTAGCGATCGTTGACCGAGTCAAGGCGATCATTGAGCGATTGGAAAACAGAGATCGAATGGCTCCCAAGAGATAAAATGAACTCGATTAAGACGGTAGATCTAAAGGAGAGTTAATCTGATTGTTGGGGGATTTTCCGAGACTCGGGTCGGATTGGGGAAATATAGAACCCTCTTTTCCTAATTTCTGAAAACCAAGAGCGAGAGAGAAAGATTGAGGGAGAAAACCTGGATTGGGCGATTTTGTTGTTGCAGTCGAGTAGGATCATCAAACAGCGGTTTCATTCCAGATCCGAGGAGAATCCCACGAGATGATCACTCCTTACCTGCTAATGAAACCAAAGAGAGTTCCAAGGGTAACAACTCTTCACTCTAGTCTTAGGATCGACAGATGCTCAAATTCTTTTTGGTTTCTTGCATAGGAAGGTCTCCTCTACTAATTACTGTAATGTATGACTTGCTTTGGATCGTTAGAACCCTAGAGCGTGGGATTACGACCTCGTGAATGCATTAGAGAATCCGGCGTGCGAGTTCGGACTAGGCATGATGCGTGAAGCCTACTTGTGACCTTAGGCTCGGATCAGTGATGATAATGTGATGATGTGATGATGAACATATGCTTCTATAGATTGCGAACCGGAGAATGACTCTAAAGTGAACGGCTTGTTGTAACTGTTAGCAAGAGAAATAGAGGATGTCGTGATTTGGGTAGAACGCGATGTTGTTTGTTTGTCGTGAAGAGCCTAGTTATGGCTAATGATGATTTCATTTGATTGTAGCTTGAATGGATGGAGAAGATGATATTTCCTTGCTCGACATTCGACGGCGAGGTGTGTCTGGGCTTCCAACTAAGAGGAGAGATGATGTGATTCCTCCCTATTGTTAAGTATTCGGTGGTGAGATGATACTACCACTAAAAGGTGTGATGGTTTTACGCCTACCTATTGTTTGGAACTCAGTGATGAGTTGATGCTCCCACTAAGAGGTGCAATCAAGGTTTTCGGGATCGAGATCCTAAGTAGGATCGTTTTCCGGTTGGATCGGATCGGATCGTGGATCGTAAGATTCTACAAAAATCAAATATTAAGACTTAAAATATGAAAATGAATTTTGTATCCAATTCCACATAATTAACACTTAAAACTATAAAACTAATAAAAATTTGAGTACTTATATCAAAAATATGTAAATGAACAACTAAACCCAAAAATAACAACGTTCTAAATTCTAACTCTAAATTATAAGTAAACATAAAGTTCACATCACGGTAAATGATCAAATAATAATTTATGTTCGTCGGACCGACACAAAACCATTAATATAAATCCTTAACAGCTACATCAATCATGTCCTCATCATAAAGTTCTACATTCTCGGCATCGTCATCATCACCATTGTCATTCTGACCATCATCTCATTCAATTTAACTAATGTACTCGCCAGCGTCAACTTCATTGCGCTTTTTGGTGAGATCATATACTCCACCTAAAATAAAAATCTTTAATTATGATACATAATATATTTGAATAATTTTGCATTTTCAAATAAAATAATATCAAACTTGCATTCTTTAGTTACTGCTGCAACAGATTCTTCAACATTCCTTCCCGCACTATCATCACTGTAGGATTCTTGGGCATCTCTACTTTGAAGAATCCCTAACAAATTGCCCTTACGGGAATGAACAGGATCTTCCTTCTCAGTGATTCATTCATCATTTGAAGGGATATCTCAGAATTTAAAAACATCTCTTTTAGTTGCATATCTCTTTTATCGTGTCGTTCCATTAACTTCATATTGTAAATCGGCAAAATATATTCCTGGTGATGGAATGAAGAGAAGAATGCAAAAATGGAGAAGGATCTAATACCTGGTGAGATAACAGTCAGCGTCGGGGTCAGCGTCAGCAGAGAGAAAGGAAGAGAGCGTCGGCGTTGGCGTCGGCAGAGAGAAAGGAAGAGAGGGTCTGCATCGATGTCGACAGAAAGAAAGAAGGAGAGCGTCTGCGACATCGGCAGAGAGAAAGCAAAATATGGTTTATCGAGACGGGCCCTAATTTTATAATATGATCTGTATTGATAGGATCTGGATCGGATCGCGATCCTACCGATCCTATGATCCGGATCGCATTCCCGGCTGAGCGAGTCCAATTTCGATCATGTTTGCAATCTGGATCGAAATTCAGAATCCGGATCGTAGGATCGTGCGATCCTACGATACGGATTTTGATCCTGAGAAAGTTGGGTGCAATAGCTTCATGCCCGCCTATAGTTCAGTATTCGGTGGCGAGATGATGTACCAACTAAGAAGTGTGATGGCTTTAAGCCCACTTATCATTGAGTATTCGGTGCCGAGATGATGCTCCCACCAAGAGGTGTTGGCTTTATGCCCACCTATCGTTCAGCATTCGATGACGAGATGATATTCAAACCAAAAAATGTTGGTGAAAGTTTGTGGAATTAAATACATATATGAATATTTGGCTTAACACAAGATGGATGAATTAATTATAGTGAAATTAGATTAAGTTATCATAGCAGAACTAATATAGATGAAGAAGCAGAACAATAAAAAAGAGAGATAGAAATAAATCACAGCAAGAAAGAATTCATCCAGATGACAAAAAAGATAGAGGTTCCCTCAAAATCGGGTACGTCCTCTCTTCCACCGCATGTGGGAATCCAAGACTTATCCAACTGGAGGGGACGAAACCCAATGAATCTTGGTTTGGGTGTTACAAGCACTACAACACGATGGATCTTTATTCGAGTGATCCAACCACTATAATCTCTTTTGAAGGGAGAGAAGAAAACCCCTTTACATGTGAAAGCATTAGATCATGCAAAGTTGTCACGAGAGAAATGAGACTTGCAGAATCCTAGAAGGAAGGGGATTCAGTTTGCATGGAGAAGAAGGGATACAAAGAAGAGAAAGAGATGTATCCCCTTGCTAGCTTTGTTTTTTTTTTGCCCGCCTTCTCCGACATCTACTTATCCTTGCATCCTCTGACAAGACTTCTTCCTATAGAAAGTTCTCAAAAGGTACCTTTTGAACTTGGTATTTCTGAACTCGTAATGATTATGTTCTTCAACGGTCACCAGCATCGCTGGATGTTGAGCATTGGGCCGTTATTCAGACAACAGTCGGTAATTGATACATCTCTGATCGTTGATCGATGAGCGCAGATTAGTCTTCAGATGCTTATGCATCCATGAGTGTTAACGTTGATCGACTACAAGCAGAAGGCTAGATCGTTGGGCGCTGATCTCCTGTTCAGTAGGCTCCGATCAACAATCGTTGATCGCTGACAGCTCCGTTTTTTCTTAGCTCTATCTACTTGGCTGGCTTCTTTTACTCTTTACATCATCCTTCTTTTGTTCTTTAAGGATCTTGTCTTTACCCATGCTTTCTTCCATCAAATCTGAGGAAATTCCTAACAATCTCCACTTATTTGATGAGAAGAAAGCACGCATAAAAAAGGTTAAAGACAATCACGTTTCCACTTGTCTCTATAATCAAAAGTTGAGGAAAGGGAACCAGTACCTCTACAACTCCTTTAGGTCTGATCCCCATTGACTACGAGAGCTAGAGGAGTTGTACTGAAAGGCCAACAATTTTGTAGCCCACAGTCTTCAGCACTTTGCACTCCTAAGGCAAAACATCAGCCTCTAGCTTATCCTTCTGGTCGACTTCGAGCAGAAGATTCAACCAGCATCCAGTAGCACTTGTGGATGATTTGGCGGTGGAGAGAGAAAGAAAAGAGGGCATCAAGATTCACTTTATCCTTTCTTCCGATAAAGGAGTCTTCGCTCGGACTTGTCCAAGTTTTATTCAGCTTTCTTTGGTCATCCAAGGATAGTTGTCTTCACTCTTACTCCTTTTCTCCATTGCTACATTGTCTACAGAAGCTTCAATAGTCCAAGTCTCAGAGAGCACTGAATGCCACTTAGCCTATCTGCATTGTTGCACATAAGGAAGAAGTGGTCCAAGAGAAATAAGTTCATTAGTAGCAATGTTGATGGCGCTCTTCAATCTCAAGGTATTTATATACCCCAAAGATTAAGCACTCGTGTGACAAGGGATAACTCAGCGATTAAAGGTAAGAAACATTGATATCTCATTGTAATAATTTGAATTTATTATTACAGTATTGATAAGAGGCGAAGGAATGTGGTCATTTCTGACAGGACGAGCCATTTTTGAATTGTCTTGTCATAAAGGCATGGCGCACAAGCAGATATGGGAAATTGTTTTAAGTCTGATGACTTATCATTTTGTCTTTTTATAGATAAGAGAGCGCTGAAATGTCACTGGTGTACAACCCATATTCGTCGAGGGTGGGCCCACTCAAAGCCATGTCAGCAAAGGGTCAAGTTCAACAAGTCAATGCAGGAGTCAGAGTCAACATTCAAGACAGTAGAAGACCTGGGTGAGTATGGAGAGCACTCATTGCATACTCGCTTGGTAGGCGACCAACATAGATACTCGCCCAAGCCGGGCGAGCTCCTCCAAAATTCGCATGGTCGCCAGGTGGGGGTCGGGCTATAAATAAGACCACCCCCACCCCAGCCCTTGGATTTGTCTATAAATAGAACCTCAGGGGTACAATGTTGGAGATCTTTTCTTGGACTTTTGGCTGCATTTTTGGATCCTGCTATCAAGGACTTGAGCCGTGAGACAGTGATCATCCCCTTGGTCTCCATCTTATGAAAGTCGCCAAGTTAGTGTTCACCTTGTACCCTGCTCAACCATTTTTTTGTTGTGGAGGGGAAGCTTGTTCTAAGCATCTGGGTACGTGGTGGAACCTCCCTGCCGTAGCACCTGGGGTTCTTTAGTTCCCTCTTCATCCTTTTGTCCTTTCCCGTCAAGCCGTCAAGCCCGACCACTGGACCAGTAATCTTAGGCTACACTTAGATTCGAATTTTGGAGTAGGAAATTTTCCAGGCTTCAACACTTTGGTGCGATGAGCGTGGATCGTAGCCGAGGAGGAAGATCTTGCGAGTAGGCGAGATGGTGAAAGCAGGCGAGAATGGAGAGATTGTCGGCAAACTCGGTAGGGGGAGGCAGAAATGTGACCATGTCGGTTTCGAAGACTTCATGCGAAGGATAGAAGGGACCATGCGAGCAGTGCTCCTTCCTCTCCCGGAGGTCACGGCGACCTCACCTCGTCGCATGACTCCGTCGGAGGACGAGGGTTCCCCTAGGAGACAGGGACAGGAGCCGGTAGCGGAAGAGACGGAGCGACTAGTGTAGTCACGTTTCTACCCGACGAGTTCTCAGGGCATCAGGTTCCAAGATGTGGAGAATCCGACGAGATACCCGGATGCTCGGCAAGGTGGCGAGTATGGAGGTGTTACTCGCCAGACCGAGATTCTTCGTCGTCATGGAGGGAGGAGCCCGTTCAATGACGAAGTGTTGTCAGACCCTGTCCCGGAAGGCTTCAGAGAGTCAGTCCTGAGCTACTACTCTGGAAGAGATGACTCAGTCAGACATCTTTAGTGGTTCGAGGATGTGGTATCCATCCGCAACATGACGGATGTGTTCAAGTGCAGATTCTTATCCATCACCTTCGAGGGGAAGGACAGGGATTGGTTTCACAAGCTGACAGGAGGTTCTATTTATTGCTTTGACGACCTGCACCGAGGGCTAATGGCGTGGTTTGCAATATCGAAGAAGAGGAAGAATGAGGGAACTTCTCTTTTCCATATCAAGCAAGGGAAACAAGAGGGGCTTGGTCGCTACATCGACCGGTTCAAGGAGGAAGTCCTTGGCATCCAGGACGTGGATGCCATCACCATGCAGCTGGCCCTGACGTTCGGCCTGAAACAAGGTCTCTTATGTATAGAGGTCAACTCGAATCCCCCACTATCTTATAAAAACCTGATCGAGAGGGCAAACAAGTTTGTGCAGGGGGAGGAGATGAATGCCGACTTTTTGTCTAAGCTAAAGAAGGTGACCCAGGAAGATGAGAAGGAAGGAGGAACGTCTGCAAGAAGGCTCAGGGGAGATCAAGGCGGAAGAGAGGAGGGAAGAGCCGAGAAGAAGGGAGGAGCTGAGGAGGCAGGAAAGGCCTCGAAGACAGGAAGAAGGAGGCTCGTAGCGGCTCCGGAGAGAAGAGAGAAGGCACGGAGGTTGCAATATCTGATGAACCGGCCCCCGTGGAGGCCGGCAGGAAGACCCCAGTACTAAAATCAGGGAAGGAGATTCTCCCAGGAGAGGAGAAATGGTAATCAACATGAGAGGAGGCAGGGAAAGCGCGCAAGGAGGCAATGGCTATCACCTGACAAGGGAATAAGCATCGCAGAAGGAATTAGTCGAGGAGGAACCAGGCGGAGGAGATTCCTCTTTACTGCGATCTACATCGAGTAGAGGGGCACAGGACCATGACTTGTCTTTATTTTGGGGAAGCAAGGAGGAGGCTGGAAGCAGGAGCGGCAGAAAGAGACCAAGGGAGGCAGGAAAACCCAACGGGACTGGAAATATTCCAAGCTCTAGGAAGTAGGAATAAAGACCAGGTCGACCAAGGCGGTCGCAGGAAAGTGGTTCAAGGAGCAGGAGGGCACGTGGGGTGATCCATGGGGGAGCCGGGCTATGAGCTTCCCGAAGGGAAGTCTCCATCAAATCTACCGCAAGAGCGTCGCTTCGACCTCTCAAGCACCGCCCCCGTTAGAGGAGATCACTTTCTTAGAGGAGGACATGCTAGGGAACGAGAATCTCTTTCATGATGCCCTCGTCATCCAAGAAGTCATCGAAGAATTCACCGTCGATCGGATCTTGGCAGACAATGGGAGCTCGGTGAATGTAATCTTCAAAAGGACACTCGTCGGGTTGCAGGTGGAGGCATCCAGGGTCCTAGCTGTAGATGGTCCACTCTTTGGCTTCTCTATAGAGAATAAGGAGGTGGAGGGAGCTGCAAATCTGCGGGTAACACTTGGTAGCACCTCGATCGGGTGCAGGTTCGTCATCGTAAATAAACCAAGCTGCTACAGCGCTATCTTCGAGAGGCCGCTCATCAACTACTTCAAGGTCGTTCCATCCTCCTACCATCAGTGCCTGAAATACTGTCGTGGAGATGTCCAAGTAAGGATCAGGGGAGATCCTAAAGCTGCTCGGGAGTATTATCCCAGTGTCGTCAGTACCATCAGCTGGATGGAGGACGCAGAAAGGCTAGAGAAGATCCTGGAAGGAGAGGGCAGGCTGGAAGCTACGGAGAAGCTGGAGGAAGTGGAGGTGATCTCCAAGGATGGAGAACCCGAACTACTAAAGATCGGAGGGTCCCTTACCCTAGGCGGGAAGGTGGAGATACTGACCTGTCTACAGGAGAACGTAGACATCTTTGCTTGGAGTGTCGCGGAGATGCAAGGAATCGAGGTAGAGGTAGCCTGTCATCGTCTTAATCTGGACCCCAAGGTCGCACCCGTCCACCAAAAGCATAGGAAGAGTGCAACTGCGCTGGCCGAGCCCATCAGGGAGGAAGTGGGGAAGCTGCTAGATGCAAGTTTTGTTTCGGAGATCCAGTATCCAGGCTGGGTCTCCAATGTTGTAATGGTGAATAAAGTCGGAGGGGTTGGAAACTTTATATTGATTTTTCGATGTTGAATAAAGCTTGCCCGAAGGATTGCTACCACTTGCTTCGAATCGACGCGCCGGTTGATTCAGTCGTCAGTTTTTTTGTGATGAGTTTCCTTAATGTTTTTTCAGGATATCTCCAGATTCGGATGCATCCCCTGACTTTCGCGATGTCTCCTTCATCACCAGTGATGGTTGCTACAGCTACAAAATGATGTACTTCGGGCTGAAGAACACAGGAGCTACATACCAAAGAATGATGGATCATGTCTTCAAAGAGAAAAAGAGGCGGAACCTGGAAGTGTACGTGAATGATCTCTTGGTCAAAAGTAGGAGCATCACGGAACACCAAGGATCTAGTGGAGACTTTCGCAACCCTTTGAAAGTTCAAGATGAGGCTCAATCCGGCGAAGTGCGTGTACGGAGCAGGAAGGGAAAAGTTATTAGGTCACATCCTCACTCTGAGGGGAGTAGAGCCTAACCCCGACAAGGTCAAAGCTATTCTGGAGATGGCATCCCCGAGGAATTCCAAGGAAGTTCGGAGGCTAACGGGAAGTTTAGCAGGTCTTAGTCGTTTCCTGTCCAAAGAGGGGGAGAAGTGCGCTCCATTCTTCAAAACACTCTGAGGCAATCAGCACTTTGAGTGGACTGAGTAGTGTGCAGAGGCTTTCGAAAAACTTAAGCAACTGCTAACCCAAGCTCCTCGGTTCCAATGCCCTAAAGAAGGTGAAGATCTCCTTTTTTATCTAGGAGTGGGAGCGGAAGCAGTCAGCTTGGTGCTTGTCAGGGAAGAAGCGAAGGGGCAGCTTCCAATCTACTATGTGACTCAGGTGCTTAGGAAGACGGAGATGAGGTATCTTATCTTGGAGAAGTTATCTTTTGCCTTAGTGATTTCAGCACGGAAGCTCCGACCTTATTTTCAAGCCACTCAATAAAGATCATCTCCGATCATTCTCTTTGAAGTATCTTGGACGGAGTGGAGCATTCTTAAAGGCTAGCAAAGTGGGCAATGGAACTCAGCGAGTTCGACATCTCTTTCTCTCCAAGAGTAGCAATCAAAGCCCAAAGCGTGGCAGATTTCCTGGCTGACTTCTCAGCTGTGGCAGGAAGGGACGAAGGCTCTTCAAACCCAGTTTCCTGGAAGATGTTTGTGGATGGAGCTTCGGAAAGAATTTGTTGGGAAAGGGCGTCGTGCTGGTGAGCCCGCAAGGAAGTAGGATCGAGCAAGCAGTCGAGATTTTTTTCCCCGTCACGAACAATCAGACGGAGTACGAGGCCATGGTGACAGGCTTACATCTCGCCAAAGAGTTAGGAACCCAAGATATCAGGGAATTCACCGACTCAGTGGTGGTCACATCACAAATCAGGGGAGAGTTCGAAGTACGTGACCCCATCCTGCAAAGATATTTAGTAAAGGTGAAAGGCTTGATGGAGACCTTTAAATATTTCTTCGTTGAACATGTGTCGCAAGAAGAGAACTCGGTAGCTGACTGTCTAGCCAAGTACGACCCGAGGGCCGGGGAAATCATGACAGAGTTGTTTTGGTCGTCCACCGAAGAGGGAGGGATGAGGGAGATCGAACAACGAGCTTCCTAGATGGATCCGCTCGTCACCTTTCTAGCAACGGGCAGACTTCCAGTCGGCAATGAAGACCAAAGAAAGTTCTGATACAAGTCAGCCTACTACCTGTTGCATGAAGGAGAAATATACCGCAAGACCATCTCGGGCCCCCTGGCCAGATGTGTGTCAGAGGCTGAGACTCCCTGGGTACTTGGAGAAATTCATTCAACAGAGTGTGTCAGCCACTCTGGGATTCACACTCTAGACCAACAAATTCTCAGGCATGACTACTTCTGGCCGACCATCAGGAGAGATGTGGAAGCCTTCTCAAAGAAGTGTCAGGTGTGTCAGCTCTTCGCTCCCTTCCAGTTGCAGTCAGCCCAGCAACTTCGCTCGATTACCGCTCATTGGCTTTTTGCCATCTAGGGAATGGATTTGATAAGTCCTTTTCCCCAGGCTAGCGGTCAGAGGAAATTTCTTCTTGTCATGATTGACTATTTTTCCAAGTGGATTGAGACAAAAGCTCTGGCCAAGACCACATCTCAGATCGTGAAGAACTTCATTTAGGGAGATATTGTCTGTAGATTCGGAATTCCTCTCGGCATGTGCAAATTTACAGTAGGTCGAGCGTGGGCGGCCGCCCACACTAAAAACTTAACTTCTAATATTTTAGTAGCTGAGAAAAATTAAATGTGATTATATAAGTTAATATTATTTAAAATAGGCTTTAGATCATAAAAGTGAAGATGGTTGAGCGGTGGGAAGCGTGTTTGTTAAAATTTTATTTTATAAGAAGTCATAGGTTCAAGTCTTATTCTTTGCATATTTTTTCACCTCTTGCACATTTTTCATCTCTTGTATATTTTTTCACCATTTGTATATTTTTAAAGTCATGGGTTATTATTGATTAAAATAATAACTTTAGCATTTTAATATAAATAATTATTTTTTTAATAATAAATTGTTGAGATTTCTATATTAATTTTTATAGGAACTAAATGATTATTTATAATTAATAAAAGGCGACTGCTATTCATACACCCATAATGAGTATCCATACCCTTCATTTCAAAGAATAATAATAATAAACTAAATATATCTCCACAGTTTTTCAAACAATTGGCAATCTCCCCATTATAGTATCTACGAGGCTCGGACTGCGCCTGAATCCTGGACCTCAACACATCCAAAGGATAACAAAGCACCCAGCATGCGACTCCGGCAAGTCCGCCGACAACGAGCTTCGTGTCGAGGCTTTTGTCATCGCGCTTTTGGCGACCAGGGTGCATGTGTTCTCCCGCAAATTCGTAAGTCCAGAAGTAGATTTAGTGCGCCATAACGTCTCTGAGGATGGTGATGGAATAGCAATAATCTTATCACGACATACTTCAAGAACACAAAACATAACAATAAATAGGAGTAATGTCATATTTGTCCATTATTTTTTAAAATTGTCTAAAGTTCTGCCGCATAGAGATAAAGTTCTGCGCCCGCCACTGCCTCTCGCCAACATCACCGACAACGGCCTTCAATTTGTCAGCTTGGAGCTGGAAGACTTCTGCAGGCAGCTAGAGACAGATCTCTGATTTGCCTCTGTCCATCATCCTCGGAGCAATTGGCAGGTGGAGGCTGCCAACAAGCTGATCATCAACCTCCTAACGAAGAAAATCTGAAGGGGAACTGGGCGGAGCAGCTTCCTTCAGTCCTATGGGCACAGAGAACCACTCCTAACTCAGCTACGGGAGAAACGCCCTTCAATTTATCTCACGGGTCTGAGGCTCTCATCCCAGTGGAGTTCGAAGTCGAAAGCCCGAGAGTCGTAGCGGCAGTAGAAGATGATGAGGAATGGTGCTTAGAGATTGAAGACGCTCAGAAGCTTTCTCTGGATTACATTGAAGAGCTTCGAGACCTAGCCTCGATCCGCCAGGAGGAATTCAAGAGGCGAATGGCGAAGCAATTCGATAAAAATGTCTACATCAAGTAGTTCCTTGCAGAAGATCTCATTATGAAGAAGGTGAACGCAGCAGGAAGAGCAGACGCTGTCGGGAAGCAGAACCCTAATTGGGAGGGGCCCTTCATCATCCACGAAGCATTGGCCTCTGGAGGATACCACCTGCAGAATCAAGAAGGAGAGCTATTTGGAAGCACTGGAGCGGTGATGACCGAAGAGGTTCTATCCATAGCAGGAAGGGGCCCTTCATCATCCACGAAGCATTGGCCTCTGGAGGATACCACCTGCAAAATCAAGAAGGAGAGCTACTTGGAAGCACTGGAGCGGTGATGACCTGAAGAGGTTCTACCCATAGCAGGAAGGGGTATGCTTACATACATGTAAAAAGTTGTTTTTTTAATAAATTCCTCGCCCCCTGAAATACGGGATTGAGCAAGTTGTCTTTTCTTTTCAAGAAATGTCTTGAGGTTGCTAAGGCAGTGAAGTCCATCTCCGCGATCCGTATGAGAAACTTGCCTCTAACCTGATTCTCCAAAAAAGCTCAGAGCGGGTGATGGGACGGTGTGTCGGTTTTAATGCATTCTTGTAAGACCAATCTCATGCATTGACGGTCGAGATCATATCCCCCCTTGCACGTTGGCCTAGCTACCTCCTGATCACACTTCTCATCTGACTAGAGGAATTATCAGGAACATGTCTGGATGTTAACCTCCCAAACTCGACGAAATGTCGACTTAACAAAGCGACACCTTGCATAAATGCGTCATCGGTCTTTGAAAAGACTAAAGACCCGCTCTTAGCATCTTTTGTCAAGTAAAGCAGGAAGCGTCTCTACGTCTAGTCAGTACCTGGGTGAGGATAACCCCTCATGCTTTGGAAGGTGACTAAGCGAAGACATTCCAGAAGGTAAGAATCCATAATAGGATGGAGACCACGAGAGTGTGCGTCCCGCGAGACCCCCCGACTGTTGTTCCCTATCTCTGGGTCCCCTCAATTCTTTGTCAGTTAAAGTAGAATGGAAGCCTCGAGAGCGTGTCTTGCGAGACCCCCCGAGTGCTACTCCCTTGTCCAAAGAGACGCAGTTCATGAATGGAGAAATTTTCTTTATTTTACGAGTACGCACTTGGGCGAATTGTTGGTCGTGAAGATGAAGGAGGAGGCTCGCCTGAACTTCTAAGATGTTCTGTTATAGGGGAGGAGAAGATCAACATTCTGTGATAAATGCAAAATCACAGAAGACACAAATTATAGTGGTTCCCCAAAATCTGGGTGCATCCACTCTTCTACCCTCTTGATAGGAATTCACTATCACAGTGCCTGAGTTTTTTTATCAGGAGACTCTTAGAACCAAACACCAGATCTTTTGATAGGGATATCATGAACGAATACAATCTGAGTCTTTTCTCAAGGAGACTCTCAGAATATCTAACTGAATTCCTTGAATAGGGATTCTCAAAACTCTGTTCACAAACTGAAAATGATAATTAAATCAGAAAATTGTTGAAGATCTGTGGATATAATGATCTTTTTGATGAATCCTCTCAATAGAATCCTGAGTATTGTATGTCACTAAGTAAATATGAAATCTGTAATCTGATAAATCTTTGAATAAGAAAATCTCAAAGATTATAAGCCCTTAATCAAGATTTTTCTTTAATCTCCACTGAATCTGATGCAGCAATTGATTTGCCCTTGAGAAGAAGAACTTATTCGTTGCAGATTCAACAACAAGATGATGATCAACTAATTCAAGGAAGAACTTCAAATTCATATGATAATCTTCCTATCTTTTTTTGTCAAAATTATCGCTCAAAACTTCAATATGATGTGAATATGATGATTGTTGTTGTTCATAAATGTCCATGTGTATCTCTATAAATAGCTGGGAAGCAACATCATCCAACGTCTTCAAGAATCAGTTATAACAACCAAACCTTTCTTGAAGCAATTCTGATTTAATCCTTAAAATAATTCTCGTTCAGAAGATTAATCGACGTAGCGTCGAGTTCATATATAAACGTAGCATCGAGTTCTGACTTTATTCAGATAATCTGTAAATTAAGTTCTGTAATCGGCGTTGTGCCGATATCATATCAGAGTATGCGTCGACTTGATCTTTTAATTAACGTCGACTTATTATGTTTAGTTACTCTGACTTGTACTCAAAGTAGCGTCAACTTTTAGTCGAAGTTGTGTCAACTTCTAGTAGACGCACGCATGTTGGCATTTCATGACTTTCCTCTTAAATCCAGTGTGTCTTTCTCATATCCTGTATACCAATGACACTCTAGGACATCTAAAACCATATTACCCTCTCTAAATATCATGGGTAATAAAATTATGATGTAAAATCACTTAAAGTAATTTGTTAAGGTAAATCATAAGGGTTTTTCCCAACACAGCGGCGAGAAAGAAAAACTAGAACCGTGGAGAGAAGAAAGAAGCGGATCGTGAATGAGATCTAGTAGATATCAGGGCGTGGACTTTTGTAAATCCTCAAAATATAAGGGGAAGGCTATAAGCCGAGAAAGTGACTTTCTGAAAGCAAAGTTGTCTCGACTGTTCAAAAAGACCGCAAAATTCCTTTTTAGAAAAAGTTATTTTTCCACCATACCTCGTCCAAACATCTTGCAAGCGGGTGGGAATAGAGTTTTTTCCACAACTGTCACCAAGGTTGTAGATATTGGATGTCGGGTTCATGTCGGTTTGAGTTTGAAATGTCAAATTCGGATTGCGGGGATATATCGATGATAGTTTACAATATCATATTTTAATATTTAAATAAATTTATTCATATATACACATTTTTTAAAAATATGTACAATTGCACTCATAATGTATGTTGATAAATTACAAACACATATACAGATAATGTATATTTACAAATTACACAAAAAATAGGTGTCGACGGCAATAAATAACATAAAGAGCAGCAAATGAGAGCGAGGCGAGAAAGTTGTCGAAGCTAGCCTTGGAAATATGTATGAAATGAAGCACGAAATAAAATTGTACCGTTCATTCGCTTAACAGAAATGAAAAAATATATATTTTTAATACTCTCGCTGATAAAACGTCCGCAAAACATTTATACTGGCTGACATATCGGACATGTGAGGCAACATCTACAACACTGGCCGTCACAGCCCCAAATAGATCCTAAATTTCAAGGCTCGCAAGGCTTAGAGATTGTACTTTAGCACAGGAGACCTCATCCAGGAACCGTCTTATAGTGTAGGCACGCACCTTTTTTACTTCTTTGGAGCCTAAAAGTCATACCTGGGTGAGGTTTTTGTTGTAAACCTTTTTTCAATAGAAATAATGCAATAACTCGACGTTTGAAGGATTTAGCATTTGTGAAATATAATCGAGCGTCGAGGCAAGTGAACATATTTATCTCATTTCCTAAGTGATATAAATGATAGTAATGAATGATTGACGAATAGAATGAATTAAGAATCTGATCAAGAAGTTGAATTGATGGTTCATGATGATAATTTAATATGGGATGTGGTTGTGCATTGTCTTTGTGAGGTGTGGGCCTGCAAAGGCTATAGATTCCTTATGCGTCTTGAAGTGGCTTAGTCTTTAACAACTATCTTTCCAATTATATTATATCTTTTATTTTCCCTATAGGATCTGAAAGGAAGGTCTAAATATTTCATAACTACAATTAATTAGAAGTGAAATTCAACATAATAAATGTATATTATCCTTCTTATAATGTTGCTATTAAAGACAAACAAAAATTCCTCACAATGAAGAAAAAATCAAGAAAATAAAAGATCAAATTTGCTATGAAGTGCGACTTTCATTTTTCAAGTCCTCATAATGGAAAAGTTTTGTTCTAGTTTTAAAATGATGGGCTTGTGAATTTATAAGAATATTTATTATAGGAAAGTGAGCTTATGACTAAAGATAGGGCGCAATGGCGACAAATGATACATATAGCCGACTCCACTATGGTGGGATAAAGGCTTGAGTGTTGTATTTATTCTAGGAAAGAATTATATTCTCGAATTTAATTTGAATATCCCCCCATTCACTTTATTCATTTTTCTACATAATAGATTCAGTATTTACCCTGGGTTTTCAAACTACACATATTGTTTTGTTAAAAGATTTTATTTGTATCTACCTTTCAAATTTTACTTATTCATTCTCATATCATATTTCTAATTTTTAAAATTCACAAACTCAAAACTTTGTTATACCTATCACCTTTTATGAAAAATATTTTTTTTCATTTTTCAATTCACATGAATAATTACAATGGCTACGTGAAAATATTAACAAATTTATAATAATATGAAATGATAAAGATATGTATAAGTATTTTCATGCATAAAAACAAATGTCAAATTAGTCAACACACATTTGCATGCATAATTTTGTACTTCCTGATGCGTAAATTTTTTCATGGACAAAAATATATGCCAAATTATTTATAAATATTTTCGTTTACTACAGAAGTACACAAAAGAACAAGTCTAAAATATTACTAACTTGGAAATAGTAATAGAAGTTGCAACTTTGGGTAAATTTTGTAAATAGGCAAATTATGGTTTTCAGAAATTACGTGCATTGATGCGCAAGTATGTTTCTATATGTGAAAAGGAGAATATGATGCAAGTTTCCAATAGAAAAAAAATTATGTGCTGACCATTTTCAAATATTTTGTTGGAAATCCAAATTGTACTTCAAGAACCCGAGGACCACTTCTTTCAAAAACCACGCATTTCTTCCATGTAACAGAATGGGCATCTGAAAAAGAATGTAACTGTTAATATAAGAAAGTTAAAGAGACTTTACTAGAAAAAAAAATCATAGAGATCGCTACAAAAAACAATAACTAAAAAGATTTTATAACTTTCTGATAGAAACAATTATCATGAATTTGCTAATAAGAACCTATTGTTGTCATTTTTGTTTTTATGTTTGGACATCTACTATTTTATAGTTATTTCATTGGGATGAAAATAGAGTGTTATATGCATGATGATGCAGCCAACCAAGGATCGTACTCTTATTTAGATTAAGTAGAGATCTAATAATGAAGGAGATACTAAATATTGGATGATGGAACTCTCGTGAGTATATTTAACTGTTTCCCTAATTTGTGATCATCAAACTTCATTAATGGATTGTTGATATTTGTACTAAAGACAAAACCTAAGGTATGCAATCTTGCTCGTAACTAAAGACAATGAGGTATATTTATAGTATCCAATTGATATCACCACAAAAATGTTTTGGATAATCTCTTTGTTTGAAAATAACAAATAATGGTAATTACTGGTGCTACTTTTGATCTTTGATAGTGTGCAGTCGTGCAGGTAAGTACATAGGTTGGAGATAGCAATTCATGAAAATGGACAAAGGATAGGATAAATAAACTATAACGCCAGGCTTTATCCTTTATCTCCGGGAGTTATTCCTTATCGTTGGGCGTTATTCCTTATCACCGTTTGTTATCCCTTATCATTAAACCTTATCGTCGGGCATTATCCCTTACTGTCGGGTGTTATCACTTATCGTCGAGTGTTAGTGAAGAAAAACTACGAAGAATACAAAGGAGCCAACAAAAAATATCACTGGAATTTGATAGTTGAAATGAACTTTAACGACGAGGGGATAAAGTTAACACTAGATTTGATAGCCCTTGTACTATAACATCTAGTGTTAGCCTTAACACCGGTGTTAGTGAGGAACATTTTGCAGGCCGCTGGACGATGAATTACAAATGTCGTGTGTTAGCTGTATCGCCGAATCCTATATCTAAATTAAAGTATACCACCAGGCGATAATGATAACCTCGGGCATTAGTGAAGAAAATTCGCCAAAAATCCAAATCCACTAACAAAAAACACGATAGCGCTATCGCCAAATCTGATAGCTCATTTGGCCTATAACGTCGGGCGATAAGTGTTAATGCCAAATTAAGGATTTTCAGAGTCTGTGAGCCATAGCCGTCTTGAGACCCTTGTAGGTGAAAATCCCAAGGTCCTTTGGTGCATCCCTCAAGGAGATCAAGAAAAGTTGAAATCCAAGTAAGAGATAGATTCATGGAGGCTCTGAACCATGTATTCATCCTCTTCCACAATTGATCACTTGAAGTCTCCTTTTCCACAACTGCAAATTTGAAAAAAAAAATACTACGGAGATGGACAGATCTTCATCCTTCAAAGACTAGACAATATTCCCTAAATCGCAAGCACTTCAAAGATGAAACGTTTGCATCATAACAATATTTCATTAAAGAGTTCGGTCATTTAGCAAGTTTTCTTTGTCTTCATCTCTTTTATTTCAGATTTCATTTTTGTGCCTTATTTTTATTTTTTATCTCTTGTACTCCTAAGCGTGGAAAATCATCCTTATAGGGTACGTCGGGATTGGGGTAGTTCCCGGTGGCAATCATCCTTGTAGGGGGCGTCTAGATTGAGGTATATCTAGGAACAAAAATCGTCCTTGTAGTGGGTTTCAAGAACGGGGAAGTTCTTGTGGGATCTCCGGAAAGGAGAGGGCTTGTCGTCATCCGGGTGTGGATTGACAGAAGCTAACCAAGTTTGTAGGAGTCGATATAGAAACCAAATGAATATTATATTGTCGTCTTGATCTTATCGTCATCAAAACAAACATCTTTCTAGTGAATAATTATTTTTCTTTGTTGATTTTATGAATCACATTTCTTTGTGGCTTGAGTTGTATACTATTATTCCATTGAGCATAACTCTAGGACGAATAAATTTAAATTATCTTATTCACCCCCTCCCTTTAACGTTATCACCTGATCCAATAAAATGGGCATGCCACGTGTCTCTTACAAGTGATAGCATTGAAGTTCTCCTAGATTTAACATTGTAGAAAGGAATAGAAGGTGTGATTTTATTCATCCATATAGGGGCAATATATAGGACTTGCATCAAGACACCCAACACTGATAGGCGGTGTGGGACTAAACTCAACAATATTAAACTATTGCATAATAATAACTCTTAACACTCCCCCTCAAGCTGAAGGGGGACCCTACAGCTTGAACACAACATAAAATGGAAGGTACAAGAAGGTTGGCAACGTGGGACAAAACAACAGCCACCGAGTCCCAACCGCGTGTCACCGGGGATACTTCAACCGGGAAAGAGCCACACGACGTTGGTCCACAAAACCGACCATGACCACGTTGGATACACTTGGAGCGGAAATTAGGTCAACCACGAAAGACCAAACCAATCCTACCAAATCCAGAGAAAACGACAAGGAGACACAAACAACATACGAAATCGACCTGGGGGCCATGTGTGACTAAGACAGGAGTCGGGAAAGAGGCATCCGAGTCGCCGATATCACAAGTACTCCCCCTCAAGTGGAATACGTGCATGAAGCCATAGAATATGTCTGGAGGCCGTGACGTACACTCCCCCTCAAGTAGACCACGTGCACGTGTAGGACCCTCATCGGGTACATGAACCCGGATCACGCAGAAGAAGGCCGAAATCGCACGCGAAACAAACTAACAACACACTACAACAAGAACAACTTAAAGAAAAAAATAACATTAAAGCTTAAACCGGGTAGGAGAAGAGGCAGCCGCCGGAGGAGAGGAAGTAGCCATCTGTAAAGGAGAGCAGCAACAACAAGAGGGCTGCTGGGTCGGGAAGCAGCAGCGGCAAGAGGCGCAGCCGGGTAGAAGAAGGCCGGGCCGGAGAAGGGGCAGCTGCTGGAGAAGAAGCAGCTGCAGCAGCAACCCATGGCCAGAGTAGCAGGGAGATGCCAGAAGCCAGGTCGGAGAAGATGTAGTAGCGGCGCGACAGCGCAGAGGAACAGCCGGCAAGAAGCCACCTGGGCCGGAGAGGAAGCCGGTCGAGTCCTTTTCTCCATCGATGAGAACGAGGGGAGGAAAACACTTCCCCTGGCAGCGAAAGAAAGGGGAGGAGAAGAGGACCTCCATGCCGATATTAGCAGAGAACGGAGCAGCACCAGTAGCCGACGTGAGGAGAGGAAAGATCCGCCAGGAGTCGTCGACGAAGGCAGTGAGAACTGTCGGAGCAGGCGGGATAGTCGATGACGCCAGCAGAAGTAGCGCACGGTGGCAACGGCGCCGCTCCTGTCGACGGGATCAACTAGCGACTCCGTCGACGAGATCAACTAGCAACTCTGTCGACAAGAGCGGGAGCGGCTCGCGTGTGCCCTAGCAGCCTGCGGGAGAAGACGAAAAACACGGGTCGGAGGGAGGAACAGTGGCGGAAACCGGGAAAAAAAAAATTTCATACTTCAGATCGATGCTCTGATACCATGTATAAAGGAATATAATGTGTGATTTTATTCATCCACATAGGGGCAATATAAAGGACTTACATGAAGACACCCAATACCGATAGGCGGTGTGGGACTAAACTCAACAATCTTAAACTATTGCATAATAATAACTCTAACAAACATTTATCACTGTAACACCTTCATCCGTCACGTAAAATATAACAGAAGATCTGGTCGGGGCCCCACGCCATATTCCACAGATAGTCAGTGGAGTTACACATTGAAACCTTAACATTCACGCATCCTAACTCAGAGTGCAATCTAGCGGAAGCAATTATCTTAGTTATAGAACCCAAATGTAAGGAATGTCCACAACAAAACATAGGAATGATAATTAATACATAATATGTTCTGGCCTTACAACTGTTTTCTTTACAAATGTGTCTTACATACATCGGCACACAGGTCAGCCACGCATGAAAACAGTAAACGATCATCTTTGGGCCTTCGAGGGTCAGCCAATTGTAGCATAAGGGACTTCAGCCCGCTACTTTCCACTTGATTCTCCAGCACCTGCATGGCACGGCCCACCAAAACGTGGAAAAACAAAGCAACGGTCAGCATTAGCTGACCAAATATAACGACTTCACTCCTCACTCGGGGCGGCGGTGCACATTCCCTGCAGGCATTTAGCATAGATACATAATGCCATCAGAACGTGCAATTTAAGCATCATTCACCACAGACGTTGGCGCGCAAGGCCACACGTCCCGTGCACGCTGCTGGGCACATTGTCGGTATACCGGACATAACCAGGGTACCACCTCTGTTCTCAGCAACGGTCAGCATTCTTTGAGCATTAAGCAGTCTTTTCGGCCCAAAGCTTAAGCCTCACTCCTATGGCTACGACAAAGTCAAGGTGATCTTCATCACTTCAATGACTCACTCCAAGTCAAACGACATAGGGTTGGGTACAGTTCAGTCATAGCCCGTTGAAAGTGAAGGGATAGATCACACTAACTCTAGAGGGGGGTGAATAGAGTTTTAAAAATCTTTTGATTAATTTTTATAGCGGATTAAAATAAGTGATATCTATATGTAAATAGGCAGAAATGAAACAAAGAAAATCACAGCACAGAAAATAACAAATAGAGCAAACAGACGACACAGATTTTATGTGGTTCCCTTAAAACTTGGGTACATCCACTCTTCTACCACCCTGGTAGGAATCCACTATAAATTTTTGATCAGGTGCCCTGCCACCACAGGTTTTTGCCCAGGTGTCATGTCACCATAAGATCTATTTTACTAAGGGAGATCTAACAACCCTTTAAGCTTTTGATCAGGTGCCCAAAAACCAAACTAAGTCTTTTGATCGGGAGACTTAACAACCAAAAAGGTTAACTTTTGAAGGGAGTTACAACTCTGTACAAAGGAAATGGAAAAGTAAAAAAATGAAGATGTTGTCTTCTCTGTCTCAATGCTCTGAGAAGACTAGTAGATTTGATTTTAGTGCAGCCTTTGCTGGAGCCTTTTTCTTCTTAAACTTCCTTTTCTTGGAACTGGAGTCATCTGACTCATCAGATTCATCAACATCATCAGAATCATCTTCAGCTGGTTGATCATATAGTTCATCAATCTGCTTGATTTGAAGCTTGAACTGCTGGCTCTTTAGGTGCAATATCTGTAATGGCTGGAGCCTGAACACTGTCACTATCTGCTTCCATATATTGAAACATAATCTCATCAAGATTGGGCATGGGGGATTCAGCCCAGACAAAAGTTGGAGGTGAGAAAGCTTTTGGCTCTGTCAGTTATTTGCTCTATAATATTCTCACTAACTGAAAAACTAGTCCTTAATTGTTCCAAAACTACAAGACTTATAGGTGCTGTGTAGCAAACTATAGCTTTAGAATAATCATAAACTGTATCAACTATATCAACAACTGGTATATTTCTGCTATAAACTGTGTCAAAAGAATGAAGTAAAGAATAAATGTCAACTGTGGGATTAATGATGAAATCACCAACAGTGATCATTTATGTATCAACTAACTCTTCTGCTAAACAAATCATCTCAGAATCATCATCAAGAATTTCAATAATTTCTGCTTCTGGAATTTATGTTGTTGTTGTTGCTACTGATGTTGTTGCTGCTGAAGGAGCTTCTTCATTGGACATCTCCCCTTGTCTGGTTTCAGAAAGACCTGAACCCAGGCCCCCAGAAGAAGAAGGGACAGAGGAGGAGGAAGAAGTTGAGCAGAAAGCAGAGAAATAGAGGCAGTGAGAGGGGCAATAGACTCAGCAATTAACTTCTTAAAAGAGGGAGTAACGAATTGTAAAAGATCAGTAGCAATGTCAGAGAAATTTAGATAAAGGGGATCAGGAGTAGATGGGGTATAAGTGGATTGGTGTCCACAGTTGGAACAGACTGAGAATGCTTGAGGGAAGTCTGTATGTTAGAATGATGGGATGTTGGTGGAATGATGGATGGAGGGAATGAGGGTGGAATGACTGGTGGTATTTCAGTAGGGATTTCTTCCTGGATGGGGGAATGATGTGGAGAGTGGCTTCGAGATGGAGATGGAGATGATGATGATATCAGCCTGAAGGTTGGAGATGTTTGTGTTGGAATTGTAGAGGTGGATGGGATAGTCTCTAGGTGGTGTGGTAGAGGAGATGGTATGTGTGAAGCTGGAGGGATGACAGTGGATGGGGTTTCTTCAGTAACAATGGTAGATTCTTGTTGTTGTGGAGGAGGTGAAGGTAGTCTAGAAGATGGTGGTGGAGGAGAAGCAAAAACTTCTGCAGGGTTTGGAGGAGTGACATCACCTGTCCTTGTGTCCTCTGAAACTCTAGAGGAAGAGGCCCTGGAGGGCTTTGAGATTACTCTCTCCCACTTGCCAAAGAGGGCTGAGGTCAGCCTCTTGGAAGCATTTATAAAGATGGTCTGAGAGACCAACAACTGTGGGCATCTGGCTTGCAGAAATAAGCCCAGAATCCTCCCATAACAAACATCCTTCTTGGTGTTCTTCTTCTTGATGGAATCAAACAAGATACAACCCCAGTTCACTGACTTTTTGTTCACCAAGGCACTCATCAGTAGAAACTGATGCCTTGTAATGTAATCGTGGGCAGTATGTTTACCCAGGATTACTTTCCCAACTATGTCAGCCAAAAACTTGTACTCCACCGACAAATTTTTCTTCAACGGCTTGCTAGGGTTTCCTTCGGAATGACCCATCTTAATCAACATATCATTATACTCAGAACTATCCATCTCTATATCATCATTTCCATTAACAAGATCAAAAAGTTCAGATAAAGTTACAGGCGTCAGGGGAACCTGTTCTCCAGATATTGTGATGATGAGGGTTGTTGCATCTGGTGAGGAGGATGTATAGACCCATTCTTTAATCTATGTGACTGGAAGCTTGATGCAAGTCGTCATAAACTTTCTTAGCTGCTGCTCCTCAAATAATCTCAGAATATCAGTGAAGATTTGATCGGAGTGAGCGAATGAATCAATATCTATATCAAAACCGGCATCGAACTTCATGTTGGAGAGTACCGCCGCGGAGATCGTCATTGCTTTCCTGCAAAAACGAGAGAGAGATCAAGTGCAAGGGAACAAGAAAGCGCGGGATTGAGTTCGATGAAAACCTAGATATAAGTTTTCAGAAGATGAAAAGTCGAACTCCGTCCAACGAGAAACACAAACTCCGAGGTCAATTCGACGAAATTCTCAAAATAGAAAATAAGATCGTCGATCTAAGCCGGAAGAAGAGAAAACATATCGTCGTTCTCCGTTCGACGAAATGTTTTCTGAAACAAATTCGTCGATCTCCGTTCGACGAACTGTGTCCTAAGCGTTGAACTCAGAACAAAAATTAAATTATGCATTCCTCATTTATCATGCCTAAATGATTTAGGAAGAACAGATGTTTCTTTTCATCTAAAGGCTTAGTGAAGATGTCTGCTCTTTGTAAATCAGTAGAGATAAAGACAAGGATAATTTTATTTTTATCCACACAATCTCTAAAAAAATGATGTCTAATTTTTATATGATTGGTCCTACTATGATGCACTGGATTTTGTGCAATGAAAATTGCACTGGTACTATCACAAAATATAGTTGAATTATTTAGATTGAAACCATAATCCAGGAGTTGATTTTGAATCCACAAAATTTGTGAACAACAACTGTCAGCTGCTATATATTCAGCTTCAGCAGTTGAAGTTGACACAAATGTCTGTTTCTTACAAAACCAAGACACAAGTCTATCACCAAAGAACTGGCATGTTCCTGATGTGTTTTTCTGTCAACTCTACATCCAGCAAAGTCAGCATCTGAGAATCCAGTTAATTCAAATACTGACTAGGTTGGATACCAGAGTTCTAGATTTGGACAACCCTTTATATATCTCAAAATTCTTTTTAGTAAAATAAAGTGAGATTCTTTGGGTTCACTTGGAACCTAGCACAAAGACATGTAGCAAAAATTATATCTGGCCTACTAGCTGTGAGATACAACAAGGACCCAACAATAGTCCTATATGTTTTTTGATCAACTGTTTTGCCATGTTCATCAGAATCAATCACAGCATTGGAAGTCATTGGTGTTTTCATAGCTGAGGCATCAGACATCCCAAATCTCTTAATTAGCTCCTTAACATATTTGGATTGGGAGATGAAAATGTCATCAGGGGATTGCTTCACTTAAAGACCAAGGAAGTAGGAAAGCTCACTCATGCTACTCATTTCAAACTTAGAATGCATCAGGTCAGAAAATATTTTGCATAGTTTGGAATCAGTAGAGCTAAATATGATGACATCTACATATATTTGTACTAGCAAAATTTTATTTTTATGATACCTAATAAATAAAGTCTTATCCACAATGTCTCTAATGAACTTATGCTCTAAAAGAAAGCTAGTTAAAGTTTCATACCAAGCTCTTGGAGCGTGCTTTAGAGCATAAAGAGCTTTATGCAACTTAAAGACATAAGAGAGATGAGTTGAAGAGATAAAACCTGATGGTTGTTCAACATACACTTCCCTTTGAGTTCTGCATTTAAGAATGCATTTTTGACATCCATTTGATAGACTTTGAATTTCTGAAATGCTGCATAAGCAAGAAAGGTTTTGATTGCCTCTAGCCATGCAACAGGGGCAAAGGTCTGGTCATAATCAATGTCTTCCTCCTGTGAATAGTCTTGGGCTACCAATCTTGCTTTGTTCCTCACAATTGCTCCTTGTGCATCCAGCTTGTTCCTGAATACCCATTTAGTTAAAATGACTGGATAGTCTTTGGGTCTTGCAACTAAATCTCAAACTCTGCATCTCTCAAATTGATTGAGCTCCTCTTGCATTGTAATAATTCAGTGGGGATCTTGCTCTGCATCTTTTATGGATTGAGGTTCAATTTGAGATATGAAGCAAGCATGCATCAAATCTTGGTTAAGTTGATGTCTTGTTTGCACACCAACTGATATGTCTCCAATCACTTGAGATATGGGATGATCTCTAAGTGTGACAAGATCAGTAGGAGGAGTTGGTTCATCAACAACTTGGGAAATTAATTCCTCTTGTGGAATTATGTTAGCTGTTGTTGGTTCAACTGTTCCAACAATTTCTTCTTCACTCTCTTCATCAATCTGTAGAGAAGGATGCAATGTAACCTCTTGGGTGAGGTTTAAGTCATCCAATTTCTCACACAGATAGGGTACCTGCAAAGTGTCTATGGTAGAAAAATCCTTCTCCTTGTAACACATATTAGTTTCATCAAAAGTTATATGTACAGACTCTTCCATTTTTAAGGTTGATTTGTTAAATACCCTATAAGACTTGCTGACTTGGGAATATCCAAGAAAAATTCCTTCTGCATCTTTGACTTCAAATTTTCTAAGATGTTTCTTGTTATTATTGTGAATATAACATCTACAACCAAATACTCTAAAATAATCTAATTTAGGTTGCTTCGCTTTAAGCAATTCATAGGGAGTCTTACCCTTAAGTTTATGTATTAAACTTTTATTCAGAACATAGTTTGTTGTGTTTACTGCCTCTACCCAAAAGGATAGGGGCAAGTGAGCATCTGCAAGTAATGTCTCTACAGATTCAATCAGGGTTATATTTTTCCTTTCAGCTACCCCATTTTGTTAGGGAGTTCTAGAAGCTGAAAAACAATGTTTGATACCTTCCTTCTCACAGAATTCTTGCATGAGAAAAGATTCAAACTCAGTGTCATGATCACTTCTGATCAATGCAACTTGAGTAGAGTACTCAATCTGTATGCTCTTAAGAAAGTCTGTAAGAACTTTAAAGTTATCTGACTTGTTTTTCAAAAAGAAAACTCAAATGAATCTAGAGAAATCATCAACAATCACTAAGGTATATGACTTCCCTCCCAAGCTCTGTACTGCAATAGGTCCAAAAAGGTCCATATGTAGCAAGTACAAGATTCGGGGTGAATCACTTTTATTGATTGATTTAAAACTATTTTTTGTTTGCTTGCATAATTGACAAGCCCTGCAGAGACTTTCCTTCTTATAGGGGCCAGAAGGTAATCCTCTAACAAGGTTGTCCCTAGATAGTTTAGCAATATTTCTTAAATTTACATGTCCTAGTCTTTTATGTCATAAGTCATTAGTATTACTAATCTGATTAAATAAACAAATTTCTGAAATAACAGACTTAAAATTTATTACATATATGTTGTCTTCTCTAGATCCAGTTAAAATAATTTTGTTGTTATCAGAAATAATAATACAATAAGATTGATTAAATGATACCTGATAATCTCGATCACATAATTGGCTTATGGATATCAGGTTATGCTTCAGACCACTCACATAGGCTACCTTCCTGAAGGTGACAGCTCCAACTTTGACATTCTCATATCTTTTGTTTGGCCACAGTTGGAGTCTCCAAAGATCACTTTTGGTCCAAGCTTTGACATGTAATCAGTTAGATTTCCCTTGCTGCCTGTCATATGGTTTGAACACCCACTATCCAAGAACCATTGTTGCTCTGTGGTAGGATAGTTCATCACCTGCATGAAAATAGATTATGTGTTCTTGACCCAGGTAACCTTGGATCATTGATTCTTCTTAAATTTATAACTGGAAATGAAAGAGAATTCTGGTTGGTCTTTATATCTAAAGGGGTGAAATCTTCTAGGTGGAATTATCCACTGGGTAAAAGGATTAATAAAAGATCTAGGTTGATTAAAATTTCTAAAAGAATTTAGGTTTTGTTATAATTTTCTGGGTTCGACGAATTGCAGTAAGTTCGTCAATCAGCGTTCGACGAATAGGGATGAGTTCGTCGAACTCCGCTCAGAGAATGAAAATATTCATTTTCTGCGCCACAATTTCGTCGATCGCGGTTCGACGAACTATATTGATTTTGTCGATCGCAGTAAGAAGAATAGTTATATAAAAAATCTGCGTTCATAGTTCGTTGATCTGAGTTTGACGAACCATTTACATTTTGTCGATCTTGGTTCGACGAAAAATGTTGAACATTGTTTTTATTAAAAAAATTCTTTTTCTTTTTCTTTTGGTTAGGTTTTTGAAACACTTCAATTTATTGGTTGTTATCTTCTTCTTCTTTTCCCTTTTCAGATATGAATTTAACAGGGGTAGAAAGAATGTTTTTCTTAAGAATAGGAGACTGACTTGATGAAGCTCCCAAACTCAGTTTACCATTAAGCCTGGCATTGACTGTGCTTGTGATATTCATCAATTTGATGCTTCTCCCATTAAGGGATTCTTCAAATTCTTTAGCCTCATTTAGTTTAGTTTTTAATGAAATAATTTATTCATAATCTATAAGTCTAATTCATCTTTCAGTTTGATGTTTTCATAAAAAAGATTGTCATATTCAATTTGTTTTTCTCTGAGAAGTTTGATTTCCTTCTCAGATTTAATTAAATCATTGCATAGGAGTTTGAATTCACCATTAAATTGATCAGAAGTGAAATCAAAAGAAGTTATTACCTGATCCTCTTCTGATTTAGATTCTGCTGCTGATTCTTTAGCTTCTGAGTGGCTGCATGATGCATCAATTGCCATCAAGCAGATCTCTCTGGCTTTTGCCTCTTCTTCATCCTCATTAGAACTGGATGAAGTTTCTTCTTCTGAGTCACTCCAGGTCTCAGCCACAAATCTCTTCTCCTTCTTCTTCTTGTACTTGTTGGAGGAGGGCTTGCTGGAGTGCTTCTTAGACTCTTTCTCTTTTCTCTTGTCCTTCTTTTGAGCCTCTGGACATTCTGGGAGAATGTGTCCTGGCTTCCTGCATCCATAGCAAATAATTTCCTTAGTATGAGTCTTGTCATACCTTAACTTGTCCTCATTTCTGGTTGACCTTCTTTTGAAGTCCTTCTTAGCCATTTTGTAGAATCTTTTAGCTAATAGACTCATTAGCTCTTCATTGGCAGGTAGTGCTTCTGATTCCTCAGATGCCTTGAAGGCAATACTTTGTTCCTTCCTTCCTGAGGTAGAAGTCTTTTGTTCAGTTGCTTCCCTAGTTTTGATAAGCTGTTCATAAGACTTGACCTTGCCTAATAATGACTCAGTAGAAATCTCATTTAGGTTTCTGGCCTCCTGGATTGGCCAGATCCTAGAATCACATGTGTTGGGGAAGCACATAAGAATCTTATCATTAATTTCTATTAATGAGATGTTCTTGTTCAAGTTCTTCAGCTCATTGATAATCAGGCAGAGTCTGTTGTACGTATCTGCAACTGACTCTGACTCTTCCTTCTTTAAATTCTCATATTGTGAAATGAGAAGGGATCTCCTATCTTTCCTTTCATCGGCAGATTCTGCTACCATTTAGTTGAGGGAATCTCAAATGGCTTTTGCTGATGTGCATTCAGCCACTTTTTGGAATATGTCATCAGACATAGTTTGAGCCAAAATATTCATGGTTTTGGCATCAGCTATCTTCAACTTCTTCTGAGCTTTTGTCCACTCAGGTGGTGGAACTGCACTCGTGTTTATTGTTGCAGTTGGAGTAGGGGGACTTGTCAAAATAGAATTATATATGTCTTCATCAATAGAATTCATATAGAGTCTAATCCTTGCCTTCTAAAGTGCAAACTTATTAAGATTGCGCATTGGAGGTCTGGTGCTTGAGTACTCCTTATTTTGTGTCATGATATAAAAAGACACTAGAGTAAATGGGATCTATCAAAGATCTTTTGGTTCAGGTGTTAGCCTGTGAAACCAAATAACCTTGACATCTGATACCAATTGAAAGTGAAGGGATTGATCAAACTAACTCTAGAGGGGGGGTGAATAGAGTTTTAAAAATCTTTTGATAAATTTTTATAGCGGATTAAAATAAGTGATATCTATATGTAAATAGGCAGAAATAAAACACAGAAAATCACAGCACAAAAAATAACAAATAGAGCAACCAGACGACACAAAGATTTTATAGTGGTTCCCCTAAAACTTGGATACATCCACTCTTCTACCACCCTGGTAGGAATCCACTACAGGTTTTTGATCAGGTGTACTACCACCACAGGTTTTTGCTCAGGTGCTCTGTCACCACAAGATCTATTTTACTAAGGGAGATCTATTTTACTAAGGGAGATCTATTTTACTAAGGGAGATCTATTTTACTAAGGGAGATCTATCAACAATGTTCTAAATGTCAGCCGACATGTCGGAATTGAAGGGGAAACGATCTGTTTTTTAAAACTTAGGCTAATATGTCGTTTTCATAAAAATCGGCCGAAATTTACCCGAAATTTCGGCCGAAACCGACTTGCAATATATCGGACGGCAAATACCCGAACAGTTTGGTTTTTTATTTAATAAAAAAATGTATACCCTAAACCCTTCATCCGCAGTTTCTTTCCGGTTTATTTCGTAGCGTGCGGCTGTGCGGCGCTGAGGAAGGAACGAAGCGCTCCTCCAGTCATCCCTCCTCCGTCGCCGGTGATCACTGCTCCAGTCCTCCGTCGCCGGTTCTTCCCCTCCTCGCGCGACATTCTCTATCTCTCGCCGGATCTCCCTCCTCCGCCGACTTCTGAAAAATAAGGCCCCAATCTTAATTTTCCAGGCTAATCAGGCCCGACCTTGTTTTTTCAGAAAAATTGCTCCTCCCTCCTCCGTCGCTGGTGAGTTTCAGAACCTGGGTCATGGAAAATAGGTTTCTTCTTTGAGCTTTTTAGATTAGGGTATAAATTTTCATTTCATATAGAATATCTGAATATGAATGAAGAATACCACCCTAGCAGCAAAAATGGAGTACCAAGTAGCATTTAGTGTGCCCCATTTGGTTCTTGAACTTAGACTTTATGATTTGATCATGACAAGTTTAGAAAGTTTCATCATTTGATTATATATAGTGAGGTATTAATATCTTTTTAATTACAAAAACGCCTTCCATGTGATGATTTTGTTTTTGCATACAAAAAGGTCAACAAAACCATCAACTTTTCAAGCAAAGATGCGTGATCTAAAATACAAATGATGTGCACCATGTATCCAATTGTCATTTTAGATATCTAGACTGTGGTGGAATGTTAATTAATTAGGTATAACTGAATATATTTCCTGGTTTAAATAAAATTTGAATACTATATTTTAAATTGTCATGACAAAAAATTAAGCATTCAATTTGAGAGCAAATTGTCTGAAAAGCCCTGTAACTACATTATCTGCAATAGATATGCTACAATAATGAGGATGGAATGCCAAATACAAAGTTAATTAAGCAGATATTTATTTTTATTTAGGTGTTTCACTAGTCTAATATACAGTTTATCTTATTTGTACTTATATTTCTTTTGTTTTTGGTAAATGTAGTTTATTTAGAATGTCGTCTGAAGCTTCAACAAAAGAATCGAGTACAAATCTAGGAAGAGATTCCTTTTGGTCTTACGGTGAAAAGGTTGATGTGAGGGACACAAATAGGGTTCGATGTCGGTATTGCAGTCAAGTATTAAGTGGAGGGGTGAGTCGATTGAAGGCGCATCTAGCAAAGATACGAGGCAATGTTAAACCATGCCCAAAAGTACCAACAGAGGTGAAAATTCAAGTTGATGCTGCTTTAAAGTCACAGCTAGTACTAAAAGAAGCCAAAATCGCTAGATTGGAGGCCGACCGTGATGAAGTGGTAGTTGGAGGTACAATGGATTCAGAAGACAACTCCCAATCACATAGGAGTATGTTTTCTAAAATGAAGACAAAAAGACCTTTGGATATACATTTCCAACAACCTGCGGATAGTGTTGGACAAACAAGTAAAGGTGGGAAGTTGACACAGGGAGGAGATAGGTGGAAGAGGCAAATACGGGAGGAAAAAAACACGTATATCGCAAGATGGGTATACGAGGCTGGTGTTTCCTTTAATTCTGTGTCGCTTCCCTCCTTCGATCATATGTTACAAGCTATTAGGCAATGTGGGCCAGGGTTGAAAGGTCCTACTCCGTATGAGTTGAGTCAAAAACATCTCAAGAAAGAGGTTGAGCGAACAAAAGAATCATTGAATACTTTTACCGCTACTTGTAGGTTGAATGGCTTGTAGCATTATGACTGATGCATGGACTGACAGAAAAGGAAGAAGTATTATGAATATTATGATGCACTGTGAAGCAGGAGTAGCATTTTGGATGTCTAGGAATGTCTCATCTGACATTCATGATGGAAAATTTATTTTTGATTTTGTTGACGAGGCAATTGGATCCGAGTCTGGGCCGGGTGAAAAAAATGTAGTGCAAGTTGTCACGGACAATGCATCTAATAATATGCTAGCGGCAAAGATGTTATCTATGAAAAGACCTTCTATATTTTGGACATCCTGTGCAGCCCACACAATTAATTTATTACTCTGAGATATTGCCAAAATAAAGCAAATCAGAAATGTCATCACTCTTGATCGTATTATAACAGTCTTTATATATGCACATACCATTTCTCTTGATTTGTTGAGGCAATTTACCAAGGATTTGGATTCTCATTTACTTATTCGGCCAGGAGTGACTAGATTTGCTACTTCATTTCTATCTTTGCAGAGCATTTTAGACAAGAAGAAAGAGATAAGGAACATGTTCTCATCGCAAAAATGGGAAGACACAAAGTTAGCTCGCACAACAGCTGGAAAGAGGGTAAAATCTTGATTAACTTGTGTTACTTCTTACTTCTTAGTTGAGATAGTTCTTACTTATATGGTTATAATGTGAACTTATATGGTTATACAGGCTGCTGCAATTGTATTTAATGTGAAATTTTAGAAAGATGCGGAGATTGTTGTTAGTATATTTGCTCCGTTAGTGAAGGTACTAAGAAGAGCTGATGGAGATACACCTTCTATGGGGTGGATATACGGAGATATGCTAAAGGCTAAAGAAGAAATTGTAATTGCTCTAAACCATAATGAATCTCGGTATCTTCCCATATTGAAGCTAATTGAAAGAAGGATTGATAGTAAGTTGAGTACTCCCCTTCACATTGTCGGTCATTACCTTAATCCATACTTTTATTTTGCAAATTGGGAAAAAAATGGAGAAAGACGGTAAATACATGGATGCGGTAATTGAGTGTATGTCTAAGATGTATGGGAGGGATGTGGTCATTCAAGATCGCATTGCTGACCAAACACGTCTCTATCGAAATAAGAGAGGAACTTTTGGCAGAGAAATTGCAAAGAGACAAAGTCTCAATAGTTCTCTTGATCTAGGTATAATTATTTCTTAAATTATTCACATGTTTTATTGAATAGTGTTATTTACATTTTCATGTTGCTAATAGTTTAATTATTATTTTTGGTTTAATTATAATTAGTGAATTGGTGGAAATTTAATGGGAATGACGCACCTGATTTGAGAGACATGGCAGTACGTGTTCTCGGATTAACAACTAGTTCTTCAGGTTGTGAAAGAAATTGGAGTGCATTTGAGTTGGTAAGTTATAAATAAAATTTAGATATCTTTATTATTTCATTTTTTTATTAATCGGATTGATTGACTTTATAAATTGCAGATTCATTCCAAAAAGAGAAATAGACTGGATCATAAAAGGTTGAATGATCTTGTCTTTGTAAAATTCAATGCTACTATAAAGACAAGGTTAATGGAAGCTAAAAGAGATCCAATAGCTGCAAAAAACTTTGATGATGGAAAAGTTATAGAGTGGTTGGTGGGCATCAGTTCTTCAAAGAAATCAATTGATGATGAAGAGGATGAGGTCTTTTCCGGAGAGGGGTTGACTTGGCAACAGGTGGCGGAGTGCATGGATGTTGATACGGAGCCAAGGAAAAGTTCCCGTCAATTATCAAAGAATAAAGGAAAACAAACATTAGATTGTGCTACTGAAGAAGAGAAACTAGAGTTTTCCGCTTCATCAGAGGAGGAGCTCATTGGACATGACATTTCAGAAGGTGATTACGAGGCAGATAACGATGAAACAACACGTTCGGAAAGGATTGATGATGACTGAGGTGAGTAAAACTCGTGTCATTCGATTGATTCAAATATTCAATTTCTACTGATTGAAATTTACGTAGTCCAACATGTTCAATTTGTCTTTAATTTGCAGCCATTTTCGAGGGGAGTATTCTACGGGTTCAAATTTTGGAGGGAAGTATTTTGATGTGAAGTTAAATATAATGTGACTCTATGTACTTCTTTGTTAAGACTTAAGACTATATGCCTAGTTATCACGATGATGATGCGAGTCTATGTTTATATCTTAGTTAACTTTGTGGTTTTATGTGATCATGTTTATTTCATGCATGATGATTGACTTTTTTCCTACTTGATGCAACATTCATGGTGTTATTGTTATGTTGAAAAGGGTATTATAATTTGTATTACATTCATTATTGGCTTTTCTCTCATAGCATGAGCCTTTCAGGAAAAAAGCTCTGGAGGCAATAAAAACTGCCAGTTGTATTGGTGATTGGTGAAAGCCTCTCAGGAAAAATGCTCATTCTTGATGCCCTCTCTTCTCGAATCCCGATAGTATGTTACTTCACCCTTCATATTTGTCATACTATAGTATATACAGTCTATTCTATTGTTATTTTGTAATTATGATTTAATGATGCTACTTATTATATATAGACCTCTTTGAATGATTATTTAGACATGTCAACTGTTAAAAGAATATGCAACACCTAAGCATAGTTATCTTAGATATATAACAACATGATAGATGCATAGTTATATTATACATAAATCTAATAGTATATATTTTAATTTTGAAATCCGATATTTTCAAATGTCTCCGACATCCGACATTTAAAAAACCAATCTGATATGTACCCGACATCCGACATTTAGAACATTGTCTATCAACCCTTTGAGTTTTTGATCAGGTGCCCAAAAACCAAACTAAGTATTTTGATCAGGAGACTTAACAACCAAAAAGGTTAACTTTTGAAGGGATTTAAAACCCTGTACACAAGAAATGGAAAAGTAAAAAATGAAGATGTTGTCTTTTTTGTCTCAATGCTCTGAGAAGACTAGTGGACTTGATGTTGTCAAAACTCCCCTGAGATGTATGAATCTGTTCAGGAGAAGAAGCTTTGCTTCAGGGTGTAAGCCTTCAGAAAGAAGTTGCTCTTCAAGCTTTTAGACTGATTGTGATTGTTTGTCTCTTGAAAGCATGGAGCAAATGATGAAGCAGATGATGAAGAACTTCTGTGTGTATGAGAGTTGTATTGTTCTTCACAGTCTGCTAATCCTTTTTCACTGACTGATTGAGTGTGTGTCGTCTGTATCTGTGTGTCTGTCTATTCTTCTGAAAAGAAAATACTTTATATATGATTCAGATTCAAAAACATCTGAATTTTAAATTCTTTCCTTTGAAATTCTCTGCATAATTTTGGAATCCTGAACGGCTAATATTTGTCTTGAATGCATTTCCCTAACTGTCTCATTGAATAAGGTAGAAAAATAACTCTGTGAAGACCATAATTAATGCTGCCTGGAATGGCTATATTCTTGAGAATATGAGCATTAATTATCAGAGTATTACTGACTTAATAGAATTTGAAATCAAATTGATAGTCGATCTGAGAAACTGCAGAGGGAAAAAAATCGAACAGAACCTGGAAGAAAATAGTCGAACTCAGGAATGATTTCGTCGACCTGAACTCCAAGTTCGTCGAGCTAAGAATTCTCCTTCGTCGACCTGAGCTCAGCGATCATCGATCTGAAAATAAACTGTAAAACTGAGCTCCAAGTTCGTCGACCAGAGATAGTCTTTCGTCGAGCTGAACTTCTGATATGAGATCAAAGTTCGTCGAGCTCAGCTAGACTTTCGTCGAGCTCAACTCAGAGAAGGAACTCTGAGTTCGTCGATCTGAGATCGACGATCGTCGAGCTTAGTTGAGCTATCGTCGAGTTTAATTTCTTGAAATCATTTTAACTGCATTTCCTTGAAGTCTTCTGTCTCTAAAGTCTTGTGTCTCTGAAGTCTTCTGAAGGTAGGTTTCAATAATTTAACCTAATGAGACTGACTTTAATCCTGGAACTAACAAATGACCCTAGGCTATACATGTTGTGTCAACAATCCTAATAGTGAACCTAGCCCAAATCCAATCTGGGGTTCAAACACCCGTTGCTCAAATCGTCGGGCTCATCAAGCCGCGATGCAGGTCAGCCTCATCTGGCCAATCACAAAAAAACATAACGACGTTATGTTCCAAGGTTAGCTCTCACGACCACCATAGCAGAGCAATCTAAGCTCACAGCTCAGCATACAGAGAGGAGCAATCTAAGCTCACAGCTCAACATACAGAGAGGAGCAATCTAAGCTCACAGCTCAACATACAGACCCCCAAGTCTCCACGAGACAGGCCTCGCAAACAATGCTCACTGGGAGCTACCATCGACGGTAGCGCTACCTCCGCGCGATGGGGGATAGAATATCTTTTCTTCCCCCACTTTGGGTGTTTTCCTATAGGCAACCTTCAGTACTACCACTGCAGCATTTTGCATACCCCCTGACCCCGGAAACTACACGTTTATTCACGGCGTCTTCTCAAGCACGCAAATCAATCATCACCAATTCAGACCAACCTGTTCAGATGGGATTCACACAGCATACATATTATGTACTTCGATTCTGGATTCTACATGCAATTTCTACCGGTGATCACAACGATCTACCCGCTGGAAACCAACCTTTTCTTCACCATTTGGTGAGGGTTTCATGCACTTATGCAAATTGAGAACTTCACTTGTCCAAGGAGATAGGTTGTTACCCTTTTCGATCGCTTAGGAGTCATGAGATTGCACTTGATTCGGATGGAACTGATCACCATAATTTCCTCTCCGCGGATCTGGCTTCGACTCGCGAATCAGACCACACAAATGCCTTCACAACAGGGTTCGATCACCCTTGCCCTTGTTCTCCTGGCCTTTTCCTTCTTCCTCAAATCCAAGAAAGAGAGAGAGAGAATGAGAGAAAAATGAGAAAATGATCTCATTTCAAGCCTTTATCAGATAGCTACCGCCGCGCGGTATCTTTGTTACCGCCGCGCGGTATCTTAGGCGGTGGACGCTTGGCCCGATCGGCACCGCTCTGCCGCTCAAGACCGCCTCAACCTTATATAACATGTGGCAAGCTACCGTCGGCGTTACCACTACCGTTGGGCGGTACCATCCAGATACGAATGTTGATGTATTTTGGCTATCGCCGCGCGATATCACACTACCGCCACGCGGTAGGCTCTCAACGCATCAATTCGTCGAGAGCGTCGAGTGGTATCGCCGCGCGTTAACTTTCTATCGCCGCGCGGTACCTTCCCGAAACAAAGATTGGTTTAATTCAACTGGATACCGTCAGCGTTAACTCTACCTCCTGGCGATAACTCCGAGTAATCAACTCATTATTTTCAGGAACTTTGAGGCATTACAATTCTCTCCACCTTTAAGAGATTTCGTGTCGAAATCCATATTTAACCGAAAACAACACAAAAGTACAAATCATATCAAATGTACTTCAACGGAACAGCTCAGAGAACTCTTCTCGCATGGTTTGCCCACGCTCCCATGACAGCTCCTCACGACCGCAGTTGTCCCATCGAACTTTGACCAATCTAATCTTTTTGTTCCGTAATCGTTTCACTTCTGTGTCCTTGATACAAATGGGTTTGACTTTCGTCGTCAACCCACTATCGACCGAAATTTACTCCACAGTAACCACTTGCGTAGGTTCTTGCACAGCCTTTCACAGCACCGATATGTGAAACACATCGTGCAAACCACTGAGTTCAGCTGAAAATTTCACCTAATAGGCAGCTTCTCCAACCTACTCAACAATTTCAAACAGCCCAAGGTATCTCGGACTAAGCTTTTTCAAGCGTCGGATCCTCGATACGCCCTTGAACGGTTTAATCTTGAGATAAACCCAATCGCCAACCGCAAACTCCACGTTTTGGTGCTTGGCATTGTAGTATTTTGCTTGTCTATCTTGCACAATCAACAATCGTTCTCGAATCAAACGTATCGTTGAAGTCGCATCTTCAACGTTTTTACGTTTATAGAGCTTCGATTCACTTGTTTCTACCCAAGCAAACGGAGTACGGTACTGCCTACCATATAAGGCCTCAAAAAGTGTCATTTGTATACTCGCTTTGTAACGGTTATTATAGGTGAACTCGATCATAAAGAGATGATCCTCCCACCTTTTCCCAAAATCCAGGGCGCACAAGTGAAGCATATCTTCCATCGTTCTGTTTACCCTCTCGGTCTGACCATCCGTTTAGGTATGAAAGGTCGTGCTAAATTTCAGCTTGGTACCCAACAGTTGATGAATAAGTTTTCAATCATTCGATGTGAAACGTCCATCTCGATCACTAACGATGTTACGGGGCACACTGTGCAATCATACGATCTGCTCAACATAAAGTTTAACTAACTTTTCCACTGAATCGTCTCTTCGATTCAGAATGAAGTGTGATACTTTTGTCAACCAGTCCACGATCACCCAAATGGAGTTGTTCCCACGTTGCGATCTCGGCAAATCGTACACGAAATCCATCGATATATCATCAAACTTTCATTCCGATATTGGTAACAACTTCAGGAAACCGTCGGGTTTTTGACATTCCGCCTTCACTAAGACGCAAGTCTGGCACTTCGCCGCATAAAGTGTTATGTCTTTCTTCAATCCTGGCCATCAGAACAACTTTTTCATGTCCTTGAACATTTTTGTGCTCTCTGGGTGGATTGAGTACTTGGTAAAATTAGCCGCGTGCATCAATTTTGCCCGCAACTTGCCAACATTCGGGACGAACAGCCAACCGTCCTTCCATAAAAGACCATCGTTCGGTGACAATTGGGAATTTAACCCATGCACTATCTCCGTCATATAGTGCTTCATGCTCTCGTCAAGCTCCAACGTCTGTCAAATTTTGTCTACGAGGTCATATTGCACCTCTGTCCAATTCAAGCATGCTCTCACGTCCATTCTCCTGTCAACACAAGAGATGTCCAGAGCCTCCAACTCACGAATCAGACGTTCATCATGCATTTGCAACTAATTTGCTCGTGTTAGAGCCTTGTAACTCAGCGCATCCGCGACTACATTCCCTTCTCGAAAGTGTAATGAATCTCAAAGGTATAATCCCCTAAGAACTTCATCCATCTCCGTTGTCGCATATTTAGATCCTTCTGATGCAACAAGTATTTCAAGCTCTTATGATCCGTACAGATATCAATCTTCACGTCATATACATAATGTCGTCATAACTTAAGAGTGAATATCATGGCCACCAATTACAGGTCGTGAACCGGATAATTCCACTCGTGTACTTTCAGTTGGCGAGAGTCATAAGCAATCGCATGCTCATATTGCAGTAGAACGCAGCCTAAGCCGCTCCCTGATGCATCACTATAGATTTCAAAGCCTTCTGTTCCACATGGAGAACACAACACAGGCGTCGTGGTCAGACGACTGTTCAACTCCTCAAAAACTCGTGCACACTCCGGCGTCCAGATGAACTTTTTATTCTTCCTTGTCAATGTAGTGAGAGGTAAAGCAATACTTGAAAAGCTCACTACGAAGCGTCTATAATAGCCGGCAAGTCCTAGAAAACTCCTGGCTTCCGTTACCGAAGTAAGTACAGGTCGCACTCGTATCGCAATTATCTTCGCCAGATCCACAGCAATACCCTCTCCACTAATGACATGACCAAGAAAAGCCACTGAAGATAGCCACAACTCATACTTATAGAACTTGGCATATAGGCGATTCCTCCTCAGGGTATGCAAAACTAATCTTAAATGTTTTGCATGCTCTTCTTCTGACTGAGAGTATACCAGTATGTTGTCAATAAAAACGACCACAAACAAGTCCAAATACTCTCTAAATGTCATATGCATCAAATCCATAAACACTGATGGCGCATTAGTGAGCCCAAAAGACATCACAGTAAATCCATAATGTTCATAGCGTGCATCAAACACTGTCTTGAGAATATCACTTTCCCGGATTCTCAACTGTGGTAGCCGCACTTCAAATCCAACTTCGAATAGACAGTCGATCCAACCAGCTGATCAAACAAATCATCGATTCGCGGGATCGGATATTTGTTCTTATTTATCAGCTTGTTCAGTTCACGATAATCAATGCATAGACGCAAGCCTCCGTCTTTATTCTTCACAAAGAGAACCGGTGCACTCCAAGGTGACATACTTTGACGTATATAGTCTTGCTCTAGCAAATCATGCAACTAAACTTTCAGTTCTGCCATCTCCTTTGGCGCACTCGGTACGGTGAGCGTGACACAGGTTTTGCACCTGGCACTAGCTCAATAACAAAGTCGTTCTCTCGCTGAGGTAGAATCTCAGGGAGATCATTAGGAAAAACATCTGCAAACTCCGATACAACAAGAACATCATGCAAACTGGGCTTCGGCCCCACAGTCTCTAACAGCGTGAAAAATAATTTAGCGCCCTTCCGAACCGCCTTGACTACTTGGAGAGCAGACATCAATATCTTGTTCGATCCTCGCATACCCGCGAACTTAGTCTCGCGTTCGGTGTTTTGCCCCAGTATGACTTCCTTTGAGTTGCAATCAATACATGCACGCTGTTCTGAGAGCCAGTCCATACCAAAGATCACATCAAACTCGGATATTGGCAGCACAGATGATTCTAAGTCAAAATCAATCTTCCTATCCGCACCTTAACACAACAGGCTCTATCTGCGCGCATCAAGCACCCGTTAAGCAGCAACGCATTCACTCGATCTGTCAGTACAAAAGAAGGCACTCCGATACGCACCACGAAGTCCTCGGACAGAAAGGAATGTGAGGCTCCTGTATCGAACAGTGCTCTTGCCGGATAATCCAAAATCAGGACAAAGCCTAATACAAACAAATTATACACAAGCAACGCACAAGATACCAAGTATCGTAAGCAGTGAAAATTTTATCTTAACTCATACATGTCACCACGTCACTTTGTTTTATGGCCTCTTATTGACCAAGATTATAAACTCGGGATTGCGCTTGGGATGCAGTTGACTTCACCACTGTCTTTCCCTTTTCAGCACATGACGCACCCGTATTTTTCTGTCTTTGGAGGGTCACTCCGACAATCGAGGGCTATGTGTCCCGGCTTGCCACAAGTATAACAATGAATTGGGCCTCCTCGCCCAAACGTTGCCCCAGAAATAACAGATGAAGAAGCCAGTCCAACATATTTGGACTTCTTGTTCCATCTTCGGTACCAAGTGGAACGTGGCACCTTAAACTTTGGTTTCTTTACCGCCAAATTATTCTTACGTTGCACGCGCTTCATATCTTATTCTAGGGAACGAGCCGTATTGACCAAGGTCAGAAAACCTTGCGTCATCGGACCTGAGAGAAGCAATCGCAGGTCATCTCGTAGTCCTTCATAGAACCAATTTGTCTTCCTTTCCTCGTCTGCAAACGTAAAGCCTGCATAACGTCCCAACCTTATAAACTTGTGCAAGTAGTTATCCACAGAACTCTCACCTTGAGTTAACCTTTGGAACTGATTTTCCATTGTATTCTGTTGTGTCGATGGAAGATACCTTGCCAGAAATAGTCTCGAGAATTCCTCTATCGAGATCTTAATCAATGGCCTACCAGCAAACTGGTGCATCTCTAACTCATCCCATCAAAGTCTCGCCTCCCCTCTAACAAGAAGGTATCTACAGTGAATTTTTGTAACTCCTCCGTTTTTGTTGTCGTCATGGTTCTCTTTATTCTCAAGAGATAGTCTTCAGCTTGTGCTAGGGTTCCAGTACCCGCAAACACAAGAGGGTTGAAACTCATCATGTGTTTCAATTGCTTTTTCGTCACTCGCCTTACGACCACTGGCTCAACGGCCACTTGTCTCTCTGCCACATGCTCAACTACGCCAACAGACTCCTGGGCCACCGCAGGGGTAGGAGATTGCCTTTGCCCTCCTGGTTGTGCATTGATTAATGCGAACACGGCTTCAGCAACCAACCATATCGTTTCCGCAGAAGGAGGAGGTGTTGACACCTCAGTTGGTGCGCTACTCTCCGCCGAGCGCTGGGATTCACACTGCCCCGCACCACTTCTAGTCGGCTATAATCGTGAAACGTACAATTAAGCAACTAGTAATATTGCAAAAAGCAATTATAGGAACACGCAAGTTCCTAAAACAAGTGTATTATCATTCCTAAGTGGACATTTATGGGTTCTTTCATGTTATAAAGGTGAGCACATACACGTGCTCACCACCCCTTAAAAGAATTCGACCACGACTTCGAATAAGAAAGATCGACACCAGAAGCTGATACCAAATTGTAACGCATTCATCCGTCATATAAAATATAACAAAATGTCTGACCGGGGCCCCACGCCATATTCCACGGACAGTAAGTGGAGTTACACATTGAAATCATAACATTCACGCATCCTAACTCAGAGTGCATTCTAGCGGAAGCAGTTATCTTAGTTATAGAACTCAAATGTCAGGAATATCCACTACAACACATAGGAATGATAATTAATACACAACATGTTCTGGCCTTAAGGCCTTACAACTGTTTTCTTTACAAATGTGTCTTGCATACATCGGCACACAGGTCGGCCACATATGAAAACAGTAAACGTTCGCATTTGGGCCTTCGAGGGTCAGTCAATTGCAGCATAAGAGACTTCAGCCCGTTATTTTCCACTTGACTCTCCAGTACCTACATAGCACAGCCCACAAAACGTGGCAAAATAAAGCAACAGTCAGCATTAGCTGACCAAATTATAACGACTTCACCTCTCACTCGGGTCGGCGGTGATCCTTCCCTGCAGGCATTTAGCATAGATATATAATGACATCGGAACGTGCAATTTAAGCATCATTCACCACAGACGTTGGCACGCAAGGCCACACGTCTCGTGCACTCAGGGCGCATTGTCGGTGTACCGGACATAATCAGGGTCCCACCTCCGTTCTCAGCGACGGTCAGCATTCTTTTAGCAATAAACAGTCTTTCCGGACAGAAGCCTAAGACTCACTCCTATGGCTACGACAAAGTCAAGGTGATCTCCATCACTTCAATAACTCACTCCAAATCAAACAGCATAGGGTTGGGTATAGTTCAGTCATAGCTCGTTGCTCAAATCGTCAGGCGCACCAAGCCGCGACGCGGATTAGCGTCCTCTTGCCCATTCACAAAATACATAACGATGTTATGTTCCAAGGCTGGCTTTCACGGCCACCATAACGGAGTAATCTAAGCTCAAAGCTCAGCATACAGAGAGGAGAAATCTAAGCTCACAACTCAACATACAGAGCGAAACAATCTAAGCTCACAGCTCAACATACAGAGAGGAGCAATCTAAGCTCACAGCTCAACATATAGAGAGAAGTAATCTAAATTCACAGCTCAACATACAGAGAGGAGCAATCTAAGCTCACAGCTCAACATACATAGAGGAGCAATCTAAGCTCACAGCTCAACATACAGAGAGGAGCAATATAAGCTCACAGCATAACATACAGGCTCCCAAGTCTCCACGAGACAGGCCTCACAAACAATGCTCACTGGGAGCTATCGTCGGTGTTCGCGGTAGGGGACAGAATATCGTTTCTTTCCCCCACTTTGGGTGTTTTCCTAGAGGCAACCTCCAGTACTATCACTGCAGTATCATGCACACCCCTTGACCCGGGAAACTACAAGTTTATCCATGGAGTCTTCTCAGGCACGCAAATCAATCATCACCAATCCAGATCAACCCATCCAGATGGGTTTCACACAGCATGCCTATTCCGTACTTCGATTCTGGATTCTATATGCAATTTCTACCGGGGATCACAACGATCTACCCGCTGGAAACCACCCTTTTCTTCACTCTTTGGTGAGGGGTTCCATGCACTTATGCAAATTGAGGACTTCACTTGTCCAAGGAGAAAGGTCATTACCCTTATTGATCGCTTAGGAGCCATGAGCTTGTACTTGATCCGGATGGAACTGATCACCACAATTTCCTCTCCGCGGATCTGGCTTCGACTCGCGAATCCGACCACACGAACGCCTTCACAACAAGGCTGAATCACACTTGCCCTTGTTCTCCTGGCCTTTCCCTTCTTCTTCCTCAAATCCAATAGAGAGAGAGAATGAGAGAAAAATGAGAAAATAATCTCATTTCAAGCCTTTATCAGATAGCTACCGCCGTGCGGTATCATTGCTACCGTCGCGCGGTATCTTTGCTACCGCCGCGCGGTATCTTTGCTACCGCCGCGCGGTATCTTTGCTACCGCCGCGCGGTATCTTTGCTACCGCCGCGCGGTATCTTAGGCGGTGGCCGCTTTGCCCAATCGGCACTGCTCTGCCGCTCAAGACCGCCTCAGCCTTATCTGACACGTGGCAAGCTACCGCCGGCGTTACCACTACTGTTGGGCGGTACCGTCCAGAGATGAATATTGATGTATTACGGCTATCGCCGCGCGATATCACACTACCGCCACGCGGTAGGCTCTCAACACATCAATTCGTCGAGAGAGTCGAGTGGTATCGTCGCGCGTTAACTTTCTACCGTCGCGCGGTACCTTCCCGAAACAAAGATTGGTTTAATTCAATTGGATACCACCAACGTTAACTCTACCGCCGGGCGGTAACTCCCAGTAATCAACTCATTATTTTCAGAAACTTTGGGGCATTACAACCACACTGCCTACCAGTCTAAAAGCAAGTGAAGAATGGCTTCAAGAGGTGCATGATCAAGCAACTTGCAGGTAGTGTAAAATAGTAAAAACAAAGAGGATGGAAGATGTCAAGATGCTCAAATCATTTTCCACTACATTATGTCAAACCAGATGGAAAACCTATAAATTAATTTTTGAAAGTAAACATACTGAATGGGCTACAGAGTAACTAATTGAACTAACAACAAACTCAAATAGAGGGAACCGAATTTTAGTGGAGCAACCTTCTCCAGCTTCCTCCCACAAGGACAATGTTCCATCAACACAAATACAAGCAATTGCATCACCAAAATCTGGAGGAATCCAGATAATGTTCTTAATGCTACTCGCATGCACCTGCAGAAAAAATGTCACACAGAACCACGAATGATCCTTCTAGGAGAAAAATAAATAAATAATAAACTTGTAATGTAAGAGAAAGAAAAAAATTTATTGCAAGACATACAGGCCTGTTGCAGAAAAAATTTGACATTCTAGTTCTTGAAAGATTTACAGATGCAGAACTATGTACCAAAAGAGCATTTCCTAAACTATCAAACAGGAACAATTACTGAAACTCGAGCACGTGGCATACTTTTTCAGAATCAGGAACCATTTAAGCCTATAAAGGAATGGAACGAAACCAATGTTCAGTACATCCAAGCAATACTGATGAAAAGAAAAGGATCGAAATTAAATTCTGCATCATAGTAAAGGGGAAATAACCTAGACGAGTTTTGATTATGATTGTTTGTTGAATGTCTTTTTTTTTTATTCAATTATCTATAGCTTGAAGTTATATACAGTGCAGAGTTGCTCAGCTCGTAAGTTAAAATTATAGTATTTAGCATCTTTTATGTTTAATTATGTGGTTCAGGACACAAATATAGCCTGATGCAGTTATTCAAGTAGGTTTTTTTATTCTCTTTGTCAAAATAAAACATTAAAACCAAAATGAATCAATCTGCATATGAAAATTTGCAAACATTTAGACAAAATAGATTCAAAAAAATCCAAATAAATCTACTTTTTTCTGTGTAGTTATTTTATTACAGTTTAAACTAGCGGTTTGTTAGTTATTTTATTACAGTTTAAACTAGTGGTTTGAACTTTGACCATGAACTGCCACTCGTTCGGTCGAGATAGATAGCTTAGGCCCAAGGAAGCACCAATACGGGTACAATACGTGTATGAGTGTCAGGTACGATACAGGTATAAGTACCGGTTACGATACGCATTTGGTGCGGGGGTACGCCAAAATTTAAAAATAAAGTTGCGGGTATGGCGGGATACGTTGTATTAAATATAGATATTTTTTTAATAAGTATTAAATATATATATATATATATATATCTTACAAATGTGAAACATCAAACATAAATACATTAATCATCAGTTGAAGTACAAATTCATAGTTAATGCAATATAATATGAAGTTCTCAAACAAAACATATTCATAATCATTTTAAATTTAAGGATGTTCTTCAGTTATTTTCTTCGTCTTCTTCCCGGTTATTGGATATTAACGCATCTTTAATTTTTGATTCATCTAGAGACAAGTTAGCAATAGTAACCATGTCAACTCCATCAAAAGGATTTACTCATGCATCTTGATGTAGGGTAGGGTGTGTAGTGGACTCCTAGAGCACACTAGTGGGAAGTGAGGGTTGAATCCCGACTTCCCAATGACTCAATGCATGCAATGTTTGCAGTTAAGCGCGAACAATTAACACAAGCAATCAAATAGCATAACTAGCATAGCATCATTTCATAAACGCGAAAAGTATTTTCTTTTAAGAGTAAGGCTGTGGCTTTCCTCCGCATGGAGGGCCAAAAAAACAAGTGAGCGGCGACTCAATCCTTCCTGTAGTTAGAGATTTATCATGGAGCAAATGCTATAATAAACTATAATCCCAAGTAAGCATATAATAACCAAATCACAACAATGTTTTACAACCAATATCCAATACAAAACACAACACAAAATATAAGAGTTGTTGTAATAAAAGTGGATCCGAACGTTGGAGGGCTAAAAGAGGGGTTCCGTTGGTGGGTGGGCTAGATCGGGTAAGGGAAAGGTCGGTTGGGGATTGGGAGGACTGGATCGGAGAGGATGGTTGGATCCGGGCTAGAATACCCAGATCTGGGCAGATCTAATTGTGGAAGGAGGTTTGGAGGTAGTTCCACGTGATGGGGGGTAGTGGCAGCAATTAGGGAAGGAAGGGGTGGCTAGATCTGGGTTGGAATGCCCCAGATCTGGTTGGATCCGATGGGGAAATGATGCTAGGAGGTGGCTTCACGGGAAGGGGGGCAGCGGCAGCGCACTGGAGGGTGCGGGAAGCAGATGGGGGCGGTGGTTGCTGGAAACAAGGTGGGGAAGGGCTACATGGGAATTAGAGGGGGTGGCGGCGGGTTCTGGGCGGCTCACGGGAGGCGGCCTGATGGGGGAATGGGGCAGGCTGAAGGGGAAAGTTATGGAGAGGTGGATGGAGGGATTTGTGGGGGAGGGAGGTGGCTGGACAGCAGATGGGAAGAGGGGAGGGGCCAAATAAATCAAAATAATACAAAGCTTACCTAAGGAGTCGTCACCAAGGGATTCCACAGAGTCGGCACCGCGGAGGGGGTCACTGGAAATGAGGAAGAACTCTCAAAATTTCAGCAATGAGAAGAAAAGTGCATCCCTAACATCCTATTTATAAGAAACTGAAATTAGGGCACCCGGAATCAACAGCTATGATTGATCGATGGTTTCGGGGTCATAAATACATGAAATAATGCCCGAAAATAATAAAATTACATATGAAAAAACATCGGAACGGCGAGCCGGACGCATCCGCGGTGGCCGATCGCCGATTCGATCAAGTCTGTCTGCGTGAATAAACAAAGGTGGGGTCTGCCTTGCGCCGAGTCACGCCAGATGGTCCCCCATCACATCTCCTCCAATATCCCACATCTTACTCCTTCCTTCAACGTATGTTTCATTTCTCCTAGATAATAGACATAGATTACTATGCACATACACTAAATCATCAGCTCGTTATGATTGAAATTTATTTCTTCTCAAAAAGTGAATGAATGAGTATGTGCTTCAATTTCTCTCACAACATGAGGATGAAGAAGGTTTTCCTAGAAGCTTCAAAGCAATTTTTTGCAACCTCTGTGTCGAAGTTCCATAAGAGTTTCACCAATATTTGGGCAACAATGAAGCGCTCCAAACTATAGGCCCATTAAAAGCTTGACCAAGGCCCATGAACCTAGAGAACTCATTGATGAGAGAACTCATTGATGACTAGATTCCTCTCCATCAAATCAGGAAAGTATCTCCATAAGCATTTATTCCTCTCCAAAAAAATCTTCTCATCTGTATTTGGAGCAACTCAATTTGGCACTCCATCAAATCATTTTCTATTATAATACGTGAAAAGCATAATCATATATTAAAACAAATTTATCATAGTAAATACTAAATATCAATTATATGAAAAGATTACCTTGGATTTAGGGAATGAGTCATGCAATGTAGTGATGTGCAACTCTTGGTTCATTGATCAAGAAGGACATCGTAAATTGCCTCATAAAGAGGGCAATGAACTTCCAAACTCGTCAACTTCTCATGCTATACATTTTGTATCATTGAATTCTACATGTCATACACCAAATGAAGGTTAGGTTTGTTTGTATCACAAACCCTAAGCATATCATATATAGGTCTTGTTATATCAAGAATCTTTTTGACATCATCTCATCATTTGTCACTATAAATGATGTTTTAAAGCACTTTGGTCTTCTCAACATCATCTGCTATATATATAGTCAATTCGGGGCATCCAACCATATTAAGCAGACTCATCTTCATAAATTAAAACCTCTTCAACATCACTATAAAAGAAGCAAACCAAGTGTTAGCAATTGCAAGTAATTTCAATGAAAAGATCAATATTATTAGCAGTACAAATATTTTTTTAAAGCACAGTTTAGGGTGTGGACAACAAAAAGTGTCCAAAAATGTGAAAATTGTGCCACCACGATTACTCCAACTACCCTACACACTGATGCATTATCAGCGATAACTTGTATAATATTTTCTACACCAATTTCATTAATGACTTCAATTATCAAATTAGTAATATAATGATGATCCATGTATTCTCCTGATCAATCAACTACCTTCAAAAAAATAGGGTTATCCTTAGAAGCAGACATAAAATTAATCAAAGGTCTTCTTTGAGCATTTGTCCAACCATCACTTACTAAGCCGATTCTTTTTGGGTTCAAGTAGCTTTAATTAGTTATAGCATTCTAGTAATATTGAATTTTTCTTATTAAAGAAGGGTGGTTCTATGAGCATTATATCAAGGAAGAACGAATTTATCAAGATTGTGATTAGTAACAAATTTATATGAGTTAATATAATAAGGATTCCTAGCTAGATGAAATGGCAACCCACTAGAGTAAAACATTCTAGCAATTGACTCCTTAACTCATCTCTGACTTTATTTGGAAATTCATATCAATAGGACCGCCTCTTTTTGTTGTTTCCCCAACTAAGTGACTATTCTGACTTGCATTAGAAAATGGTATTATCTTAGAATTCGACTTGCATCTTTCATCTGCTTCAAAAAACCACTCTCTAAAACTCTTTTAAATACTCTCAAGTCACCTTGGCACATACTTTAATACCATTTTCAGATATTTTCAACAAGTGGCTTTTAACCCTAGAATATGATCCACTGTAATCCGCATCACTGAAATTGCATTTCTATTTTCTATTTACATCACCAACTTCTTACTTTGAATAATAGACAAGTCTAGAATGGTGTCTGATCATCCCTATCCAAATCATTTGAAATAAATATACTTGTTATTGGGGCAGAAGATGAATCAGTAACATTAATAGGAAACTGTGACTGAGAAGAAGCCAGCTGTTGTAATACACAACAATACAGGAAAAAAATCAACAGCAATACAGCAATACGAAAAAAATACAGCAAAACAACAGAAATAATAAGAAATGACAACAATAAAAAAAAAGAAGACAATTAATGTAATACACAACAATGCAGGAACTGTAATACACGACAATGCAGGAACTGTAATACACAGCAATACAGAAAACTATAATACAAAGCAATACAGAAAACTGTAATACATAGCAATACAGAAAACTGTAATACTGTTACCACTTAAAGTGGAGAGAAGGGAATCCGGCAAGGGAAGAGACCGGCGGAGGTAGAGAGAGAGAGAGATAGGGAGATAGAAGAGCAAAGGGGAACAGCCCCACACAAATTAGATTGATCCAGAGATGCCCAAGCACGATACAAAGGTCCTCCATTTATAGTGGAGATAATCAAAATAAAACATAACACCCATAAATGAAACCCAAGTTCCCAAGCCCATAATTTTAATTTCCCATAACTAAGTTCTTCCCCCCTCATTTCCGAGTCCCAATGTTTCCGCCAGGTTCGCCCCTCCTGCGGTATTAATGGCCTCGGTGTCGCCGGGCGTTAATGCGGGCGACTCGGCTGTTACTTCCTCATGCCGATTTCTTGACCGCCGTGCGTACACCCTCCAAGGTGGTTCATTCTCATGTAGTTCGGTAACAAATACATAGCAACACGGGAAACTGTAATAAACAACTATACAAGAAATAGTAAATTACACAGCAATACATGAAACTGGAAATTACACAACAATACATGAAATGAAAATGAAAATTCCACAGCAATACATGAAAATGAAAACAACAATAAGAATCGGGAGACGACAGTAAAGAAGATCGACAAAGAACAGCAGATACAATGAAGAACGGCAGAGCGACAGGCCTACTATCAACGAAGAACAGGTAATGGATCGGGACAGCAGCAGATCGGGAGATTTGGGAGGGATCGAGAGCTTTAGGTGAGAGAGAAATTGAGAGCGGGATTGAAACAGAAATGATCCACGTGGTGGATTAAACCTAATAAGGCGTATCAGCCAGTCCGATACGCGTACCCGTATCGAAAACACACCTGCTATGGGTATGGGCCTAAATTAAATGTGTTAGTGTTCATGTTTAAGCCTTCAACAGCTAAAAACAAAAATCATAAATAATTAATCTCTCTTTCTCCTCCCACATAAATAATTAGTCTTCCTTAGGCAGTTCAGGTAATTAATCCTTGGGTAACCCGCCCAAGCAGTTTTCCATCCAGCCTGCCTCTTAAAGCATGAGCGGTTACGCATTCTGTAACCGCGCGCCCTGTTTTTCAACTTTTTAGCAGCAATATAATCTCTAATCTGTGCCCAATTTTCTTGTACCCTAGGCAACAAGTAGTTTAGAGCATGCCCATTCGGGCAGGTCCTCGTTAGTATAAATAGGATGGCACAGTACCCAAAAGGAACTTTTTCGGGCTGAATGGGAACCATCTTGTTGGTGCAAACTCAATTCTGGCCTCTCTCTGGAAACTACAGCTTCTGTTGACCTCTAGAATGCACTGTGTAACCACAACACCTTTTACAAGTAATAAAATCACATGCAACTAAGGTTTGCAGTTGCAGGAAGCCTGGTGTCACCGTTCGCGCCAATCCTTTTCCTCCCTCCCTCTCTGCTCCTCTTCATCCCTTCATGACTAGTATATGGACATTTGCAGTTCCTATTTCCTTCGTCTTCTTGTAGTTCACAATTAAGTGTGGAGGTTGGGACACTTTTCGCCACAACATCTCAGGTGCGGTGAGCGTGGAATCAAGTGACTGAAAAAGTCGCCATGATGGTTGGACGCGGACAGCAGAAGAAGAAGAATTCGCTTGAAGGTTCCCACCTCCCTGCAGGGGGTGCGGTTACTAGAGAGAAGTATGAGCAGAAATTCAATTTGCTATTTGCGCGGTTCGTCAATCGGGAAGTGCCCAATCAACAAGAAGTCGCAACCCCTAATGAAATACCGTTCGTCCCTCAAACCGCCCCAGCTGAGCGGTTACGCGAAGGAGAGTTCACGACTCAATGACGTAATTTTTATAGAGAAGCCGCGGTTGTTGGCCCGGGCAGGGCTCTAGACTTTAAGGAGGATCTTGATTCCTCAGAGGAGGGTGAGTCCCCTTCTCCTTTTGTTGATCATGCCCGGCATGAGCCTATCCCAACCGGATTAAAGAACCTCGCCTCTCCAGGTTCTCCGGGAGAGAAGACACGACTTACCATTTACAAGCTTTTGAATGTGATTTCTCAACAGACCCTGCCAGATGGAATTCGTTGCAAGCTACTTTCCATGGCCTTCGAATGGGAAGGCGCGAGAGTGGTTTTTAAGTTACTCCTCGCTCCATTGGCTCTTTCAAGGAGCTGAGGAAAGAGGTTATGCAAAAATTTGTGACCTCCAAGAGGAAGAGTGGCCCACTATGTGGATAGGTTTAAGAGCAAATTTTGGGGATCCGTGATGTAGATCCTTCTTTGTACCAAGTTGATTTTGTCTTTGGCCTGCAAGAAGGTCTTCTCAAATTTGAAGTCACGGGAAGTCGCAAAGCTCCTATAGGGAGTTAATTGAGGCGACAAATTTTTTCATTGAGGGAGAAAGAACGAACTCGGGGTTCGTATTCTCTCTTACTGAACTCATCTAGCAGCGAGCAAGAAGATCCACCGTCCAATCTCCCGCTGCCCCTCAGAGGTCGTCGTTACCGCATTTGGTGTTCCAACCGCCCTCAGCACAGCGCAGAAGAAACTTTTAACATCATCATCCACATCGTCCTTGAAAGGGGGAACAGTTATACCTCTGAATTTTGTCTAGAGGGGGTGAATAGAGATTTAAAATAATTTATTCAAAACAATTAAACCAGATTCAAATATTTTCATATTAGCATCCACAATCACACAGTCACAATTAAGTAAACACAACAGGAATTAAAAGCAGGAAACAAAGACAGAAAACAGCATAGAAAATAAGCACAACACAGAAGACACAAGAAATACAGTGGTTTCCCAAAATCTGGGTACGTCCACTCTTCTACCACTTTGGTAGGAATCCGCTATCACAGTGCATAAATCTTTTGATAAGGAGACTCTCAGAACCAATATAACTAGATGTTTTGATAAGGAGATCTTGAACCTGACACCTAGATCTTTTGATAGGGAGATCTTGAACTAGACTGAATCCTTTGAAAAATGATTCTAAAAACTCTTTTCACCGTAACAAGAATTGAGAGAGAAAGTAAGAAAGTGAGTGAGAAGAAGAATAAGTCTTCTGAATTGAATCCTCTTTCAGCAGTTTCTCTAAGGATTCTTGGCACTCTAGTGTACTAGATCTTGAATATGATTAATATTTTTTGAGAAGAAGAAAGGATTATTAAGCTCTCTGATCCAGTGTTACCAGAATGTTCTCAGATTGTCTGTAGCAGAAAGAAAGAGAGGAAGAAGTTGCCCTTTAAAAATCTGAGTTGTTCTATCTGTATTCATTTGGTTCTGTGTTCTTTTTCTTCTTAAAAACTAAGTATATTCATCTCTGAATAACTTCAAATTCCTTCTTCTAAGAGATTGTCTACTGAAGGAATGATATAATATCTTTTTATAGTTTTCTTCAGAAATCACGACTATCTACTTCAAAATTCTTCCTTATATTCTTCTGAAATTCTATTAGAAATTTCTTTCTTTGAATCATTTTTCTATGATTCAAATAACTTCCATAGTTATATTCAATGAGAGCCTCTGAAATTTCCTTTTTTGGATAAATGTTAGCACTACTTCGAGTTCTAATTGAGGGAGCGTCGAATTCTTCTTAGGATTCAGAATTTGTCGACTTGACTGAATACTCGACGTTACGTCGATAACTCATTGACGTATGTGTCGACTTCTGCTCTGGATAGGCATCGACAATATTTCAAAAGATGCGTCGACAGCCAGTCGAAGATACGTCAACTTCTAGTCGATGTCGCATCGATGTCTACTCGACGCAAGTATGCCTTGACTGATTTTCTCCTTATTTTCAGCTAGCCTTTCTCATGCCTTGACTAGACGGACTTTCTCTGATATCTATGACCAAATTACTCTCTCTATACAACATGGATAATTATCCTAGGATGTAAAATCACTTATAAATAATTTGTTAAGTTAAATTATAAGATTTTTTTCCCCAGCAATCTCCTCATATATCGCGGACGTCTGCTCAGTTCAGGATTAATCTTCTGAAGGAATAGTTTCTGTGATAGCTCCCCTTGTTTTCATTGTTGCCTTAACTCATGGCCCTTCATTTGGAGCCTCCCTCACTTCATCATTTCATATTTTGGCAAAGGGGAAGGAAGTATGCCCAGAATAGCAGAATCCACCTGAAGTTTGCTTCTAGTTAGTCTGTGTATCCACAGCAACTCCTGCATCAAGCATCCCCCTGCACCTTCTCAGTGCCCGCTCGCTCTTGAGCCTATTTCTCATGTCGCGACATCTCAGCAACATCGTCTTACTTCTCCTCGTCTTATAAGTCGGCTTGTTTAATCGCATCCTCTACAGTGTCCTCGGCCATAATCGCGTCAATTGCATGGATGGCAGTTCTTTGAGTCCCAGATATATCCTCAGCAAGAGGAATTCGCCCGGACTCATTTTCTTCCAAATGAGTGTCTTCATCTTGATGTTTTTTCTCTTCTCCCTCAACATCAAGATATGCGTGCCTCTTCTTGTCAATCTCCTTCTTAGAGCCTTTCTACTTCATTCTTCTCTGATTTACCAGAGGTAACCTCCATTACTTCCTCAGCCCTCTGAGATGCTCCCAATCCGCTCGATTCCACAAGGGCGAACACGGCAGAAGCATCTTCTGCGACCTCATCTTTGTCCAATTCAAGATACTCATTTAGCATCGTAATATCAGAATCAATTGGAGTATCAGCACCCTTCAAGTTTGGCAGAGGAGAGGACGGCGTATCTATAATGTTCACCTCTGGAGAAATCTTTGGAGTCTCAGTGATGGCAATTTTAGCAGAGAACTGCATGTTCCTTTCTGCCTCTTCAAAGAAGTAGCAGTCGTAGATACTTTTGCGATATCTACGGAGTCTTTTCCCTTCTGTCTCTTTCGGGGGAGGAGCAGCTTTCAGTTCTCTTTTTCATCATCTTCAACAACTCAATATTGTGAGCAGCCACCTGACCTTTGAGGATTGCAACCGCAACAAAGGAGCAGGACACCGTCAGAGAAAATGAAATTTTCAAATAATCAATCTAAAGGCTATTTATAGAATCTCAGAGGCATTTCTGGCAAAATTGCAGTATTCACGGTTACCGTTCTACTTTTTCGAAGTCCGCGGGGACTTGAAAAAATACGAGGATTACGATAACCCCCATGTTATTAAAGGCGCAAGATGCACTGAGGCGCAAAAAGGCCTGGAGCCTAAGAGGGAGGCGCAGGCGCGCGTCTGAGGCACATGAGGCGCAAAAATGGGAAAAAAGAAAATTGAGATTGGGTTCCCAATGCGCTGAATTTCAGCGAATTGGGTGCAGCGCATTGGGCGTCCAATTCGCTGAATTTCAGCGGTAAGGGCGCCCAATTCGCTGATTTCCAACGAATTGGATGCCCAAGTGCGCCTAGGAGTGCCTCGAGTGCGTCTGAGATCATGTTTTTGCCCACCTCCCAAAAAAACAAGTTGAAGAAAACACCTTGAAAGGCCCAGGCACGCCTTTGGTGTGTCTGGGAGCTGGTAAGGCGCGCGTCGAGGCGTGCCTAGGCGCGTTTTTGCCTGCCTCAGCCATGCTGAGGCGCGGCGGGTTGCGCCTGGAGCCTCAGGTGCGCCTAGGCGCACGCCTTGACAACATAGGATAACATGGAATCCTATGACCTCAGCAAGAGCAAAATCTTCCTCGGGCAGTTCGGGCAGTTCGGGCAGTTCGGGTAGTTAACACTCCTGTAACCGCGCAAGCAGTTTTCCAGCCAGCCAACCTCTAGGAGCTCGGACAGTTACACATTTTATTACCGCGTGCCCAATTTTCCAATTTTTTGCAGCATTGTAAACTTTCACCCATTGGAGCACTCTGATCATTCAAATAGTCAACACTTACAGGTGAGTGTTATGTATCATATTAAAACTTAAGCTAACTTATTGTCACTAGGGGTGATCGTAAGTTACTCCACCGGTTTGAAAGTTACACTTAAGAGACAGTCGTTTGTTTTACTAGTATTAATATGATGAGAGGCAATTTTTTGGAGAGAACATTAGTTGTCTTCGTAGTATTTACTTTTCAGAGCATTTTTGTGTTACTTTAGAGAGCCCTTAGAGAGATTTTAGAGAGAAAACCCGATAGAGATTAAAAACATCAATTGCAAGCCTAGATTAGAATTTGGATTTGGGATCTTCAACAAAATTGACAAACTTGTAGGAGTTTATTTTTCTATTCTTTATTTTATGAACTTGTTTTTTGAAATTATGCGTATATGATTCTTCTCTTTCAATTCTCTAATGGTTTGCCCAACAATGAAAGGCTAACTCTCTTGTTGGGGTGATTGTTTAGTGTTATGAGTTAATACTTTGATTTATGTGAGTGAATGTGTTTTATTTCATTTATTCCTTGAATGATTTGATTTATATTCATGTGTTTAATGTGTATTCTAATGTAGTTGACCACTGCTCTAGTTTTGTGAGTACTCTTTCATTATCGAACCATGAATCGATTGATATATAGATCAATTGAATGAAACCATTGATTTAAATACCTATGGGTCATTGTAGTACTGATTTATGTGGTAGCTTAATTCAATTGAGTGAAGTTAGTATTTTTCACAAAGCTTTAGGCTGTTGTTATCATTCTATATATGTTTGAACCATGACATTTGTTTGCTAGTGAATATAATTGATTAGCCAGGACCAAGGAATTTTGGCGTGCATAAGAAATTTTGTCTTCAAGTCTTCATTCATGCAAGGATTTCTATAAAATTACACCTCTTCACTTATAATTAATCTTAATAAATACTCATAATACAAACAATCATCATAACTCTAAATCTACTGTTTTTATAAGAAGTTATTAGCTTAGTTTACTTGTTTTAAAGACATAGTTAATTTTTTATTAATTATGAATTTAGAATTAATTAATCTCAAACAATCTTTAATTAAGATAAGTTGTTTAAAAGAAATATATAATTGTTCAATTAGAATCTTTGTGGAGACAATATTTTCTCACTACTTTTATTTATGTGACCGGTGCACTTGCCAATATATAGCACGTGTGTTAAACAGATACATCACCCATCAACATTCGATCGCCTTTCAATGTGGGCATGCCCAAGCAGTCATATTATTTTATAAACTTGAATTTTATCTTTATTCATTTGTCTTTTAGAATTTTGGGAACAAGTCTTGACAATATACTCATATTGAAAATGAGAAAGGGATCGAATTGTATTTTGAATCCCTAGTACTTGGGGTATTGGTGCTTGAGAGAGTTCTCTCTAGCGTCCAAAGTGTGAGCCTACCAAAGGTCGTTGATTCTTAACAATCGGAAAGGTTTTAATTCGTGTCAATGGATGTATACAAAAGCTCTCATTCACACTCGTAAAGGAGGCACAAACACACACAGTAGCTTTTCTAAAAATCGGTCGTATGACCCAATTATGGATTGTCATGATAAGATCATTATATTTCGTTCTCGAACCATAAAAAGTAGTGTCTCATCTTTATCATCATTATAGAATTCTCTTAGACTAGTTGGAAATCTCTTGGCAAAGATTTTTAACTTTCGTAATGAGCTAATTTATCATCATGCTCTAATGCAAGATGGACAGAAGCTTGTTCTCAAATCGTTGATCTTGGCATTGTTCTTCCTTACATACAAAGATGTTAATGTGACATCTTCACACCCCTTGATGTGATGCAAACGCTTTTCCTCCAAAATCACGGATAATGTGTGCATTACTTTGCCGGATTTAATATTTCATTTCCTCAGCAAGAAATTAATATTTGAAACATAATCTACTAACGATAACAATATCTTGTAGATCTTGCCAAAAAAGAGAACTTCTTGTGAGTCCTACAATTATTCTAATTTCCACTATTGAGCTTCTCAATAGAACTCGATGAAACTACAAAATCCACCACAACAACTTGATAATAGTATGTACCTCATCAAGTAAGCCTAGTCATACGCCAACAAACTTTCCAATACCGAGACGTGCATCAGCAGAACCTCCTCATGCCATGGTCCTGCTCTAATATTAGTTTTTTGGTCACTAGGAGAGAACTGGTACACTTGAACACTCCACACAAAAAAAAAAATCAATACTATAAAGTGGTTGTATACAAAAGCTCTCACTTATCCCCAGAACAATACAAGCACTCACACAAACCCTCTAGTATTGGTTTATCAGTTTTAATACCCAAATGAGAGGCATGAACTTTTTAATACCTTCTAACGAAAAGCTGGAGGTGGATGGTTATATCAAGAAGCTTCGACATGAAGAATAGTGTAGAAGCTTTAGAATGTGTTGAAAATAAGTACAAGTATCTAGAGCTCAAGAGTTGTGAAATTTAGAAGCTTGTTAATTTTTGCAGAAGTTGAGAGGAGGTAGTGCTTTCTTTAACATGGATAATTATTTAGGGATAGAATTTTCTGATTTTCAATGCATATGGTTCGCGTTAAAATTTTGAATATCATAGGAGAAGAGAAAGAAAGAACTGACCGTCCACTTTGAGGAGCAGGAAAACGTGGAAGAAGAAGATAAGGAGTCCGAATCATGGACCGCGGCAGAGCCATCGTTGTAGCCCACAGCGAGGCGCTTCCCACAGTAATTCCAGCTGCAACATCGAACGCCCTTACCCAGCGTCGCCAGCTCCTTCTCCATCCTTAGTCCCGCTGCCAAAGCGGCAAAGCACGGAGCGGCGCAGCGAGCAAACTAATAAGAACAAAGTAAACCGTGCGCAATCCGGCGGGGGTTGGTTTGGGGAAAAAATTGAGTAATTTTAGGTAAATTTTGAGTGCAAATCACTTTTAGCTGTCTCCAAATCAATGTTGCGTGCAAATCAATGTTGCGTGCAAATCAATAATTTTTAAGTGCAAATCAATTTTTTAGATATAAGCTATGTACAAATCAATCACTAGATTAGAGGCTGTCTAAGACAAAAGCTAGATGGAAGATGACAGATTTGCAAATTTTGATGAAAAGAAAAACGGAACCAACGGTGATGGCGGCGGTTGCCGCGGCGATGGCGGCAACGATGACGTCGATGACGGCGGTGATGACGGCGATGGCGGCGATGGTGGTGGCGATGATAGCGATGGCGGCGGTGATGAAGGTGATGGCGGTGGTTGCCGCGGCGATGGCGGCAACGATAACGGCGGCGGCCACGGTGATGGCGGTGGGTGCTCTTTGGATAACCGTACCTCATGCATGGGGTGCGGCTAGCTCTCCTATTCCCGCACAAAGTAGCATAAGAAATACTTGATTTTTTCCCTCCTCCCTCTCGGTACAGATGGAAAGAAATCAAACAACGGAAGAGATTTTGGTCATCCCTCACTCGGCTCAGGCAGCACAATAAGAAAAAATATGAAGAGGTTTTCACTTCTTCCTCACTCCGGCAAAGAAGTCCATTTTGTAGTGTCTGGAAGCGAGGAAGTTGGTTATGATAAATGGAAGTTTTATATAAGAAGAAGAGAATCAACATAATTTTGTTTGGAAAATAAAAAGAAGTAGAACACACCTCTCCTCTCACCTCCTCCGGCATCCTTTTCATCTATCCTTCGTCCTCTACTATTCTGTCCTAGCTCTCACCTACTCGCTCCCCTTCATCCTCCTTCGGCGGCCTTTTCTGCTGTGATTCTCAATGCTTTTTGCCGAGTTCATTGACGACAACACATCGGTGGCGATAGAAAGGTTATGAAGTGGCGAACTGCGTGCAGAGGATGATCGTCGGGGGGAGAGAGGAGGGTTGCATCATATTGCTACACAAAATAATGATTTGCACATAGCTAAAATTGATTTGCACTTAACATCACACTTTTGTAATTGAATTTGGTTTGCACATATCAAAAACTGGTTTGCACTTAATAACACTCAAAAAATTCCGGTGCAAAGCACTCATTTTTCAATTTAAATCATGTTTTTTTCGATAATAAAAAATTAATTTTGACAAAAAAATACTAAATATAAATTATGATTTTTTTATAATCAATTTAAGTACGCATTTGTCCGAACATTTTTCAAAAATTAAAAATACAACTATAATTTTTTTTCAAACTAAAAAATATCATAATTTATATTCCGTATTTTTTTTGCTAAAATACATTTTTTATTGCTGAAAAATGTGATTTAAGTTGAAAAAGAACTCATTTGCATGTAGAGGATGGTGCGTCATGCGTATCAAAAAAATTCGTTTTAGTAAGGGCTACAAATTGGTTTTGAGTGAAGTTTGTCCACTCAATTTGTAAGTTCAATTTCACGAGACTTTTGTGTGATTAACCCATCTACTGGTATACGTGCAAATAAATATCTTTTTAATTGTGGGACTCATCGCATTCTCCCACTCAAAATTTTCAACTCCTGCCGAAAGCACGGAAAAGGCGAGGGAGAGGGAGCGAGCTCTGCACATCCGGGAATGAAATACGTAGAAAATTTGCAGAGCTGCGACTTTTGAGCGCGTTGAAGACAAGTTTTGTTAACCTCATTCGTCTACTCCTTGTGACATTTCACTGGCGGTCCGACAACTCCTCGCTGAATCACTGTCTCGCGCAGAAGGCTAAGGTTTCTCTGAATCACCATCATTTATCTCTCGGTAGTAAGAGATTGTGGTTCACACACTGTCTGGAGTATGTTGACCAAGGAAATGCTCTTCGGGAAGGCTAACGAGGTCATGGATATTGTAAGATGATTTTACTCCACTGGTGTTTTAGCTTTTTGCTTGCTAGTCTCTCTTGTCAATTTGTATGGTGGAAGAACAAGTAGATCTACTATACTTCGTATATCTTAAAAATCAGTCGGATTTGTCTCTAAATTGGTCGTATTTGTTAGCCAATCATGCCAAAATTTGATAAATTCTACGTTCATTTGGTAGAAATTAATAATACATTCATTTAGTATAAAATTGAAGCTTCTCTTTTTGCAGCCCATCAAGGAGGCTGTAGTTTTCTTTATTGTTCGATCTGATGAAGATGTTGTTGGAACATGCGTTTTGCATCTCTCAGATTTGATAATATCATATCTCAAACTATATTTAATTATACATATGTTGGGTATAATGTGCAGGTTTACAGGTGTGAAGTTTCAGGATTGCACTATCGCTGGCGATAACCTGGATGTGTACACATCAGCAATCCGTGGACTGGTGGAGCGTGCGGGATGTCAGAAAAGTGTTGGAGCATGAGGAGACCGGGCAGTTTTATATCTAGCTGCAGCGGTCCACTCCTCTCAGCGACCTAGCAGTTTGGCTCAGCGGTCTTGTGGTAAGTCTCAGCTAGCGGTCAGGACCAGCAGTGGCGGTCTGAGGATTGGTCGCAGCAGCGGCCTGGGTGTTAACAACAGCAGCAGTCTGGCTATTAGCCGCAGCAGCAGCCTGGGTGTTAACCGCAGCAGCGGTCTGGCTATTAACCGCAGCAGCGGTATAGTGATTAGCCGCAGCAGCGGCCTGGTGATTAGCTGCAGCAGCGGTTTGGTGATTAGGCACAGTAGCGATCCGGTGATTAGCTGCAGCAGCGGTCTGGTGATTAGCCGCAACAGCGGTCTAGCTATTAGCCACAACAGCGGTCTGGAGATTAGTCGCGGCTACGGTCTAGAGCCATCATTAGCTGCTTAAATAATTTTAAGGCAGGAAAGGCAGACCGTTGCTGCGTTGCAAACCTGAAAAAGGCAGCAGCGCTATAGGAAAGGCAGCAGCGTTGCAGCCCTGAAAAAGGGTTGCAGCGCTGTTTCAAATTTTTTAAAAAAGTTTTATAAAATTAATAAAAAAACATTTTACTAATAATTACGTATTATATAACTAACGTATAATATTTTTAAATTAATTATTAGTTTTTATATAACTAATAATTTAATATAACTAAGGTATAATATACAAATATTTTTAAGTTGTATATTTATAATGTTTTATTTATATAATATTTATAAAATAATGTATTATTAATAAATATATTATTATTTATATAATATTTATAAAATAAATTTATTAAATAATACTGAAAAATGTTGTTCTTTCAAACAAATTTACAGATTCTGTCATCACTCTACAAAATAGCTGATTATTTCATCACTGCTTCACACCACTACTTCTCCAGTCGCTGCAATCGTGCCAAATGAAGTCGTGGTCCAACAATCTTTATAAGTACTCCAACAATCTCTACTGCCAGCGACCCAGCACCTATTTGAATTTTGAAAGCATCAGCCTCTGAATCCCTCTCCAGCATTGAATCCCTTCACTGATTCCCAACACCAAGAACGCTCGGCGAAAGGGTGATTCTTCAAGAAGCATTGCTTCCCCAACGTTGCGCTCTATGCTTGCTCTGTTCGTGCAAGGTAATCCTTCATACTCAAGTTCTCTGTAATTCTTCTACGCAACTAACACAAGATCACATTATCTTTTCGGGCTACACAAGATCATTCATAAGGGTTCCTCTCTTCCTTCGGACGAGCCTTCATCTCCTCATCCCATCGGGCGACATATAGATCCCTGCATCCTGCCGTCTTTGACTCTCTTTGCAGAGGGAGCTCGAGCCTCAAAGAGGAGGCAGCCGACAACCCTCATTTCATTGTTTTCTCTTCAGTCTTCTCCCGGTAAGAACTAAGATGCAAGAACTTGCTTTCTCTTCTCTTTTTCCCCCTCTTCATCTTACTTTCAAGTTTCAACCCTAATTTCAACCCAGTAGTCCTTTTTGTGTGTTCGGTATCACGGAATTAGTTTTTGTCATTAATAATTCATTTACATTACAACCCATCTCCTCTGTCCGACCAAAAATGGAGGTGGTGTTTTGCCTGCAAAATGGAGGAGATGGGCGAGAAGCTTCGGTCACAAGAAGCTTGGTTGATGTGGGTCGCTAGAACACGGTGCACAAAATTGATCAGAAGTCAGATCTGGCAGAAATTTTGGTTGGGAAGGAATTGGCACAGGAAGTTGTGAACCCCTTTGTGCTTGTAAAATAATTTTTTTTCTTTATAATCTGTTTTCTTAATTATATGGTTTTAGTATAGGGGTGCAAGTTGAGTTGAGTCTGCTCAAAAGCTCGATGAGCCAGCTCGAAAAAAGCTCGATTCGACTTGAGCTCACTGTTTTTTCTTGCTGTGAGAACTGAGAAGTGAATCAACCCTACGGTCTTGCTCCCTGATTTCAAGTGTCAATTTTCAACCCTGCACTGGCAGTATGTAGCTCTGATTTTCCATAGTTATTTCAGATTAAACTAGCACATCGCTTACATATATATTTGTACAATACCTTGTAATACGTATAAGATTCATCGCATGCCATATTAATCTTAGATAGTTGTGCAACAATTAGATTTTTTATACCTTTCATTTTCTTGTAAATTATGCGTTCATTTATTTCTCCAACAATTTTAAAAAACTCCTTTCTATGTGACTCAGCGACTAATATTTTCTACTTTTGGCTGTTTGTTCTTCTCATAGCTCGTCCTTTCGCCTTGTTTTTCAGGTTCTCACCTGAAGCCATCTCATAAATCTTTTCCAAATACTTTGATCTTTTCATTGCAAACAATTCTCCATAGGGAAACTATCATTTCATTTAAGAAGAGACAAGTTTCTGTTCAAGTTGCATACAAATAGATGACCTTTTAGTACTCATTATCAATGTCTTAATGTTTGTAGTTTTGAATCTTCATTCTTTATTCATTTTGTTGAGATATATTATTCATTTTTTTGAGATATATTATTTATTTTGTCGAGATCTATGAAGCACGGATACTTCTCTGAAAACAACGTACCCATAACGGATACGTATCCAGTACCGGCACGTACCTGATACTCGACGGATACACCTATGTGAACACATTTGTAATTAGCGCATCATTTTGCATATTATGAGAGAAGTCTGCTTTCTAGAGTAAACAAAAGTTGGCTCTATGCTAGGAAGTGTTGGTACGTCCAATTAAGTTGTGTATTTGTACTGAGTACGTTACAAGTACGTGTATTGAACGTGTTGATACGACACAAGTTATTAACAAAACAGCTAACTTGTCTCTTGATTAACCAGAGATTGAATATGTTGATCTCCAACAATGAAGTTGATCTCTAACAATGAAAAAGAAGAAAAAGACTTATAAGTAGACTTAAGTCTAATTTTATCTCTTTTGGTTAAACATAAAAGATGTGAAATTTTGTAATATTTACAAATACTTAATGTTTGAAAACTTCATGTTATGTTGCATTGATTTGTGGACTTGTACTTCAAGTTATGATTCATGTTACGAGAAGAGAAAGCAAGTTCTTGCATCTTAGTTCTTACCGGGAGAAGACTGAAGAGAAATTACTCAAATGAGGGCTGCCAGCTGCCTCCTCTTTGAGGCTCGAGCTCCCTCTGCAAGGAGAGTCAAAGACGGCAGGATGTAGGGATCTCTCTGTCGCCCGATGGGATGAGGAGACGAAGGCTCGTCCGAAGGAAGAGAGGAACCCTTTTGAATGATCTTATGTAGCCCAAAAAGATAATGTGATCTTGTGTTAGTTGCGTAAAAGAATTACAGAGAACTTGAGTATGAAGGATTACCTGGCACGAACAGAGCAAGCGTAGAGCGCAACGTTGGGGAAGCAATGCTTCTTGAAGAATCACCCTTCCACTGAGCGTTCTTAGTGTCGGGAATTAATGAAGGGATTCAGTGCTGGAGAGGGATTCAGAGGCTGATGCTTTCAAAATTCAAATAGGTGATGGGCCGCTGGCGGTAGAAATTGTTGGAGTATTATAGAGATTGTTGGACCATGATTTTGTTTGGCGCGGCTACAACGACTGGAGAAGTAGTGGTGGGAAGCAGTGCTGGAATAATCAGTTGTTTTGCTGAGTGATGACAGAATCTGTGAATTTGTTTGAAAGAACGACATTTTCAGTGTTGTTTAGTAATTTTAGTTTATAAATATTATATAAATAATATTATATTTATTAATAATACATTATTTTATAAATATTATATAAATAAAACTTTATAAATATACAACTTAAAAATATTTGTATATTATACCTTAGTTATATTATATTATTAGTTATATAAAAACTAATAATTAATTTAAAAATATTATACGTTAGTTATATAATACGTAATTATTAGTAAAATGTTTTTTTATTAATTTTATAAAACTTTTTTTAAAAAATTGAAGCAGCGTTGCAGCCCTTTTTCAGGGGTGCAGCCCTGCTGCCTTTCCTGCCGCAACTAACACAATTGTCTTGTGCAATAGAAGCCTAGAAGACAAATGGCGTCGAATGCTTTCTGTATAGTAATTAAAGCTTAATGTACTTTACAACTTACAAATTTGGCTTGCCCATATAGAGAAAAGAGACGCTAGTCTACGGGAAACAAGGAGAAGACATTTACAGAGAAATAAAAGAAAGCTTTTTCTCACGACAAGAAGGTTGCTCCATCAAGTTGAAAAATCAATTACACTTGGGCTTACAGAGTTTTTCTTTAACACAGAAAAGAGTTGGCTGTTTGAAGAGATCAAGAACTGAATCATCTAGGTCTTCTACAACAAGTACATAAATTATTTTTATGTAAGAGAAGAAGGAGAAGCAGAGCATTCAAAAGTTTTTGTTCATCTTCAAGGTCACTGCACTCAACACTGTTACATCAAAGGATTAAAGAAACAGAACTCTGCAGTTGTCTTCTCAACACAAGCAGAAATAACCTGAAGATCAATAGTCATGGTGCTGTGAAGAAGAGAGGACTGAGTTTTCTCAGTTCAGAAAGGAGACTCAGAGAACTATTTCTCTGGAGTCAATCATCATCAAACATTACTCAATCTATAAGATCATCTGTTGATCTGAGTTATAGGCACGTAATATAAAGGCCGAGTGTAGGAGTTAAGTCTCTGAGTTGTAGGATCCTTCTTAGAATCTGAGGTAGGGTTGTTTAGCCTAAGGTAGGATCTCTGTGTAGATATGAGGCAAGAGATCTGATATCTCTGAGTGTAGGGTTGTTTAGTCTGAGGTAGGAGTTGTTATACTCAGAGTTGTAGGAGTGTCCTTCACTCTGAGGTGTAGGATCCTATGGGATCTGAGGTGTAAGCTCAAAGAGCTGAGATAAAGGAGGAGATAGCCTAATCTAGCTCACTGTTAGATAGGTGAAGGGGGAAAGTGAATGTACCATGTATAGGGAAACCACTATAAATTCTAGTGTCTTGTTGTGTCTCTTGAAAGCTAACTGTAAAATCTAACACACAACTCAACCAAAGTCAAAAGTTGTTCAAAAAAACACTCAAAAACTTATTCACCCTCTCTAGGTGTGTAGCTACTCTTGAACAAAGACTTTCAAATACTTATAATACGGAACAATCATCCTAACTCTAAATCTACTATTTTTATAAGAAGTTATTAGCTTAATTTACTTGTTTTAAAGTCATAGTTAATTTTTTATTAATTCTGAATTTAGAATTAATTAATCTCAAACAATTTTTAATCAAGATAAGTTGTTTAAAAGAAATATATAATTGTTCAATTAGAATCTTTGTGGAGACAATATTTTCTCACTACTTTTATTTATGTGATCGGTACACTTGCCAATATATAGCACGTGTGTTAAACAGATACATCACCCATCAACATTCGATCGTCTTTCAATGTGGGCATGCCTGAGCAGTCATATTATATTATAAACTTGTATTTATCTTTATTCATTTGTCTTTTAGAATTTTGGGAACAAGCCTTGACAATATACTCATATTGTGAATGAGAAAGAGATCGAATTGTATTTTGAATCCCTAGTACTTGGTGTATAGGTGCTTGAGAGAGTTCTCTCTAGCGTCCGAAGTGTGAGCCTACCAAAGGTCGTTGATTCTTAACAATCAGAAATGTTTTAATTTGTGTCAATGGTTGTATGCAAAAGCTCTCATTCACACTCGTAAAGGAGGCACAAACACACACACACTAGCTTTTCTAAAAATCGGTTGTATGACCCAATTATGAATTGTCATGAAAAGATCATTATATTTTGTTCTCGAACCATAAAAAGTAGCGTCTCATCCTTATCATCATTATGGAATTCTCTTAAACTAGTTGGAAATCTCCTGGCAAAGATTTTTAACTTTCGTTATGAGCTAATTTATCATCATGCTCTAATGCAAGATGGACAGAAGCTTGCTCTCAAATCGTTGATCTTGGCATTGTTCTTCCTTACATACAAAGATGTTAATGTGACATCTTCACACCCCTTGATGTGATGCAAACACTTTTCCTTTAAAATCACGGATAATGTGTGCATTACTTTGCCGGATTAATATTTCATTTCTTCAGCAATCAATTAATATTTTGAGACATAATTTACCAACGATAACAATATCTTGTAGATCTTGTCAAAAAAGATAGAACTTCTTGTGAGTCCTCCAATTGTTCTAATCTCCACTATTGAGCTTCTCAATAGAACTCGATGAAACTACAAAATCCACCACAACAACTTGATAATAGTATATATGTACCTCATCAAGTAAGCCTAGTCATACGCCAACAAACTTCCCAATACCGAGACGTGCATCAGCAGAACCTCCTCATGCCATGGTCCTGCTCTAATATTAGTTTTTTGGTCACTAGGAGAGAACTGGTACACTTGAACACTCCACGCAAAAAAAATCAATACTATAAAGTGCTTGCATACAAAAGCTCTCACTTATCCCAGAACAATACAAGCACTCACAGAAACCCTCTAGTATTGGTTTATCAGTTTTAATACCCAAATGAGAGGCATGAAATTTTTAATGCCTTTTAATGAAAAACTGAAGAAGGTGGATGGTCATATCAAGAAGCTTCGACATGAAGAATAGTGTAGAAGCTTTAGAATGTGTTGTAAATAAATACAAGTATCTAAAGTTCAAGAGTTGTGAAATTTAGAAGCTTGTTAATATTTGCAAAAGTTGAGATGAGGTAGTGCTTTCTTTAACTTGGATATTTATTTAGAGATAGAATTGTCTGATTTTCAATGCATATGGTTCGCTTTAACATTTTGAATATCATAGGAGAAGAGAAAGAAAGAACTGACCGTCCACTTTGAGGAGCGGGAAAACGCGGAGGAAGAAGATAAGGAGTCTGAATCATGGACCGCGACAGAGCCATCGTTGTAGCCCACAGCGAGGTGCTTCCCACAGTAATTCCAGCTGCAACATCAAACGCCCTTACCCAGCGTCGCCAGCTCCTTCTCCATCCTTATTCCCGTTGCCAAAGCGGCAAAGCACGGAGCGGCGCAACGAGCAAACCTAGTGAGAACAAAGTAAACCGTGCGCAATCCGGCTGAAGGGTGTTGGTGAGTGAAAAAAAATGGGTGCTTTTATAAGCAAACCCATTTTGGTTGTTAACAAACCATTACTACTAGCAAACCATAAAATCTGAAATTGACTATTTAAAAACCCAATGGTTACTAGCAAATCACTCAAAAAACTTAAAAAAAAAACATAAAATGTTTGTACTATACTATATCATTTAACATTACAAATGTTGACTAATAATCACGTCATTTTGGTACAAAAAAAGTTAATCCAAAAAGCAGTCATCTTCAATAGCTCCAAAAAAACTCTGCAATAAATAAAAATAATGTTACAATATTATGTATAAATGAATCCGGTTAGAAAAATAAATCAAAATGTATACCTTTCTCAATTGCTCCCAAAATATTACAAAAATTGTTCGTCTTTAGTACTCTCTAAAATATCCTGCAATATAATTAAACATTATTAGTACAATTTTAAGTAATTTACTGGACTATGAATTTTGAACTTAAAATTTATACCTTTCATGATTTGTTGTTGAGAATGCTTTCCCATGAACTCGCTATTTGTGTATGATATCTCCTCCATGGGGTGTAAAGTTGAGGCAATGTACATCCTTCTTTCATGCATAGCCTCACAAAATGATTACCATTCACGAAGCCAATAAAAATTACGTTTGGGAGTTGAGGAAGTGCGGTGTCCAATGGCAAAAACATCATACTCTGATTTCGTGAGATTAAAGCCACACCAATATTGTAACAAGAAGATATAATTAACCCCATATCTGGCATGGACATCCATTTTTCAAATGGTGCGGGTGAGCATTTGCACTCAAGGTTGTTTACTAATTCCATCTTTCTAGGAGCTCCAAAAAGTGCATCATATAGTGTTTCTCTTTTCACCAATTCATTCAATAAATCTTCTCTAACTTTTTGTGCATTATTACCCATGTTGATTGATTCACTAATGACACGGAACCCACAATGGCCATCCGCGGGTACATCAAAAACATCCACCAATTGATCAGAAAAATAATTAGGTAGTTGTCGGCGGACTCTATCATATACTTTGTTCTTTTGCTTACTATTTCCCCTTGATAACTTTGACATTTTCTCTTGTGAAAGTGGTCCATCTGACAAAACAATTTCAAATAGTGACGGATTGCGTTTAGTACTTTTGTAGTCATCTTTAAACTTCTTCAAACTCCCTTTTGGTCTACCCTTTAATTTTGTAGGCAAGAGAGGCTCTTTTGTTCCACTTGAAGTCGGATCCATGAGTTCACGTAACTTATTCTTAATCTCCTTTTGTTGATGCTCATTTGTGTTTTTGTACCTTTCTATGATCCCCTCTAACTCAAATGTTATATCTATGTCTCCTGTGTTGACAGACTTTTGTGTTTCTGGTACTTCATAGCTATCTAATGAAAAAGACAATTGCTTCCAATGTTTATGAATTAACCAAATCGGACAAGCTGCCTTTTGTGTGACATATGATGCTAACTCGTGACCACATGGTAACCCAAGCGTGGTCCGGGTTGTATGAGGACAATCTACACACATATTTCCTGTCTTACGCAAGTTGTCCTCTTCTACTTTAATCAACTTTAATGCCTGCAATGACACATTTCCAATGAGTTCCGAATACAAAGAGCCCTTGAATTCTTGACTAACTTGAATGGAGCTTTGCCCAAAGGATCTTTTGATCTCTATATGTTGAAGATTTAACATTTGATTAAAAGCCTTCCAAACAGTTGATAAATTCCCAATTGACACTTCTAAAAATTTCTTCAACTTACTATGACCACCTTCCACCCGATTTGTTGTTGAGTTGCCAAGATGTAAATATCTATCAATCCAGGCGCACACAAAATATTCTTTTAAAGGATCGATCCAGGTTTTGCATATATAAGTGACAACATCCGGATATGAGGTGGAGTATGAACTCAAAATATGGTTGTATCTCATATTATACTCGTTCTCATTTCTTGCATCAACTAATCGTTGCCAAGCACCAAGAAATATTTCGAACTCTTTCCCATCCTTGAAATATTTTTTACAATGAGCCAAAATATTTCTATGCACATGAACCTGACATAGAATATGTTTGACATTTGGAAATGTAAACTTTATGGCATTCATCAAAGCAAAATCTCTATCTGTAACCAAAACATTTGGCAAGGAGGTTTCATCCAAGGTAGCTTTGAAATGCTCAAGTGCCCATCTATAACTCGACTCGGACTCATCAGATAGAAAAGCAAAAGCAGCGAAAAAAGTTTGTTGAGTAGATGTAACACCAACCACAGATAGTAATGGCAACCGGTACCGATTGGTCTTGTACGTACAATCCATTAAAAACACGGTATAAAATGTTTTACTTAGTATGATAGCAGTCGGATGTGCAAAGAACAAGCTCACTAAGTTCCCCTCATCATTCACTCGATTAAAGCTCAAGTAGCCACTATCTGTTAGACACTTATACAAAAATTGTATGGGTGTGGAACCATTCAATTCTTCTTGCTGCAACTTATATCTCTCATTATAGATTGTCCGCATCACTGTATGATTTTCTGAATTCCGGTTTTTAAGCGTGGTTAATATGCTTCTTGGTTTCACATTGGAGGCTATCATGTCGTGAACTATTTTTTTCTCCTCACAATCCAACCTTCCCACAGTAGCATGTGCTTCCAAGTGAACCATTTCATGATTATGTGTCCCGCAATTGACTTGAATAGTCCATTCGTCCGAGTACGCATTTTTTTTCCCTGTCAGCGAAAAAGGACATCCACAACGCTTACTAGTACATTTTCTCAAATTTTGTTTAACCCAACCTTTTTTGCATTGCTTCTCACGGTATACACCACCTCTATCACACCCAAGAAACACACGTGGCCTTGCTCTTCCTCCCTCTAATTTGTCTGAACCTTTAACCGTGACCGCAAAACTCAGGCTTTTACCGACATTACGAGCCCACTCAACTAAAGCTTCCCTTGATGGAAATTGAATTTCGGTTTCAAAGTGTCTACTATAATCCAGATATACACTTGTTTCACTACAAATTAAATTTTTAAAAATAATTCAAATTTCTTATGTATTATACGGCGACAAGAAAAATCAAACTTCAAATAAAACATTGATACCTTGTAGAGGATGAATGTTGTAGACCAATCTCCATTGGGAAGACACCGGCGATGAAATGCTCAATTAGATCACCTAGCAAGTGAAAAAAGGGAGTCGTAAATACACTAATTTGATGTTAATTTCTTGGTAAAAGATAAAATGAAATGTTGTCAGGTTCATGTGCATTAGCTAAACATCAACAAGCCAGTAAAAGCAAACCAGGTCCACAAAAACCTTGGAGCATAAAATATGATGTCTGGATTACAAACTAAAAGACGTATAAGAAAATGAGCTCCCCTAAATTGCCAATCGATCCAGTCTACATACATCATGATCAGCATACCAGCATAAACAAAACAAAGAAAATCAGAGGATTCTAACATAAGTAGCTGGAATGTGCTCAAATGCAAATGTAAGTGCAAATTAGAGAGTGAATTTATGAAGCTATTCGCAATGACATTTATTGCTCTGCCTAAACTCACCTTTGAGCATGCATTTGTACTGTCATAGGTTTCATTAAAACTGATTTTCTAACTAAATTTACATGAATTTATTATACAATTATAATTATAAAAGTATAATTGGAACCAAGTAACCTACTAATTTTATATTCATTCATTACTGTTAAATCCAAATAGCAAAACATGAAGGTTACTGCTAAGCTCTCACAATTGAAACCCATTTCTATTAATCAAACACAGAAATTCATCAATTCCCAATCACTAAGATAATGCTGAAAAGGACTGGCTATACGCATCAGCAGCAGCAGCAACTGCAATCAGTCAATGCTTCTATTCAAGAAGATGATGTGATGGTAAGAGTATAGAACTACCGTAAATTCATCATACACATTTCCGTCCCAAGATTAAAGAATTAAGATAAAATCAAGAAGACTGCAGACGAAATTTAAAAAAAAAAAAAGATTGACAAACCCTAACCTGGGTGCTTACCATTAACCCCTAAGTAAAAAAAAACACAGAAGTCGGATTAACAAAACAATCAAACTAAACCACGCAGAAATTCATAGAGGCAAAGCAACAATTACGATGTGGACAAATGGCAGGTACACCTTGAGCAAGGTCAACTCTAACTCAAAAAAGACGAAGTAAAACTGACTGCGAAGGTATAAAAAAAACAAGGAGTTCACCGAAGGAGAGGCGGGGTTGTAAGCGGCGGCAGGATCTATGGCGGGGATGGAGATCGGGGAGGCCCGACTGAGTTCTGGGCGGGGTCGTGGAAAAGCTGTAGGCGCAGGTGTAGTGGGGGCTCACCGGGAAGAGGAACTGGAGGAGGCTCGGGCTACGGGGAAGGAAGATGTGGGCGGCGACAGCAGCGGACGGAGGAGGAGACGCCTTCGGAGTTCACCGAAGGAGAGACCGGCGGATTGCACGCGGGCGACTAGGGCAAAAGAAAAAGTCGGGAGGAGAGAAATGAGGTTTTAGGTTAGAAAATGAGTTATATACTAGGTTTGCTAACAACCTTTTTTTTAGGTTAGAAATAATAGGAAATATAGGTGAACCGGGTTTATTATGGTGTGCTAACAACCAAAATGGGTTTGCTTATAACAACACCCAAAAAAATTCGGTGCAAAGTAGTTTTTTTCAGTTTAAATCATATTATTATAATCAATTTAAGTGCACATTTGTCCGAATATTCATGAAAAATTACAGGTTTTTTTGTTTTGACAGAAAAATTTCAAAAACTAAAAAATACAAATGTAATTTTTCATGACTGTTTGGAATTTGGACAAATGAGTAATTAAATTAATTGTAAAAATATCATAATTTATATTTCGTAATTTTTTTTACTAAAATACATTTTTATTGCTGAAAAATGTGACTTAAGTTGAGAAAGAACTCATTTGCATGTAGAGGATGGTGCGTCATGCGCACCAAAAAATTTCTTGTTGGTCCGAGCTATAAATTGGTTTTGAGTGAAGTTTGTCCACCCAATTTGCATGTTCAATTTCAGGAGACCTTTGTGTGATTAACCCATCTATTGATATATGTGCAAATAAATATCTTTTTAATTGCAGGACTCATCACATTCTCCCACTCAAAATTTTCAACTCCTGCTGAAAGCATGGAAAAGGCGACGGAGAGGGAGCGAGCTCTGCACATCCGGGAACGAAATACGTAGAAAATTTGCAGAGCTGCGACTTTCGAGCGCGTTGAAGACAAGTTTTGTTAACTTCATTCGTCTACTCCTTGCGACATCTCACTGGCGGGCCGACAACTCCTCGCTGAATCACTGTCTCGCACAGAAGGCTAAGGTTTCTCTAAATCACCATCATCTATCTTCTAGTAGTAAAAGATTGTGGTTCACACACTCTCTGGAGTATGTTGACCAATGAAATGCTCTCCGGAAGGCTGACGAGGCCATGGATATTGTAAGATGATTACTCCACTATTGTTTTAGCTTTTTACTTGGTAGTCTCTTTTGTCAATTTGTATAGTGGAAGACCAAGCAGATCTACTATACTTTGTATATCTTAAAAATCGGTCGGATTTGTCTCTAAATTGGTCGTATTTGTTAGTCAATCATGCCAAAATTTTGATAAATTTTATGTTTATTCTATAGAAATTAATAATACATTCATTTAGTATAAATTTAATGCTTCTCTTTTTGCAGATCATCAAGGAGGCTGTTGTTTTCTTTATTGTTCGATCTGATGAAGATGTTGTTGGAACATGCGTTCTGCATCTCTTATAGTTGATAGTATCAAATCTCAAGCTGTATTTAATCATACATCTGTTGGGTATAGTGTGCAGGTTTATATGTGTGAAGTTTTAGGATTGCACTATCGCTGGTGATAGCCTGGATGTGTACACATCAACAATCCGTGGACTGGTGGAATGCACGGGATGTCAGAAAAGTAAGCGCTAAATTAGGATATAGTCCGACGATAGCAACCGTAAATTTGGAAACAGATGCCTCCTTTCCTTTTCAGTGCGGGATAGCTAGCGACGGCGGTACTAAATTAGGACATCGCTAGGAGGTAGCCACTATCGCCCAACGATATCATTAAAATGCTTTAAAAGAGAATTTTTTCTCCTAATGGCGCGGCTTGAACTGTAGAACATCCATAAGTGCTATCATGTCGTCCTTATTGCTGAGAGCCACCATCTAAGAAGAAGAACTATTTCCATCTTGCACAAACGAAGGAGTCTTTGGAGAAGGAACACTAGAACAAGATTCTGAAGACAATTACGTGTCCAAGCCACGAGAATCAAAAGCATCGATCTTTCATTGCATCTAGAGACTTACTTTTGAGGGAGCATTTTTTTACTTTGATCTATTTCGTATTTTTTCATTGTTTCATGTATTCTGTGCAGAGAAATCATCTGATGTGGACGTCTAATTTTTGGGAGAAGTTCGTGGGAAATCGGTCTGGGCAGTCGTTAAATTTTTAGAGGAATCAACGAAAATCGTCATGTGAGGACGTCTAGATCCGGGAGATCTACTAGGCTCGTCGATCTTCTTCGGAAGAAGTGAGAGAGCCAACCAGTCCTAGAGGTAGGTTGGCATAGAAACCATAAAAGTTTTAAAGTCATCGCCTCCAATATCAAGCGTCATGGAGATCTAGTTCAATTTTTTGTAAATACTATTTTGTTTTAATAAAATCATGTCTACTTATTTGATCTTTAATTTCATGTGTTTTCAATGTGTTCTGTAATCTAATATCAGTGTGATCACAAATCCGGTCTTCGGAGAAAAGAACAAGTTTTCGGAAGATATCGTCAGTGATACCTGCTATCACAGATGATAGCTCTAGAGTACTTGCCTTTTGACTGAAATGGTTTTTAATCTGAAATATCTCACTGCAAACTTTATTCACCCCTCCCCCCTCTAAAGTTGACAACTTGATTGAACAAGTGGTATCAGAGCAGGTTTGTACAACCCCGTATCCAGCAAGTGGGCTAACAGGAGCCGATCCGGCCGGCCCAGACCGCCCCCGAGCCCCATGCGAGTTCAGCAGGGTATGCCGAGCCCAGCATGCCGAGTATGGGCTCAGCAATCGTCTGGCCGAGCTCGAAGATCGTGGAGCTGAGCCCGACGAGAGGAAGCCATTCATCGTGGGGCCGGTCGAGTACATGCTCGTCTAAAGCCAAGGGGTTGGCGAGTGCCAACGCGACCGTCATTTGCGAGCAGGGGCTTCAGGCCCAACTTTCCCAGGCCTGAGGCGAGGCGAGCCGGACCGTGGCATTGAGAGAGGCGAGCTCACTCAACACCTTCTCCAGTGGCATTGAGAGAGGCGAGCTCACTCAACGCCTTCTCCAGTGGCATTGAGTCAGGCGAGTCAGGTCCGCAGCGCTGAGAGAGGCGAGCTCATCCAATGCCCTCTCCCGCGGCGCTGAGAGAGGCGAGCTCACTCGCTGCTTTTCACCTCGGCGCGGGGGGGGGGGGGGAGCCTTCTCGCACCCGTACTCGCCGCCACAGCTCAATGGGCTCTTCTCAGGGCCGGCTCGCCCTTCAGTTGTGGGGTGTTTTTACCATGTTACCCCCTTTGGATTGCCTATAGTCCTCGAAAACAGCGACGGCTGGATATTTGCAGACCATCTTTTCCTATAAATAGGACCCAAGGGGTACCTCAGAAGGCACGCTTTCTTGTGCCCGGTCTTCTAGCGCTTTCTGAGGTACCTTAGCTTCAGCACTTGGCTAAGGAGGGGAAGCGCTCTAAGATCTTCCGGGTGTGTGGTGGGACCTCCGTGCTGAAGCCATGGGTCTGTTCCCAGTCCTTTTCCCTTGTCACTCGGGCTTGTGAGTAGAGAAGTAAGTGTGCGATCACCCCTTCCACAAGGGTCAAACTCCACAGGGATCGATTTTTCGGTTTCAACACTTTGGTGCGGTGAGCGTGGAGCGTGGTCAGCATAGAAAATCTTCCGCAGGACCGATGGCAAGAGACGAAGGGCAAGGTTCAGGCAGGGCGAGCTCGCCACCCCCTCCCCCTCCCGTGACGGCGGGGATGTCCGCGGAGCTCAGGGAGGAAGTGCTCGGACTCGTCAGGGTCGCACTCGGCATGCGAGCCGAGAGCACGACGCCAACGATTCCCGTGGTCGCCGATCCAGCACTAGGCAACGATGCGCCCCTCAGGAGCGCGGGGAAGGAGGTCACGAGCGAGGGGGAGCGCGAGCCGAGGGGGCGAGTCCTCTTCCCAGGCTCGGCAGGCGAGTACCTATTCGACAAGACGGTGGGGAGGGAGTTCCCAACTCGCCCGGCCGAGGGAGGAAGTCCCTTCAGCGAGTTCGTTTCGTCAGCTCCAGTTCCAGAAGGGTTCCGAGAGCCGGAGATGTCCTACTACTCAGGGAAGGGAGATCCGATCCAGCACGTCCAGTGGTTCGAAGACGTGGTGTCAATCCGACAGATGTCGGATGACTTCAAGTGTAGGCTCTTCGCCATCACCCTCAGGGAGAAAGCGAGAGAGTGGTTTCATCAGCTCCCGACCGGTTCCCTCTACTGCTTCGAGGACTTGCGCAGGGGATTCATGTTGAGATTCACCACCTTAAAGAAAAGGAAGAGGGAGGTCTAGTCCTTGTTCCGTATCAAGCAGAAAGTAGGGGAGACCCTGGGAAGTTACCTGGACAGGTTTCATGAGGAACTGTCCCAGGTACAAGAGATGTCAGAGCACACCATGATGGTGGCCTTCACCCTGGGTCTCCAACCCGGGTTCTTCGCCATAGAGTTGAAGAGTGAAAGTCCACCTAGTGCCAACTAGCTTCACCTATGGGGGGGGAATAGGTGTCTCGCAGCGTATTTGCGGAATTAAAATTGTACCTGCACAAGAAAACAAAACAACACAGCACAGACAGGACACAAGCAGTTTATAGTGGTTCCCCGATTTGGGTACGTCCACTTCCCCCTTCGACCTATCTCCCAACCAGGGACGACTCAGTCACTTCACCAACAGGATTGAAATCCAATCCTTGCACTATCGGAAGGAACCCTTCCACACGTAGGAGTCAACACTCCCACAACACGGGTTGCACCCAACCCAACAACTAGGAACCAAATGTTCCTTTACAATGAACAAGAAATTGGAGTGTATAAGAAATACAAACAACTTGAAGATCTAGGTGTCCCTTTTCGTTAGACTACTTGTTCTTATAGGCAACGAAAAGTCCACAACCCTTGATCTTTCTTGGAGAAAATCTCCCCGAGACCGGCGGCGGCAAAGGGCGGCGGCAAGGCTCTCGGTGTTGGTGGCGGCACCTGAAAACAGCAGCGATGCTCTGGAGATTCAATCTTCTTAGCGAAGTCGGCAAGGTCTTCCAACGGCCACACTAGGATCGATCGTCTCGATCGATTCGGACGGGAATGGATTTCCCTATCTCAAATCAAGAGACAAAAGATCTCTGGTTAGACGCGTGAGACGCTGTGCAAGACTTGGCTTCTATCACCGTGGATCTGGAGAAGATCGAGATCAGCAACGGTGACCACTGCACGAGCGGCGACGACGGAGGCGGAGCAGGTTCGCGATTTTAGGGTTAGTCGGCGGCTCGGCTTTCGTATCCTATGTCCGTCCAAACACTGTACACAAATACTTGTGTATTTATACAATAGGTCATGGAGATGACCGTTGTGGGCCCCACCAAAGCAAAGACCAAAGTCCGGTTCAAATAGCTGCAGGTAACATGGACCGGTCCAGGAATTTGGAAAAATCGCCCAAGGCAAAATTGGCGAGAATCGTAGGTGATTCTCGACGAATCGGCGAGAATCACTTACGATTCTCGCCGAATTCTACTTGGCGAATTCTGGCTGCACAGGTTATAGAGGCCGGGGAGAATCGGCGGGAATCACATTTGATTCTCGCCGAATCGTCGAGAATGCAAAGTCATTCTCGACGAATCGGCGAGAATCACTTAGTGATTCTCGACGATTCTGCCTTAGAGAATTTTCTGACTGCGTCGAGACAGCCGACCCAACCCGGCGAGAATCATCTAGTGATTCTAGATGACTCGTCGAGAATCACTAGTGATTCTCGACGAATCGGCGAGAATCACTTAGTGATTCTCGACGATTTACACTTAGACGATTCTCGTCTTTCAACCCGTGAGCTGGTCTTTGGCCCATCCTTGCTCCTTGTCTGCTCATGATCTTTCATGACCCTATGCTTGGAAATAAGTACACTCCAATAGAGAGAGTACACGTAAGCCAACACACTGATCTGCTCAACGAGGGATTACGTTGCACAGACCCGTGTATATTGACCTACTGCACCCTGACATTGGTGTGTACTTAGCAATGAATAGCTGCAAGCACAACTAGAAGAAATTCATCAAATACATAGTGAATTCATCTTAGCTTGATAGGAGGCTTCCTCAAATCCAGGTAATTGTGGATACAATACCCAACAATCTCCCCCTATTTGACGAAGCCAAAATCCTACTAAGCTAAGATGAATTTCAACACTCCAGATAAAATATGCATTAACCAAACGAGTGAACAATAAACGTAATCAGATCAATGTGAGAGTCAATTAATAAACCACACACATGTATATATAAATATGAATATCCACACAGAAATGTTCACATGATTACATGATAAGGAAAGTTTAAATGTGATAATTACAAAAGCTAACATCCTAAAGATCTTTATCCTTAACAATGTCTTCTTTAAGTTGCTGAGCTAATAACTTTCTGCTTTGTCGCTCAAGATACTCCTTGGGCTTTGGATAGTATCTCGGAGGAGGGGCTTTATCTGTCACGGTGTTGTTCCTGAAAAATATGTTACGTTTAGCTTCAAATTCTTTATGCCGCTCCCATTCGTACTGACTATATACATCATTTCGATTTTTTTGCCCCCTCTGCAGTAGCAAAAATATGTCCAAGATAATACTCTTTGATACAGGACTCTATTTTTTGTTCCTCACATCATCCTCCTTCAATCTGATCTTCTTTTCAGCTTCCGTTTCCCTAGATGTCCCTTCTTGAGTTTTTCTCTTGTTCCTGGCTTTTGCTAGGGCTTCTTGATCAAACCAGCTTCTTCGTTCAGCCCTTTCAGCAGCTTTATTTGACTCGGCTTCGCTCATTGGTACTTCTTCAGTCCTTATTTCACCCGCAGTAGTACCAGCAGGACCCACATCCTCAGGCGGAGCAACAGGAACATGTATTCCCGATGCCTCTGTTACCAGCCAGTGGGCCGTTTCAAACATGTACCTATTCGAATTATCGAATTTGTATTTGTCAATTATTATTTATTAAGTTGATTAGCGGTGCAGTTATGATTTGGTAGTTTTGAAAGACATACCTATTGGTCTGATCGAAGTTTAGATTTACTAACTCTTGAAACCCCGCCATCTTAGCGTTATACGCTTCCTCCCCCTTTTTGGCTTCAGCGGCTATAGAGTTTGCATAGGAATGCAGAGATGCATCAATGTGCTTCACAGTTTTACTGAATTCGTCTAGCAAAGTTTTCTGATTTGCGTTCAGCGTGACCATATTGGCATCAAATTGTTGTATGTTCTGTGCCACAACATGAACATTTTTATTGACTACTGTCAGGTCGTCAGTGTTCTTCTTTAGTCCTTTCATGAGAAGAGATACGGCTGTGCCTGCCTCTGTATATTTTTCATCAAATTTCTTTTCCATCACATCTAGTTTATGGTTGATCTGAACCACATTCTTGAGCATGAGATCCTCAGAGTCCTTCAGTCTCTTTAGCACTTTATTGTGGGATTTCTCAAACGTATCCTTAAGCTCATCCAGCATCCCTTGGACAAAATTAACAGTGTGATTTGCTATGTTTGCTTGAAGTGGAGGAGCTGCAGACAGACCCTGGTCAGGCTCCCCACCAGAAGCACTGGGAGAGCTGGACACTAGAATAGAGTCCACAGGGGGGACAGAGGGTTGCTGAGAGGGCTCCCCCTACATTCCTGCATCCGACCTCTCAGGAGCTTGTTCCTCAGATGAAATAGCAGCATCCTCCCGAGGATCCACCACTTTCTCCCTCTCAATTACTTCTTCCTCCATCTCAGTCTCCAAGTGCTCAAGCTTATCTGCAGAGTTGTGCATGTCTTCCTCTACTTCTTGCTCCTCCTCCTCATCAGCCACCTCATCTCCCAGGTAATTCATATCTTCCTCACCTTCCTCTTCCTCCTCCACATCTGCCACTTCATCTGCCACCACCTCCTCACCGTCTTCTTGCACAGTCTCCACAACATCTTTGGCTATCTGAGAAATATCAGATATGATGTTTGCAGAAGAGTGTACAGGCTCCCCCTCAGTTCCTGCAATCAGTGCGTCAGGAACTTCACAGGGTGCTGCCATAGAATGTGCAGGAGCACTGGTGTCCTCGGCCGGAGATGCTTCCTCTTGGTCTATTTCCCTGGCAACCTGCCCTATTCGACGCTCCCACCGGTCGAATATGCTTACGTCCATCCTTTTCAAATAGTGCAGAGGCACTCCTTTGCTCATGTCGAATGTATCGCCGTCCAGCTGATTCAGATAGAGGCTGATGATTCTGCCAAAGCTGGGGGTTCGGAGTGTGTCTTTAATTCTTTCAAAAAACATGGCTCCCCAATTGAACCGCTTTCGGCAGACGATCGCCACCAGAGTCTTGAACATTTCCCCTAAAATATGGTCGTGGGATCCAGGTTTGCAGATTAGAGCCTTCCCAACGATGTCAGACAGCAATTTTCCCTCCTCGTTCATGTCTTTCCTTTTGATTGACCTGGTCCCCCTGGCCAGTCCACAGAAGGATAGGGTCCTTGCTCTATCCTCTTCCTCCAGGTAATCTTCTTCCTCACAACTGGATAGCCGCAGGCATTGGGTCAGTTTCCTGGCGGATAACTTGATCTTCTTCCCAGCAACCTTGCTCTTGATGGAAGTGTCTTCGTGATGGAGCTTGGCAGTTGCAAAGAACTCCAATACTTCCTTATCGAAGATCTTGCACGGGTGCTCCAGCACGAACGTCAGTCCCGCTTCCTCAAGCATAATGATTATGTGCCGGAACTCGTCCGAGGCCTGGGAGAATCCGGTTCTCACGAGCTCGCATCCAGTGATCAGGCCTGCAGAAGTCTGTGGGGCCATAACAAACTAGAAAGAAAGGGAATACCAATTTCCAAGTCTAAGGATCTCCGAAACCAAGAGAGTGAGAACAAAATCTACACTAAGCTCAAGTCACGGTAAGGGACAAGATGGAGATTACCTAGTGCGGAGAGGCAGTGAAGGTTCCGGCTGCTTTACCGGAAGGACGGCACGCCGATCCGAGGCGAAGCTTGGACGAGTGCCTGGTTGCGAGAGGAAGTCTTCAGGAGGTGTCGTTAGGTCACCACGAAGTGCCGAAGGAGGAACTCGCCGGGAGGAGAAGTCGAAGGGATTCCTGCGGAGCTTGGACAGGGTCTCGGCGAATCGTTGGAATTTGAAGGGTCGGCGGGATTTAGGTTGGGTCGGCGGGATTTAGGTTCCATGTTATAAGCGGGTTTATATATATATTTATGTTCGAAGGCTTTGTTCGACGGAAACTGCAATAGTTGAATATTGATCGTCGGGAATGGCGGAATTTGGTTCGACGATTTGGTGATACTTTTGTGCTACTGTTGGTTCGCACGGGTGAATTTTGTTCGATGATACCATGGTGGAATTTAGTTTGAGGGAAATCGCTGAGATTCCAAATTTATGTCGTTGTCAAGGGTAGGAAAGTCTTAATAGGCATAATTGTTTCTTAATCCAACCAAGGGGTTCAAAATTTTCGAGGGCGGACTTATGGCTGAAAATGTCAAACTAATCACTACTAATGTAACTGAAGGTTATCTTACACTTATACTCCTTCCCTAAGTGACTGAGCATACGTGAATAATTTTTCTATATGACTATCCAATGTCAAAAGAAGTGAATTCATTATTAAGTGTGGATATGTCAACATACATATATACATATATGGAATTGTTTATGCTTTATGGCTCAAACATTTAAGGCTAATTGCAGTTACCTGTGATAACAAGATGTAATATTCACATCATCAGCACATAGTATATCAGGGGGTCAGTATGCATGTGCCTGTAATGATGGCACTGCTCCCATTCTCGACACTTTTTCCACGTCATTCTTGGAGCATCTCCTGTCCGGTTCCCATCAGGATTGCGGGAACCCAGACCACCCTGCAGGAAAAAGTTATCTTTCCTTAGGAACCCAATAAGTATTGGGTCCTAGGTTCCTGTCAGCATAATAATTGGAGTGCCTCCCCTCAGGAATCCTGGTGGGAGGACTAACATTGTCTCGAGGATGTGGAAGTCCCCTTGCCTTTGACACAGAAGAGTTATGCCAACAATCTATGGCAAAATGACCCACTTTGCCACAACTCCAACATTCATGAATGTTGTATCGCCGTTTGTGACCTGAACGGGTGACTGAGGTAGTCATAGTTCTAGGTCTAAACGGGATAGAGACGGATATGCTAACAGAATTGTCTCTTCCACCGTGACTATTGGAAGGGTGGAAAGAATGCATATGGCAGGCGTCATGAGGCCTGGGAGGTGGTGCCTTCCTTTCAGTCAGCCCCCTTCCAAGGACCCCATGAGTCCCAACAACATGATTTCTAACCCCCCTTTCCTGAGTCCTAGGGAGGTGAGAGGCGCATTGTGAGCTGATGCTGGCAGATTCATGATGAGTTGGGGCTGTGGCCGAGAATACAAAGGGCTTGGTGGAAGCCTGAGGTATTCTCTTCTGGGTGGCCATGATAGCTCTGACACTGTGGGTATTTCCACATGAGGGCTGATCGTTCTTGCAGTGACCATGGTTGTTCCTATGGTCATACTTGAATGCATGATGTGTGCCCTTCCTGCTCGGGGTGGGGGGTCTGAACACAGTTTCCCCATTTCTCCATGAATTAACGATTTGGGAGATCCACCCATTTTCTGCTTTTCTCTTGATAGCATCAATCTTGGAAAAGTTAGAAACTATCCTCTTCTCGGTCTCTAGACGACTCTCTAGATCCGAGATCTTTGAGTCCTTTGCTTTGATGGATTCTAGTTGGAGATTCATCAAGATCTTCAGCTGAGCAATCTCCTTAGCTTGTTCCTCAACAAGTAAGTTGCTCGTCTGAAGGGTACTCTCAAGGGAATCAAGATTTTCCATCTTTTGATTGAAGCTATCCGTGTCCCTTGCATCACCGGAAGGACTACCCTCTAAGCTATTCCTGTCTTCAGGAACTTCAAGAGGAGAGGGGCATGAGGAAGAGGTTACCTGCTTCTGACTTTGTTGTTCAGGATTACCATCAAGATCGGCAGAGACTGTTGAGTCAGCTTCATCAGAACTACTTTCCTCAGCTTCTTCTTCAGTCTCTGACAAGGACACAGGAGCCCTGATACTGACATATTGATCACGCCCTTCATCTTCAGAAATGAGGACCCCTACATAGGCTTCATCCTCTTGCTGACAACTGGTCCCAGCTTTCTCTGATCCCTCCATGAGGTCTAAGATGGTTTGCCACATGGACTTGGCCGTCCTACACTTGTCCACTCTTGGACGAGATACACCAGACCAGACGTCAGTGATGATCTGACGTATTAACTTGTCCAAGTTGTGCAGTGAGAGCTCGGTCTCAGACATCTCTTTGGGGCTCTTGGGGATTTGGATATCCTTTCCTGAATCAGAAGCCTTCATGGGAATGAAGGGGCCCTCTTCCAAGATGAGTGATGCCCGAGGGTCGATGGCCTCCAGATGAAACATAACTCTCATCTTCCAGATAGGGTAATACTCTGTTATGCACGCAGGGAGTCTCAGAGGAGGGACATCAATTTCCAGCTCCATGCTTTGAGTTTCGTCTTCTGGTTGACAGTAGAGGCAGGATCTTACTTAAGGTGTTAGCCTTATTGCTGAGTAACCTCCCTCTGATACCACTTGAAAGTCCACCTAGTGCCAACTAGCTTCACCTATGGGGGGGGGGGGAATAGGTGTCTCGCAGCGTATTTGCGGAATTAAAATTGTACCTACACAAGAAAACAAAACAACACAGCACAGACAGGACACAAGCAGTTTATAGTGGTTCCCCGATTTGGGTACGTCCACTTTCCCCCTTCGACCTATCTCCCAATAAGGGACGACTCGGTCACTTCACCAACAGGATTGAAATCCAATCCTTGCACTATCGGAAGGAACCCTTCCACACGTAGGAGTCAACACTCGCACAACACGGGTTGCACCCAACCCAACAACTAGGAACCAAATGTTCCTTTACAATGAACAAGAAATTGGAGTGTATAAGAAATACAAACAACTTGAAGATCTAGGTGTCCCTTTTCGTTAGACTACTTGTTCTTGTAGGAAACGAAATGTCCACAACCCTTGATCTTTCTTGGAGAAAATCTCCCCGAGACCGGCGGTGGCAAAGAGCGGCGGCAAGGCTCTCGGTGTTGGCGGCGGCACCTGAAAAAAGCAGCGATGCTTTGGAGATTCAATCTTCTTAGCGAAGTCGGCAAGGTCTTCCAACGGTCACACTAGGATCGATCGTCTCGATCGATTCGGTCGGGGATGGATTTCCCTATCTCAAATCAAGAGACAAAAGATCTCTGGTTAGATGCGTGAGACGATGTGCAAGACTTGGCTTCTATCACCGTGGATCTGGAGAAGATCGAGATCAGCAACGGTGACCACTGCACGAGCGGCGGCGACGGAGGCGAAGCAGGTTCGCGATTTTAGGGTTAGTCGGCGGCTCGGCTTTCGTATCCTATGTCTGTCCAAATACTGTGCACAAATACTTGTGTATTTATACAATAGGTCATGGAGATGACTGTTGTGGGCCCCACCAAAGCAAAGACCAAAGTCCGATTCAAATAGCTGCAGGTAACATGGACCGGTCCAGGAATTCGGAAAAATCGCCCAAGGCAAAATCGGCGAGAATCGTAGGTGATTCTCGACGAATCGGCGAGAATCACTTACAATTCTCGCCGAATTCTACTTGGCGAATTCTGGCTGCACAGGTTATAGAGGCCGGGGAGAATCGGCGGGAATCACATTAGATTCTCGCCGAATCGTCGAGAATGCAAAGTCATTCTCGACGAATCGGCGAGAATCACTTAGTGATTCTCGACGATTCCGCCTTAGAGAATTTTCTGATTGCGTCGAGACAGCCGGCCCAACCAGGCGAGAATCATCTAGTGATTCTCGACGATTTACACTTAGACGATTCTCGTCTTTCAACCCGTGAGCTGGTCTTTGGCCCATCCTTGCTCCTTGTCTGCTCATGATCTTTCATGACCCTGTGCTTGGAAATAAGTACACTCCAATAGAGAGAGTACACGTAAGCCAACACACTGATCTGCTCAACGAGGGATTACGTTGCACAGACCCGTGTATATTGACCTACTGCACCCTAACATTGGTGTGTACTTAGCAATGAATAGCTGCAAGCACAACTAGAAGAAATTCATCAAATACATAGTGAATTCATCTTAGCTTGATAGGAGGCTTCCTCAAATCCAGGTAATTGTGGATACAATACCCAACAAAGAGGATGCCTCTGGTGTCTTTCGAAGCGCTCCTGGAAAGGGCGACAAGGGAGGCCGACATGGAGGCAACACATCCAGAGTTCGCTCGGAGGTTGGCCAGGTGGGCCGTGGAGGAGGAGAAGCCAAGGGGAGGTCGAGACCAGGAGGAGATAAGGGTCGAGCCCCGACAGAGAGAACAACAACCGCAGCAGCCCAGGTGGGGGCGTCAGGAGCCGAACAACCGATTGGGTTGGAGGCCGGAGTGGCAGGATCAAGGGCCACGGAGGGGTTATCAGGGGGGAGACAACCGCCAAGGTGGGCGTGGCCAGTTTTACCCCCAGGGGGAGGCAGGGCCAGAGACCGCCTCTTCCCGATCAGGAGGAGGCCATGGCTATCGCCCTGGCGGGGAGAAGGAGAGGACAGCTAAGGAGGAGGAGGGAGGTCAGGGTAGACCTACCCTATTGTGACTACCATCAAGAGGAGGGGCACACGACGATCACGTGTCCGGAGTTCCTCGAGATGCGGGGGAATAGGGAGCAGCAGCAGCGGAATCATCAGGAGGTGCGGATTGAGGAAGTCCGGCCTCAGGCGGAGGGGGATCGTTGCGAAGACCGGGCCGATGTGGGGACCCGAGGAGGGATCAGAGTGATCCATGGGGGGGGGGTGGGAGTTGAGGCTTCCCGGAAGGCAAGCCTCCACACCATGTACCAAAGGAGCATCAGCTCCACATCTCAGACTCCACCCCCAGAGGAGAGGATCACCTTCTCAAGGGAGGATATGCCGGGTCATGATGACCCCTTCTGCAATGCGCTGGTCATCCAGACAGCCATCGAGAATTTCACAGTCTCCCGGATCCTCATTGATAATGGGAGCTCTGTAAACATCATCTTCAAGAAGCCTTTCGATGCCATACAGGTAGAAGCCAAGAGGGTGCTGGCCTCCGATGGGCCTCTCTTCAGTTTTTCGGGGGAGAGGAAAGAAGAAGATGGGGGGAGTGAGACTCCATGTTAGCTTAGGGGGGCAGTCTAGGAACTGTCGGTTCGTCATAGTGGAGGCCCCCAACAGCTACAACGCCATTTTCGGAAGGCCCCTCATCAGCGCCTTCCGCTGCGTCCTCTCCTCCTTCCATCAATGTATTATGTTCAATGTGGAGGGGATCCAGGTCCGGGTTCGCGGCAACCCCAAGGCAGCTCGGGAATGCTACGTGACGGCGGTGAATTCCATTTCTTGGCAGGAGGAGGCCGAAGAGATGGGGAGAAGGATGGAGGGGGTGGAAGGGCAGGAGGCCGGAGAAGAAGGCAGGGAGGAAGGAAGGATGGGGGTGGAAGGGCAGGAGGCCGGAGAAGAAGGCGAGGAGGAAGGAAGGATGGAGGTGGAAGGGCAGGAGGCCGGAGAAGAAGGCGGGGAGGAAGGAAGGATGGAAGGGGAAGCACGCGAGGAGGTACTCCCTGAGGAGTCGGTTGAGGCAATGATCGTAGAAGGAGGGGAGGTCCTTACTCCAAGAGGGGAGGACATCGCAGAGTGGGAGGAGCAGTCCCGGTTGGAGGCCGCCGAGGAGGTAGTGGAGATGGAAGTTCTCACCTAGGATGGCAGGGTGGAGAAGGTCCGCATCAGCGGGGGGCTGACCCCGGAAGATCAAGGCAGGATGCTGGAGTGCATCCAAAAGAATGTGGATGTCTTCGCTTGGAGCACAGCAGAGATGCCTGGGATCGATGCTGACGTCGTCTGCCACCACCTCAATCTAGACCCGGGGGCTCGCCCCATCCAACAGAAGAGGAGGTCCGTCACAGACAAGCTGGCCGAATCCATCAGGGAGGAAGTCGCCAAGCTCCTTAAGGCCGGCTTCGTTTCCGAAATTCAATACCCCAGCTGGGTCTCGAATGTTATAATGGTGAAAAAAGGGGACGGCCGATGGAGGATGTGTGTAGATTTTTCACTGCTTAATAAATCATGTCCGAAAGATTGTTACCCCTTTCCTAGAATCGACGCACTGGTAGATTCAGCCGTTGGTTTCTCTGTAATGAGTTTTTAGATGCTTTTTCAGGTTATCATCAAATCAGGATGCACCCTCCTGACATAAAGAATGTCTCGTTCATCACGGGAGATGGATGCTACTGCTACAAGATGATGCCTTTTGGGTTAAAGAATGCAGGGGCAACATACCAGAAGATGATGGACCGTGTATTCTAGGGACAGAAGGGAAGGAACTTGGAAGTGTACGTGGATGACTTGATGGTAAAAAGTCGGGAGGTCGATTCTCACCTCCAGGATCTGGAGGAGACCTTTGGCACCTTGCGTAAATACAAGATGAGGTTGAATCCTCTGAAGTGCATCTTCGGGGCGAGCAAAGACAAATTTCTGGGTCATCTCCTCACCCCCGCCGGAGTCGAACCCAACCCTGACAAGGTCCGGGCGATTATGGAGTTGGGGTCACCTCGGGATGCGAAGGAGGTACAACGACTGACGGGGAAGCTGACAGGACTGAGCAGGTTCCTCTCCCGGGCCGGGGAAAGGTGTTCTCCCTTCTTCAAAACCTTGAGGGGAGGTCGGAAGTTCGAATGGACCCCGGAGTGCGAGGAGGCATTCCAAGCCTTGAAGAGGCAGTTGACTCAGGCCCCCTTGCTCCAAGGGCCGAAGGAGGGGAGGACTTGTTTTTGTATTTAGGGGTCGGGGCGGAGGCCGTAAGTTCTGTCTTAGTTCGGGAAGAGGGGAGAAAGCAGCTGCCCATCTATTATGTGAGTAGGGTTCTGAGGAAGGCGGAACTCCGCTACCCCATCTTGGAGAAGTTGGCATTCGCTCTAATCATCTCGGCCCGGAGGCTCAGGCCCTACTTCCAGGCACACTCCATCCAGGTGGTAACCGACCACCCCCTCCGCAACATCTTCTAGGGAGTGGAGCACTCAGGAAGACTCGCCAAGTGGTCGGTGTAGTTGAGCGAGTTTGACATCTCCTTTGTCCCTCGACTTGCGATCAAGGCACAAGCAATGGCTGACTTCCTGGCTTACTATGTGGTCGAGGTAGCAGAAGACAAACTCACTTGCCCCGTCCCTTGGAAGGTGATGGTGGATGGGGCTTTAGGGAAACACTCCTTGGGGGTTGGGGTCGTCTTGGAGAGTCCCCAAGGGACCCAGATTGAGCAAACGGTGGTGATACATTTCTCCATAACCAACAACCAGGCCGAGTACGAGGCGGTGATTGCAGGACTGCGCCTGGCCAAGGAATTGGGAGTGCATGATGTGAAGGTCCTCACTGACTCTATGGTAGTAGCCTCCCAGATCAACGGGGAGTTTGAGGCGAGGGAGCCCACCCTGCAACGATATCTGGCCAAGGTTAAGGGAATTATTGGGGGGTTCCAAACCTGCTCCATTCAGCATGTGCCACGGGAGGAAAATGAACAAGTCGACCACCTTGCCAAGCGCGGCCCTCGGGTGGGGGGCACTATCACGGACCTTTTTCACCCATCCTTGGAGGAAGGAGAGTTGATGGAGATAGATCGGCGATCCACATGGATGGACCCATTCACTACCTACTTATCCACGGGAGAGTACCCAGAAGGAATGGATAGAAAGAAGCTCAAGTACAAGTCAGCATATTACCTCTTACGCGACGAGCAACTTTACCGCAAGACCCTTTCGGGATTACTGGCTCGTTGCGTGGCGGAGGGGGAGGTGTCGAGGATTTTGGAAGAGGTACACTCCGAGGAATGTGGGAGTCATTCGGGAGGTCGGACCCTGGAGGGAAGGATCATCAGGCAGGGCTACTTCTGGCCTACCCTGGGGCACGATGCCTTAGAATTTGTCAAAAAATGTCATAAGTGCCAACTGTTTTCCCCCTCCAACTACAACCGGCTCAGCGACTCAGGAGTATCACGACCCTTTGGCCTTTCGCAATTTGGGGAATGGACTTGGTAGGTCCCTTCCCCCAGGCAAGCGGGCAGAGAAGATTCTTGCTGGTAATGATCGATTATTTCTCCAAGTGGATGGAGGTGAAGGCGTTGGCCAAGGTGACCTCGCAGATCATTCGAAATTTCGTATGGGGGGAGATCATCTGCAGGCATGGGATGCCCCAAGCCATCTTCACCGACAACGGACCACAATTCGCCAGCAACGAGTTCATCAAGTTCTGTGGAGAGCTCGGGATTGACCTCAGGTTCGCCTCTGTCCACCACCCAAGGAGCAACGGGTAGGTGGAGGCGGCCAACAAGATTATCGTTAACCTCCTGAAAAAGAAGGTGGAAAATTTGAAGTGGAATTGGGTGGAGCAACTCCCCTCAGTCCTCTGGGCCCTGAGGACTACTCCCAACATCGCCATGGGGGAGACGCCTTTTAAAATATCTCACGGAAGCGAGGCGGTGCTCCCCATTGAACTTGAGGTCCGTACTCCCAGGGTCGCTGAGGCGGAAGCTGGAAGGGAGGAGTGGAGAGTTGAAAATGAGGGAGAATAGCGGCTCTCCTTAGACTTGATAGAAGAAGTGCGCGACCTCTCAGCGGTTCGGCAGGAGGAAGTCAAGCGGAGAATGGCTAAGTATTTTGACAAACATGTCCGGGTCAAGCAGTTTGTGGAAGGCGACCTGGTTCTAAAGAAGATAGATGCGGCGGGAAGATCGGCGGCCGTGGGCAAGCTCCATTCAAACTGGGAGGGGCCCTACATTGTAAAGGAGGCATTAAAATCGGGAGGGTACCGCCTCCAAAATGTGAAAGGCGAGACTTTGAGCCACACCTGGAGCGGCGACGACCTGAAACGCTTCTATCCCTGAATGTTTGTACGTGCCACAATTTTTTCAATGCAATGTGTTTCACTCCTTTGAGCCTCCTTTTTGTTCATAATAATCATAACAATGACATGAGATGTGGCGGAACTTCCGTGGAAGAGCATCAAAAACACTCAGCAAATATTCTAAGTATTCTCGCCCTGGGGATAGGTCTCGATTCTCCCGCTGCCAGGCTCCCTCCAAGCTGTCAGGGCCGGGGTCTCGATGAACGTCGTTATGACCCTGGGGCTGAGCCCAGAGGATGTTCAACACCCACCCTCAGGCTCCCATCTAGCTGACTGGCCTGGTGGTAGCACCCGGGAGATGAAAATATTCTAAGTATTCTCGCTCTGGGGTTAGGTCTCGATTCTCTCGCTGCCAGGCTCCCTCCAAGCTGGCAGGGCCGGGGTCTCGATGGATGTCGTTATGACCCTGGGGCTGAGCCCGGAGGATGTTCAACACCCGCCCTCAGGCTCCCATCTAGCTGACTGGCCTTGTGGTAGCACCCGGGAGAGGAAAATATTCTAAGTATTCTCGCTCTAGGGTTAGGTCTCGATTCTCCCACTGCCAGGCTCCCTCCAAGCTGGCAAGGCCGGGGTCTCGATGGATGTCACTATGACCCAGGGGCTGAGCCCGGACGATGTTCAACACCCGCCCTCAGGCTCCCATCTAGCTGACTGGCCCGATAGTAGCACCCGGGAGAGGAAAATATTCTAAGTATTCTCGCTCTGGGGTTAGGTCTCGATTCTCCCGCTGCCAGGCTCCCTCCAAGCTGGCAGGGCCGGGGTCTCGATAGACGTCATTATGACCCTGGGGCTGAGCCCGGAGGATGTTCAACACCCGCCCTCAGGCTCCCATCTAGCTGACTGGCCTGGTGGTAGCACCCGGGAGAGGAAAATATTCTAAGAATTCTCGCTCTGGGGTTAGGTCTCGATTCTCCCGCTACTAGGCTCCCTCCAAGCTGGCAGGGCCGGGGTCTCGATGGACGTCGCTATGACCCTGGGGCTGAGCCCGGAGGATGTTCAACACCCGCCATCAGGCTCCCATCTAGCTGACTGGCCTGGTGGTAGCACCCGGGAGAGGAAAATATTCTAGGAATTCTCGCTCTGGGGTTAGGTCTCGATTCTCCCGCTGTCAGGCTCCCTCCAAGCTGGCAGGGTCGGGGTCTCGATGGACGTCGCTATGACCCTAGGGCTGAGCCTGGAGGATGTTCAACACCCGCCCTCAGGCTCCCATCTAGCTAAATGGCCCGGTAGTAGCACCCGGGAGAGGAAAATATTCTAAGTATTCTCGCTCTGGGGTTAGGTCTCGATTCTCCCGCTGCCAGGCTCCCTCCAAGCTGGCAGGGCCGGGGTCTCGATGGACGTCGTTATGACCCTGGGGCTGAGCCCGGAGGATGTTCAACACCCGCCCTCAGGCTCCCATCTAGCTGACTAGCCTGGTGGTAGCACCCGGGAGAGGAAAATATTCTAAGAATTCTCGCTCTGGGGTTAGGTATCGATTCTCCCGCTGCCAGGCTCCCTCCAAGCTGGCAGGGCCGGGGTCTCGATGGACGTCGCTATGACCCTGGGGCTGAGCCCAGAGGATGTTCAACACCCGCCCTCAGGCTCCCATCTAGCTGATTGGCCCGGTGGTAGCACCCGGGAGAAGCAAATGATCTGAATATTCTCATTCCGGGGGTAGGTCTCGATTCTCCCGCTGTTAGGTTCCCTTCGAGCCGGAAAGGGCAAGGGTCACGATGGACGTTGTCACGGCCCGGGGGGGGGGGGATGGACCCGAAAGTTGACACATGGCAAACATATACGAGCGAACCCACCAGTCGGAGAGGCGAGCCCAAGGGGTCCTGTTTCCCTTGGTTGTCTGATTAGAAAGGATTTTTGGCCCCACATAGTCGAAGGAAAAATATGCCTCCCGCGCGAGCCCAGACTCGCAGGGGTCTGCTCGGCAGAAGATCTTTTCCCGGAATGATAGGCGGGCACCTGCGGCGGCCGCTCTCGCAAAGGTCACCTAGCGAGTAAGCGGAGAGATCGCGAGTCTGGTCACTGCCAATGCTCAAGGCCTCTCGCCGAGCGTGAATCCTAACTCACGTGCATTCTAGCGATGAAGGTAAAAAAGAGATAGAAATTTTTTTCATTATATTTGCAAAAAGGGGAAAGGCTCGCCCCGACGAGATTACAAAAAGGGGGGGGGGATGATTACAAGAAGAAAGACAGTAGAGAAGGGGGGGGGGAATGTTCGGTCAGCTCTCGTCCTCCTCTCCCGAATGGCGATCCTCCTCCTCGCCTCCGAGCGACTTTTCCTTGCCCTTCGCCCCATCGAAGAGGGAACCAAAGCTCTCCTCCTTCTCGCTGGGCGGAGACGGCGGGAACATGCTCGGCAGAAGATCTCGGACCGCCACCTCCTCGCAGCCCTCGGCCAGAATCCCCAATCCTTTCATGGCGTCCAGGAGGCATTTGGCAGACTCGATCGAGTTGACTCGCAGCCGCTCCATGACCTCCCCCTCGCCGAAAACCCGGGGCCGCTTGTAGGGGAAAGGGGGCTCGGCGCTGTCTGGGGGGAAGAGGGCTTCCGTCAGCCGACGGACCTCGCCTTGGAGACAGCGGTTCTGCTCCTTTAGCGCCTCCACCTCGGTCGCCGACCGAGCAGCAATGGCCTCCTGCTCGCGCGAGCTGGACTCCTGATCCGCGAGGCGGAGCCGCAGCAGGGCAGTCTCGCCCTCCAACTCGCTGGCACGGGCTTGCAACACCTTGGCGGACTCGGCATCCTGAAAAGCAAAAAGGTCAGATTCTCGGTAAAATATTTTTCAAGTTAAAATGAGAGTTGGTCGGCTCTTACCATCCCGCCCGAGGCCTCGTCGAGTAAGTGCTCGGCAATGCCGAACCGCCGCTCCGCGTCGGCAGCTTTCTCCGCCGCCAGGTCGCGCTCCTGCTCGGCTTTTATCAGAAGTTGGCTGAGCTGGAAGCCCCGGCGGACCATCATATGGTGAAGTTCGAAGGCCCTCAGATAATCCTGCAGACCCTCGTGGCCTATCTGCCGAGGAGTCAAGTTCTTGTAGGCATCGATGCCCTCCCGGCCATAGAGGCCGAAGCCAAGGGCAAACGCGTGGCCCGTGGGAGGCCGACGAGCTCCCCAGGAGGGTGCGCGAGTGGAGACGGAGACGCGGTGGGCCCCCTCATCCCAGACCAGCATCGGCTCGCCAGCTGCATCCTTGCTCCTTCCCCCTTCCCGAAGTAAAGGTGGTCCTTTGGAGCTCCTGAGCCACTGGGAGCAACCTACTCCACGGAAGGAGGAGAGGAGGACCCGCGCTTCTTCCCGCGAGGGGATGACGTCTTCTTCAGCGGGCTCGTCGGGGCTTCGTCGGAGAAAACCTCCGGCGAGCTCATGAACCTGACGGGCGACACGGGCTGCTGTGGCAGGCCTCGCGAGACCACCCTCGCCTTTTTAGGGGCCGAGGGGCGGTGGACCGAGCTCGGCCCCCCAAGCTCTAGCCGCCTCTTGCTGGAGGGCTTGCCTCTGACCTTCTCTTCCCGGCACGCCTCAGCCGCGGCCCGGGCCCGCTCAAGCGGGTCCGAAAGCACTCCCGGGTCGGCGAAGGGAGGGTTCACCCGGATCAGTCGCTCCCCTGCAAAAAAAGACTTAGCCAAAAAATAAGGTTCTGATCGGTTAGGCCAAGTGGCGAGCAGAAGGTGGGCGAGACAAACCTTCACCAGGAAGGACAGGCGGAAAGGATTCGAGGCCGCAGCGGAGGAAGGCGACTTCAAAGTCCTTGTACAGAAAGAACTTGTGGAGCTCGGCGTCATTGCCAGACACGGACGGCGGCCGGTACACCTCCTCGCTCTTCTGCAGGGGCGAGAAGGGAATGTTGCCGAGGTCGCCCCGGATGAAGGCGATCTTCGACATCCAATTGTGATTCTTGTTGGCGACCTCGCGGATCTTTATGGATGTACCGCCGAAGAAGGCGACCCCGTCGGCGTTGGCTTTGTAGGAGAAGAGTTTGCGGAAGACGGTGAGGTTGTACTCGATCTGCTCTCGACGGAGGTAGCAGGCAAACCCCACTATCATAGCGATGGCGTTGGGGTTGAGCTGCGCGGGCACAGCGCCGTAGTACTTGAGTACCTGGCGGACCTCCGGCCAGAGCGGCAGGTGCAACCCCACCTCAAAATGCAAGATGGGGAAGGCGAGCTCGTCCTCAAGGAGTTGATGGACTCATGCTCCGCCGGGAGGCGGGCCACAAAGCCCGCAGGGACATAGTCCGCCACAAACTCGGCGAGCTCGCCCGCCGTGGTGTTCCCTGTTGGTACCCTAGATGTGATTTGGCTTATGTAATCCCTTTCCAGCCCTCTCTTGATCTATATAAAGATATATGATCATGTTTAGACTCTGTTTAGTCTCCCTAGGGCAGTTTATAAACTGACTTAGAGCTTAGGTTAGAAGTTCTAGATGTTTTTGTAGTTAAGGCTTTTTCCGTTCGACTATCGTCGAACGAGGCCTCGCGATCGTCGATCATTGATCGACGATAGCAGGGCTATCGAATCGTTGAGTCAAGACAATTATCGTCGACCGATGGTCGACGATCTCAGAGCAAGCTTACTACGCTCTGAAGGTTGGTCGACGATCTGTCATCAACAGATCGACGATCGTGTTCTTGCTTCACGATTTCTGTCTCGACAGATATTTGCCTTTGCTGGTCGACTATCTGTTAGCTGGTCGACTATCTATTAGCTGGTCGACGATTTCTGGTCGACGTTTTCTGTCTCGACAGCTTTCTGCTTCAGTCGACGATATCTAGACCTGGTCGACGATTTCTGGTCGACGTTATCTGTCTCGACAGATCTTTTGCTTTGGTCGACGATAGTTTGAGCTGGTCGACGATTTCCGTTCGACGATTTCTGTTTCGACAGACTTCTGTTTTTAGTCGACGATCTGTTAGTAGGTCGACGATCTTCGAACCCCTGTTCGACGATTTCTGTCTGCCTTTATCTTTTTGTATTTATTCTATTCCTTGGTTTATTTCCAAGTGTTTTAGTTGGTGGTTAGATTGATTCTCTGATATTATTGTTGCTAAATTTATGGTTTAAATTCAAATGAATTATTTACCAAATATGTCAAGCATAAATTACGGGATTTCGTATTTTGATAAAGCATTTTTGTCTTATTATACAAAATATATTGCCAGGCTGTATTCTAGCCGTTGGCGGTGTATGCTATTTCCAAGAACGATAAATCTTTATGCTGAGATATTTTCCTATTCATTTATCTCCTTATTGGGACTGACAGAAAGCTAATAGGTCATTCTATTCCTATTGCTATTTTCTATTTTGAGATAATCTGTTGCAGGGCTCGAGAATTCAAATCAATAGAGCCGTTCCAAAGGAAAAACGTGAAGACATATTTAAGAGAGATTCTTCTCTCAGCAAAAGAGAAGTTACAGACACAAAGAAATATTATTCATTCGCTCAAGCATCATCAGAGCAGCTCTTCACAATCTCACAACAAGAAGAAGAAAAGTTTTTTTCCTGAAGCAAAAGCCCAGAGCATTCATCTTTCATTCTCAAGTCTCCTGAGCATCTGCTTAGAGTTTTCAAGACTTCAGAAAGAGCTCCAGTTCTGCTTCAAGTGCTCCAGAATCTTAAGACCTGATAAAAATCAGTCTTCAGATCTCTGAGGATTTAGTTTCAGTTTATCTGAAACTCCTTCATCCTGAAGCAAAGGCTTTCCCTGGACTTTCACTGAGCCAGGGGGAGACTTTGATTCTTTAGAGAATCCACAAGTCTTCTCTAATCTGTATTCACAACAGAGAAGATAATCTAACCCTCTCAACCCCTTTGTAAAAAGAGTTTGTTCACACCTCTTCAAAAGTGAACGTTGGTGACAGGGCACCTTATCAACAACCTGTGGTTGAGCATCCTTATCAAAAGCTCAAAGGGTCTGTTTGATCTACCTAAATCAGATCACTGGTGGCAGGGCACCTTAGCAAAAACCTGTAGTGGATTCCTACCAGGGTGGTAGAAGAGTGGAGTACCTATTAAGAGGGAACCACTATATATCCTGTGTCCATCTGGTTATCTTGCTTATTCATCTTATTCTGTGGCTGTGATAGAACTACCTAGGATTGCTAGTTGCTGTGATAGGCTTATAGTTAAACTGAAATTTCAGTTAACTCTCTCACTTGTGCACTTCACTGTGTTAGGCTCTTAGGGTTCAAGTATCAGATTATTTTATTCCGCAAATCAACTCCAAGGGAGCTGACTAGTTATTCATAAAATTTGAATACTCTATTCACCCCCCCTCTAGAGTAGTTTACAACTTATCCCCTCACTTTCAATTGGTATCAGAGGGAGGTTGGCTGTTCATACAGGCTAACACCTGAGTTAAAAGATCCTGTGATAAGTTGTTTCCTGATACCATTCACAAACACTTTCACACATGGCCCAGTCTAAGGATTATTCAAGCACCAGACCTCCTGTATGCAACTTGTCCAAGTTTGGCATATGGAAGGCCAGGATAAGACTATACATGAATTCTATTGATGAAGATATTTTTTCTTCTATTTTGACAGGACCACCTGCTAGGCCTGCTGCTGCTTCCACTTCTGCTGATCTCAGTGCTGTGCCACCACCTGACTACAATGAAACTTACAAGAAGGCAAAAGCAGCTGATGCTAAAGCAATGAATATCCTAGCTCAGACAATGTCTGATGAGATATTCCAGAAGCTGGCTGAATGCACCTCAGCCAAAGCTATGTGGGATTCCCTCAACCACATAGTTGCTGGCTCAGCTGATGAGAGGAAGGACAGGAGATCCAATCTCACCTCTCAGTATGAAAATTTCAAGAAAGATGATGCTGAAGACATTGACACAATGTACACAAGACTCAGTTCAATAATAAGTGAACTGAGGTCTTTGGACAAGGAGATAACTCTGACAGAAGTCAATGACAAGATCCTGATGTGCCTTCCCATCTCTTGGGACTCAAGGATATGGCCCATCAAGGATGGAAGAAACACTGTGGAACTCTCCACAGAAGCTCTGTTGGGAAAGCTCAAGTCATATGAGCAAACTCTAAAGAGCAGAGCTGCTGCAACTGAAGTAAAAACTCCAACACCAACAAAGAAAGAGCATTCTCTAGCTCTTAAGGCTGCTGAGACTTCTGAAGGAAGTCAATCAAATGAGGAGTTACTGGCACTCATTGCCAAGAGGTTCTTCAACATGGGAAGAAGAGACCTCAGAAAGAAGTTCTCCAAGCATGAGGACAAGCCAAGGTATGACAAGACTCCATCTAAAGAAATCATTTGTTATGTTTGCAGCAAGCCTGGACACATTGCTCCAGATTGTCCAGAGAAGAAACACAAGGAGAAGAAACATGAGAAAGAATACAGGAAGCACCACTCCAAGTCCTCATCACACAAATACAAGAAGAAGGACAAGGGATTTGTGGCTGCTACCTGGAGTGAAACAGAAGAGGATACCTGCTCCTCTAGCTCCAGTGATTCAGAAGAAGAAGAAGAGAAGAAAGCCAAAGAGGTCTGCCTCATGGCCATTGATGCCTGCAGCTCTCTGTCAGCTGCAGAGAATTCTGAAGAAGAAGGAGACAATGAAGAAGATTCCTTTATGGAGGACCAGGTAATCGACTCATTTGACTTCTCATCTCCTGAGTTCAAACTAAAATTTAAAACTCTATGTTTAGATTTACTATTATCTGAAAAAGAAATTAAGTCACTTAGATTAAAAATAATGGAACTAGACATGGAAGGTACTGAAATAATCAGATTAGAAAAGGAATTAGAGTGCTCAAAAGAAGAAGTAACATTCCTAAAATTAGAACTAGCTAAATCTAAGAGGTTAGAAGAACAATTAAATGGCAGAAGCCTCAAATTATCTGAAATAACCTGTATAGCAAACACTAGGGTTGGTAATGATAAACTAGGCTTAGGTGCTACACCTAGTGAACCCATCCTCCTCACAAAGGAGAAATTTAGCACTCCAGTAAAATTTGTTTCTGAATCAGGAATAAAGAATACTGAGGAAATTGAAAAATGCAAGAAAATTCAGAATAAGATTAAGAAAGAGAATAGGAAGAAAAAATTTCTAGCTTTACAAAAATCGTCGAACATTAATCGACGATCGTCAAACCAATCGTCGAACGTCTATCGACGATCGCTGAACACCTTCACCAAGTATGATATCTTTGGTGCAGGAGATCGACGATCTCATCTTGAGTCGTCGACCAGTGATCGACGATCGTTGAATCCAGAATATAGCTCTACTACAAATGATCGACGATATGGCTTGCGATCGTCGACCGTGGATCGACGATCTGGACTTCAGCTGGAAAATAAAAATCAAACTTCCAGAACTTCAAATCCTAATCACCACCCCAGGTTGTTTAATCCTTCAACTGAATGGATTATCCCACCTAGGAGATCACACCCTTTAGGATATAAATCTAAGCCTGCAAAATCTTTTATATCTAGTTTTTCTTTTGTGAAGAATACTGGACCCAAGGTAACCTGGGTCCACAATGTATAACTGTTCTTTCTGCAGGTGAAGACCTATCCAGTCATACATGACAAATGGTATCTGGATAGTGGATGCTCAAAGCATATGACAGGAAAGAAGAAGAACCTGTCAGGTTTCAAAGCCAAGCTGGGACCAAAAGTTGTATTTGGGGATTCCAGCTGTGGACAGACTGAAGGGTATGACAGCTTCACCATAGGAGCTGTAACCTTCAAGAAAGTAGCTTATGTCTCAGGACTAAAGCACAACCTAATCTCTGTAAGTCAAATGTGTGATGCTGGGTACAAGGTTTGGTTTACTGACACTGCCTGCAATATTTCTTTGAATAATACTGTTGTGTTAGTAGGTATTAGAATTGGAAATGTTTATGTTGTAGACTTTAACTCATCCAAATCTGAAATATGCTTATTTAATGAAGTAACCAGTAATAATACCCTTTGGCATAAGAGACTTAGTCATGTAAATTTGAAAAACATTTCTAGGTTGGCTAAATACAATCTTGTACGAGGTTTACCTTCTTGCCCCTACAAGAAGGAAGGCCTTTGCAAAGCTTGTCAATTAGGTAAGCAAACAAGAAATAGCTTTAAATCAGTTAATAAAAGTGATTCTCCCAGGATTCTGTACTTGCTACATTTGGATTTATTTGGTCCTATTGCTGTACAGAGTCTTGGAGGAAAGTCTTACACTTTAGTAATTGTAGATGACTTCTCTAGGTTCACTTGGGTATTCTTCTTGAGAACTAAGGCTGATAACTTCAAGGTTCTTACAGATTTTCTAAAGTGTATACAGAGTGAGTATTCTACTCAGATTGCCTTGATCAGAAGTGATCATGGTACTGAGTTTGAGTCTCTTCTTATGCAAGAATTCTGTGAGAAGGAAGGTATCAAACATAGCTTCTCTGCTCCTAGAACTCCTCAACAAAATGGGGTAGTTGAAAGGAAAAACAGAACCCTAATTGAAGCTGCAAGTACATTGTTGGCAGATGCTAACATGCCTCTGTCCTTTTGGGCTGAAGCAGTTAGCACAGCTAACTATGTATTGAACAGAAGTCTGATACATAAACTTAAGGGTAAGACTCCCTATGAATTACTTAAGCAAGTGAAACCTAAAATAGACTATTTTAGAGTATTTGGCTGTGTTGCTTTTGTTCATAACAATAACAAAGAATACCATAGAAAATTTGAGGCAAAAGCTTCAATGGGAGTTTTTCTAGGATACTCTCAAGTAAGCAAAGCCTATAGGGTCCTTAATAAATCCTCTCTTAAGATAGAAGAGTCTGCACATGTCTCTTTTGATGAGACAGTCATGTATTATAAGGAGAAGGACTCTTCCTCTAATAGTACAGTGCAAGTCCTAGGAGTAAGTAAGGATTTGGAAGGTTTGAGACTCACACAGGAGAATCATCCCCAACAAACTCCTCAGGTTGCTCCCTCAGATTCTGAATCTGATGTAGAACTTCTTGAAGTTAAAGCACCTGCTCCAACAGTTGATCAAATTCCACATGAGGAATTAAATCTTGAAACTGTTGAAGATCAGATCATTGTTGAACCTACTGATCTTGTCACACTTAGAGATCACCCTGTATCTCAAGTGATTGGAGACATTTCAGCAGGAGTCCAGACAAGACATCAACTCAACAAAAATGTGATGTTTGCTTGTTTCCTTTCTCAGGTTGAGCCCCTAACCATTAAAGATGCTGAGCTTGATCCCCACTGGATTATAGCAATGCAAGAGGAGCTTAACCAGTTTGAAAGATGTAAAGTTTGGACCTTGGTTCCAAGACCAAGAGGCCAACGGATCATAGGCACCAAGTGGGTGTTTAGAAACAAGCTTGATGCCCAAGGCATAGTAGTTAGAAATAAGGCTAGGCTAGTAGCTCAAGGCTATAGACAGGAGGAAGGCATAGATTATGATCAGACTTTTGCCCCTGTAGCTAGACTAGAAGCCATTAGGATTTTCCTAGCCTATGCTGCCTATAAAAGATTTAAGGTCTTCCAAATGGATGTGAAGAGTGCCTTCCTCAATGGAGATTTAAAGGAAGAAGTGTTTGTTGAACAACCACCAGGGTTTGTTTCATCAACCTTACCCACTCATGTGTTCAAACTCCAAAAGGCTCTCTATGGACTTAAGCAAGCTCCTAGAGCTTGGTATGAGACCTTAGCAAATTTTCTTCTAGAACACAAGTTTGTGAGAGGTGTAGTAGATAGAACCCTGTTCATTAGACATCATAAGGACTCACAACTGTTAGTTCAAATCTATGTAGATGACATTATATTTGGCTCTACTGATCCCAAACTATGCAAGAGGTTCTCTGAACTAATGCACTCTAAGTTTGAGATGAGCAGCATGGGTGAGTTATCCTATTTCCTTGGTCTCCAAGTGAAACAAAGTGTTGATGGCATTTTCATTTCTCAATCAAAATATGCCAGAGAGCTGGTTAAAAGATTTGGAATGTCTGATGCTTCATCAATGAGCACACCTATGGCCTCAAATGCAGTTATTGATTCTGATGTTAATGGCAAGCCTGTTGATCAAAAGAACTTTAGAGCCATTGTTGGTTCCCTGCTGTATTTGACTACAAGTAGGCCTGACATAATGTTTGCTACATGCCTATGTGCTAGGTTTCAGGTCAACCCAAAGGAATCTCACTTAACTCTTCTCAAGAGGATCTTGAGATACCTTAAGGGATGCCCTAACTTAGGACTGTGGTACCCAGCTGAGTCAGGATTTGAATTAATTGGATATTCAGATGCTGATTATGCTGGTTGTAGAGTTGACAGGAAAAGCACCTCAGGGACTTGTCAGTTCCTGGGAGAGAGACTTGTCTCTTGGTTTTGCAAGAAACAGGCATCTGTGTCTACTTCAACTGCTGAGGCTGAATATATTGCAGCAGCTAGTTGTTGTTCACAGATCCTGTGGATTCAAAATCAGCTAGTGGATTATGGGTACACACACTCAAACACAAAAATTCTGTGTGACAGTACCAGTGCAATATCAATTGCTCAAAATCCTGTGCACCACTCCAGAACCAAGCACATTGAGATTAGACATCACTTTCTGAGAGATAATGTGGAAAAGAACAAGATAGTAATGGAATTTATATCCACAGACCTGCAGAGAGGAGATATTTTCACTAAGCCCCTTGATGAACAAAAGCATTTGTTCTTCCTGAACCAGCTTGGCATGATTAATGGTTCAGAGTAGTGAAAATTTGGTTAGTTTTGTTTTCTGTCTAAAATCGTCGAACGACTGCTCGACGATCTTCGACCAGGTCAGAACTATCGTCGACCAACCGTCGACGACAGCTCGTTCTGTAGTAAGGCAGAAATCGTCGACCAACTGGTCAACGATCTCTCCTTAGGTATCTATCGTCGACCAATGGTCGACGACAGATTTTCTGTGCTGGGTGGAGAATCGTCGACCAACATTTATTGATCGACGATCGTGGTAATTGCGTGTAGTCGGTCGATGTTTAACGATTAGTCAAACATTGACTATCGTCGATCTGTGTTCGACGACCGATCTTATTCCGGGTTCGACGATCGCAGATTTGTTTCTAATAGTCGATTTAGGTCTGAAGATCGTCGTCCTTCCGCTCCGTCTTTTCATATTCCTTCTTCTGGCTTAGAATTCGCTCTCGAACTCTAATCCCGCGCGATTCTCTTCTCCCCTGTTTTGCTTCTCGATTCGCCATCTTCTCTCAAATCCTATGGCGATTCCTTCTGCTGTTCTCTCCGGAATGAAGTTCGACACTGGATTCTGTGTCGACTTTGATTCTTTCAGCCGATGCGATCAACCAATCCAAGATATTCTGCAGCTGTGTGAAGACCAAGGCCTCAAGAAATTTATGTCGTTCTCTCCTAAGATTCATATACCAGAGATTCGTGAATGGGTATATACTTCGTCCTCCAGCGACGACGCCATGACAGGAAAGATAAATGGCGAGGAGGTCACTCTGACTCCTGAAGTATTGACTGAGCTGTTTGGACTGCCAACAGGAACTGAGGACTATGAGCAAACTGCAGAAGAATATGGCCGCATGCTATCTGTGATGGGCCATGCTGAGGGTGTTCCAGCTAAGTTGCTAAAGATAAACTTGTCTCCAGAATACAAGTTTCTGGCAGACCTGGTGGGCAAGATCATTTTGGGAAAACATTCGGCTCACGACAATATCAACAGGCAACAGTTTGCCCTAATGTCAGCTTTGGTGAATAAGGCACAGATTGCCTGGGGAAAAGTTCTGTTTGAACTAATAAGGAGAAAGAACAATCAGAAAGAAGTAAATCTTGCCAGGGTACTGGGTGTGTTTCTGTATGTGAAAGCACCCCTGCTGCTTGTTTCTGCACCGTCCGCAGTCAACGCTAGCAAGAGGTTGGACCCTTCTCTATTCAAGAAATCCCAGAGGATTATCAAGAAGTCAGCTAGGGTTGATCCTAACCCTCCTTCAGACACAAGGGCTGATTCGGCCGCTCTCCCGCTTACTGGGGAAGGCTCAGTAATCCCTCCATCCTCTCTCTCTATCCCTGCATCCTCTTCTCCTGCATTACTTTCCTCTACAACACCTGCAGTGCCATCACAACATGCATCCTTCATCCCACCTGCATCTCCATCCCAGTCACCAACACCACAACATCTGGCAGCTTCAGCCAGTGTTGACATGGTGACTGCTACCATCCTCACGCATCTTTCTCAACATGAATCCCACACTCATGTTGATGTTCACCCATCTCCACATGATTCCTTTGATCATGTGGTAGATCATACTGCTTCCATTCCATCCACCTCCACATCATCAGCATTTCAGATAACTCCTGAATTGCTTGCACATATTGTTGAGCTCATTACTCCCTCCATCCAAAAAATGATTGAGGCTGCCAATGCCCCTCTCATTGCATCCATCAATGCCCTTACTCAAGCCATAAAATCATCTCATCCCTCTGCTGAGCCCTCTTCAGTAAGATGCATGACTCCAGTCCCCACTGAAGTCATGCAGGGGGAGATGTCTGTTGAAGTGGTCTCAGGTGATGCCCTGACCCTTCAGGACAATTCCTCTCTTCCCCTTCAAGAAACTGTAGAAGAACCTCAAGAGAGTCCAGAGAAAGAACCAGAAGGTAAACCTTAAAACTCTTCCTCCAAAGGATATAATCAGGACTTAAATTTGATATTTGTATCTAACAAAGACATTCACTCCCTAGTGAATCTAGCTTCTGAGGAAGAAGTTCCTGAAAAAGAAAATGAGGAAGTCCCCATGGACGTTTGTGAGAATGATGCTGCTCAACCTGATGGTATAGCTTTATTTAAGATTCTAATTAATTCAAACTCCAACTGAGAGTTATTTTCTTATCCCTTCCTTTCCATCACAGCTGCTGATGACCTTACATCAGTATTGCAAGTTGATGCTGCTAAGTCTCTTGATTCTGATAAAGACTTGGAATCATTTCTTAACTCAGACTGTGAGTTCTCACTCACATCTACTCCTTTTGTTCTTCCTCCTCAAGAGATAGTGGTCCCTTATAGACCTGAGTACCTTGATGACCCCTTGGTCAAAGATACTCTTTTCTTTTCCTGTATGGCACTCCTCTTGTGCCTTGCAGAGGTGTCTATCCCTGATGTCACTGAACATCTAGAAGGAATTATAACCTCCTTCCTAGATGCAAAGTGGTATCCTGTGTAGATCTTCAGGTAATCCTATCTATTACCTGTTGTTTGTTCACCTTGGGGGGAATATTTTATTCCCACTTGGTTGTTAACCTATCTTTCTTTGCATGCAGGCACAACCATAAATGCTGCTGCTGTTGAAAACATCAACATCCCTGCTGATGCTGCTGCTGAAGAAGTTGAAGATGTGCAAGATAGGGCAGACAATGCTCCCAAGATGACTGAAATGGACTCAAGCTCAGGTACTCTAAACCTAGAATAATTTATAGCCTTTGTGGCTGAGAACATTGCCTCTGAGTACATTGAAGGGATGGCTAATTATCATCTGGATTCCCTAGCCATCTCTCTAGAGAAAGCATCTGCCCCTGCAGATATCGTCATCTTTTCTCCACCTATCCTTACCTATCCTCTATCCATTCCTTCTATTGCAGAACTGGTCCCCAAGACAGTTCCTGAGTTGTATCCAGAATCAGAACTCTGGAAGAGGTCTCCAAATGTGGATCTTGATGCCCTCCTTAGGCAAGATGCCATTGAGGAAGCTAAAGAGAAAGAAGAAAGAGAAAAGAAAGACAAAGCTGAACCTGCTGCCAAGGATCTTTCTGAACAAGATTTTGATGATTATGCTGGCAGAACCTCATCCCACTCCTCTGATGATGATGATCCTGAAAATTCTGATAGCTCCCAAAAGAAGAAAAAGGCTGTAGCCCAGAAAAGAAAGGCATCTGCTCCTCCTGCTGCTAATCCAGACAAGGATGTTCCCTATTTTATTCTGAAGGGAATTGATCCCAAGAGCAAAGAATTTCAGCCTTGGATGAGACTTTCAAAGAATCAGACAAGAGAGAATAAGAGAAGAAAAAGATATGACACTCCTGTTCAGAAATTCCCCCCCAGAGGTCCTCCTCCACCTCCTGGTGCTGGAGCCTCTGGAAGTCTCTCTTCTGCCCCCTCTGCAAGGTCAGCCAGTTCTAACACTTCTCAGACCTACCAAAGAAGGAGTAACCAAAGCCAGGGAGGCCAAGATGTATCAGGACAGGGAAGAAAAAGAAATGACAATGCTCTCGTGGAACAAATAAAGGAGATGACTTTTCAGCAACCTACCTTCTCTCCTCCTCCCTCTCCTAAAAAGAAAATTCCAGAATGGAAACCTTCTCCTCCCAGGAAAGGTCCATCCTCTTCTTCAAGAAAACCTGCTGCTGCTGAGACAACTGAATCAAAAGGAAAAAGAGTGGTCTTTTCAGAAAAATCCCACAAAAAGTTCATTGAGCTTGCACCTCCAAGATCTCTATATGCTCAAACTGATCCTAAGAAGGCTGTGCAGATTCCTCTTGATTCAAGCAAACTTGCTACAGCTCTTCAAAGGAACATGGAGATTGCAGCTCATACAGATACTGATAGACCTCCCTCTCCATCAGATAAAACTGAAGCTGAAAGGATTGCCTCTATGACAAGATTCAAAGAGTCTATTGCACTAAGCATGATGGAGAGAGCCAAATCTCAAGGACTAGATCCTACAGCTTACTCAACAATGTCAGAATTCAGAGAAAAGGAACTCAGCAGAATTGAGTCAATCCAGAAGCCTTTGACACTGAGGAATACATGAGACTACATCCTGCTGCAGTTCTACCAAGTTATGCTGAAAAGAAAATCATAGGTGAACATGATCTAATGCTATCCAAGAGACAAGCAGCAAACCCTAACAGAGAAATTATTTTCAAACCAGCTGCAATACCCAAAAACTCATCTGATGCTAAACATGCTGATAAATCTGCTTGATACATTCCATTTCTGCTGATTTATGCTTGTTATATTTTCTGTGTATTGCCTGTGTTTTAACATTCTGGTTAATCTTTAGATTTGTTGTTGTCTGCTTTAGCCTTTAAACTGGATTGGATAACATAACCCAAATAGGGGGAGATTGTTGGTACCCTAGATGTGATTTGGCTTATGTAATCCCTTTCCAGCCCTCTCTTGATCTATATAAAGATATATGATCATGTTTAGACTCTGTTTAGTCTCCCTAGGGCAGTTTATAAACTGACCTAGAGCTTAGGTTAGAAGTTCTAGATGTTTTTGTAGTTAAGGCTTTTTCCGTTCGACTATCGTCGAACGAGGCCTCGCGATCGTCGATCATTGATCGACGATAGCAGGGCTATCGAATCGTTGAGTCAAGACAATTATCGTCGACCGATGGTCGACGATCTCAGAGCAAGCTTACTACGCTCTAAGGTTGGTCGACGATCTGTCATCAACAGATCGACGATCGTGTTCTTGCTTCACGATTTCTGTCTCGACAGATATTTGCCTTTGCTGGTCGACTATCTGTTAGCTGGTCGACTATCTATTAGCTGGTCGACGATTTCTGGTCGACGTTTTCTGTCTCGACAGCTTTCTGCTTCAGTCGACGATATCTAGACCTGGTCGACGATTTCTGGTCGACGTTATCTGTCTCGATAGATCTTTTGCTTTGGTCGACGATAGTTTGAGCTGGTCGACGATTTCCGTTCGACGATTTCTGTTTCAACAGACTTCTGTTTTTAGTCGACGATCTGTTAGTAGGTCGACGATCTTCGAACCCCTGTTCGACGATTTCTGTCTGCCTTTATCTTTTTGTATTTATTCTATTCCTTGGTTTATTTCCAAGTGTTTTAGTTGGTGGTTAGATTGATTCTCTGATATTATTGTTGCTAAATTTATGGTTTAAATTCAAATGAATTATTTACCAAATATGTCAAGCATAAATTACGGGATTTCGTATTTTGATAAAGCATTTTTGTCTTATTATACAAAATATATTGCCAGGCTGTATTCTAGCCGTTGGCGGTGTATGCTATTTCCAAGAACGATAAATCTTTATGCTGAGATATTTTCCTATTCATTTATCTCCTTATTGGGACTGACAGAAAGCTAATAGGTCATTCTATTCCTATTGCTATTTTCTATTTTGAGATAATCTGTTGCAGGGCTCGAGAATTCAAATCAATAGAGCCGTTCCAAAGGAAAAACGTGAAGACATATTTAAGAGAGATTCTTCTCTCAGCAAAAGAGAAGTTACAGACACAGAGAAATATTATTCATTCGCTCAAGCATCATCAGAGCAGCTCTTCACAATCTCACAACAAGAAGAAGAAAAGTTTTTTTCCTGAAGCAAAAGCCCAGAGCATTCATCTTTCATTCTCAAGTCTCCTGAGCATCTGCTTAGAGTTTTCAAGACTTCAGAAAGAGCTCCAGTTCTGCTTCAAGTGCTCCAGAATCTTAAGACCTGATAAAAATCAGTCTTCAGATCTCTGAGGATTTAGTTTCAGTTTATCTGAAACTCCTTCATCCTGAAGCAAAGGCTTTCCCTGGACTTTCACTGAGCCAGGGGGAGACTTTGATTCTTTAGAGAATCCACAAGTCTTCTCTAATCTGTATTCACAACAGAGAAGATAATCTAACCCTCTCAACCCCTTTGTAAAAAGAGTTTGTTCACACCTCTTCAAAAGTGAACGTTGGTGACAGGGCACCTTATCAACAACCTGTGGTTGAGCATCCTTATCAAAAGCTCAAAGGGTCTGTTTGATCTACCTGAATCAGATCACTGGTGGCAGGGCACCTTAGCAAAAACCTGTAGTGGATTCCTACCAGGGTGGTAGAAGAGTGGAGTACCTATTAAGAGGGAACCACTATATATCCTGTGTCCATCTGGTTATCTTGCTTATTCATCTTATTCTGTGGCTGTGATAGAACTACCTAGGATTGCTAGTTGCTGTGATAGGCTTATAGTTAAACTGAAATTTCAGTTAACTCTCTCACTTGTGCACTTCACTGTGTTAGGCTCTTAGGGTTCAAGTATCAGATTATTTTATTCCGCAAATCAACTCCAAGGGAGCTGACTAGTTATTCATAAAATTTGAATACTCTATTCACCCCCCTCTAGAGTAGTTTACAACTTATCCCCTCACTTTCATTCCCCTCGAAAAAATAGTGGTCCACGAAGTTCTGGGCGCACTCGGAGTCGGGGTTTTCTTTACCCATACTCGCTGAGGGAACGAAAGCACGCGAGCAGTAGGTGTGGAGAGCAAGGAAAGGAAGAAATGAGAAGGCAATAAAGGCGTAGCCGGGGGTAGGTGGGGATCCCTATTTATAGAAAAAGGGAGGGGAAGCAAAACCGACTGACCAGCCCGACTCGCATACCCTGTCTCGCGTATCCCGTCTCGCCGCTCTCTACTCTCCGACCTAGGCGAGCCTAGACGAGGAATTCGAAAAGGCACGCACCACTCGAAGGAGAAAAGATACGCTCGTATGATAAAAATTTATACACTTTATTAGCATTAAACAATCAAATTGTCCAGAACAAGGAAAAACAGAAAAGCGCGCGCATAGAACAGGAGACAGTGGGGGCGAGTACCGGTCGACTCGCAAGGGAGCCGTCCTTAATTACCCCGGTCTCGCCAACCCGATGCCGCCAGCCGCTGCGCAAAAAGTTGCTGAAGTTGCCTCAGGTTCCTGTTCGCCGCTCGCAGGTTCTCGTCAATCTCGTCAAAGAGTATGGAGTGTCGAAGTATGAGACCGGGCGGTCTGCCGGTTTGAGCATGGCGGGTTGTTGACCGGGCGGTCTGGCGGATTGAGGTTGGAGGGTTGATTTCCAGATTGTTGCTGTGTGGTATCCGGCGGTCTGACGGCTTATCTCCGGCGGCTTGGAAACCGGCCGGTCTAGCGGTCTCCTACCGCATCTCTCTCTTAGTTCTGGTATTGCCGAGCGGTTAGAACATTGTCTAACCGCGCGGCCTGTTCCGGTCTCTTATTCTAGCCGCCCAGATCTGTTGTATAGCTTTAGTCCCACATTGTTAGTTTGTATTCTTCTCTCTCTCCTCCATTCTATAAAAGGGAGGTCATACCTTTGTAAATGATATCTTTTTGGATAATAAAATTTCAATTATTCAAAGTTCCGGCTTGTTTTCTAGTCGTTTATTCTCTGCTCTAGTCGTTTGTTCGCTACTTTTAACATGGTATCAGAGGACTCGATCTTCTCCTCCTGATTCTGTGCGCCCTGTCCGCGCGGCTTGCCCCTTCTTCTCGCGACCTGTTCTTACTGTTTGCGCCCTGTCCGCGCGTCCTCTTTCTCCTGCCTTTCAGTCGCAGCGACCTATCTCCTTGTTCGTCGCGACCTGCTGCTTTATTCGCCTTGTCCGTTCGCGCGGTCTATCTTCTAGCCGTTCGACCTCTTCCCCGTCTTGGACCTGCGACTTGGTCGTGGCTTCTCTGGCCGCTGGTGTCTAACATCGTGACCGCCGCAGCTCTTCTTCTTTCTATCCGCGCGGCTTCTCGCAGTTTTCTCCTATGGCCCTTTCTGAAACCTCCACCACCACCACTCCTATCGCCACTCCGGCGCCGCTTCCTACTCCCTCTGGCAACCTTGGCACGGTTTCTAAACTTGTTGGCTCCAACTATCCGGATTGGAGCGTCTCTTTCACATTTCTTCTCCGCTCTCAGCGCAAACGTCATCACCTCACTGATGACCCTCCTCCCTCAGACTCTACTGAATTTGATGACTGGGATGCCAGTGATGCGCTTGTCCGTACGTGGTTGGCTAACATCCTCTCCGATGAATGTCTTCCTGTCATACGCCATGATGAGACGGTCAAGACCGCGTGGCTTCACCTTGCTGCTCTCTACTCAAAGGGGGCCCAGACATCCCGCATTTATACTCTCTACGCGGATCTCTTCGCTCGCCCTTCATTGTCTCCTGCTGCGGCTTATCAGCAAGTTCAGGCTCTTGGAGCCGAAATCCTCCAGAATCGCCCCTTCTCCGCGGAATTGGCCGAACAGCACAAACACTTCCAGGAACTCCTGGTTGTTTGTTATCTTCTACGGCTTCCTGAATCTTTTGATATGATCTGCCAGCAGATCTTGGGCGAAGCCGAGTCTCCCACCTTGGATTCCACCGCGGCTTGCATCGCCGCTGTTACTTCACTGCTCCAATGTCCTCTATTGTCCTCCCCTCCTCCACCGGACTCCTATGCTCACCAAGTCCAGCGGGGTGGCAATAGTGGTCGCAGCCAATCTGGCACGCGCGGTCCGTCAAGGTTCCTCTGCTCTCACTGTGGTCGTACCGGCCACTCTGTTGACCGCTGCTGGCAGAAACATCCTCATCTTTGTCCCTCCGGTGATACTTCTTCCTCAACCTCCGCGTCCTCTCGGCCATCTGCTTCTGTGGCCACCACCTCAGGTAGTGCACACGTCGTTACCCAAGGTAAATGGCTGATTGACTCTGGTGCTACAAATCACATGACCGGAAACCCTCACTGCTTCTCTCTCCTAGAGACGCATGATCGGTTACCCCCGGTCCTCGTTGCGGATGGTTCGCCTTCCCCGGTTCATGGGACGGGCATGGTTCAAGTCACTCCCTCGCTTCGCTTAGCGGACACTCTCTATGTCCCGAAGTTCCCTTGCAATTTACTCTCAGTTACTACTTTATGCAAGCAACTTCAGTGCTCTGTATTATTTACTCCTACTTCTTGTTGTTTTCAGGACCCGAGGACCCAACGGACGATTGCTACTGGGACTGAGAGCGGCGACCTCTACTTCCTCGATAATGTTTCCGCTCTGTCCGCCTTCTCTTCCTCGTCTACTGATCTGCTTCAATGGCATCTTCGCCTTGGCCATCCTCCTCCTCGGATTCTTCGTCAGCTTCTTCCCCACTTACCTCAAACCAGTCCTCCGCTCAACTGTGATGCGTGTCAGCTTGGCAAGCATCACCGCTCCTCCTTCCCGTAGAAGCAAAGCCGTGGTTCCTCCCGCCCTTTTGATCTCATTCATTCTGATATCTGGGGTCCTGCTCCTACTCCCACCGTTGGCCGGGGTAGTTTTTACTTTGTAACTTTTATTGATGATTTCTCCAGATGTACCTGGGTGTATCTATTAAAAGACCGCTCTGAACTCTTATCTGTATGACAATCTTTTTATAATATGATTAAAACTCAGTTTGCTATTTCTATTAAAGTATTGCGCTCTGATAATGCTAAAGAATATCTCAGTCATGAGTTTTCATCTTTTTGTATGCAACATGGTCTTATTCATCAGACCAGCTGTGTTTACACCTCCCAACAAAATGGGGTGGCGGAACGTAAAAATCGTCATCTCCTCGATATCGCTCGCACTCTGATGACACAGATGCAGGTGCCTCGCTCCTACTGGGGCTATGCTGTTCTTCTTGCCTGCTATCTCATCAATCGCATTCCCTCTTCTGTTCTTCACGGCAAGACCCCCTTCTCCATTCTCTACCCGAGCAAGGAACCCTTTCCTCTTCCTCTCCGTATCTTTGGGTGTACGGCCTTTGTGCATGCTCCGTCTGCTACCCGCGACAAGCTTTCCCCCCACTCCACCAAATGTGTCTTTTTGGGTTACTCGACAACTCAAAAAGGCTACTGTTGCTTTGATCCCGTTCTGCGCAAACAGTTTGTTTCCGCAGACGTCACCTTCTTTGAAAATGCATCCTACTTTTCTTTCCCATCTTCACCTCCTCCTGCTGTCTCTGACTCTCCTCCATCTCTCTATGAGCCTTCCACACATGTCGACGTCTCCCCTCCTATGCCGTCTCCTCCTCTCCCTATTATCTCCCCTCCTTCCTCTCCGCAGCCGTCTCTCTCTAGTCCCGGGCCAGCCTTCTCTGCCACGGATGCTCCGGTCCCTGAGGCACAAGACGACCCGGATCTTCCCATTGCCCTTCGCAAAGGGGTGCGGGCGTGTACCCAACACCCGCTTGCGGCTGTTGTTTCCTATGATCGGCTTACTCCCTCTCGCAGGTGCTTTGCTTTGGCCATCTCGGCTACTACCACTCCCCGCACTTACCAGGAGGCTCTTGTTATTCCTCATTGGAAATCTGCCATGGATGAGGAAATTGCCACTCTTACTGAAAGAGGTACCTGGACCCTTGTTCCTCCACCGATCGGTACTGATGTGGTTGGCTGCCGCTGGGTGTTCGTTGTGAAGTTTCGCCCGGACGGCACTGTGGATCGTTACAAGGCCCGACTGGTGGCCAAAGGCTTTACTCAGACTTATGGAGTTGACTATTTTGACACTTTCTATCCGGTTGCTCGCCTCAGCACCATCCGGGTTCTTCTTTCTGTGGCCATCAACAGGGAGTGGGAAATTTCTCAACTTGATGTCAAGAATGCTTTTCTGTATGGGGATCTTCAGGAGGACGTCTATATGGAGCAACCTCCAGGGTATGTTGCTCAGGGGGAGACACGAGTATGCCAGTTGAAGAAGGCCATCTACGGCCTAAAGCAGAGCCCTCGGGCGTGGTTTGACAAGTTTAGTGGCATTGTAGCTGCAATTGGCTTTGCAAGAAGTTTCGCCGATCACTCATTGTTTATTCGCAAAACTGCATCTGGCCTTGTGGTTTTGGCGGTGTATGTGGATGATATCCTTCTTACCGGCGATGACCAGGCTGGGGTGGACTTGACAAAGAAACACCTCCGTCAACACCTTGTCACGAAGGATATGGGCTCCCCGAAATATTTTTTGGGGATAGAAATCTCTCGGAAGCCCGACTCGCTGGTTCTCTCCCAACAGAAGTATGCGCTTAATCTTCTACAAGAGGCAGGATTGACCGGGGCCAAACCGGCCCGGTATCCCATGGCCACTGGAGAAGACAAAACATGGACAGATGACTCACCTCTTATATCCGATGCCACGAGGTATAGACGTCTGGTGGGCAAACTCATTTATCTCACGGTGACCAGACCCGATATCGCCTATGCTGTAGGCAAGGTCAGTCAGTTCATGCAAGCTCCCAGGAAATGTCATCTTCAGTCTGCCTTGAAGATACTAGAGTATGTCAAAGCAGCACCAGGGAAAGGGCTACTCTTTCAGAAGCATGGTCATCTGAGAGTTGAAGCCTACTCAGACTCAAGCTATGCGGATGATAAAGGTGACCGTAAATCTACATCGGGTTTCTGCACATTTGTTGGAGGTAATCTTGTGAGCTGGAAGAGCAAGAAGCAGTCTGTTGTCTCAAGGTCCAGTGCAGAAGCTGAATACCGGAGTATGGCATCAACCACGTGTGAGTTAAAATGGTTGCGGGCTCTCATGCTTGACCTAGGAGAGGTCTACAACTATCCTCTGCCAATGTTCTGTGACAACAAAGCCGCTATATACATATCCAAAAATCCGGTCTTCCATGAGAGAACGAAACATATAGAGGTCGACTGCCATTTCATCCGAGAAGAGGTCTTGAAGAAACAGATTTGCACTCCGTTCGTCACCTCCGACAAAGAGTTGGCTGATATCTTTTCACCAAGCCGGTTTCTACTTCCTTCTTTCACATTTGTGACAACCTGGGCATGATTGATATTTATGCTCCAGCTTGAGGGGGAGTGTCGAAGTATGAGACCGGGCGGTCTGCCGGTTTGAGCATGGCGGGTTGTTGACCGGGCGGTCTGGCGGATTGAGGTTGGCGGGTTGATTTCCAGACTGTTGCTGTGTGGTATCCGGCGGTCTGACGGCTTATCTCCGGCGGCTTGGAAACCGGCCGGTCTAGCGGTCTCCTACCGCATCTCTCTCTTGGTTCTGGTATTGCCGAGCGGTTAGAACATTGTCTAACCGCGCGGCCTGTTCCGGTCTCTTATTCTAGCCGCCCAGATCTGTTGTATAGCTTTAGTCCCACATTGTTAGTTTGTATTCTTCTCTCTCTCCTCCATTCTATAAAAGGGAGGTCATACCTTTGTAAATGATATCTTTTTGGATAATAAAATTTCAATTATTCAAAGTTCCGGCTTGTTTTCTAGTCGTTTATTCTCTGCTCTAGTCGTTTGTTCGCTACTTTTAACATGGAGGAAGATGTCGCCGCATACGCCGAGCTGATCCTCGCCTCGCCAGCAAGCTGCGCGCACTCGTCCTGCAGCCTGGAGTTGTCTTTCTTCAGCTCATGGAGCTCGCGCACTAGCTTTTTCAGGACCAGTTGGCTTCGCCTCGACCGTTCGGGGCTGTCCACCTCCGAGTCCAGGAAGACGTCCAAGGCGCGCGGCGATGGAAGAGGCGAGTAGATGGCCCGTTCGGTTGAGTTATCGGCCGCGACTGGGTCAGGGAGACCTGCACAGGGAAGTCGAGATAGCGAGTGGGAGGGGCGAGCGCCAGTTAGAATCGGACGCAAAATGAGGGGGGTCAGGGACATACCTTCAGAATCTCGGGGGGGGGGGGGGGAAGCAGGAGCGGATGTGTGCTCGGCATCCACCCCAGTAGCCGCGGGAGCAGAAGAGGGTTGTTGAGAGTGAAGGCGAGCCGGCGATACCAGCCCCCGCAAATCCGGCTCCATGATTTCGGTGACAAGGGACGAGTCTCGCGGGCGCGGGTCAGAGGATGGCTCAGGCCCCTTGGCAGGTAGATTCTCGACCCTTGGTGTTGAGACCTCGCCGCCTTGGTCCTATTTGGCGGTAAGATCCACAAAGTCTTTATCATGAGGGTCCAGGGCAGAACGATTGGAGGAGTCGGAGCCATTGGACAAAGTGTTCTTTAGGTCAGCAAAGATGTGCTCGGCCTCGGGAGGAAAGGGCCTCGCCCTCTTGGCCGAGCCAAATTCAGCAAACCGGCGAGCCGGGGAGTTCAGATCCGTCAGGGCCGCAGCGCGAAGGGCGGTCTCCCCGCGGGATTTCGCGAGTCGCTCCATGACCTCTTTTGGGAGGGGCATCTCGGCAGGGCTTAAGTAAAGAGAGGGGAGGAGGTCAGTCGAGCAGGCAGGGCATGTATATATAGCCACCGGTGGGTCCTACCAAGAGATTCCTTTCGGCTCCTATCGCACTCGCAGGATCCTAGTGGGTTGGATGTTTCTTTCCGAGTTTGTGCCAACCTCACAAAGAGCGGGGATTATGTACAACCCCATATCCAGCGAGTGGGCTAACAGGAGCCGATCCGGCCAGCCCAGACCGCCCCCGAGCCCCAGGCAAGTTCAGCAGGGTATGCCGAGCCCAGCATGCCGAGCCCAGCATGCCGAGTATGAGCTCATCAATCGTTTGGCCGAGCTCGAAGATCGTGGAGCTGAGCCCGACGAGAGGAAGCCATTCATCGTGGGGCCAGCCGAGTACATGCTCGTCTAAAGCCAAGGGGTTGGCGAGTGCCAACACGACCGTCATCTGCGAGCAGGGGCTTCAGGCCCAACTTTCCCAAGCCTGAGGCGAGGCGAGCCGGACCGTGACATTGAGAGAGGCGAGCTCACTCAACGCCTTCTCCAATGGCATTGAGAGAGGCGAGCTCACTCAACGCCTTCTCCAGTGGCGTTGAGAGAGGCGAGCTCACTCAACGCCTTCTCCAGTGGCGTTGAGTCAGGCGAGTCAGGTCCGCGGCACTGAGAGAAGCGAGCTCATCCAACACCCTCTCCCGCGGCACTGAGAGAGGCGAGCTCACTCGCCGCTTTTCACCTCGTCGCGGGGGGGGGGGGGGGGGGGGGGCCTTCTCGCGCCCGTACTCGCCGCCCCCGCTCAATGGTCTCTTCTCAAGGCCGGCTCGCCCTTCAGTTGTGGGGTATTTTTACCATGTTACCCCCTTTGGATTGCCTATAGTCCTCAAAAACAGCGACGGCTGGATATTTGCAGACCATCTTTTCCTATAAATAGGACCCAAGGGGTACCTCAGAAGGCACGCTTTCTTGTGCCCGATCTTCTAGCGCTTTCTGAGGTACCTTAGCTTCAGCACTTGGCTAAGGAGGGGAAGCGCTCTAAGATCTTCCGGGTGTGTGGTGGGACCTCTGTGCTGAAGCCTTGGGTCTGTTCCCGGTCCTTTTCACTTATCACTCGGGCTTGTGAGTAGAGAAGTAAGTGTGCGATCACCCCTTCCGCAAGGGTCAAACTCCACAGGGACCGATTTTTCAGTTTCAACAAGGTTATCCTCAAAATGTTTTCACCGCCGGGAATAATGACTAACCTCGATCTCAAATCTACTCACGGGAATGGAAGTTTGTACACTGAAAATCCGTTAGCATCACCTTTGTTTACAAGTGTGAACTATAACGGGTGGAAAATACTAATGAGAAAATTATTGGGGTTTCTTTGAGAGACACATCACATGTGCGCGACAGAATAAGGTATCAAAAAAACCCAAAGAGAAATGGACCTTGCGATGATCATTGATCAAGAAGTAAAAAAAACTTTAGATAAAAGTATACCTTAGTGGGATTGAGTCACTACTCAACCAAGGTGCGCCAAGAAAATACGACGAACACTTACAGCTGGAGTTCCGAGTGCAGAAGTATATCAAGGCCTCTATAGGTATCCACACGAGCAAGAAGAACCCTCAGAGTCTTATCATACTGGAAGAAAGAATGCCCTCAACGTCTTCACAAATATCTATATCTGTTAAAGGAGAGGCGACAGTGATGAAGACGAAGCTTAGGAAACACTTTCCCACGACGACAACAGATCAGAATGGTCGGCAGCACGGAGCAGTAGCTGCGACTTCTAGGTTGCGGAATGGTTCTGTCGAGAAGAAGAAGGCGCCACACTCTCGATCTGGATCGATTAGGTTAAGCATAATAGATAACATTTATCTCGTCTATTTATACTCCAAGACCTAAACAGCCATTACCCGCAGGCCAGACCGAAATTGTACTTAAAGAATCAAACCGGAGTTAACAGCATTCACAGAGATGACACGTGTATATACGATAAATCAAGGATCCATTCGTCGAGATAACACAATAATACTTGACGAATTTAGACAGATCAATTTGTCGAAACATCAAGAGAATACTCGATGAATCCAAGTCTAATTCGTCAAAACATCAAGAGAATACTCGACGAATCCAAGTCCAATTCGTCGAAATGACAAGAGAACTCTCGACGAATTCAGACTGATTCCTCAAAACATCAAGATACTTTTCGACGAATTACCCTTGAGTCTTCTAATAACTTATCAGGTCATCTATATTCACAATATAGGTCCCGGGCTGAAAACCCTCAAAATCCAGAATCTCATAGGCTTGGCCTTTCACTCATATCTCATATGAGCAATGCCAATACAAACCTTTCCAACTTCTCAAATACTCTTATGTGTAACCTCATAGACTCATATTGCGTTGGCAGTGTGACTACAAGTTTGACCACTTCAAGATCACAATGATAACACTAACGGTCTCCCACTTGATCTTGAAAATATTAAACAAAAGTTTCACAAATAATGAGCGACGTCTAACGATACATCATTGCTCCCTAAGAAATAAGAGTTCAAAGCTCAATAAGCCTTTATGACCAATGTATCAATTTTATCATGTCTCATTGTCCCTTATATCCGGATAGAACTAGAGGTATAGACCGTATCACCCTCATAATTATTCAATCCAAGTTTCTTGATCTAGAATGAACTTCCAAAAATTGGTGTGCTCAATATTAAATATTGACTCAACCAAGCATGACCATGCATTTCTCAGTCCCATTCCACCAAGGAGCTCATGGATGTAACTCCTGTCATATAGGAGGACAAATCTCATTTCTGTTCACACACAAACACCTAAATGATTCATAGTGTACCCAATAATAACCTTTATCATCAGCCTTTCTCAAGGAAAACTTTGAATTACATCAAAGTACGCTCTTCCTCACTTGATGAATGTTGTGACTTCAGGTCAAAGAATCATAAACATCATTTGTAAGATCTGTTTCCCCTTTTTTCGGGACTAAACCGGATCTTATGCCCAGAACCGCCGCCTTACGGTGACACTAACACACGGGTTAGTCGACACCGCAAGTCGCCGATTCTGCCGGCTAGTACGATCAAAAACCTGTCGGCCAATATGAGAAATAGAAGTATAAAAAGAGTAAATATCACAGTCCACAGCCACAGTACTAATCATATATATATATCAAATGAAAAGTACAAGAAAATGTAGTCCAAAATGAGTGCAAATATAAAGGAGAGTAAAAAGGGCTTATGCCCAGTACATTAATATCAAATCACTCTCTCTCAATCTAACAGCAGCGGAATCTAACATCTCAACTCATCACACCTGAACATGTGCCCCAGTAGTAGTAGTAGGTGGTAACGACATCTGCTCCTCAAGTCCTGGCTCCTCGACGTGCTGCTCCATCTCCTCGTGCTCCTAAAATGATATGGTCACCGACCATTAGTCAAAAAGATTAAGTCGTTTCCTCCTCACCTCGCCCCGCAACTCCTAGGCACCGAGCGGGAGGACGAAGCGGAGGACAATAAGGGGTAGCAAAAGTAGAAGCAGGTGACAAGAGTTAACAAGTAGTTGTAATAGGTATTGTTATCCTACTCTAGCAGTTCTAAGTATATAGTACAAGTAAGTAAAAACAGTACTAGTAAAAGAAAAGAACTGAAAGTAAGAGCATGAATAAAGTAAGCTGAAATGTAAAGCTATCTATCATCACAGACGTACCTTAACTTATAAAAATGCCCATACAAATTTATAAGTTAAGGTTTCCAGGAATTGTAACTTATCATATAAAAGAGCCCATACTAATTTATATGATAAGGATCTATTGCGTATGCCCTAATATGAATGGATGTTATGATGCAATTTATGTAGCAGGCAAGTGCAACTAACACACAACGACTCCGTGATCACAGACCTTTAGTTCCCACTTTTCGAGAGCTAGCATCACTCTCAGGTACCGCCGTCGTGGCTCCGGCAGCAGCGGATCGGGCTTCTCCGCTTTCTAGGCCGGTATACACACTACCAGGCCAAGACCTCTCTTGTACGCCTCTGTACACCGACAAGTGCACTCTAGAGTCTCTGCGTACTATTGCTAGCTACCTGCTAGACTTTTAGGTCGGGTATACGTCTTCAGGGATTGTCTGCCTGACCGCAGTATTAAACAACATACTGGCCCTTCCACCCGTACACCTCACTCGAGTCACCGTACTGCCATCGGTGTGACGATTGGCCCAGTACCGCATGACCCACCACCATTTTTGCACATGAAAGTATTTCATCTCGAGCCTCCAGCTCGTAGGACCAACCTGTCCTGATTACTCCAACCCTGCCTGGGTGAGCAAGTAAACCAAACACTTCCTTTCAACTCTACATGGGTGAGCAAGTAGTCAATAGACTCCAAGTCCCTCCAACCCGACATGAGTGAATATATAACTCATCAATTCCCTCCAACTCTGCACGGGTGAGCAAGTAATCAATAGACTCCAAGTCCCTCCAACCCGGTACGAGTGAGAACAAGTACAGTTTATCTAGCCTATTAGGCTACTCTTGCCTACCGGTTATTATACTTAGTGAATTAAGGTTAATCCCAGGACTGCCCAGGGTATGCCCAATGAAGGGGTCTCGGGGGCACTAGGAACCAAGATGGAATTAAAATCCAAAGTTCCCTTTCGCAAGGATAATTACTTTTAGTTGATGTCTACCCATAATCCACATTCAACTCTCATTGTTACTTTTAGTTGACCCTAATGACTTAGTTGTTATCGGGAGGGCGACGGTCTTCCGCCGACCTCCATTCCAGTGGTTACCCAATGACTTGCACTTCTACTCTCGTCATTAACACGACATTACCCACCAGGGTTATACTTCCAATCATAGTCTCTAGCTCAATTATCGATCTATCCCCCGATGGCCCTAAGGTTTAACATACCTTTACTATGCACAGCCCTTGACCTAACTCCACCCCGGAATCCAACTTCTAAATCCTTGGCCCATATGTCTCAAATTATTTATCCTAGGGTGGTATGGACATATATGATGACCATGATGATTTTCCTAATTTTCCCAATTATTTATATCATTAAATTAATTTCTTCAAGTAATTCTTCAAGTCATTTAACACATGAAGTATATCATATCATACTCTTAATGTTGTGATAAATTATTCTGACCTATAACAAAGTGAAATATCACTGTCTTACAAGGTTTATAATTTTCCTTTAAGTATTTCCATTTATTCCTTAATTAATACAAAATCATCATAATTATCATTTTACAAAGGAAGTTTAAGAAATTCAACTACCAAAATTCTAGGAAAATTACAGAGCATATAAAACATTAATTTAAGAATAATGGCAGAGTTTCATCAACCTCTATAGTGTAAGGGACTAACAAATTCCATTCTTAAATATTTACCAAAATGCCATTATGCTAATTAAAGGATTATCAGTGCATCCAAACATTCTGAAATAAATCTACAAGACTAATAATACAATTATACAGCACTAGAAATATTCCCAAATTTTTATGACATGTATTTCCATCAATTCATGATTAAATATAATAAGGGTAAAATGGTCATTTCAAGATATTTTGCTCTAGAAGTTCTCAAACAGAAAGATCAATTTTTCCTAAGTCAAATATAACCTTCTTTTTAACTTGGAAAAGTTTGAGTATTTTTTCTTGAGAAAAACCTATTTTCCCAATTTATTTTCAAAAGGAGCTATATTTTTAAAAATTCCAACTAATGGGATTTTTGATCCCAAAAATCCCATAATTAATCTGAGGGGTCAAATTTATCCTAATGATCCTCTGGAACCATTTCCATAATTTTTAGATGCCTCAATTAGGCTGAATACTCAATATTTAAAATATTGCTATTTGCACCCCAAGGCTATAACTAGCCAACACATGCAAGTGGGTTAACCAACATGCATTGATCAAAATGTAGTGAAATTTTTATCACACACTTATAATGTCCCCAAGGACCTGCCACCAAAATTTGGGGCCATTTGGAGGCTTAGCACTCCAATTATACCATTTATTTAATTATTGATATTATGACCAAAACTATAGGAATTTTGTCCCCCAAAATTCCTAAACTTTGGCAGGGTCTATATATGCCCAAATAAGCCACATGCCCAAAATTTCAGTCCATGTGGACATCTGGTTTGGCATGGGCTTCATTTTTGATTTCTGCCCTAGCCTAGGACCAGTCCTAGGGAAAATGCCCTACAGGCCAGACCACTGGACCAAAACTTAAGTTTAGGGTGGCCTTTTAAAGGTAACACATCATGATACATTTTTCATGCAGGGTTCAACTTATGGCGAGGTCTATAAGTACCCAAAAAATCACATGCAAGCTGACAGTAATAGTGTGACAAAATCCAATTTAATCTAATTAATTAATTAACCTATCATTTAATATGAGCTTAGCACGAATCTTAAAGCTTAATGAACGGAATCCTATCATCATCCCCGATGGTTTAACGGCTGAGATCGAGCCGACCTGGGGGATCTTGCGGGGCCATTTCCGGCCACCTGAGGCGGCGCCACCCCCGGCCAACGGTGCCATCACCTTCACGGTGGTGGTGGCTATCCTTTGTCGGTGATGAGGCGGCGGAATACGGCGGCGACGACGATCCCGAGCGGTAAGAAAAACTCGGGAAAATCTCCCATTCTTCACATGGCATCGGGCTCAATTGAGCCCGATATCTCTCCTAGTTGATCTAGGATCCTAGTACGGGTAGACGTGAGGCAAAACAGACCTGGATTGAGGCTCGCCGGCGAGCTTGGCGGCGGTTTGGCATGGTGGTGGTGCTCCGGCGATCTCCTTCCCGTTTCCTGGATTCTCCACCAAATGCACTGATCTAGCACTCGAATTCCACTCGTTTCCACTCACTGAAGCTGATGGAATGGTATGTTTGGACTGAGGTGGAGTATATGGGGAGATATGGCCGAGGTGAGCTCGGGGTGAAGCTTTGGATGCTTCACCCATGGTGCCAAGTGGCTCTCAGCCTCTAATTCCTTCTGGAATGATGTGAGGAGGTCGGCCAGCACCTTTCTGGGCTGAAGGAGTGAAGGCCACATGGCCACTTCTCATTATATTCCATTTCTCTCTCCTCTTTTTAGGTGATTTCTCCATAATGCCCACTTGCATGCACTCTCTCTCCTCAAACAGAGGGGTGGGGCTGGTCTTTGAATCTTTGGGCTGCTAATGCTCCATATTTGGTGGGCTTGGCCCAAGGGAAATGGCCTAGCCATTATTTTCCCTCTTTAGGTCCATTTGTTGACTTGTTGACTTTTTGGGTTGACTTGGTCAACATGGTGAGTGGGCTGACCCCACTTGTTGGTCATGAGCCTAGTGGCACCACCCAACTTGGGTTGGGTCAAGGGGGGCCCTACTTAGGCTAATTGGGCCTATGAGTGTGGGTTTGACCAAATTAGGCCCAAGGTTGACTTTGGTCAACTGGGGTCAAAGTGTTGACCTAGTGACATGCCCTAGGGTCCACTTAGATTGTTTTTAGGGTTAGGGCAATGTGGTGGGATCATGGTGTGGCTAGGGCCCTTATTTAGGCTAGTTTGACCTAGTTTGACTTGGTCCTATAGTGGGCCCCACTTGGCTACAACCCACTACCTAGGGTCAAACCTAGCTAATTTCCCTAAAGCCCATCCCATGCCTAACCCAAACTAAGTTAAGGGTCTAGAAGTAACATGGGATGTTACAAATCCTATAAACAAAAAAAAAATAATTTCGTCCCCGAAATTTAAGTTCGGGTCTACGAGGTTCTACTTGCAAGAATTTTAAGCAACTTTAAAAAAAACATAAAAAAGTACCTGATACAAATAGCTCTGGGTGTTGCTCCATCATCAGATCCCTCGGCTCCCAGGTGTGCTCCTCCCGTCCATGGTTGGACCACAACACCTTCACGAGAGGGACCTTCTTCTTCCGCAACACTCGGACGGCCGTATCGTCAATCCGGATCGGCTCCAATCTAACTGATCTGTCAGGCTCTACCGGTCCGGCTGTAGTAGTAATGTGCTGCTCCGGCCGAAGGAGAGTGATGACTAATAATTTAGTCATCATTTAGGGGTATTATCCTATTAGATATTTAAATAAATTATCATATTTGTTAATTGTTTTTTTATAATATTTCATAAAAATAATATTTCATGCTCTGAATCTTATATTTTCTATTTTGTAGGAAAATGGCAGGCCTGGGGGGATTTTATCCCGCTGTCAAGTCCAAGGTCCGCATGCGAGTCAAATTAGTGGACATAGAGCTCGGTCGGATATATTCAACACCACCACCTTCCATGGACGCAACCCGAGCTCCTCCGGCCACCCATGCAAGCCACATGCTTTATATATATAAGAGAGAGCAGCAGCAATGGCCAGCAAAGTCCAGCCGGCCTCCTCCAACAATGCTCTCGGGCACCACCTCAGCTTGGCCACCATGGAGCTCAGCCACCATCCCTCCAAGCATCAAGTGCAGCACCTCCAACTGCCCGAGCTCTCACACCTCAGACAGAGCTCTCCATCGCCATCATCGTGCCCGCCTTCGCCATCGTCGCGCCCGCCATTGCCGCCACCAACCTCCGTCACCGTGCACAACCTCCTCCATGCTCCAGCAGTTCCGACCACCTCCATGAACAAGCTTAGCCGCCAGCCACCATCAACACAAGCAAGCTCGGCCATTCCATGCAACCTCCCTGGAGCAGCTCCACCTCCGGCCAACACCTTCAACAACAACTTCCTCCTCCAAGCAGCTCCAGCAACTTCTCACCAAGTAGCTCCACCACCATGAAGCTCCTCCACCTCTACATGCAGCAGCTCCAGCGCCACTACCGTGCAAAGCTCCAGCAACCTCCGGCCACCTCCAGCAACTCCATACAGGAGGCTCGGCCGCCACCTCCAGCCCTTCCAAAAGCTTCACTCCACGTCAGCAATCCGGCCGGAAGCACACGCCCTCCTCCACGTCATGCAAGAAGCCCGCCCCTCTTCAATTCCGCCGTTACACGCAAATGCTGCCATCTCAACAGTAACCGCTCATATTTACTCCTCCATAGATTCGGATGTAGGGCCGCCTCATAAATAACGCCTGCTATGTTTAGGCTATAAATATGCCCATTTTCGGTCATTAGGGGGGAGAGTTGAAAGTTTTAGTCTCAATTCATTTGAGAGTTTGAAGTCCTAAGAAGAAAAAAATAGGAGAATATTTGAAGAGCGCGGAATTCATTTTTGTTGGTATGAAGGAGAAGTAGTATATTTTTTATAATTGTTTTCAATTTGTTTTGTTTTAACCACTTCAGTTTAATCTTGTACGTCTCGTCATTTTATCTTTTATAATTCCTTTCCCTATTAGAAAGACAATTTCAAGTCTATTTTGCTTAAGATATTAATATTACTCCCGTTTTGATTTTTCTCTTATCGCTCACGTTCTTTTTATGATGTCATATCTTTATGCAAATGATTCCTCCATCTCCATGAGCGGTTAATTTTCTATAGTGCTCGATCGAGATGATCCGAGGATGAGTTAATTTTTTTAATGATTGTAGTTTGCTTTTTCTCAAATTGTTGAACGCTTACGATTTACCGTTGATCAATTCATTGAGGCTATATATTTTATATAGTTTTCATAATGGTTTTCGCTCTTTAGTTGGCCGAGAGGCTCGTAAGGCGAATCGATCACTCATTGGTAATAAGAGTAGAACGCAACCCTCGAAAGAGGACAACGTAACTCTTCCGGATTGGAGTGAAATCCAATAGTGAGGTTCACAACCTAAAGCAAGTCTTAGGCGATGCGATTTGAGAACGAAAGTTCGGTCGATACACCTAAGCTTAGTTGAACCTAATCCTCAAAAGAGGAGTGTTCATGCTTCGGGAACCTCCACGGTCAAAGCCTCTTCAACAAGAGAATTGCACTCTAACTTCATTCCGTTATTTTCTTTTCCCAAGGTGATTCAAAGATCGAGCACTAGTTTTAATACATCGTTTTAATTCCGTTAACATTGCTAGTTTTTTTCTTTTCGCAACCCCAACTCAATTTTCTTTTGATAAAATAATAACAATTTTCAAAGTAGAATTACTCAACCACCCCGAGTCTAATACGACCTTGGTTTTTATAAACCTATACCACTCCCGATACGGTACACTTGCCGTTGTCGTTTGCGGATATAGTTTCGCGCAATCAAGTTTTTGGCGCCGTTGCCGGGGACAATTGGTCGATAATTTGAAAAAGAAATAGTTATTAATTTTATCGCTTCTCTTCTTCTTCTTTTTTAGTTTATGACCCGAGTAAACTCTTCAAATAATTTTGAATTTGGTTTTGATCCGGAAATCGAGCGCACCTTTCGGCGACGTCTCCGATTTAGTGATCTACCAATAATTTGCGAAGAATCAATCGGAGAAACTAACGAGGGAATAATGGAAGTTCCTAACCTTAATGCGGCTCCGCTACGGACCATGTCCTATTATGCGAGACCAAATTTGGAGGGAACACAATCTAGTATTATTCGCCCAGCAGTAGCGAATAATAAATTTGAAATTAAAACGAGTATCATTCAAATGGTACAGCAATCGGTAGTATTCGATGGCTTACCGGATGAAGATCCAAATTTACATTTGCTTAATTTTTTGGAAATTTGCGATACGTTTAAAATAAATGGTGTCACTGATGACGCCATCCGTTTGCGTTTATTTCCGTTTTCTTTGCGGACTAAGGCCAAGTAGTGGTTGAGTTCTCTTCCTAGAGGTTCCATCACTACATGGGCCGAAATGACGGAGAAATTTTTAACGAAAAATTTTCCTCCGGCAAAGTCCGCTAAATTACGTACGGACATTCTCTCTCGTTCACGCAAATAGACTCGGAGTCTCTCTATGACACATGAGAGCGCTTCAAGGAACTTTTGCGGAGATGTCCTCATCATGCCCTTCCTATGTGGCAACAAGTTCAAACTTTCTACAATGGTTTGAATCTCCAAACATGGCAAATGATTGATGCAGCCACAGGGGGAACTCTTAATAACAAAACCCCTGAGGCCGCTCAAGAGCTTTTCGAGGAGATGGCCATGAATGCTTATCAATGGAATGCGCCACGGTCGCGCCCTAACAAGCCGGCCAGACTCTTTGAAGTCGAGGCCACCCCGAATTTGGCACTTCAAGTAGAAATGCTCACAAAGCAAGTGGCGGAGATGTCTGCTTCCTCCGCCACAAATTGGGCGTATAATAATAATAATTTTAATAATAATTTTATTCAAGAGCAAGTAGATTATATGGGGAACTCCTATCGTCCTCCGTATAACCCGAATAATAATATTCCGTTCAATAATAGTTATAATCCGGGTTTGCGGAATCACCCAAATTTTTCATGGATCAACCCCAATAATGCTCAACGACCACCACAAGTGAATCCTCCCGGATTTGCACCACCGCCACCACAAAAGTCCTCTTCACTTGAAGAGGTCTTCACTAAGTACGTAGCCTCTAACGAGTCCAATATCCGAAATCTTTCCGGCTCTATTAAAAACTTAGAAAATCAAATTGCACAGCTAGCTAAATTATTCTCCGAACGCCAACAAGGAGCTCTGCCAGGCAACACTGAGCCAAATCCAAGGGAGAGCGCCAATGCAATAACCCTCCGCAGCGGAACGGAGGTAACTTCTACAAATTTGGCTGGACCTGAGGTAAATGTTTCATCTCCACCCCCGCAATTTACTTCTCCGCAAGTTAGTTCTTCTACTTTACTGTCTTCTACTCTAGCTCCGCGTAATAATTTAAAACCTTCAATGCCTTATCCTTCAAAATTTAAAAACGAGCGCAATGAGGAACAATACAAAAAATTTATTGAAATTTTAAAACAAATTCAAATAAACGTCTCATTCTGCAAAGCAATCTCCAATATGCCTAAATACGCGAAATACCTCAAAGAATTACTCTCTAATAAAAAGAAACTTGAGGATATTTCGCGTGTTTCTTTAAGCGCAGAATGCTCGGCGGTTGTTTTAAATAAATTGCCCGAAAAACTTAACGATCCGGGACGGTTTTCCATCCCATGTTTATTCGGCAATTTGTTAATAAAACACGCTTTGGCCGATTTAGGAGCTAGTATAAATTTGATGCCGTTCTCTTTATTTAAAAAGCTTGGTTTGGGCACCCCAAGCCCAACTAAAATGAGCATCCAACTAGCGGACCGGTCAATAAAATACCCGATTGGAGTCGTAGAGGATGTTTTAGTTAAAGTAGACAAATTTATTTTCCCAGTAGACTTTGTCATTCTAGACATCGAGGAAGACGCCGAAGTGTCCCTTATACTCGGTCGTCCATTCCTTGCAACCTCTAAGGCAATAATAGACGTAAGTAACGGAAAGCTTCTCCTACGAGTGGGGGATGAAGAAGTTACTTTTAGTATCGACGCTTCCATGAAAAATTCTTTTTCTAACGACGATTCTTGCTTTACCTTAGAAACAAATTTTGAAGAGGAAATAACGTCGTTTTCTGAAATTATCTCTCCTTCATTAGAAAATCCGGATATTGCAAACTCATTTTGTCTAAAAGAAATAACTCGGCCGCTTAAATTTGAAGAAATAAAATCAAATAATTTTAAAGTAAAAACATCTTATGAGGAGCCACCGAGTTTAGAATTAAAACAATTGCCGGAACATTTAAAATATTTATTTTTAGAAAAAGAGTCAAAATTGCCCGTGATTATTTCATCCGCGCTTAACGATTCAGAAATTTCTGAATTAACAAAAATTTTAAATAACCACCGTCATGCAATTGCATGGCAAATTTCTGATATTAAGGGGATTAGCCCCTCATTTTGCACGCATAAAATAAATTTAGAAAATAATTCTCGTGGCACTATTCAGCATCAACGACGCCTTAATCCTAACATGAAGGATGTCGTTAAGGCCGAAATTATAAAATTATTAGACGCGGGGATTATTTACCCAATTTCTGATAGCACTTGGGTTAGCCCGGTGCAAGTTGTGCCTAAGAAGGGTGGGATAACAGTGGTTTCCAATGAAAATAATGAGTTGATCCCAACCCGTACTGTTACAGGTTGGCGGGTTTGCATCGATTATAGGAAATTAAATGATGCCACCCGTAAGGATCACTTCCCGTTACCCTTCATTGACCAAATCTTAGAACGTCTATCCGGTCACTCACGTTATTGTTTTCTTGATGGTCTTTCGGGATACTTCCAAATCCCAATTGCACCCGAAGATCAAGAGAAAACCACGTTCACTTGTCCCTTTGGCACCTTCGCCTATCGGAGGATGCCGTTTGGCCTTTGCAACGCGCCGGCTACATTTCAAAGATGTATGTTGGCAATTTTTAACGAATTAGTAGAGGACGTCATGGAAGTTTTTATGGATGATTTTTCTGTATTTGGCAATTCTTTTCAAAATTGTTTAAATAATCTTGATCGTGTTCTTCAACGTTGTGAAGACACGAATTTGGCGCTCAATTGGGAAAAGTGTCACTTTATGGTCCGAGAAGGCTTAGTGCTCGGACATAAAGTTTCTAGCAAAGGGATCGAGGTCGATAGGGCCAAAATCGAGGTCATAGAAAAACTTCCCCCGCCTACCAACATAAAATCTATTAGAAGTTTTCTAGGACATGCGGGTTTCTATAGGCGGTTTATTAAGGATTTTTCAAAAATTACAAAACCGCTAACACATCTTTTAGAAAAAGAAACCGCATTCATATTTGATGAAGAATGTTCTAAAGCGTTTAATAAAATTAAAAATGAACTTATCAACTCGCCTATTTTAATTGCGCCTAATTGGTCTCTCCCGTTTGAAATTATGTGTGACGCGAGCGATTTTGCTGTAGGGGCTGTTTTAGGCCAACAGGTGGATAAATATTTTCACCCGATTTATTACGCAAGCAAAACGCTCACTTCCGCCCAAGCTAATTATACTACAACGGAAAAGGAGCTTTTGGCAATAATTTTTGCATTTGATAAATTTCGATCTTATATAACGCTATCAAAAATTATTGTTTTTACTGACCACTCTACTCTCAGGTATCTAATGGAAAAAGGGGACGCCAAACCCCGATTATTAAGATGGATTCTCCTTCTACAAGAGTTCGATTTGGAGATTCGAGATAAGAAGGGAGCAGAAAATTTGACGGCCGACCACCTCTCAAGGTTGGAGAATCTGGCTGCAGGAGCATTAGTGGAGTCCGAAATAGATGACAAATTCCCTGAAGAGCGCCTCCTCGCCATGAATAAGGTAATGATTTCCTCCACCCCATGGTACGCAGATCTTGCCAATTACTTAGTGGCACGGGTCCTCCCAAAGAATTATTCAAGTCAACAAAAGAAGAAATTCTTTTCGGACTTGAAAAATTACTTTTGGGAAGACCCCTTTTTATTTCGTGTCTGCGCGGACCAAGTGGTAAGAAGGTGTGTATCGGGCGAGGAAGGCGTCCAAATATTGCGGCATTGCCACGAAGGACCAACCGGCAGACATTATCAAGCAAACTGGACCGCTAGGAAGGTGCTAGAGGCGGGCTTCTACTGGCCCACCTTATTCAAAGACGCTCACACTTTTGTGAGTAAATGCGATAATTGCCAACGGTCAGGTAACATTTCTAACCGGGATGAAATGCCCCAAAATATATTTTTAGAATGTGAAATTTTTGATTTATGGGGGTTAGATTTCGTAGGTCCACTACCACCTTCTCATAATAATAAGTACATCCTTGTTGTGGTTGACTACGTGTCAAAGTGGGTTGAGGCGCAAGCTTTCCCCACTAACGACGCGAGAGTCGTCGTAAATTTTTTTAAAAAATTATTTTCTAGATTTGGCACACCACGCGCACTAATTAGTGATAGGAGCTCTCATTTCTGTAATGGCCAACTTGCTAAAATTTTAGCTAAGTATGGCGTCACGCACAAATTATCCACCCCATATCACCCACAAGCAAATGGCCAAGTGGAGGTGGTAAACCGTGAGCTAAAAAGAATATTAGAAAAAACAGTGTCCGTTAATAGGAAGGATTGGTCGCTCAAGCTAGATGACGCTTTGTGGGCTTATCGGACGGCGTACAAAACCGCCATCGGTTGTACACCATATCGATTAGTTTACGGAAAAGCATGTCATCTACCGGTTGAATTAGAGCACCGCGCATATTGGGCGCTTAAAATTTTAAATCTAGATTTAAACTTAGCCTCCGAACAAAGAAAATTTCAACTAAATGAGTTAGATGAATGACGTGCAAACGCCTATGAAAATAATAAATTATATAAGGAGAGAACTAAGTTTTATTACGATAGAAATATTAAAAATCCAAAATCTTTTTCACCGGGAGATCTAGTCCTTCTTTTTATTTCTAGGCTTAGGTTTTTTCCGGGAAAATTGAAGTCCCGATGGTCCGGTCCCTTTGTCGTGAAAGAGGTTTGGCCATATGGGACCGTGCTAATAGAACACCCAGAAAACGGCTCATTCAAAGTTAATGGACACCGATTAAAATTATATCACCCCGGCGACCCCTCAACCGAAAAAATTGAATCTCTAAATCTTCCAAACATTTAAAAGCGTCACTTAGTCAAGCTACGCGACTGTAAACAAAGCGCTTGTGGGAGGCACCCCATAGTTATCCCTTTCATTTCTATTGTTTTTTTTCTTGTTTTCTTTCCTAATAACTTTTGCAGGTTTTGGGTTGATGTTATAAAGCGGCTGCCCCGACAAATAATCAGGGAAGATTCTTTATAACATTTTGATTTATTTTACTTTAAAATATATTTATAAACTTCATACTTAGTTTGAAACATTGGGGACAATGTTTATCTTTAAGTATGGAGGGGTAGCATAAATTAGTTCTAATTTTTAACTTAGTTTGTTTTTTTTAATAAAAATAAATAAATAAATAATCTAGACTTATTTATGAAGTGAGCTTAATTTGTTTTCACCATAGCTTTTCTAGTTTAAGTTGGTTAGTTCCAAGTAGACTTCATTTTTCATGTGGACTAAGAATTTTTTGTGCTAGAATAGTTTTTTTGAAACTTTTGAGTAAAACTGTTGACTCATGTAGTGTTTCAAGTCAAATGCATGTGTTTGAGTAGTATTGGTGTAGAATTAAAATCTTGGCATAAATCTAAACTTATGATTTGTTAATTGTGTAGAAAGAATTTATTTTACTTCTAATTTGAATCCGGTTTTATCCAAAAGTAGTTTAGGTGAGTGTGTAGAAGATCGTTAGAAAGATATTACTCGACTCGAATGGAAGGGTGTACCTTTTTTTGATGTCTAGAATTTGCTCTTAGCTATCTTTGAAACGTTTGCATTTTAGAATAATTAAACTTTATGGAAATGATTTAGGCCTCTCTTTGGATAGTTTGAGCTTTTGCACCCAACCCAAAATTAATTACTACCATTGTTCACACAAATTTGAGCCATGTACCTTTATTTGACTCACCTCCACCATTTTGCCACCAAAATTAAAAAGTCCAACCCAGTGGTGCACTTAAATTTTGAGCTAAAATGTTGAAAAATGGTGTTTATTTTAAAAAAGCTAAAATTTCATAGTGACATGTGGCCTAGGTATGCATACGCATACTTAGAATGATCCCAACTATGAAAAGCAGATTCTCATAATGATATGCGGCCTAAGTATGTGTATTCATGCTTGGAATGATCCCAATTATGAAGAAAATAAGAAGAAAAAAAAAATATTTAGCTCAAAATTCTTTGTTTAAGTGAAATGTGCATTTATGTTCATCATTGTTCACTTTTTCCTTAAACCCAAGTCTTAAGTACATCCTATTTAAGTCCTAAAGATCCACAGAGTTGATTTAAGAAAAAATGTAGTGGAGAAGGTGCAACGGGCAAGCCTATAGATTTCTTTGGAGGTCTCCCCGAGCGTCAACATCTAGTAATTTAAATCTCAGCGATCACACTATTTTCTCCCTTTACATAACTTTGAGATTAACCGTCGAATCGTCTTAAAAGTGATAATAAATAATTGAAACGCATTTTAATTATCTCATAAATTAGTATTTATGCCAAGAACGTCTTTCTACTAAAATTTCTACGCATACCGGCATAAAACTTCGCATTTTACTCTCTAACTTTCAAAATTCTATCTAGCATTAGATTTTTCTAACCTTATGAAGAATGGTTTGCTCGGGACGAGCAAAACTTAAGTATGCAGGTGTTTGATGACTAATAATTTAGTCATCATTTAGGGGTATTATCCTATTAGATATTTAAATAAATTATCATATTTGTTAATTGTTTTTTTATAATATTTCATAAAAATAATATTTCATGCTCTGAATCTTATATTTTCTATTTTGTAGGAAAATGGCAGGCCTGGGGGGATTTTATCCCACTGTCAAGTCCAAGGTCCGCATGCGAGTCAAATTAGTGGACATAGAGCTCGGCCGGATATATTCAACACCACCACCTTCCATGGACGCAACCCGAGCTCCTCCGGCCATCCATGCAAGCCACATGCTTTATATATATGGATATAAATATATGTATATATATATATAAGAGCAGCAGCAATGGCCAGCAAAGTCTAGCCGGCCTCCTCCAACAATGCTCTCGGGCACCACCTCAGCTTGGCCACCATGGAGCTCAGCCACCATCCCTCCAAGCATCAAGTGCAGCACCTCCAACTGCCCGAGCTCTCACACCTCAGACAGAGCTCTCCATCGCCATCATCGTGCCCGCCTTCGCCATCGTCGCGCCCGCCATTGCCGCCACCAACCTCCGTCACCGTGCACAACCTCCTCCATGCTCCAGCAGTTCCGACCACCTCCATGAACAAGCTTAGCCGCCAGCCACCATCAACACAAGCAAGCTCGGCCATTCCATGCAACCTCCCTAGAGCAGCTCCACCTCCGGCCAACACCTTCAACAGCAGCTTCCTCCTCCAAGCAGCTCCAGCAACTTCTCACCAAGCAGCTCCACCACCATGAAGCTCCTCCACCTCTACATGCAGCAGCTCCAGCGCCACTACCGTGCAAAGCTCCAGCAACCTCCGGCCACCTCCAGCAACTCTATACAGGAGGCTCGGCCGCCACCTCCAGCCCTTCCAAAAGCTTCACTCCACGTCAGCAATCCGGCCGGAAGCACACGCCCTCCTCCACGTCATGCAAGAAGCCCGCCCCTCTTCAATTCCGCCGTTACACGCAAATGCTGCCATCTCAACAATAACCGCTCATATTTACTCCTCCATAGATTCGGATGTAGGGCCGCCTCATAAATAACGCCTGCTATGTTTAGGCTATAAATATGCCCATTTTCGGTCATTAGGGGGGAGAGTTGAAAGTTTTAGTCTCAATTCATTTGAGAGTTTGAAGTCCTAAGAAGAAAAAAATAGGAGAATATTTGAAGAGCGCGGAATTCATTTTTGTTGGTATGAAGGAGAAGTAGTATATTTTTTATAATTGTTTTCAATTTGTTTTGTTTTAACCACTTCAGTTTAATCTTGTACGTCTCGTCATTTTATCTTTTATAATTCCTTTCCCTATTAGCAAGACAATTTCAAGTCTATTTTGCTTAAGATATTAATATTACTCCCGTTTTGATTTATCTCTTATCGCTCACGTTCTTTTTATGATGTCATATCTTTATGCAAATGATTCCTCCATCTCCATGAGCGGTTAATTTTCTATAGTGCTCGATCGAGATGATCCGAGGATGAGTTAATTTTTTTTATGATTGTAGTTTGCTTTTTCTCAAATTGTTGAACGCTTACGATTTACCGTTGATCAATTCATTGAGGCTATATATTTTATATAGTTTTCATAATGGTTTTCGCTCTTTAGTTGGCCGAGAGGCTCGTAAGGCGAATCGATCACTCATTGTAAAAAGAGTAGAACGCAACCCTCGAAAGAGGATAACGTAACTCTTCCGGATTGGAGTGAAATCCAATAGTGAGGTTCACAACCTAAAGCAAGTATTAGGCGATGCGATTTGAGAACGAAAGTTCGGTCGATACACCTAAGCTTAGTTGAACCTAATCCTCGAAAGAGGAGTGTTCATGCTTCGGGAACCTCCACGGTCAAAGCCTCTTCAACAAGAGAATTGCACTCTAACTTCATTCCGTTATTTTCTTTTCCCAAGGTGATTCAAAGATCGAGCACTAGTTTTAATACATCGTTTTAATTCCGTTAACATTGCTAGTTTTTTTCTTTTCGCAACCCCAACTCAATTTTCTTTTGATAAAATAATAACAATTTTCAAAGTAGAATTACTCAACCACCCCGAGTCTAATACGACCTTGGTTTTTATAAACCTATACCACTCCCGATACGGTACACTTGCCGTTGTCGTTTGCGGATATAGTTTCGCGCAATCAGAGAGCTCTTCGCAAGGAAGAGACATGGAAGACGTCATGTAAGGTACTCAACTCTGGTGGCAGCTGCAGTCGGTAAGCCATGGGGACGATCCGCTCCAGGATCAAGTAAGGCCCCATGTATCGCGGACTGAGCTTCTTGTGCCTCCGCACCCGAGAGACACCATGTACTGGACGTATCTTCAGGAAAACCCTGTCCCCAACCTGGAACTCCACCTTCTGGTGCCGAGCATCATAGTACTTTGCCTGCCTGCTCTGTGCCTCCAATAGCCGATCCCTGATCAAACGAATCTGGGCCTCCGTATCTTCCATAAAATCTGATCCGAGAGCTCGAGTATCCACATCCTGGACTCAAGATAGCGGTGTCCGACACTTCCTCCCATAGAGTGCCTCATAAGGAGCCATCCCGATGCTGGCCTGGTGGCTGTTATTGTACGAGAACTCAATCAGTGGCAGTAGCCTCTCCCAAGGCTTCCCCGTATCCAATATACATAGCCTGAGCAGGTCCTCCATAGTCCTGTTTGTCCGCTCCGTCTGGCCATCGGTCTGCGGATGGAAGGCAGTGCTAAAGGTGAGTCTGGAACCCAAGTAAGCATGTACTGCCCTCCACTCCCTGGAAGTGAAACGACCGTCTCGGTCCGAGACAATAGACCTGAGGATGCCATGGTATCTGACGAACTGCTCCACAAACACTCTCACCAACACAGCAACTGGAGCCTCCTTTCTGACCGGAATGAAACGCGCTACCTTGGTCAGTCTGTCTACAATAACCCAGATGGAATCGTGCCCAGAGTGGGAGCGAGGCAATCCGTGAACAAAATCCATGCTAATGTCCTCGAACTTCCACTCTGGGACTGGTAGTGGCTGTAATAAACCACCCGGGCTCTTGCACTCGGCCTTCACTCGCTGGCAGGTCTCGTAGTGTGTCACAAAATAGATGATCTCCCTCTTCATCCCTGGCTAGTACATGGTCCGTCGTAAGTCAGCCCACATCTTGGTGATGCCGGGATGCACTGAGTATCTGGAGTAGTGTGCCTCTCTGAGGATGTCATCCCGGATACCATCTCCTATTGGAATGTATACTCGACCACGAAATCGAAGAAGATCGTCCTGCAGCGTGTAGTCCTCATACTTTCCCCCTTCCAGGGCACCGGAAATAGGCTCTAACTCAGCATCCAATCTCTGATGTGTAAGTATGCGCTTCTGGATATCATCATCGCCGACCAAAGAGCTCAAGTACTCTCTGTATACCACTGGCTCGGCCTCCGAAACCATGGTAATGTGCATATCCTCCATCATGCGTAGCAGCTCTATAGACATCACCTGAGGCTCCGGTCCAGAAGTGCTGGCTCTCCTGCTCAAGGCATCCGCAACAGTGTTCGCCTTCCCCGGGTGATAATGCATCTCATAGTCATAATCGCAGAGGAACTCAAGCTATCTCCTCTGGCGCAGGTTTAGATCCTTCTGCGTGTCAATGTACTTGAGATTCTTGTGATCTGAGTAGATATCACAATGGATCCCATATAAGTAGTGTCTCCATGTCTTGAGGGCGAAGACCACCGCCCCGAACTCGAGATCATGTACTGGATTGTTATGCTCATGCTTCTTCAACTATCGCGAAGCATAAGCGATAACGTGTCCATGCTGCATTAGGAAAGCACCCATCCCTTGATAGGAGGAATTTGTATAAATCTGGAATCCTTCACTCCCAGATGGAAGTGCAAGAATGGGGGATGAAGTGAGTCGGTCCTTCAGCTCCTGAAAAGCCGCTTCGCACTGCTCTGTCCAATCAAACACCGCATCCTTCTTCGTCAAGGACGTGAGGGGGAGGGCTATCCTTGAGAACCCCTCCACGAACTTGCGATAGTAACCTGCTAAACCCAAGAAACTGCGGATGTCTGACGCTGTCTTTGACCGTGGCCAATCCCACACTGCCTCCACTTTGGCTGGATCTACTGCCAATCCAGACCCACTGATAGTATGCCCTAGAAAAGCCACCTCCTGTAGCCAGAAATAGCACTTAGAGAACTTTGCGTACATCTGAAATTCCCTCAGCCTCTGTAAGACCTGTGCCAGGTGCTCCGCATGCTCCTCCTGAGTCCGAGAGTAAATCAGGATGTCGTCGATGATAACTATGACAAAGCGATCCAAATAAGGTTCGAATACACGGTTCATGAGCGTCATGAATGCTGAGGGGGCATTCGTGAGCCCAAATGGCATGACCGTGAATTCGTATAATCCATAACGTGAGTTGAATACTGTCTTCGGTATATCTTCCTCCCGGATGCGCAACTGATAATAGTCGGATCGTAAGTCTAGCTTAGAGAACCAGAAGGCTCCCTGAAGCTGATCAAACAACTCATCTATCCGGGGCAATGGGTAGGTGTTCCGAACCGTCAACCGGTTCAATTCCCTGTAATCTATATATAGTCGGAGGGATCCATCCTTCTTCTTCACAAATAAAACCGGTGCTCCCCACGACGATGAACTCGGCCGCACAAATCCCGACTCCACAAGTTCCTGCAGCTGAGTCCTGAACTCCGCCAACTCTCTAGGAGCCATCCTGTAAGGTGCCCGGGACACTGGTCTCGCCCCCGGCACCAACTGAATCCTGAAATCCAAGTCCCGAGCTGGTGGTAGTCCGAGCAATTTCTCCAGAAACACATCGGAGAAATCCCGAGCCACCGGGATGTCAGCTATGGAACTCTCTACTACTGCCATCTCGAAGCAAATGAGGTACACCTCCTCCCCCTGCTCATAGGCCTTGACAGCCTGTACTGAAGATAAAGAAAGGTGGGGGATGGGACGGATACCTTCAATGGTGACGTAGGAATCGCCATGTCTGAGTGTGATCCTCTTCGAGGGGCAGTCTATCTGAGCATGGTTCCAATGGAGCCATGTCATGCCCAAAATCAAATCGAGGTCTGGTAGCTTAAGACCGCTGCCGGAGCTTCGAACGCCTTGCCTCCGATCTCGGCCTCCATGTTGCAGCTAACCGTAGTCCATAGCTCCGAGCCATTAGGAAGACGTACCCTCCTCTCTACGCCAGGGAATCTCTCCATGCCCTCTAGTCCTTCAATAAAGGTGTCCGACACAAAAGAGTGCGAAGCACCCGTGTCGAAGAGGGTATGAGCGGGCTTGCCGCTGATCATAACTATGCCTGGATTTTGTTTGAGTTCAAAGATAAAGATTATTTCTAAGGTTCTCAAGGTGCTTATTAAAGTTGAAATTTCTAAATCTTGCAATAATTAAAGTACCTGTAATCACTTCCTCGGGGTTCCTCTGCTCCGTGAGGTCCAGCGCATGCACCTGCTCCCGGTCTCGGCCTCGGCTGTAGTGTCCTCGGCCTCGGCCTCGACCTCGTCCTCGTCCTCGGCCCTGGTGAGCTGGAGGGGCCACTAGAGGTGGAGGAGGAGGAGGGAGTGGGTGGATCTGATGAGGGCACTGCGACCTGATGTGTCCAAGCTGGCCGCATCCAAAGCACGTGAGCTGTCTCTGGCCACGATCCTCCTATCTCATCGGCCCGTGAGTTTGTAGAGGTGGGGGAGCCAGCACTATAGGAGGCCTCTGCTCCTGCCTGTAGCTGGGATGACGATGTACCCCACCCCTCATGTAGCTGATAACCTTGCCCCTCTGGGATGCCCTGCTACCATCTCCGAATGACGACCCCTCTAGCGGTCTCTTCCCTCTGCCTTGTACCATCAGCTGGTCAGCCTCCAGCTTCTTCGCCATATCAATGATCTGTGCAGTGGTGCCATGCGATATGAACAACAAGGCTGCCTCAAAGTGTCCCGGAGCCCATGGTAGAACCTCTTAGCATACTTCCGGTCATCCCAGTCATGGAATCCCGCGAACCTCGCCAAGTGGGAGAACTCTCTCTGGTACTCGATCACGGATCGACTTCCTTGTTGGAGATCCAGAAATCTAGCTTCCAAAGCATCTCGGTCTGTGGAGGATACGTAGTGCTCCAAGAACTCATCACTGAATTCCTCCCAGGTAATATCCATCAGCTCCCTGTCAGCGTATGTAGAGTCTCGAACCGACTTCCACCACCTCTTAGCATGAGCCTCCAGTACTGAGGTGGCAAGAGGAACAGCCTGTCTGACGGGGCAGCTGATGCCAGCTAATAACTCCTGAATGGTCTCCAACCACTCCTCCGTCTTCACAACATCCTCTATCCCGCGGTACACCGGTGGAGACAGACTCTTATAAGCATTCAACCAGTTCGACCCGGGGTTTGGCAGCTGTGTCGGGGCTTGCTGGGCTCTGAAGGCATCCAGGATAGTCGTCAGAGTTTGCCCCATCTCTGTCTCCATGAACAGAATGGTTGCCGGAGGGGGAGGAACCGCATCCTGTGGAGGCTGCATAAAGGTAAGGTAAACGTCAAAATTGGCCTAACTCATTGTTTAATGGACTGTTTTACATGACTTTAGCACATGTGCACACCATTGCTTCTGCTGCATAGTTTGTCCGCAAACTAATGCTCGAGCGGGGTGTTCCAGTGTTGTGGACTTCTTTCTCATATGATCGTTTGTTCAAGTGATACCAGTTTGTAAGATCCGTTTCCCCTTTTTCCGGGGCTAACCCAGATCTTATGCCCAGAACCGCCGCCTTACGGTGACACTAACACACGGGTTAGTCGACACCGCAAGTCGCCGATTCTGCCAGCTAGTCCGATCATAAACCTGTCGGCCAATATGAGAAATAGAAGTATAAAAAGAGTAAATATCACAGTCCACAACCACAGTACTAATCATATATATATCAAATGAAAAGTACAAGAAAATGTAGTCCAAAATGAGTGCAAATATAAAGGAGGGTAAAAAGGGCTTATACCCAGTACATCAATATCAAATCACTCTCTCTCAATCTAACAACATCGAAATCTAACATCTCAACTCATCACACCTGAACATGTGCCCTAGTAGTAGTAGTAGGTGGTATCGGCATCTGCTCCTCAAGTCCTGGCTCCTCAACGTGCTGCTCCATCTCCTCGTGCTCCTAAAATGATATGGTCACCGACCATTAGTCAAAAAGACTAAGTCGTTTCCTCCGCACCTCGTCCCGCAACTCCTAGGCACCGAGCGGGAGGACGAAGCGGAGGACAACAAGGGGTAGCAAAAGTGGAAGCAGGTGACAAGAGTTAACTAGCAGTTGTAATAGGTATTGTTATCCTACTCTAGCAGTTCTAAGTTTGTCGTACATGTAAGTAAAAACAGTACTAGTAAAAGAAAAGAACTGAAAGTAAGAGCAGGAATAAAGTAAGCTGAAATATAAATCTATCTATCATCACAGACGTACCTTAACTTATAAAAATTCCCATACAAATTTATAAGTTAAGGTTTCCAGGAATTGTAACTTATCATATAAAAGAGCCCATACTAATTTATATGATAAGGATCTATTGTGTATGCCCTAATATGAATGGATGTAATGATGCAATTTATGTAGCAGGCAAGTGCAACTCACACACAACGACTCCGTGATCACAGACCTTTAGTTCCCACTTTTCGAGAGCTAGCATCACTCTCAGGTATCGCCGTCGTGGCTCCGGCAGCAGCGGATCGGGCTTCTCCGATTTCTAGGCGGGTATACACACTACCATGCCAAGACCTCTCCTGTACGCCTCTGTACACCGACAAGTGCACTCTAGAGTCTCTGCGTACTCTTGCTAGCTACCTGCTAGACTTTTAGGTCGGGTATACGTCTTCAGGGATTGTCTGCCTGACCGCAGTATTAAACAACATACTGGCCCTTCCACCCGTACACCTCACCCGAGTCACCGTACTGCCATCGGTGTGACGATTGGCCCAGTACCCCATGACCCACCACCATTTATACACATGAAAGTATTTCATCTCGAGCCTCCAGCTCGTAGGACCAACCTGTCCTGATTACTCCAACCCTGCCTGGATGAGCAAGTAAACCAAACACTTTCTTTCAACTCTACACGGGTGAGCAAGTTGTCAACAGACTCCAAGTCCCTCCAACCCGGCATGAGTGAATATATAACTCATCAATTCCCTCCAACTCTGCACGGGTGAGCAAGTAATCAATAGACTCCAAGTCCCTCCAACCCGGCACGAGTGAGAACAAGTACAGTTTACCTAGCCTATTAGGCTACTCTTGCCTACCGGTTATTATACTTAGTGAATTAAGGTTAATCCCAGGACTGCCCAGGGTATGCCCAATGAAGGGGTCTCGGGGGCACTAGGTATCAAGATGGAATTAAAATCCAAAGTTCCCTTTCGTAAGGATAATTACTTTTAGTTGATGTCTACCCATAATCCACATTCAACTCTCATTGTTACTCTTAGTTGACCCTAATGACTTAAGTTATTATCGGGAGGGCGACGGTCTTCCGCCGACCTCCATTCCAGTGGTTACCCAATGACTTGCATTTCTACTCTCATCATTAACACGACATTACCCATCAGGATTATACTTCCAATCATAGTCTCTAGCTCAATTATCGATCTATCCCCCTGTTGGAACACCCTATTACTAATTTGGGCAAGGATCACTATGTTTCTCTTAGGAAACCAGGTTGACCTAGTTGTATAGTGTAAAGGTCAACATTAGAATGAGTCTAGGGCTTAGAACTTAGGTTTGAAGCTGCCCCCAAGGACCATTCAAGCTCAGGATTTCAAGCTAAGTAAAGAGATAAAAATAGTCGAACGACGGTCGACTATCGTCGAGCTCAGGTCGACGATCGTCGAGCTTAGGTCGACTGCTTATGTCCTCAGCCTTCTGCTTATTGCTGGCTTCGGTCGACTATCGTCAAGCTTCAGTCCGACGATCGTCGAGCTTTGGTCGACGATCTCTGGCTGTGCTTAGGTCGACTATTTCTGGGAAAGTTCAGGTCGACGATCTCTGTTTGCTTCAGGTCGACGTTTTTTGTTGAAGTCTAGGTCAACGATCTCTGTCTTAATCAGATTGACTATTTCTGCCAGACCAAGAACTTCAATAGTCGATCTCAGATCGAAGTTTTCTATCTACTGCTTATCTTCAATATCTCTGAGCTCAGGTCGACGATCTTCGAGCTCAGATCGACGTTTTCTGTCAGAATGATCTATTCCTTCTCTGAGCTCTAGTCGACGATCGTGGAGCTCAGATCGACGTTTATTTTGAGAGATCGACGTTCTTAAGGATTCAAATGCTGTCGGTCTTTGGAATATTTGTTTTCTCAGCATTTAATTTCAAGAAGATTTGCCAGCCGTTTTCATTTATTCTGGAACAAGTTTCAAGGAATTATTCAGGAATGTTTCATTGGACTTTCCTCTAGAAGACAAATCCTTTATGGAAGGCATTTAATGTCTGATAACGGCTATCTTGGAAGAATTATATTCAGAGAATAAGATCGTCTTCTCCACTACTACTCTCTGAGAGAATTAATCTAGAGTCAATACACGATAGAATCAAGAGACACACACTGTTACAGAAGAACAAGAAGAATTAAGCTGTGAAAGATAACCATCCTCTTGCTTACAGAAAAGTGATCAAAGCCTCATCTCAAAGAACTCCAGACACCTCATCTTTCAGCCTCTTTGCTGAAACAATTCTTTGCTGGAGATCTAAAGATCTGAAGACCTATCACCCTAGAGCAAAGCTTCCATTCCTGATTCATTTAACATTTCAGGGGGAGCCTTGACAACAAAAGATCCACTAGTCTTCTCTCATTTGATTTGAGAACAGAGAAGACAACCTCACCTCTTTACCTTTTTCTTTTTCCTGCTGTAAAGGGTTCTTGAACTCCCTTCAAAAGTTCTGTCTGGTTCTGAGAGCCTTGTCAAAACTCAGTGGTGGCAAGACACCTTATCAAAAAATCCAGTTTTGGTTTTTGAGCACCTTATCAAAAGCTCATTGGTGTCAGGACACCTGATCAACTCATCCTGAGTGGATTCCTACCAAGGGTGGTAGAAGAGTGGATGTACCCAGGTTTTTGGGGAACCACTATATTTCCTTGTGTCTTCTGGTTTGTTTGTGTGATTTGTTTGCTGTGTGCTGTGCTCTTTACTTCTTGATTTTTAACTTCTTACTAGCACTCTACACTATATCATAAATTGAATTTTATATGTGCTGTTTATTTCAACTGTGAAAAATTATTTTAAAATACTCTATTCACCCCCCCCCCTCTAGAGTTGAGATAGATCTTACCCTCACTTTCACCCCCGATGGCCCTAAGGTTTAACCTACCTTTACTATGCACAACCCTTGACCTAACTCCACCCCGGAATCCAACTTCTAAATCCTTAGCCCATATGTCTCAAATTATTTATCCTAGGGTGGTATGGACCTATATGATGACCATGATGATTTTCCTAATTTTCTCAATTATTTATATCATTAAATTAATTTCTTCAAGTAATTCTTCAAGTCATTTAACACATGAAGTATATCATATCATACTCATAATGTTGCAATAAATTATTCTGACCTATAACAAAGTGAAATATCACTGTCTTACAAGGTTTATAATTTTCCTTTAAGTATTTCCATTTATTCCTTAATTAATACAAAATCATCATAATTATCATTTTACAAAGGAAGTATAAGAAATTCAACTACCAAAATTCTAGGAAAATTACAGAGCATATAAACATTAATTTAAGAATAATGGCAGAGTTTTATCAACCTCTATAGTGTAAGGGCCTAATAAACTCCATTCTTAAATATTTACCAAAATGCCATTATGCTAATTTAAGGATTATCAGTGCATCCAAAAATTCTGAAATAAATCTACAAGACTAATAATACAACTATACAGCACTAGAAATATTCCCAAATTTTTATGACATGTATTTCCATCAATTCATGATTAAATATAATAAGGGTAAAATGGTCATTTCAAGATATTTTGCTCTAGAAGTTCTCAAACAGAAAGATCAATTTTTCCTAAGTCAAATATAACCTTCTTTTTAACTTGGAAAAGTTTAAGTATTTTTGCTTGAGGAAAACCTATTTTCCCAATTTATTTTCAAAAGGAGCTATATTTTTAAAAATTCCAACTAATGGGATTTTTGATCCCAAAAATCCCATAATTAATCTGATGGGTCAAATTTATCCTAATGATCCTCTGGAACCATTTCCATAATTTTTAGATTCCTCAATTAGGCTGAATACTCAATATTTAAAATATTGCTATTTGCACCCAAGGCTATAACTAGCCAACACATGCAAGTGGGTTAACCAACATGCAATGATCCAAATGTAGTGAAATTTTTGTCACACACTTATAATGTCCCCAAGGACCTATCACCAAAATTTGGTGCCATTTGGAGGCTTAGCACTCCAATTATACCATTTATTTAATTATTGATATTATGACCAAAACTATAGGAATTTTGTCCCCAAAAATTCCTAAACTTTGGCAGGGTCTAGATATGCCCAAATAAGCCACATGCACAAAATTGCAGTCCATGTGGACATCTGGTTTGGCATGGGCTTCATTTTTGATTTCTGCCCTAGCCTAGGACCAGTCCTAGGGAAAATGCCCTACATGCCAGACCACTGGACCAAAACTTAAGTTTAGGGTGGCCTTTTAAAGGTAACACATCATTCTACATTTTTCATGCAGGGTTAAACTTATGGAGAGGTCTATAAGTACCCTAAAAATCACATGCAAGCTGACAGTAATAGTGTGACAAAATCCAATTTAATCTAATTAATTAATTAACCTATCATTTAATATGAGCTCAGCACGAATCTTAAAGCTTAATGAACGGAATCCTATCATCATCCCCGATGGTTTAACGACTGAGATCGAGCCGACCTGGGGGATCTTGCGGGGCCGTTTCCGGCCACCTGAGGCGGTGCCACCCCCGGCCAACGGTGCCATCACCTTCACGGTGGTGGTGGCTATCCTTTGCCGGTGATGAGGCGGCGGAATACGGCGGCGACAGTGATCCCGAGCGATAAAAAAAACTAGGGAAAATCTCCTATTCTTCACATGGCATCGGGCTCAATTGAGCCCGATATCTCTCCTAGTTGATCTAGGATCCTAGTACGGGTAGACGTGAGGCGAAACGGACCTGGATTGAGGCTCGCCGGCGAGCTTGGCGGCGGTTTGGCATGGTGGTGGTGCTCCGGCGATCTCCTTCCCGTTTCCTGGATTCTCCACCAAATGCACTGATCTAGCACTCGAATTCCACTCGTTTCCACTCACTGAAGCTGATGGAATGGTTTGTTTGGACTGCGGTGGAGTATATGGGGAGATATGGCCGAGGTGAGCTCGGGGTGAAGCTTTGGATGCTTCACCCAGGTGCCAAGTGGCTCTCAGCCTCTATTTCCTTCTGGAATGATGTGAGGAGGTCGGCCAGCACCTTTTTGGGCTGAAGGAGTGAATGCCACATGGCCACTTCTCATTATATTCCATTTCTCTCTCCTCTTTTTAGGTGATTTCTCCATAATTCCCCCTTGCATGCACTCTCTCTCCACAACCAGAGGGGTGGGGCTGGTCTTTGACTCTTTGGGTTGCTAATGGGCCATATTTGGTGGGCTTGGCCCAAGGGAAATGGCCTAGCCATTATTTTCCCTCTTTAGGTCCATTTGTTGACTTGTTGACTTTTTGGGTTGACTTGGTCAACATGGTGAGTGGGCTGACCCCACTTGTTGGTCATGAGCCTAGTGGCACCACCCAACTTGGGTTGGGTCAAGGGGGGCCCTACTTAGGCTAATTGGGCCTATGAGTGTGGGTTTGACCAAATTAGGCCCAATGTTGACTTTGGTCAACTGGGGTCAAAGTGTTGACCTAGTGACATGCCCTAGGGTCCACTTAGATTGTTTTTAGGGTTAGGGTAATGTGGTGGGGTCATGGTGTGGCTAGGGTCCTTATTTAGGCTAGTTTGACCTAGTTTGACTTGGTCCTATAGTGGGCCCCACATGGCTACAACCCACTACCTAGGGTCAAACCTAGCTAATTTCCCTAAAGCCCACCCCATGCCTAACCCAATCTAAGTTAAGGGTCTAGAGGTAACATGGGATGTTACACCATTGTCACTTGAGTCCTACTTGTGATACGTTTATATAACAATTCAAAAAGTATTCTCACGGTGGGTCTTTCCAGTATAACTTGTTCACTAACAAGTACCCATGTAATGACTTGATATCACAATATCATGACCTGTAAGAACCGATCATCAATCAAAACACATGTTAGTCTTACTGTATCATCATCAACCTTTGCTTCTAAGATTATACACTGACTAGGGACCATTTAAGAATGAAGCTTCTAAGAACATAGGCCTCACATTCAAGTAATCAACTTGAATTCTATGGAAACAAATATTCAAAGGGCATTTATCACATTAATTAATATAACATATATAAATAAATTAACATAATAAAAGAACTTGACATAAATATAAAATGAAATGTATAGTACTCTATTCATCAAATGAATTATTACATCCGACAAACACACAATCCACAAGACTCCCACTAGAGTTGATCATTCAGGTATCTAATACTCATTGATCTAATATGACCATCATGTTTTCTCTATGTAAGAGGCTTTGTTAGTGGATCTACAATATTTTCTTCAGTAAGCACTATGCATGTAACATCCCGATTTGCGCTAGTCTTCTCGTGCACATTTTCAAGTCAGGTGAGTTGACTTGGGCTCGGGGTGCGCTTGTGGATAGGCTTGCACTTGAGCCAGGGGAAGTGCCGACTTGACATTGTGTGTCTAGGCACTACCGCATGACGGTAGTAGGTACTGCATGGCGGTAACTATTGTTGAGTATATACGATGAATACCTAGAGGAGTCAAGAGCATTGAGTAGACAAAAGGTCGTCGAGTGCTATCGTGCGGCGGTAGCAGGACACTGCGCGGCGGTAGCCGACTGACTTAACGATGTATGGCTCTGTTAGCTATGAACTGAAGATAGTGATACCGCATGCCATAGGCATGCTGAATTATTTGACCTATCACTCGGTGAGATAGCACGCAGCGATTGTTGACTGATTTATCAGTGTATGGCTCTGTAAGCTTTCACCTGGCATTAGTGATACCGCGGGCAATAGACCCGCTGTATTATTGGGTTTATTGCCCGGTGAGATAGCGCGCGGTGCTAGAAGAGTACCGCGCAGCAGTAGCAGTACAGGTGACGGCACCTAAGTAGGCAGTTTGGACGGTGGCTTGCAGAGGAAGTTGATTTCGAAGTTATCGTGCGACGGTAGCATGTTACCGTAAGGCGGCAGCTCCTTGATCAGGAAACCCTAGATCCATTTGGCCACCTCCTTTATATACGATTGTCCAGGCTTGGTTGGCAGTCTTCTTCCCCGATTTTCCTAAGAGAACGAAGTCTTTTCTTGGAAGGATAAGGAACAAGACGGGCTTTCTCTCGGAGGAGAAGAGCGAGAGCCAAGGTTGACATTACCATGCTGCCAAGGAGGATAACAAGATCTATGGCCGAAAACGAGGTGAGCTTCCTACCCCTTCCTTGGTGCTAGATCTTTAGTTATGAAATAGGAGAGATGTCGACTCAAAGGAGTTCGACCTTGGTGAGAAATGAAGATCTCCTAGGAAGAGACCATGCAAAGACCTTTGTCCTAGGATTTGTTGTCTTCAACCTTTCCTCTCTTTAATGTGAAGACGGTGGACTTGATTTCATGAAGAATGATGGTCTAATGAGGGTGAATAAGGGAGGAGGAAGAGCTGAATGCATTTTGTATGAACTGTGAAAGTCTTTAGTTTCAAGGATAGCTAACACCTAGAGGGGGAGGGGGTGAATAGGCTTCTTAGTCTTTTATGACTATCTTTTCTTTTGGTGTGTTGTGATTTAGTTGTATGTTGCTTTTAAGACAATCACACAAAGCACACATAAGATTTATAGTGGTTCCCTAGATTATGGGTACGTCCACTGTCCCTCCCATATTTCTAACAGCTTGTTAGACAAGACACTTCTCCAAATCTCGGCTCCAAAGAGCTTACAACACAGATCCAATAGGATCTCTCAGTCTCCTCCAAGACCTACCCCAGGCACAAAGCCCTACCTCAGAGCAAGTTTGCTCATATAGCTCAGTGATCCAAAGATCACCTACCTTAAACTTGAGCACAAGTCCTACACTCAGGCTAGAAGGATAGCCTTACCACTTAGAGACAATTACTCTCCTACAGCTCAGGCACAAAGGCCCTACCTCAGATCTATAGAAGGATCCTACCTCAGGCCCAAAGGCCCTACAAATCAGAAAGAATGAATCTCCTATAGCTCAGGCACAAAGGCCCTATAACTCAGATCCAATACTGGATCCTACCTCAGGCAAGCTGCCCTACCACTCATATCCACAACTGGATCCTACCTCAGCCTTTATAAACTAGGCCTATAACTCAGATCCAAAGGATCCTACATAAAGAAAGAGTTTGTTGTTGTTGAATTGACTCCATAGAAATATTCTCCGAGCATGCCTTCCTGGACTGAGAATAACTTAGCCCTAACTTTGACTCTAGAGAGATGATTCTCCGAGCCTTCTTCTTTCTGAACTAAAACAGCTTAGTCCTATCTTCTTCACAACAACAAGATTGTTGTTCTTCAAGTTGACTTGCCTTATGCTGAGAAGTATCTTGCAGTGAACTACTTCTTACTGAACTGAGAAAGAGACTCAGTCCTAACTTCTTCTTCTTCATAACTCTTGAAAGTATTCTTCAGGGTTGATTTGTTAGGGCTGAGAAGATGTTGTAGCTAGGGCTTGCCTTGCTGCTTCTAGTTACTCAGAGATTTTCTCTAAACTTGTTGTTGAAGGTGCCTATCATAATAGCTATCATGTATTGGCTTTCAGATCAGCTGCAACTAGGGTTTGGCCTTGGCTGATTCTTCTTCCTCAGAGAATTTCTCTGAACTTGCTGTTGAGAAATGATTCTTCAGTTCTCTTTATATTCAACAGCCAACTGTCTATAAATCACAAACTAACTATAGAGTGAGTTTATTAAGCTCTACAACTTCTTGGAACTCAGAAATAAGGCTTTCTGATCTTGCTGTTCCAGGTGATAAATGGAAATAACTATCATGTGTCAACAGATCTGCTGCAGCTCGGGTTAGGCCTAGCTGCTTCTTTTTCCTCATAGAATTTATCTGAACTTGTAGTTGATGATGTTGATTACAACAGGTAAATTGTTGAGATTTCAGATTAAAAGTTAGAACTTCTCCTTCCGGCTCTGCAACAATGATGAAAGGAAGAAGATGAAGTTCTGCCTTTTCCAAAAGTTAATTTACTATTATCTGATATGTCCTTCTTATCTTCCGCCGTACAATGGCTATTTGAGCAGTAGGGCCAACCATAGTTGACAGTTGCAACTAATCTTTATCTATAAAAGTCATACTGTAGACCTGCAACGCCATTTGTCGTCTACTGTAGCTTTCCCGCAATAATTTGAAACTTTGTTGACTCATGCTGACGTCAACATCTGTGGACTTAGCCAAATTCTTAATTTCATCCCAGGCATTGAGTGCGTTAAGTGAATGACCTTCACTCAGCAGAAAAACCCTTAGTCAGAATAACTGCACTTTCAAGCGTTGAGTGCATTGAGTGAATAACCTTCACTCAACACTTTTGTCTTTAGACAATCTTTCTGCTGATTAGGCGTTGAGTGCATTGAGTGAGCCTTCATCACTCAATGCCAACTTGACTTGGCCAAATTCTTCCCTGCTAGGCGTTGAGTGCGTTGAGTGAATCTTCATCACTCAACGCTTCTGGACTTGACCAATTTCTTCTGCGCTGCCAGGCGTTGAGTGCGTTGAGTGAGCCTTCATCACTTAACGTGTAAGATTCGACTTCCCAATTCGGGAACTCACCCGAATCTTATGCCTAGAACCGTTGCCTTACGGTGACACTAATGCTCGGGTTAGTCGACACCGTAACACGCCGATTCTGCCGGCTAGCACGATCACAAACCAATAGGCCAATATGAGAAATAGAAATATATAATCAGAGTTTGCGCAGTAGTCCACAGTCACAGTATATATATAATATATGAAATGGAATAACAACAGTCCATAATGAGTACAGAAATGAAAAGGGCTTATGCCCAGTACATCATATATAAATCTCTCTCTCACAAATCTAACAGCGGAATATATTTATCATCACCAACTCATCCCACCTGAGGCAACTCTGTTGTAGTAGTAGTAGGTGGTAGTCGAACTGGCTCCTCACGTCCTGTCACCTCGTCCTGCTGGTCGTGCTGGTACTCCATCTCCTCGAGCCCCTAAAAATAGTTTGGTCACCGACCATTAGTCAAAAGACTAAGCCGTTTTCTCCGCACCTCGCCCCGCATCTCCTAGGCACCGTGCGGGAGGACGAAGCGGAGGACAATAAGGGGTGGCAAGTATAAACAGATGACAGTGACACTATACTAACAAGTATATGAGGAGTAATAGTAGATCTACTCTAGCAGTTCTAAGTAAGAAGTATAAGTGCAGTAAGTAAAGTAATGAACTGAAGTAAATAAAGCACTGTAAGGTAAAGTAAGCGTATAATTCTACTTCTAATATACCATCACAGAAGTACCCTAACTTATATGAGTGCCCATACAAACATATAAGTTAGAGTTTCAAAAATTAACTTATCATATAAAAGAGCCCATACTAATTTATATGATAAAGATCCATGAAGCGTATGACCTAATATGAATGAATGCATGTGGGTTATTATGAATCATGCAAGTGCAACTCACACACAATGACTCTGCGATCACATACCTTTAGTTACTGCTTTTCAGAGCTATCATCACTCTCTGGTACCACCGTTGTGGCCACGACAGCAGTGGAGCGGGCATCTCCACTCCTAGACAGGTATACACACTACCAAACCTAGACCTCCCATACGCCTCTGCACACGTCCTATGTGTACTCTAGAGTCTTGCGTACTAATTGCTGACTACCCGCCAGTCTTGTTGGGTCGGGTGTGCATTTTCGGAGATTGTCCACCTGACCGCAGTATAAACAACCTGTTGGCCCCTCAAACCCACACACCTGCCTGATTCACCGTACTGCCATCAGTGTGTCGATTGGCCTAGTACCATATGACCTGCCACTAGTTTGTTATGCACATGCAAAGTATTTTCTCTCAAGCCTCCAGCTCGCAGGACCAGCCTGTCCTAAATCCCTCTAACCCTACACGGGTGAGAATGCACTACAAATCCCTCCAACCCTACACGGGTGAGAATAATGATATGATGCTTAACCTATTAGGTTACTCTTGCCTACGAGTTATTATACTTAGTGATTTAAGGTTAATCCCAAGACTGGCCAGGGCATACCCGGTGAAGGGCTCTCGGGGGCACTAGGAACTACTATGGGCTGAAGCCCAAAGCTCCCTTTCTCAAGGATATTTACTTTAGTTGATGTCTACCCATGATTTCCCTTTGCTCTCATTATTACTCTGGAGCGATCCTAATGACTTAAGATGTTATTGGAATGGCGACGGTCTTCCGCCGGCCTCCACCTAGTTTCTATCCAAAGGCTTGCACTTTTACTCTCGCCACTAGGGCACAACTGCCAACCAGGGTTATATTCCATATATGACCTTATCCTGACCATTGAACTTTTCCCAATGGTCCTTACAGTATAATCTACTTTTGTTATACGCAGCCCCTGACCTAATACCACCCGGAGTACGACTTCCAATTCCTTGGGTTACATGCCCTTAAATAGTTATCTTAGGATGGTATAGACTATCATGATGTGTACGTTGAATTTTATTATTTTCCAAAGTTATTAATTCCCTTAAATAATTCATGATATTAATTTCCTAGGCCATTTAATACATGAAGTGTCACAAATTATAATTCCACTGACCTAAGGAATTTTCCTGAGTTGTAATTTGGTAAAACATTACTGTCTGCCAAGAATCATAATTTTCCTTTCAATAATTCTATTTATCTCTTAATTTATACAAATTTCACAAAATTAACCATTTTCCAAAGGAAGTATAAGGAGTTCATTATTAAAAATTCTAGGAAAATTACAAAACTCATATATTGGTAAAATAATGCCAAATACAGAATTTGACAAACTTCTATGGATCAAGGGCTACAAAAATTCATTTTTAACTATATTACTAAAATGCCACTATGAGGTTTTAAAAATTACTGAGTCATCCAAAATGCTGAAAAAATTATACAAGGTTATTCATACTCATATACATCACCAAGAATTTTTCCAAAATTTTCTAATAAATATTTTCATTAATTTTCTATTTATGTACAATAAGGGCAAAAAGGTAATTTCTACATAACTCCTATCAAAATTCATCAAACAGAGTCATAAAAATTTTTCAGGAGTTGAACATAACATTATATTGACCTTGACAAAGTTTGGGAATTTTATCTCAATCATAAACCTATTTTCACATTTATTTTTTTTTCAAAGTTTAATTATTTCAAAAATTCCAAATAATAGGATTTTTGCTTCCAAAAATCCCATTATTACAATGTGGGGTATAATTCACCCTAATGAGTCTCTGAACTCAATCTAATGGTTTTTGGATGTTCCATATAGGCTTAATACACATTATTTCAAAATTGGCTATTTGCACCCCAAGCCTATATATAACCAACACATGCAAGTGAGTTTACCCAACATGCAGTGGTCCAAGTGTGCTGAAATTTTTACCATACACATATATAGTCCCCAATGATATGCCAGCAAAATTTGGGGCCATTTGAAGCCATAACACTCCATATATTTCATTTAATTACTTTTGTGTATTATGACAAAAACTATAGAAAAAATCTTTCCCAAAAATTCTCAATTTTTGGCAGAGGCTAGATATTCCCTATTTAAGCACATGACCAAAATCTTAGGTCATGTAGACCTCTGGTTTGGCCTGGGCATTAATTTCTCTGCCCTGGCCCAGGACTAGTCCTAGCAAAACAGCCCTACAGGACAGTACACTGCACCAAATGATAAGATTAAGGTGGAAAATTAAAGGTAAGAAGAAGGGATACAAGTTTTATCTTAATTACCAGATCTGAAAATGCCTCTAAAAGACCTAAAATAAGCATGCAATACTACTGTAAAAGTGTGACAACATTTAAATGATTCATATTAATAACATTTATTAAATTCTTTGATAAAAGGGACGGCATCGGGTCATCGTCCCCGATCAGCCAACGACCCAGATCGACTTTTCCTGGGCCGACTTGTCTGTCATTTTTCGGCCAGTTGAGCCACCACCACCGCCGGCGATTGTCGCCATCACCTTCACTGAGGTGGGGGCTAGCGATTCCCGACTGTGAGGCCGCCAGAATTGGCTCCTCCGGCGATCCCGAGCTAGAAGTAAAGCTCGATAAATTCCCACTTTCCTCTCATGGTATCGGGCTCGATTGAGCCCGATGTCTCTCCTAAAGGATCTAGAAAGCTAGTACGGGTAGAGAGGCGGCGAAACAGACCTGAATGGCGGCGAGGTTGGCGGCGGTTGGCCATGGTTGTGCTGCTCCGGCGATCTCCTGCTCAAAACCTCGATTCTCCACCGAATTCTTTGCTCCAGGAGTCGTTCTTTACTTGTTTCCACTCACTGAAGCTAATGGTGTGGTCGGTTTGAGCTGAAGGTGGCTGTATAAGGAGATAATACCAAGGGGGAGCTCGGTTCAAGCTTTGGTGGTATCACCAATGGTGCCAAGTGGCCACCATGCTGCCAAAATGACCTGAAATTCTCTGGGTGGTCGGCCAGCAGCTTTGGACAGAAGGAATGAAGGCCATGTGTCCATCACTCTCTCTTTTCCCTTTCTCTCTCCTCTTTTTGGGTGAATTCCCCAAATTGCCCCTTTGCATGTGCCCTCTCTCTAAAACCAGAGGGGTAGGGGTGGTCTTTGACCACTTGGGCTGATAATGGGCCAAGTTTGGTGGGCTTGGCCCAAGGAGAGTGGGCTTAGCTCTCATTTTCTCCATTAGGTCCATTATGTTGACTAGGTTGACTTTGGAGTTGACTTGGTCAACCATAATGAGTGGGATGACACCACTTGGTGGTCATGGGTCTATTGGCACCACCCAACTTGGTTTGGGTCAATGTGGTGCCCTACTTGGGCTAATTGGGCCTATATGTATAGGTTTGACCATCTTAGGGTTAAGGTTGACTTTGGTCAACTAGGGTCAAAGGGTTGACCTAATGACATGTATTAGGGTCCACTTAGATTATTTTAGGGGTAGGGCAATGTGGTGGGGTCATGGTGTGGCTAGGGTTCCTATTTAGGTAAGTTTGACTTTGGCCCTTTAGTGGGCCCCACATGGCTACAACCCACTCCCTAGGGTCAAACCTAGCTAAATTCCCTATCACCCACCCCATGCCTAACCCAATCTAAGTTAAGGGGTTCTAAGAGTGACATGGGATGTTACATAACGCCCCTGGACTTAGATGTTTCTCTGAATGCCTGCCTTCTTGCTAAGGTGTTGAGTGAACTAATTTCATTCAACACTTCTGTACTTAGCTGTAAATTTCTTTATGAATGCTTTGAGTGAGCCTTCATCACTCAACGCTTCTGACTTTGCTTGTCTTTCTGATGAGGCATTTAGTGAACATGCTTCACTCAATGCTTATGTACTTGGCCAATCTTCTTGAAGAGCGTGTGTTGAGTGAGCTATCCTCACTCAACGCATCAGGACTTAGACATATTCTTCTGTCCATCTCTCCCAAGGCTTTGACTGATCATTGCTCTGTCGACACCTTCTTCTTTGGCATTGAATGAGCTGTCCTTGCTTAATGATTCTGGACTTAGCCAAAATTCCTTGCTTGCCAATGCTGACGCTTTGACAGACTCAGCTATACTCGACGCCTCTTGTTATATGGCGTTGAGTGAACTGCCTTTACTCAACACCTGTGCACTTAGCCGCAATTCTGCCTTGCAAACTGCTGAGCTTTGACTGTCCATCATTTACTTAGCGCTTTTGGAATCTAGCGTTGAGTGAACTGGCTTCACTCAACGCTGTGGACTTAGATGATTTTTAGTATTTCTAGCATCCTTTCTTGGCTTTTGGCATTGAGTGAAAATGCCTGTGGACTTAGACAGATTTCTACCTCTCCACTTTTCTATCTTGTGACCACCTGTCACAAACACTCAGACAACCTGTCTAAACTTATTCCAAGGAACATCCTGCACATGATGAACTTGGAACAACATCAAATACAAATATGCTCTTAGTGTTGATGATGATGCGTCTTAAAATCTAGGGAACATTGAGGGCAATATTCCCAACAATGTCCCCCTATTTGAAGAAGGCAGAACACACAACAATACTAAGAAGCATTTTCTCATAAGGCAAATAAATTTAGAAGCAGCTGTAAGCTTTCTCATACCACTTGAAAATTCAAAGCAGTCTACAACTCTCCTCACTACTTAACACTTAATTGGAGGACTTTTCTCAAACCACTTGAGGGTGGAAACATAATATGTAATGACTCAATATCTCTCTCTTCATATTACTTGAATGTTTCCAAGTAACTTGCACTTACTTAATATGAGGGTGGAAACATAAAATGCAATGGCTCAACATTATTCTCTTCATATTACTTGAATTTTTCCAAGTAACATGCACTTACTTAACATGACTTGTTCATGTCAAGTATTGCTTCCACGTCTCCCCCTCGGCATGTATTGCACACCATCTCCCCTTTTGACATGCTACTGGAATTACTCAGTATTGTAATTGCTCTGCTCAGTATTGCTCAACTCCTCAATTTAGGGTAGAGGGTATTAGGGTATTGCCCACATCTCAGCAATTACACAACAATTGCTCTAAACCCTTTAGGGTTGTATTTCACCCATCTCCCCCTTTTCAGCTTCTTCAAAAAAAGGTTTCCTAATGAGGGAGGTGAGAGCATCATGCACCAGAGAATTTATCTCTCTATCCTAGCCAAAATCTTATATTGATACTACTTGAGAAATTATCCCAGTGATCAAACTACTTGACTAGGAGTCATACCTTTCGTGTTGATACACTGATACAACACATCACTGCAGCCACTTGAGCTAGCTGTTAACATTGTTCCACTTGATCCAATGCCACTCCTTATACCACTTAAGGCTTCTGCAGAATGCAGCTGTAGTAAGGGAGGTGCTGACTTTTCCTCTACTCCTGCATCAACATATCTTTTCAGCAGCAGCAGTGACTTCAGAGCAGCAGCCATCCACTAGAGTTGATCTCCCCCTCAGACTGTGCATAGTTCTGAGGACCTACTGATCAGGTGTGAAGATATTTTATCCACTTTTGCAGCTGCTGGCTGTCTATTAACAGGAAGCTGAACTTGTTCCTACAACTGCTGGATTTGCTCCCGCTCAATTGGAGCATCTACAATCTTCTCTTTACTAGACACTTAAGTCCATCTAAGTCTTGATACCACTTGATATCACTTGAGAGTCTTGATATCAAATGATAGACTTGACAGTCTTGATACCATTTTAGAGTATTATCTACCAGCAAGAAGGGTGAGTTCTACAATAGAAATATTACATGGAGCAACTGAATCTATATCAAGTTCAACATACCCAATTTAAAGTTGAAGGTGTTGAACTTGACCTTATCTAGTGGCTTAGTAAAGATGTCAACCACTTGTTTGTTTGTGAGGACAAACTTAAGACTAATGTCTTACTTCCTCACATACTCCCTAATAATAATACCTAATCTCAATGTGCTTAGTCCTGTTGTGAAAGACAGGATTCCTAACAATGGATATTTCTCTAGTTGACTCACAGAACATGGGAGTTTTACTTATCTTGAGGTTGTAGTCCTGGAGCTGATGTTGGATCCACAATAACTATGCACAACAACTCCCTAGTGATATATACTCTGACTCAGCTATGGAAATAGCCATACTGGTCTGCTTCTTGCTGCTCCAATGACATCCGCCTTCTCCCTTGGAATAGATAAGTTTCATCCTTGCTTTTTCTATCTTCCTTGCACCCTGTGGTGGAGGTGCTTCTTCTCACCTATCTATTTTCTTCTGACTGGGAAGTCAACACTGACATGCCCAGCCTTGCAGTCTCCTTTGGAGAGATTCTTCCTAGATTTGTTGTAATCCTTCTTGTAATGTGAGGAGGAGGAAGATTTGTTCTTCCACTGCTTCCTCTTCATCATTTTCTGGAACTTCTTGAAGAATAGTGACAGTTCACCATCTGATAGCTCATTTCCAGAGGAGCTGGGATCTAAGTTTTCTGACTCTGCAACTCTCCTTGATGGAGAAGGAGTCTTTCCCTTACCTCTTCTTGTGGCTTCAGCTCTAAAGGCCACTGACTTGTCTTTGTCAAGAGAACTGGAAACATCAACTTGAAAGTCTCTTCTTGCTGAGCCAGATCTCTTTCTCTTCTTCAGCAATAAATTTACCTCTGACTCTAGCTATCTGATCAGGATAAGTACGAGAGGGTTCAGTCATGTTTTCATCGGTATACTATTCAAGCCACAATGAACTCTGATTATATTGGTAACCCAGACCGTATTCTCCCCTTGATCACACACAAGGCTGATTAGGAAAATAGGCAGTGTTCATTGTATACCACTGGTGACACATGTCTCTTCTGTATGTCACTTGACTGTTTGAGTTGGCTGTATACCACTTAGACTGTTTGTCTCTTTTGTATACCATCACTGCTTGCACATCATACTCCCCCTTGATCATGGCCATTGCCTTTGTCTTTGATTATTTGCCTTTGCCTTTGATCATTACCATCTCCCATTGCCTTCTCCACCTTTATGACTTCTTCAGTAAGGGAGACTCTTCAGATAGGACAGGGAGGTCTTGACCTGATCTATCTCTTCATCTAGATAGATCACTATCCTTTAAAGTATCTTTAGTCATTTCAATGATACTCTAATTATCTTGATCAGGGAGTTCGGTTGGAATCTCCCCCTCAATCTTAACATTGTCCATGTGGACATTCAGGTCTTCAACATTATTCTTCTGATTTATTCTGTGCTGGAGGTACACTAGGTAAGAATCAAGCTTGTCCAGTAACCTAGTCTGAACTTGCTCCCCATAAAAAGGATCATCTAGCTTGATAGTCTCCCCCTTAATATTTGCACAGATCCTGCCCACAATACCCACTGACTTGGACATTCTTTGCTGCAGGTTTAGAAGATATTGAAACCTGAGCACTCTTATCTCTTTTCGTTTCCTCAGAAGAATCAGACAGCTGAGGATACCACTTGAGAATCTTCTCAGCTGAGGATTGAAGGTCTTTTCAGTTGAGGATCATGTGCCCCTTCTTTACTGCTCCTAGAAGAGCTGCTTCTAGTGATTTCCTTAGTGATGAGTACAACCTGCTTTTTCTTCTCACTTCTTCTCACTATTCTGCTGATATGGCAACAATATTGTGTCCCATCAGTCAGACATCTTAGAGCTTCAATGAATGGATCCTGGTGGTTTGTTTATCCAGTCAGATACAACTTGTAGTTCTTTACCAAAGACTCGTGTACTTTATCCTTCTTCAGGAATGCACACAACATCCTTTTCCTCTTGGGCCGTGGAAGGAGTATCCTTGATGTTCTATATCCATATCCAACTTCCCAACTACAGATCTTAGGTCCATTCCTCACTGGAGTATGATCCTTAAAATAGCTCCTTGTTCCAGTCTTATTCCTAAAACAACCTCTGTCCAAGTACCATATGGGGGTATGAGCACTTGGACTATCCTGCAAACACATATTATTTTACCTTAGGACCCCAAAATGAATTGGGTCCTAGGTTCTTGTTAGCATAAAAATGCACATGTATACCTACACTAGTCCCGTCATGAAGACTCACCCTTTCCCTTGACACACTAGGGTTGTGCCAATAATCTATGACAAAGTGACCCACTTTACAACAACACCAACACTCATGGATGTTATATATCCTCTTCTGAATAGCCTTTGAAGAGTGCAAGCCATCACTAGTTGCTTGTTTAGAGGGGAGTGTTGTAGCCTTTTTCTTATTTCTCTCAGCAAGAATCTGACTAAAGGTGAGCCTGCAAGTAGAAGTACTTGGATTACTCTGAGTTTCATCAACAACAGTCTTCTTTATAGTTGGCATGCAATTAATGGCCTTAGAGATAGCCAAGTCAACCTTACTGACTGACTTACCCTTGGTCTGGGTTTTTGCTAGAAGAGTCTGAGAATAGGCCACTACCTTCTCTTTGAGTGTGGGGGCTGGAGCACCAAATACAAATGGTCCAGGATGAGCCATTTGGACTTCTTTATGAGGAGCCTTAAGTGAACTCAAACCTATGCCCTTCCTTCTTCCATTATAAGATACACTTGTTGTAACACCCATATCCGCCACATAACATATAACAGTAGGTCCGTCCGGGGCCCGACGCCATATACCACAGACAGACCAGTGGGTTACTCAATGAAACCATCCTTCCAATAACATACGTCCTACACAGAGTACATTCTAGCGGAAGAATTTTAAAAGTTACAAAGAAAAGAACCCAAACCAACAGCATGAATGTCCACTAACAACCCAAAATTGGAATGAGCGTACAAATACACAAGTACTTGGCCTTATGACCTTACAAGAGTTTACTTAAATAAATAGTGTCTTCCAAACATCGGCACGCAGGCCGGTCACACATGAATATAACAAGTAAACATTTGCATGGCCTTCGAGGACCGGCTCAGTAACGAGGGCTTCAGCCCGCTATTTGCCACTAGGCTCCGCAGCACCTGCAAGCAACAATCCACCACAACGGTGGCAAAAAAAAGCAACAGTCAGCTAAAGCTGACCAAATTATAACGACCCCACCTCGGATTTAGGGTGGCGGTTCTCCTTCCCTACATTTTATTAGTAAAAGCAAACAGTATAGTGAAAGTACAATATAAACACACTTCACCACAGGCGTAGGCACATACGACCACACACCCCGTGCTCTCAGGGCACTTATACGGTGAAATCGGTCCACCACCGCCCTTAGAACAACAAAGTCGTGAGCTAATAGTCTTTTTCAGCCGAAGCCTAAGACCCTCCCTCTATGCCGTCGGCAGGCCTCTCAAATCGAACCACATAGAGCTGGCACGGTTCCACTCAACTCGTTGCTCACACCACCACAACAATGCAAGTTAACGACACGAGTTAAGCTTCCCCAAATCCTGAACATCGATCAAACAAAAGTACATAACCCGGTTATGCACAAGGTTCCTCCCAGGACATCAAAACGGCAGAACTTCGCTTCTGCCCAGATTTCCAGGTGCACCTTGGAGATAATCCCCAAGGCTCCCTACCGCAATCTACCGCACAGAAAACCCAAAAACATCCATCGACACAGAGTCTTCTCTGACCATTCATGCATAATGAAACATCACTGATCCAGACCAACTTGTCCGGGTAGGCTTCACACACCATGCCTATGTCCGTACTTTGATTCCGGACTCTACATGCAAAACAACGGGGACTATTCATGTCTACCCGAAGGAATACCTCGCACTCGCCGCATACTCGCGAGAGCGAACTTCCTATGCAAAAAGGAAAGAGGAATTCACATGTACAAGAAGAGAATCGTTACCCTTGAAGTTATCTTCGGCGCCATGAAGATCTAGTCAGATGGAAAGCACCGCAATGACCTCGCCTTCACGGATCTAGACTCGGATCGAGAATCGGGGCTTCGAAGCTTCTCCGACAGCTGGATTTCTTCTTCCCCTTCCTCCTTTCTCTCCCCTCTCTCCAAGGTTTTAGAAAGAGAATTCTTGATGGGAAATGAGGGTTTCAACCTCCCATTCCCGACCTTATCTCTGCAAGGACCAAGCAGGGCCCTTGGATCCCAAAAGAAGGAAACGCACGGCCACGATTCACACTTAAAATCAATTTACTAGGTCGAACACGGCTTGTGACACGCCCATGTCCAAGGCTGTGTTCCACACTCGGCGTAATCCAGAAAATACAGAACAGGACATGGGCTTAGACACGCCTTTATCATAATTGACACGCCCATGTCAGACAGTACACACCCGTGTTTCGGGGCGTGTTCCTCAATCAACACAGGACCAAAAAATCCTGAAAAGGACACGGCCCTGTGACATGCCCGTGTTACAGGCCGTGTGCCAGACACACCCTGGGACACGCCCGTGTCCCAAGCCGTGTAACTCTCTCCACGCAGCCCGACAAACAGCCCGAGCAGGATACGACCCTGGACACGCCCATGTCTCAGACCATATTCTCGAACTCCAAGGATCGTCGACTGCATTTCAGCAACCACGCGGAAAATTGTCCAACCTGAGCACGACACGACCTTGGACACGCCCGTATCCCCGGCCGTGTGGCCCTTACCAGGACCCAAACTTGGCTTAAACGCTGCCCGTTCCTCTTTTGAGTTTCAGGGCGTTACAATTCTCCCCCTTGTAAAATTATTTCTTCCCGAAATTATAGAAAGGAAAAGAAAGTACTCAAACTTAAATGGTACCCGAGAAGAAGAGCTCGAGATACTCTTCGAGCATGGTCTGCTCTCGCTCCCACAAAATCTCCTCACGATCGTAGTTGTCCCATCGGACTTTGACCATCCTTATGTCTTTGTTACGCAGTCTCTTGACTTCTGAGTCCTCAATGCGAACGGGCTTGACCTTCGTTGTCAACCCAACATCAACCGGTACTTGATCGACCACAATCACTTGCGAAGGCTCTTGCACCGCCTTCCGCAACACCGATATGTGGAATACGTCGTGTAGACCACTCAGTTCCACTGATAGCTTTAGTCAATAAGCTGCTTTACCAATTCACTCCATAACTTCGAACAGTCCAAGGTACCTCGGGCTCAACTTATTCAAGCGTCGTAACTAGGAGACACCATTGAACGGCTTAATCTTCAGATACACCCAGTCGCCAACAGCGAACTCAACGTTCTGATGCTTGACATTATAGTATTTAGCCTACCTGTCCCGAGCGATCAACAATCGTTCTCGAATAGTTCATATCAACAAAGTGGTGTCTTCAACCTCTTGACGTTTGTACAGCTTCGACTCACCCGTTTCCAACCACGACAACGACGTGCGACATTTTCTACCATATAAGGCCTCAAAGGGCGCCATTTGAATGCTCGCTTGGTAGCTATTGTTATAAGAAAATTCCACCAAGTACATGTGATCTTCCCACTGCTTCCCGAAATCCAAGACACACATGCGAAGCATGTCTTCCATCATCCTGTTGACTCTCTCGGTCTGACCATCCGTCTGCGAAAGAAAGGCCGTGCTGAAACTCAGCTTGGTTCCCAACATTTGTTGCACCAACCTCCAGTTATTAGACGTGATCCTTCCTTTTCGGTCACTCACGATGCTGCGGGGCACACCATGTAGTCAAACAATGTTATCCACATAGAGTTTTGCCAGTTTATCCACCGAATCATCCTTCCTATTCAGAATGAAGTGCGACACCTTCGTCAATCGATCTACGATCACCCAGATGACGTCGTTCCCCTTCTACAATCTTGGCAAACCATGCACAAAATCCATAGAAATATCATCAAACTTCCACTCCGGGATAGGCAAGGGCTTCAAGAAACCTCTGGGCTTCTGTCACTCCGCCTTCACCAAGGCGCACGTTTGATACTTCGCCAAGTAAAGTGACACGTCCTTCTTAAGTCCTGTCCACAAGAACAACTTCTTCATATCATGATATATTTTCGTGCTCCCTGGGTGAATCGAGTACTTGGTATGATGAGCCTCGTACATCAATTCCTCCCACAGATTATCCACATTTGGGATGCACAGACGGCTGTCCTTCCATAACAATCCATCAACAACATCAAATTGGAAATTTGACCCATCCAATGTCTCATCCATGATTTGATTCATGTTGCTATCCAAATCCAGAGCTCGCAAATCCGATCAGCCAGGTCATACTGCACTTCTGTCCAATTCAATTGGGCTTCAACACTCATCTGCTTGTTAACACAAGAGATCTCTAATGGATCTAGCTCCTGATGCACCAGCACGAACTGCCTTAACCACCTGAATATCAAACCTTAAAGTCTTGCTCGACCCTTTTAAGCCTGCAAATGTCGTCTCTCAACCAGTTCCCAATTTGACCTCCTTGCGATTGTAATCAATGTATGCCTGCTGCTCCGAGAGCCAGTCCATACCAAAAATCACGTCAAACTCTACCAGCGACAGTAACGACGCTTGCAAGTCAAACTCCTGACTCCCTATCTGTATCTTTACGCCACAGACTCTATCCGCGCGCATTGAACACCCATTAGGTAACAACACATCCAATTTGTCCTTTGCCATCGAAGTGGGTACTCCGATGCACGATATAAATCCTTTGGACAAAAAGGAGTGTGAAGCTCCCGTATCAAAGAGTGCTCTCGCCGGATTATCAAAAATCAAAACAAAGCTTAGTACAAGCAGTAATAAGCTAACATGCACAAGGTAACAAGTATTTAAAGCTAAGCTGCCATAAATTTAAACCGTACCTGTCACCACATCAGCTTGCTTTATGACCTCCTGTTGGCCAAGATTGTAATCCCTAGGCTGGGTTAGAGTATAGTGGGATGCGGTTGACTCCAGCGCTTTGCCCTTCTCCTCATACGTTGCTCCCGACTTCCTTTCGGACTTTGGGCGTCCGCTCCAGCAATCTCGGGCATAGTGTCCCGACTTTCCACAATTATAGCATGTGCCCGGGGTTCAGCCTGTAGTCGCCCCGGATATACCAGAAGAAGGGGTTGGACCCGAAGTCCTAGCCTTCTTATTCCATTTACGGAACACAGATTTTGAGGAGTTCGGCATTTTGAACTCTGTCCACTTTGCACTAGAGTCTTTCTTCGCTTGCACATTCCTCAGATCCTTCTCCAAAGACTGTGCCGTATTGTCCAGGGTCAAGAAGCCCTGCGTCATAGGCCCCGAGAGCAGTAGCCTTAAGTCATCCCTCAGACCCTCATAAAACCGATTTGTCTTACGCTCCTCATCAGCGAATGTAGCTAGCGTACCTACCCAACCGTGTAAATTCGTGGAGGTACTCATCCACACTACTCTCTCCTTGTGTCAACTTCTAGAATTCGTTCTCCATTGCGATCCTCTGAGCCGAGGGGAGGTACCTTGCCTAGAATAGTCTCGAAAATTCTTCCATCGAGACGTCTGTGAGCTGCCTTCCCCCCAAGTGGTTTAGCTCTAAAACTTCCCACCATAACCTTGCATCGCCATCCAATAATAAAGTGGCTATGGTCGTCTTCTACCACTCCCCCGTCTCCATAGCTGTCAAGACTCTCTTTACTCGGGAGAGCCAATCCTCAGCTTGAGATGGGGTTCCCGTCCCCGAGAACACCGGAGGATTGAAGCCCATAACATGTTTGAGCTGCTTTTCAGCCACTCTTCTCGGTATCAACGGCTCCACCATCACTTGCTACACCCTTCTCGGTTCCTCCGCTTGAAGCGTACCTGCTCCACTGCAGGGGTAGGCTGTTGCATTTGCCTTGCAGGCTGGGCATTTATCATAACGAACAACGCTTCAACCACCAATCTTATGGTTTCTACCAAAGGAGGTGTTGTAGGCACATCATTTAGTGCGCTATTTGCCTCAGAATACGGGTGTTCTGAAGGCCCTGCACCACTCCTGGTAACCTATAGATGTAAAAAACACCGTTAAGTGACCGAACAATATTGCAAAAAGCAATTGTAGGAACACACAGGTTCCTCAAACATGTGTATTTTCATTCTTAAGTGGACATTCATGGGTTCTTTTTATGTTATAATGATGAAGCACACACATGTGCTCACCACCCCTTAAAAGAATTTGCCCACAAATTCATTTAAGGATGACCGAAACCGGTAGTCTGATACAAAATTATAACACCCATATCCGTCACATAGAATATAGCAGTAGGTCCGGCCGGGGCCCGACGCCATATACCACAGATAGACCGGTGGGTTACTCAATGAAACCATCCTTCCAATAACATACGTCCTACACAGAGTACATTCTAGCAGAAGCATTTTAAAAGTTGCAAAGAAAAGAACCAAAGCCAACAATATGAATGTCCACTAACAACCCAAAATAGGAATGGGCGTACAAATACACAAGTACTTGGCCTTATGGCCTTACAAGAGTTTACTTAAATAAACAGTGTCTTCTAAACATCGGCACGCAGGCCGGCCACACATGAATATAACAAGTAAACATTTGCATGGCCTTCGAGGACCGGCTCAGTAACGAGGGCTTCAGCCCGCTATTTGCCACTAGTCTCCGCAGCACCTGCAAGCAACAATCCACCACAATGGTGGCAAAAAAAAGCAACGGTCAGCTAAAGCTGACCAAATTATAACGACCCCACCCCGGATTTTGGGTGGCGGTGCTCCTTCCCAGCATTTTATTAGTAAAAGCAAACAGTATAGTGAAAGTATAATATAAGCACACTTCACCACAGGTATAGGCATACACGACCACACACCCCGTGCTCTCAGGGCACTTACACGGTGAACTCGGTCCACCACCGCCCCTAGGATGGCAAAGTCGTGAGCTAATAGTCTTTTTCAGCCGAAGCCTAAGACCCGCCCTCTATTCCATCTGTAGGACTCTCAAACCGAACCACATAGAGCGGGCACGGTTCCACTCAACTCGTTGCTCACACCGCCACAACAATTCAAGTTATCGACACGAGTTAAGCTTCCACAAATCCCGAATATCGATCAAACAAAAGTACATAACCCGGTTATGCACAAGGTTGGTTCCCAAGCCATCAAAACGGCAGAACTTCACTTCTGCCCAGATTTCCGGGTGCACCTTAGAGATAATCCCCAAAGCTCCCTGTTGCAATCTACCGCGTAGAAAACCCGAAAACATCCATCGACACGGAGTCTTCTCCGACCATTCATACATAATGAAACATCACCGATCCAGACCAACTTGTCCGGGTAGGCTTCACACACCATGCCTATGTCTGTACTTTGATTCAAGACTCTACATGCAAAATAACGGGGGCTATTTATGTCTACCCGAAGGAATACCTCACACTCGTCGCATACTCACGAGAGCGGGCTTCCTATGCAAAAAGGAAAGAGGACTTCACATGTCTAAGAAGAGAATCGTTACCCTTGAAGTTCTCTTCGGCTCCATAAAGATCTAGTCGAATGGAAAGCACCACAACGGCCTCGCCTTCACGGATCTGGACTCGGATCGAGAATCGGGGCTCCGAAGCTTCTTCGGCTGCCGGATTTCTTCTTCCCCTTCCTCCTTGCTCTCCCCTCTCTCCAAGGTTTTAGAAAGATAATGCTTGATGGGAAATGAGGGTTTCAACCTCCCATTCCCGGCCTTATCTCTGCAAGGACCAGTCAGGACCCTTGGATCCCAAAAGAAGGAAACGAACGGCCACAATTCGCACTTAAAATAAATTTACTAGGTCGAACACGGCTTCTGACACGCCCGTGTCCATGGCCGTGTTCCACACTCGCCATAACCCAAAAAATACAGAACAGGACACGGGCTTAGACATGCCCGTGTCACAATTGACATGCCCGTGTGAGACAATACACGCCCCTGTTTCGGGGCGTGTTCCTTAATCAACACAGGACCAAAACATCCCGAAAAGGACACGGCCCCGTGACACGCCCATGTCACAGGCTGTGTGCAAGACACGACCTGGGATACGCTAGTGTCCCAGGCCATGTAACTCTCTCCACATAGCCCGACAAATAGCCCGAGCAGGATACGGCCCTAGACACACCCGTGTCTCAGGCCGTGTTCTCGACCTCCAAGGATCGTCGACTGCATTTCGTCGACCACGCGAAAAATTGTTCAACCCGAGCATGACATAGCCCTTGACACGCACGTGTCCCAGGCCGTGTGGCCCTTACTAGGACCCAAACTTGGCTTAAACGCTGCCCGTTCCTCTTTTGAGTTTCGGGGTGTTACACTTGTACTCTTATAAGGAGAATTCGCATTCTTCTAGTGACCATACATGTAGTCTTGGTCACACCTATTGAAAGGGAGGATTACCTTGTGAAAGGTGGCTTGAGACACTACATGAGCCTTTCCTTTCCCTTTGGAATGGGCAACTCTAGAATTCCACTTAGACCCTAAATATCCCTTATCTTTTTGAGAGGTAAAGGAGTCAATTAGTGGTAACACTATTTTGGGCTTACTAAAATCATCCACAATCTTTCTCTCCTTTAGGAGTTTCTCTTCAAGATCCAAGATGATCTTGTTCTTCTGGCTTATGGTCTTAATTTGGATGATTGAGATGACCTTTAGTTGACTGACTTCCCTTATTTTTTATTCTAAAAAAGATGCTGAATCAGATGGCTGGGAAGCAGCTAGCTGTAGGGAGATAATCTCCTCAGCCTACTTCTTGGCCAACTTCTTGCTTATTTTCAAAGCATCCAGAATTTCACCATACTTGTCAATCAATTGATTGCCATCTTCCTCAGACTCAGATTCATATCCATCACTGGATGAAGATGCTTCTGAATTGGGACTAGTCTCATATCCAGTTACAGAAGAGGATCTAGATAGGGATTGTACCTTGTTTGGACCAGGCTGATTCAGGCAGGATTCTTCATCTGACATTGTCATCAGCCCATAATAGCTAATGTCATCTTCATCCTCCTCAGAGTCACTGTCTGAATATGATAGAGGCCCCCTGATCTCTAACCTTGTATCTGTATTGACATCATCATCATCACTATCACTAAACATAGAGGACAATGGGACTCTGATTCCTATCCAAGCAGCTGGATGGTCTTCATGTGCTTCAGCAACATCAAACAACCCAGTCTCATTATAGTTCACACCTGAATCCATAAGTACAAACCTTTTAGCTATCCTTTGAGATCTACTCAGACTATTAAGTCTTTTTTGAGCAACCTCGTTCTAATACCACTTGAAAGTCTTTAGTTTCAAGGATAGGTAACACCTAGGGGTGAATAAGTTTCTTAGTCTTTTATGACTATCTTTTCTTTTGGTGTGTTGTGATTTAGTTATATTTTGCTTTCAAGACAATCACACAAAGCACACATAAGATTTATAGTAGTTACCCAGATTATGGGTACATCCACTATCCCTCCCACCTTTCTAACAACATGTTAGACAAGGCACTTCTCCAAATCTCAGCTCCAAAGAGCTTACAACATAGATCCCGTAGGATATCTCAGTCTCTTCCAAGACCTACCTAAGGCACAAAGCCCTACCTCAGAGCAAGCTTGCTCCTACAGCTCAGTGATCCAAAGATCACATACCTCAGACTTGAGCACAAGTCCTACACTCATGCTAGGAGGATAGCCGACCACTTTGAGAGAATGACTCGCCTATACCTTAGGCACAAAGGCCCTACCTCAGATCCACAAAAGGATCCTACCTCAGGCCTAAAGGCACTACAAATCAGAGAGAATGACTCTCCTACAACTCAGGCACAAAGGCCCTACAACTCAGATCCAAGACTGGATCCTACCTCAGGCAAGCTGCCCTACCACTCAGATCCACAACTGGATCCTACCTCAGCCTTTATAAAATAGGCCTACAACTCAGATCCAAAGGATCCTACAGAAAGAAAGAGTTTGTTGTTGTTGAATTGACTCCAAAGAAATATTCTCTGAGCCTGCCTTCCTGGATGAAGAATAACTCAACCCTAACTTTGACTCCAGAGAGATGATTTTCTGAGCCTTTTTCTTCTTGAACTAAGACATCTTAATCCTATTTTCTTCACAACAATAAGATTGTTGATCTTCAAGTTGACTTGGCTTGTGCTGAGAAGTACCTTGCAGTGAACTGCTTCTTATTGAACTGATAAAGAGACTCAGTCCTAACTTCTTCTTCTTCACAACTCTAGAAAGTATTCGTCAGGGTTGATCTGCCAAGGCTAAGAAGATGATGCAGTTAGGGCTTGTCTTACTGCTTTTACTTACTCCGAGATTTTCTCTGAACTTGCTGTTGAAGGTGCTTATCACAACAACTATCTTGTATCGACTTTCAGATCAGCTGCAGCTAGGGTTTGGCCTTGGCTGCTTCTTCTTCCTCAGAGAATTTCTCTGAACTTGCTGTTGAGAAATGATTCTTCAGTTCTCTTTATCTTCAACAACCAACTGTCTGTAAATCACAAATTAACTATAGAGCGAGTTTACCAAGCTCTGCAACTTCTTGGAACTCAGAAATAAGGCTTTTTGATCTTGTTGTTCCAGGTAAGAAATGACAACAATTATCATATATCAACAGATCTACTGCAGCTCGGGTTAGATCTAGCTGTTTCTTTTTCCTCAGAGAATTTCTATGAACTTGTTGTTGATGATGTTGATTACAATAGCTAATTTGTTGAACTCTCAGATCAGAAGTTAGAACTTCTCCTTCCAGCTCTGCAACAAAGGCGAGAGAAAGAAGATGAAGTCCCGACTTTTCCAAAAGTTAATTTACTATTATCTGATCTGTCCTTCTTATCTTCCGCCATCCAACGACTACTTGCGCAGTGAGGCACACCATAGTTGACAGCTGTAACTAATCTTTATCTACAAAATTCATACTGTAGACCTGCGGTGCCGTTTGTCATCTACTGTAGCTTTCCCGCAATAATTTGAAATTTTGATGACTCATGCTGATGTCAACATCTGTAGACTTAGATAAATTCTCAGTTTCATCCTAGGCATTGAATGCGTTGAGTGAATGACCTTCACCCATCGCAAACACCCTTAGTCGGAATAACTACACTTCCAAATGTTGAGTGCATTGAGTGAATAGCCTTTACTCATTGCTTTTGTCCTTAGAAAATCTCTCTGCTCATTAGGCATTGAGTGCGTTGAGTGAGCCTTCATCACTCAATGCCAACTTGACTTGGCCAAATTCTGCCCTGCTAGGCGTTGAGTGCGTTGAGTGAATCTTCATCACTCAATGCTTCTATACTTGGCCAATTTCTTCTGCGATGCCAGGCGTTGAGTGCATTGAGTGAGCCTTCATCACTCAACGCCCCTGGACTTAACTGCTTGTCTGAACGCCTGCCTTCTTGCTGGGGTGTTGAGTGAACTGGCTTCACTCAACGCTTCTGTACTTAGCCACAACTTTCTTTATGAATGCGTTGAGTGAGCCTTCAACAATCAACGCTTCTGCCTTTGCCTGTCTTTTTGATGAGACATTGAGTGAACTGGCTTCACTCAACGCTTATATACTTGGCCAATCTTCTTGATGAGCTTGCATTGAGTGAGTTGTCCTGACTCAACGCATCAGGACTTATACAAATTCTTCTCTCTATCACTCCTTAGGCTTTGACTGATCATTGCTCTGTCGACGCCTTCTTCTTTGGCATTGAGTGAGCTATCCTCACTCAACAATTCTAGACTTAGCAAAAATTCCTTGCTTGCCAATGCTGACGCTTTCACAAACTCAGCTATACTCGACGCCTCTTGTTATATGGTATTGAGTGATCTGCCTTCACTCAACACCTATGGACTTAGCCGTAATTCTGCCCTGCAAACTGCTGGGCTTTGACTGTCCATCCTTTACTCAGCGCTTTTTGGAAACTGGCATTGAGTGAACTGGCTTCACACAATGCCTGTGGACTTAGACGATTTTTAGTCTTTCCAGCATCCTTCCTTAGCTTCTGGCATTAAGTGAACTGACTTCACTCAATGCCTGTGGACTTTGACAGATTTCGGTCTCTCCACTTTTCTACCTTGTGACCACCTATCACAAACACTTAGACAACCTATGTAAACTTGTTCCAAGGAACATCCTGCATATGATGAACTTGAACAACATCAAATACAAATATGCTCTTAGTGTTGATAATGATGCCTCTTAAAATTTAGGGAACATGAAGGGAAATATTCCCAATAATCTTCCCCCTATTTGAAGAAGGCAGAACACACAATAATACTAAGAAGAATTTTCTCATAAAGAAAATAAATTTAGAAGCAGCTATAAGCTTTCTCATACCACTTGAAAATTCAAAGTAGCTCATAGAGCTCTCACTACTTAACACTTAAGTGGAGGACTTTCCTCAAACCACTTGAGGGTGGAAACATAATATGCAATGGCTCAACATTGCTCTCTTCATATTACTTGAGTGTTTCCAAGTAACATGCACTTGCTTAACATGAGGGTGGAAACATAAAATACAATGGCTTAACATTGCTCTCTTCATATTACTTGAATGTTTCCAAGTAACATGCACTTACTTAACATGACTTGGTCATGCCAAGTATTGCTTCGACGTATCCCCTGGGTATGTATTGTACACCATCTACCCTTTTGATATGCCACTGGAATTACTTAATATAGCAATTGCTCTACTCAATATTGCTCAACTCCTCCCTTTAGGGTAGAGGGTATTAGGGTATTGCCCCACATCTCAACAATTGCATAACAATTGCTTTAAACCCTTTAAGGTTGTATCACACCCACCTCCCCCTTTTTGGCTTCTTCAAAAAAAAAATTTTCCTAATGAGTGAGGTGATGGGATAATGCACAAGAGAATTTCTCTCTCTATCCTAGCCAAAATTCTGTGTTGATACTACTTGAGAAATTATCCTAGTGATCAAACTACTGACTAGGAGTCATACCTTTTGTGTTGATACACTGATACAACACATCATTGTAGCCACTTGAGCTAGCTGCTAACATTATTCCACTTGTGCCAATACCACTCCTTATACCACTTAAGGCTTCTGCAGAATGCAGCTGTAGTAAAGGAGGTGCTGACTTTTCCTCTACTCCTGCATCATCATATCTTTACAGCAGCAGCAGTGACTTCACAACAATAATACTCCACTAGGGTTGATCTCCCTCTCAGACTGTGCATAGTCCTGAGCATATGCTGATCAGTTGTGATGATCTTTGATCCACTATTGTAGCAGTTGGCTGCCTCTTAACAGGAAGCTGAACTTGTTCCTGCAACTGCTGGATTTGCTCCCCCTAAATTAGAGCATCTGCAATCTTCTCTTTACTGGACACTTAAGTCCATCTTATTCTTGATACCACTTGATATCACTTAAGAGTTTTGATATCGAATGACAGACTTGATAGTATTGATACCATTTTGGATACTTATCTACCTGCAAGAAGGGTGAGTTCTGCAATAGAAATATTACATGGAGCAACTAAAGCTATACCAAGTTTAACATACCCAATTCAAACTTGAAGGTGTTGAACTTGATTTCATCTAGTGGATTGGTAAAGATGTCAACCACTTGTTTGTCTGTGAGGACAAACTCAAGACTAATGTCCATACGATATGTTGAATCCTGATCACTGGATTTGAAGGGATGAATAGAGTAGTCCAATGCTTAGAGTCGTGTCTCCTTATGGGTAGTAGTGTGGGACTAGTATGATGTATAAGGTGGCTTGCCACCTGTGATAATGATTAACCCCTAAGTTCTTTGAAGCATGGGAACATGAAAGGGTGTATGGGCGCGAGTATTTGACCGCACTGAATCGATGTGTTGATAAGGGTCTCAGCGTGGAGCCCTTGAGTGCATTTGCGTACTGGATTATTAATAATGAGAAGGGACTCAGTTGAAGCCCTTGGATGTTTAATGGCATGACCATGTGAATTGACATGCATTGTGAGTTGACACGTTGTCTCATATTCCTGGGTTAAGGATAGTGTGGCAGGTCTATGAGCTCGCTAGCCGTCACACCAACAGGAGTTGACAGATAGACTTTGGGCGGTTGGGCTTGGTACTCAGTGCTCATTCCTGGGGCTCCTTCCTTGTAAAGTGGATGGTTGGGCTTAGTCCTTTGGTGATACGTTCCCAGAGGCTCCTTTAGTGCCACACCGATAGGCTAGTTTGGTCTGTGTTCTTGACGCACATCTACCTGAGACCCCTCTGAGCCGTAGTAGGCATATGCCTTGTTGTTATGTTTTTAGCATTGAGGCGTACGGAGGCCTAGGCCTGGTAGTGTGGGTGCCAAGTAGTAGATACGCCCTCTCTATTATCACCGTCTGGCCACGACGGATGAAGCCTGAGAGGTTAGCTACCTGCTCGAAAAGTGGGAACTAAAAGACTGTGTTGACATAACAGTGTGCGTGTGTGAGCATGAGTGAGTCATCATGTTGTATTCATAACATTGCATTACATTACACAAGATCCTTATCATTTAAGTTTGTATGGGCACTCTTATATGATGAGTTACTTATTATTAAGCCGATTCTTAACTTATAAATCTATATAGGCATTTTTATAAGTTAAGTTATATTTCTATCAAAGAATTAGATATGTTGTGGTTGAATGATATTATACTCTTACTTAATTGTTATAGTGGAATGATGCTATTAATGTTATACACTACTACTCTTACAATTCATGATATGCAGAGATATGCCACCTGCTTTTACTTACTGCATATATATATAGTACTTGTTCCTCTTTCTCTCACCCGGTGCCTAAAAGCCACCGGGGTGAGAAGATGTGATAACCACTTAGTCGTTATGACTAGCGGTTGCTACGTCTACTATTTTAGGAGGAAACCCAACAGATAGAGTAGCAACAACAGGTTATGTAGAGGCCAGCCAGACCAGGGCGACAGAACCTGATACGATGATACTCTCATTGCTGTTGGTGACTGATGTGAGTTTAGAGAGACTTTTATTATAGCCCTTTGGGCAGTTATGTACTCTGATATTAAAGAAGTGTTGTAACTTCTTATCATTGATGTACTTATTTGGACTTATACCAGTGTGGATTTGACTTCTGTTTATATTCTTTATGTTGGGTTGGCATGAATGATATTGGTTAGCCGGTAGAATAGGCGTCTTGTAGTACCAGTTGACTCGTGGGTTGGCGCTACCGCATGGAGGCTGTTTTGGGCAAAAGACTCCCCTCGATCGTGTGTTATGTCCGGGAAGGGGGGAGGGGTCTTACAAGGGTATCAGCTTGCAACGATTCTGAACTAAAGAAGTCATTAAACAATGGTTCCACCCCCACTTGATTGGTCAGTTTGAGGACAAACCTATATAGCGGAAGCAGTGGTGTGCCCATGTGTAATTCACATTAAGTATGTCCAGTTGGTACCCTACGATTAGCCAACCTGACCTTAGGTTTATACCTTTATATGTAGGTTCCAGTGTGCGTAGAGCCAGTAGTGGGCACTCCAACCCCTTCTATCCCTACTTAATTTCAGCAGTCAGAATTGAGATAGACCCTCAAAGAAATTTTAGTTGCGTTTAGATCTCAGCAGGCCCCGGTGTAGCAACAAGCCCCGGGTTCTAACTGGCTGAGTACCTTTCGAGCCCTCTCCTTGCCTGCTTATCATGGGACGGAATTAGCTGTTCGTAACGAAGAATGTCTAGATACTGTGCAAGAACTGATGGCTAGAATCAGATGTCCAACCAGTATGGTTGTCACCTTAGTTGTATCAGTCCAGGAATCGCACGCAAAGAGATGGTGGAAGTCCCTCATGGGCTCCACTTTTTAAGGACGTGTATATACTGACATCAACTGGAATGAATTTTTTGATGCCTTCTTAGTGCATTTCTTCCTTCCACAGCTCGTGATGAGCTCGAAGAAAGGTTTCTGCAATTGAAACAAGGATCCAAGTTAGTGACAAAATATCAACAAGAGTTTCAACATCTTGCAAGATTTGCCGACTCCTATGATTTGGATGACCGTGGGTACGCAAAACAGTTTTACAAAGGCTTGCAAGATACCCTAAGGTAGGCACTTTTGTTTATAGTGACACGAGCTTGGCAGAGATAATTGATATGGCAAAAAGGTTGGAGGCGGATCACTTGGGAGTCTAGGCTAGTAGTAAAAGACCCGTCAAGGGCGTGATGGAAATAGGTCCCTGCTATAGGAGGAGACAAATTATTAGAGGTGGAAGAGGAAACCAAAGAGGTGGCAAACGCTTCCACCAGAATTTTAGGATGGAACGCACGACCCCACACCCAGCGTTGCCTCCACCTCCACTATTCCAACCTCACCAACAACCAGGAGGACCATTTAGGCAAGTATGTTATTAGTGTAACTAGTCGAGCCACATCTGGCGTTATTGCTTACAGTTAGGTGGAGATGCTCCCCCTGTCGCTCCTCTGCCAGCTCCGCAAGGACGAGGACAAGTTCGTGGCCGAGGCCGAGGACCACAAGGGAGGAACCCTAGACCTGCTAGAGAACATATGTTCGCTCTAGACATGACTTAAGAGCGAAACCCTCAGGATGTGATTGCAAGTATGTCGTAATTTGTTAAATACGTTATGAACATTCATCCTTAGATTGCCTAAAATCGTGCGGAAATCTTGCTGAAATTTTTATAATTGATACTTAGGCACCGTGATTGTTAGTGAAAGACAAGCCCACACCCTATTTGATACCAGTGCCATTCATTTGTTTGTCTCGGCGGACTTTGTGAATGATTTAAATGGCGTGCAATACTTCACTAGTATCACGCGGAGAGTACGCCTCCCAGACGGCTCCGAGATGACGTCGTCCGCCAAGTGCGACCTTGAAGTCTATATTGGAGAAAATATTTCTTATTCTGGGCATGACATGGTTGGATTGGAACCATGCTAGGATTGATTGTGCAGCAAAGAAAATCACTTTAAGGCATGGAGACTCTGAAGTCATTTTCCAAGGTATTAGATTCACACCCCAAATGTTGTTGTCTTCAATTCAGGACCTTAAGGCCCATATGAGCGGGAATTAGGTGTACATGATGTGCTTTGAACTAAAAGAGATTGCAACGAGCATGAAAGATGTACGGATAGTGCGGGATTTTCCTGAGGTATTTCCCGAGAAGTTGTCAGGATTACCGCCACATAGAGAAGTGGTCTTTCAAATTAAACTAGTACTAGGTGCCAAGCCCATCTCTCGGACCCCTTATAAAATGGATCCAAAGGAACTCACTGAGTTTAGGGTTCATTTACAAGAGTTAGTAGAATCAGTGTTTGTTCGTCCTAGCTCATCACCCTGGGGAGCCCCTATTTTGTTCATTAAGAAGAAGGATGAGTCACTACGGTTGTGCATAGACTATCGGAACTCAACTGACTGACAGTGCGGAACACCTACCCTTTACTCCGGATCGACGAGTTATTCGATCAGTTGGTGGGAGCATATTGGTTTTCCAAGTTTGATTTGCGCTAGGGTACTATCAGTTGAGAATACAAGAGGAAGACATTCCTAAAACAGCGTTTAGCTCGAGATACGGTTTATACGAGTTCACGATGATGCCATTTGGGCTCACTAATGCCCCTTCTGCATTCATGAGTTTGATGAATAGGGTGTTTGAGCAATATTCGGATGTCTTTGTCATCATTTTGATCGATGACATTTTGGTCTACTCGAATTCAGAAGAAGAACATGCTGAACACTTGGCCTTAGTTTTGAAGAAATTAAGAGAGCACTCATTGTTTGCTAAGTTCAGTAAGTGTGAGTTTTGGCCCCGAGAGGTTGCTTTCTTGGGTCATGCATTAGTGGTGCTGGATTAGCAGTAGACGACCAAGGTGCGTTCCGTGAAGGAATGGTCGCCTTTGAAGTCAGCGGCTGATGCATGAAGCTTTCTTGGACTTGCGGGGTATTACCGCAAGTTTGTGGAGAGATTTTCAAAGATAGCCCTCCCTCTCACTGCCCTAACAAAGAAGGGTGTGCCATATGAGTGGACACCTCAGTGTGAGGATGCATTCTAAAACTGAAGGACCGACTTACCTCCGTACCGATCCTATCCCTTCCATCCGGGAAGGAAGGATTTTTCAGGTTTACACCAATGTGTCCTATCAAGGCATGGGCGTAGTGTTGATGAATAATGGGCATGTGATTGCTTACGCTTCGAGATAGTTGAATAACCATGAGGTAAATTACCCAGTGCATGATTTGGAATTAGGAGTAGTGGTGTTCGCCTTAAAGGTTTGGAGACATTATTTATATGGGTCCACTGCGAGATCTTCTCGGACCACAAGAATTTGAAATATGTTCACACTCAGAAGGAGTTGAAATTAAGGCAGCGACGTTGGTTAGAATTTTTGTTTGACTATGAATTTACGTTGAACTACCACCCCGGTAAGGCAAACTCCGTAGTTGACGCACTAAGTAGGATGGTACCAACATCGAGCCCCGAGTCGCGTATGATGGCTATGGAATTGTCTCAAGTGCTCGAGGAGAAGGAAATTACGGTAGTAAGAAAGAATCATTTTGAGACATACAGAATACTTGGCTGCCTTGAGTATAGTATGCAACATCCGTGAGCGGATCCGGGCAGATCAAGAGAAGGATGCTGTTCTAGCCTCTATGTTTAAGGTAATTGAGAATGGGTCTGCCGAAGGATATGATTTGAAGGAAGGCCTTCTCCATTTCCATGGCAAGCTCTATATTCCCAAGGGCGACAGAATCCGGGAATACATCTTGAGAGAGGCATATTGTAGCACGTATTCAGTGTATCCTGGAATTGCCAATATGTATAATGACTTACAGAAGACCATGTTCTGGCCAGGGATGAAGAGAGCTGTTAATTATTACGTTATACATTATGAGTCTTGTCAAAGGGTGAAGGTGGAGTGTAAGATCCCGGGAGGATTATTACAGTCATTATCCATCCCCGAGTGGAAGTTCGAGGATATCTCCATGGATTTTTCCACGGGTTGCCTCGCTCGTGCTCTAGGAATGATTCAGTTTGGGTAATTGTGGATCGCCTGACGAAGGTTGCCAGGTTCATTCCAATGAGAAAAGGGTCGCATGTTGATTTTTTGGTGTTTTTCTTTGTGGAACAGTTTGTACGGTACTATGGAGTGCCCAAGACAATCGTCTCTGATCGCGATGGTTGATTCACTTTCAAGGAATGGAGGGAAGTTCAAGCAAACATGGGCTCTCGCCTTACCTTTAGTAAAACTTTTCATCCTCAAACGGATGTCCAGTCTGAGAGGACCATTCGAACCATGGAAGATCTGTTGAGGTTATGCATATTGGATAGAGGAGAGCCATGGGAAAGATTCTTGCCGCTAATGAAGTTTTCATACAATAATAGTTATCAAGCTAGCATAAGAATGATGCCCTACGAGGCACTTTATGGGAGGAGGTGTAGAAATCCGATATCGTGGGTGCAAGATGAAGACCCAAGGATTTTGGGAGTGGAGTATATTGATGATACTGATGCTATGGTTAGGTTGATACGAGACCGCATGCTTGAGGCTCAGAGTCGGCAGGAAAAGTACTATAATGCGAAGCATAGGATGGCGGAATTCCAAGTGGGTGACAAAGTGTTCTTGAAGATCAGGCCAATGCATGGGGTGTCACGTGTGCGTGGAAGAAAGAAGCTCAGCCCGAGATATGTGGGGCCTTACGTTATATTGGAAAGGATTGGCCCTTTGGCCTATAAGCTTTGGAAAGCACTCTTACGAACAGATCAACATGTCACTGCTACAAATGGAACAGTGGCAACCGATAAGTCTGTTCGACTAGAGATGGTGCGGGTACTGGATACTGAAACGAGACGCTTGCAGCGGAAGAGCATGCCTTTGGTGAAGGTCATGTGGTCTAATCACGAAAAAGAGGAATACACTTGGGAGTCGGTGGAATTGATGCGAAAGCGCTACCCAGAGCTATTTCCCCAAGGTAAATTTAAAAGCATACCTTATTTTTCATGATTTACCTTCCCCATAGACTTAGCCTGATTTTGGAGATGAAATCTTTTATTTTGTTTATAGGATTTGTAACGTCCCGATTCGCGCTAGACCCCTAGTGCGCATTTTCAAGTTAGGTGAGTTGACTTGGGCTCGGGGTGCGCTGGTGGATAGGCTTGCACTTAAGCCGGGGGAAGTGGCGACTCTACATTATGTGTCTGGACATTACCGCGTGGCGGTATCCATCGTCGAGTATATATGATGAATACCCAAAGGAGTCGAGAGTGTTGAGTAGACAAAAGGTTGTCGAGTGCTATCGCGTGGCGGTAGCAGGATACCACACAACGGTAGCTGACTAACTTAACGGCGTATGGATTTGTAAGCTATCACCTGGCAATAGTGATACCGCGGGCAATAAGCCCGCTGAATTATTTGACCTGTTGCTCTGTGAGATAGCGCACAGCAGTAGCCGACTGATTTATATGTCGCTTGGTGAGATAGCGCACATCGCTAGAAGAGTATCGGGCGACGGTAGCAGTACAGGTGGCAGCACCTGAGTGGGAAGTTTGGATGGTGGCTTGTAGAGGAAGTTGATTTCGAAGTTACCGCGCAGCGATAACATGTTACCGCAAGATGGCAGCTCCCTGATTAGGAAACCCTAGATCCATTTGGCTGCCTCCTTTATATATGATTGTCCAGGCTTGGCCGACAGTCTTCTTCCCCGATTTTCCTGAGAGAATGAAGGCTTTTCTTGGAAGGATAAGGAACATGACAAGCTTTCTCTCGGAGGAGAAGAGCAAGAGCCAAGATCGACGCCGCCATGCCGCCATGGAGGATAACAAGATCTATGACCAGAAATGAGGTGAGCTTCCCACCCCCTCCCTTGGTGCTAGATCTTTAGTTATGAAATATGAGAGATGTCGGCTTAAAGGAGTTTTACCTTGGTGAGAATTGAAGATCTCCTAGGAAGAGACCATGCTAGGACCTTTGTCCTAGAGTTTGTTGTCTTCAACCTTTCCTCTCTCCAATATGAAGATGGTGGACTTGGTTTTGTGAAGAATGATGTTCTAATGAGGGTGAATAAGGGAGGAGGAAGAGCTGAATGCATTTTGTATGAACGGTTAGAGGAAGAAGATGAACCGATGTGTTTCGTTGGTCTTTAAGATGCGTACAGAAATCTGTTTTCTGTGCGCAGCAGACTTCAATGCCATTTTTGAGTATGGTACAGGCATATTAAGGTTTTGGGCTGAACACAAAAATTATAGTCCTCAAAACGACCTGTTCAACGGATGGTTACACATTCCCATAGAATCTCTGTAACTCCGGGAATGTTCGGTCAAAGTTTATGCACCTCAATATTATGTGAGTAGGCTGCTTTTCGGTTTAATATACATTCGTATTGGGCTCGGTAGGAAGGCCGTAGCTAAATGATAGAGAGGAAATTGGTAAACCTAGTTAAAGGTAGCTAGGATGAAAAAATTATTGTTGGAAATATTTGAATGATCAATTTGATGTTAGATCTTGATGGAACAAATGGTTGTTGGATCCTCAAACGAACAAATGGTTTATTCATGAAAACCGATAAAGATGCTTCTTAATAATAATACGATAGATTGTATAGGTTTTTGGAAGGGCTTGTATTATATGATATATGAATGCATAATCTATGGCTCGTGGTGAACTAAAATTGTTGGACGAGCATGAATGTACTCATAACAAGTTATGTTGATCATGTGGAAAAAATAAATGGCATGATGTATGTTGTACGATTCAGAATTTGGAAGAGATTTATGACTTGATATGCAGGTGCCTGCTAGATCATAGAAATGGGGCTAAAAGAGAAAAAACACTCGTGACCATACAATATATTGAATCTTGATCTCTGGCTTTGAAGGGATGAATAGAGTAGTCCACTGCTTAGAGTCGTGTCTCCCTACGTGTAGCAGTGTGGGACTAGTATGATGTATAAGGTTGCTTACCACCTGTGATAATGATGAACCCCTGAGTGCTTGGATGCATGGGAACATGAAAGGGTGTATGGGCGTGAGTATTTGATCACACTGAATCGATGTGTTGATAAGGGTCTCAGTGTGGAGCCCTTGAGTGCATTTACACACTAGATTGGTAATAATGAGAAGGGACTCGGTTGGAGCCCTTGGATGTTTAATGGCATGACCATGTGAATTGGCATGCAGTGTGAGTTGACACGCAGTGTCATAATCCTGGGTTAAGGATAGTGTGGCAGGTATACAGGCTCGCCAGTCATCACACTGATGGGAGTTGACAAGTAGACTTTGTGCAGTTGGGCTTGGTCCTCAGTGCTCATTCCCAGGGCTCCTTCCATACCAACTGGACGGTTGGGCTTGGTCCTTTGGTGATACATTCCCAGAGGCTCCTTCCGTGCCACACTGATAGGCTAGTTTGGGCTGTGTTCTTGGTGCACATCTACCCGAGACCCCTCTGAGCCGTAGTATGCATGGGCTCCGCTGTTGTGTTCTTAGCATTGAGGCGTACAGAGGACAAGGCCTGGTAGTGTGGATACCAACCTAGTAGTGGAGATGCCTGCTCTAATGTCTCCGTCTGGCCACGACGGATGATGCTTGAGAGGTTAGCCACCTGCACTAGTGCCCTGAACTAAAAGACTGTGTCGACATAGCAGTGTGCATGTGTGAGCATGGGCGAGTCATCATATTTGATAAGTCAATATTTATAGTTATTTTATTACAGTTTTTTTAATACATAGTTATATTTTATTTATTTTATGTTAATATTTGTATTAATACCTTTATTTTCTTATTTCAGGTCAATATGGGCTACCAATATCAATTTGGAGCTTTCAGGACTAATTAGGAGAAGAAGTTGAACAAAACTGAAAAAATGCAAATTACATGCCCAGGTCACGGGCGTGACCCTCAAGTAATGGGCGTGACCAGCAGGCGTGACCCATCCAGGACCTCCAGATTTCATTTCCACATCAGTTTAAATTTACATGCCTCAGACAAGGGCGTGACCTCAAAGTCACGGGCGTGACTCGAAGGTGTGACGATTAGGCGTGCAACGCTTTATGGCACCAGTTTCAGATCGAGACAATTTAGCTTACACGCCCTAGGTCACGGGCATAACCTAGGGGCGTGACCTCTTCAGCAACGCCAGATTAACTCCCGCAATTTCTCCTTCCCGCCATTTCCAGTAACAGTATAGACACACCCTAGGTCACGGGCGTGACCTAGGGGCGTGACCTGCAAAACAACAATTTTGGCAGTATTCTCCCAACGTTTCTGGGCTTTTAAGAGGACGGTTCTGCACCTTACACGCCCCTTAGTCATGGGAGTGACCGAGGGGCATAACTCTCTAGAAAAATTTCTATAAATTTCAGACAGAGCCAGGAGCTGAGCAACCATCTAGGAGGCATCTAGGAGTAAAGTAGGAGTAGATTTTTAGCCAATTTCAGTAGTTTTCTTGCATTTCTTTATGTAATTCCAATTTCATAGTTTAGGTTTTAATTCAAGTATTTTTCCTTTATGCAATCATGTTTTACTTTCCCTTTCTTTTATGTACCTTTTAATCATGTTGAGTAGCTAATTTCATTAGCACTTGACCATGGCAAGCTTTAAAATAAAATAAATTTCTTCTTTCTTGCCAAGCTTTTTATTATTTCCGCTTCAATCTATCTTTGTTTTCGATTTTAGATCTGTATCTTAGATTTACCGAGAGGTTGTGGATACGAGTAGATCACTCAAAGGTAAAAGGAGTTGCATGCACTCCTCGAGAGAGGAAGACATGGATCTTCCAGATTGGTGTCAAATCCAATAGTGGTGTTCACCACATAAAACAAGCTTAGGGGTTTAGATTGGACGAGAGGTCTTAATCGATCAACCTAAGTTTATTCGATAGCGTATTCTTGAGAGAGGCGCTTTTGTAATTTGGGAACCTCCATGGTCGAAGTAGGTAGATAAGAAGCTTGAATTTTATGTCGAGTTTATTTTATTTCAGAGAAATCGAGTTTAGATTAAGTGTTAATTATTTCATTGTTTTATTAATCTTCTATTTTTATTTTCGATATAATAATATTAATTTGCGTGAGTAGAAGTAGTCAACAGGCCCCGAGTCTAATACGACACTTGATCCTATACTCTAGAACACTAGGTATACCTGCCTTATCGATTTAGAATGGCGCTCTAGCGTGAATTTTATCCATCAAGTTTTTTGGCGTCATTGCCGGGGGACTATTTTTGTTGATATTTAGAAAATGCAGATTTTATTAAATTTATCATTCTCTTTCTCTACCGCAATTTTCTTTTAATTTTTTTTTTTAAAATTCATTTCCATTAGCTAAAGGTTGTTTTGATTTTCTTTCAAAAAAATCGTTTTCTACTTTGGTCGCCGCGCTTGCAAGGCATGAAAATCACCTAAATATTGTGGAAGCCGCACACAGGCGATTTTTTTTGTTATTATTGTGGTTTTTCTCATCGAAGTGAGGATTGTTATAATTATTATTATTATCAAAATTTTCTTATGAAAATAATTTTGTTAATAATTATAAAAATAATTTTTCTCACTTTTATGATAATTCTAGTTTAAAATTTTCTTCCACCTCTGATGTTAATTCTACTTGTTGGCTAGATCAACCGGAAGAGTTCCCGAGTAATGAGAATAATTATTTAGATTCAAATTTTTGTTCTTCTTTTATTGCACCACAATCTTATTCTTCTAATTTTGGGGAAGCTTCACAATTTCAATTTGATCCTCCTCCCCAAAATTTAGAAAATATTATCACTTATTCTAATGATTCTTCTCTCTCTTCAAATATTTCTCTTTTGGAGGTACATGAATTTTCATGTGCCCCCTTGGTGTCTTATTTCGAAGAGGAAGAAAAATTATTATATCAAAAAATTATCAATATTATGGGCCCACTGAAAGAACTAGAAGAAGAACATGTTTCTTCTTCTGCTTCTCCCGATTTCTTTACACTTCATCATGAATTTTGGAGCACCACTTCTAAATATCTTGGCATCCAAATTCATGAAAATGATGTGCCCAATGGTTTAATGTTAAATGATTTTTTAGATAATTATTTAATTTTAGAAAATAAATAACATGAACTTGATCACATAGTTTCGCAAGAGCCTCGTCCTTGCGAAATTTTTTCTGACGCGATTATTTTTTTTATTTTTCTTACACTACCAAATTTCAGATAGAAGATGAGCCGTTACAATACAACGTCATCCCCGATCCATTTGTTACTCATCTATAAATATTTAAATCACCTCAGGTATGGTTAGGTGATTTAAATCTACATTTTCAAATCAACTGCGAGAAGGAAAATCAACAAGTAAGCGGAGGAGTAGTCGGGCGCTCGACTTCAGTGAATTCACCGAAATGTGAATTAAGGGAGTTGCCCATTCACTTCAATTTTTATTTTTCATTCTCCTAACTAAAACCGTCTAGCTTAAAGACGGGAAAAAGCGCTCATAGGAGACACCCCTTGCTTACCCTTTTATTTCTTGTATTTTCTGTTGGGTCCGACGTTCCTTCACTTGACCCGTGTCGCTTTGTTACTTATTTAAGAAATTAAGTAGCGCACTCTCCAACAGTCAGGGCTTTTTGGGTAGTTGGGTATGCGCTTGATCCTTCAATGGTATCAGAGGAGGTCACGGGTTCAAGACCGGGGAGGCGCTATTAAATCCTGATTTTTCCCTCCTACCTGTATGGGTCCGGCGGGTAAGGCAAACCGTGGACATGTGGTAACCCCACCTCTGAGCCAAGTGGTAACCCCACCTCTGAGCCGACGGGTTGTGCTGGATGCCGGGGGGGGGGATTGTTGGGTCCGGCGTTCCTTCACTTAGCCCGTGGCGCTTTGCTACTTATTTAAGAAATTAAGTAGCACCCTCTCCAACAGTTCGGGCTTTTGGTGCAGTTGGGTATGTGCTTGATCCTTCATTTTCTTTTTTAAAAAAATCAACTAATCTATTTCTTTCCCCCCTTACTTGACATATAAACATTGGAGACAATGTTTATTTTTAAGTATGTATGTGGAGTCTTTTTTACTGTTTTTATTTAAAAAATCCAAAAAATTAAAATTTTTTTTTAAAAATAATTTATTTTCCTTTTCTTTTATTCAAAAATATAAAAAAATTAGAAAATCGAAAATTAACTTCTTGGAAAGGGCTGTGTTGGGCTTTCATCCTACAAAACTGCCTAATACCTTGCGAACCCGTCACTGGGTAGTCCTCGAGAAGTCCAAGAAATAAAAAATTTTAGGATTATAATATATGTTTTTAGTATTTATGTTTAAAAAAAATCAAAAAAATATAATAAACCCCTACTTACTTTTTTGTGAATTTTAGAGATTTATTTTGAATTTATTTGTAAGAATTTTTATAATTATTGATTTTCTAATTGTTTATTTCATCATTGTTAGTTAGATTAAATTTTTAGGTGATTTGATTTTAAGAAATATTTTATGAATTAAATTTGTTTAGAGTAATCTATTTAGTTCTTTTTCTCTCTAATTTCTAATTAGTGTCAATTTTGTAGTACTTAGTTCAATAATTTCTAGATTTCAATTAGATGCACTTTATGCTTTAAGATTCTTAGAAAATTTTAATTTACTATAGTTGCTTTCTAATTATTTTAATTTAATCTAAGAATTTGTTTAGCCTTTCCCTTTATTCTTTTTATTTTCTTGTTAGATTATATGTCACGGGGATAAGAGGATAAAATTCATTATCCCTTGGTAAACATATGCATTTTTTTCTTTATTGTTAGATCATATGTCATGAGAATAAAAAATTCTTTAGTATACATATGCAACTCAAAAAATAAAAATGAAGTAAGAGGATAAAATTCATTACTCCCAATTATTTTTTTTTTATTTGAAGAGAAAATAAAAATATTTATTCATATGTCATGAAAAATGAGAGAATAAAATTTATCATTTTCTTGGTAAACATATGCAAATATCAAAAAGAAAAAAATAGTGTGGGGTGAGAGGATAAAATTTATTACCTCCTATCCAAAAACCTCTTCATATTGCTTGCTTTCCTAAAATTTAATAGCCAATTTAATTGCTTTAGATGTGAATTAAAATACTAAAAGTGCATTAGTAGTAGTTTGAATTTTCCTTTAAGTTTCTTTTTAGTTAAAAGTGTTAATAATTTTTAATCTAACTTTGTTTGCTAACTACTCAATTTGGAATTCTAATTAATTTATTTGAGAAAATTTTGCTAAATATGTCGCTCTTCATATTTTAATTTCATATTTTAGGACTTAAATTTTGAATCCCTAAATTTTATTTTAAACTTTCCTTTGATTTAATAAATTTTTAGTTTTATTTAAAAATTATATTAATTTCTTATAAGTATTTCTCATAGTTTTGCTCTGAAATAACAAAAGCTTAAGTATAGGGTATTTGATATGTCAATATTTATAGTTATTTTATTATAGTTTTTATTTAATAAATAATTATATTTTATTTATTTTATATTAATATTTTTATTTTCTTATTTCAGGTCAATCTGGGCTACCAATATAATTTTGGATCATACAGGACTGATTAGGAGAAGAAGTTGAACAAAACTGAAAAAATGCAAATTATACGCCCAGGTCACGGACGTGACCCTCAAGTCACGGGCATGACCAACAGGCTTGACCCATCCAGGACCTCCACATTACATTTCCACGTTAGATTAAATTTATATGCCTCGGACACAGGTGTGACCAAAAAGTTACGGGTGTGACTCGAAGGCGTGATGATAAGGCGTGCTGCGCTTTATGATGCCAGTTTCGGATCGAGACAGTTTTCAGCTTACATTCCCTAGGTCACGGGTGTGACCTAGGGGCGTGACCTCTTCAATAACGCCAGATTAACTCCCGCCATTTCTCCTTCCCGCCATTTCCAGTAACAATATAGATATGCCCTAGGTCATGGGTGTGACCTAGGGGCGTGACCCGCAAAATGACAATTTGGCAGTTTTTTCCCAACGTTCCCGAGCTTTCAAGAGGACGGTTCAACACCTTACACTCCCCCTAGTCACGGGCGTGACCGAGGGGCGTGACTCTCCAGAAAAATTTCTATAAATTCCAAACAGAGCCAGGAGCTGAGCAGCCATCTAAGAGGCATCTAAGAGTAAAGTATGAGTAGATTTTTAGCAAATTTTAGTAGTTTTCTTGCATTTCTTTTTGTAATTCCGATTTCATAGTTTAGGTTTTAATTCAAGTATTTTTCCTTTATGCAATCATGTTTTACTTTCCCTTTCTTTTATGTACCTTTTAATCATATTGAGTAGCTAATTTCATTAGCACTTGACCATGACAAGCTTTAAAATAAAATAAATTTCTTCTTTCTTGCCAAGCTTTCTATTATTTCCGCTTCAATCCATCTTTATTTTTGATTTTAGATCCGTATCTAAGATTTAGCGATAGGTTGTGGATACGAGTAGATCACTCAAAGATAGGAGTTGCATGCACTCCTCGAGAGAGGACGACATGAATATTCCGGATTGGAGTGAAATTTAATAGTGGGATTCACCGCATAAAGCAAGCTTAGGGGTTTCGATTGACCGAGAGGTCTTAATGGATCAACCTAAGTTTAGTCGATAGCGTATTCTTGAGAGAGACGCTTTTGTAATTTGGGAACCTCCACAGTCGAATTAGGTAGATTAGAAGCTTGAATTTTATGTATAGTTTATTTTATTTCAAAGGGAGTCTAGATTAAGTGTTAATTATTTCATAGTTTTATTAATCTTCTATTTTTATATTCGATAAAATAATATTAATTTGCGTGAGTAGAAGTAGTCAACAGGCCCCGAGTCTAATACGATACTTGATCCTATACTCTAGAATGATAGGTACACTTGGCTTATCGATTTAGAATCACGTTCTAATGTGAAATTTATCCATCAATATTGCATTGCATTACATTACACAAGATCTTTATCATATAAGTTTGTATGGGCACTCTTATATGGTGAGTTACTTACTATTTAACCGATCTTTATCATATAAGTTTGTATGGGCACTCTTGTATGGGCATGTTTATAAGTTAAGTTACATTCTTGTCATAGAATTAGATATGATGTGGTTGAATGATATTATACTCTTACTTAATTGCTTTGGTAAAATGATGCTATTACTGTTATACACTGCTACCATTACAATTCATGATATGTAGAGATATGTCACATGCTTGTACTTACTGTATATATATATATATATATATATATATATATATATATATATATATATATATATATATATGTAACACACCCATCCGTCACATGGAATATAATTGAAGGTCCGGCCGGGGGCCCACGTCATATTCCACGGACAGTTAGTGGAATTACAAAAGAATACCAAATTAACAGCATAGGAATACACATCCTAACTCAGAGCATTCTAGCGGAAGCTTTTAAAACATTTATAAGAACCCAAATACAATAACATGATTGTCCACAATAACTAGCGTAGGAATGAAAACAAAAATACACAAAAGTATCGGCCTTAGGGCCTTACAAGTGTTTACTTAAACAATACATATTTTCCATACTTCGACACGCAGGCTAACCACACATGAGCATAATAAAGTACACATTTCGCTTTGGACTTCAAGGGCCGGCACAACATCAAGGGCTTCAGCCCGCTACTTGCCACTAGGCTCAACTATTCCTGCATACGAACAAACCACCAAATGGTGGTAAAACAAGGCAACGGTCAGCTAAAGCTGACCAAATTATAACGATCCCGCCCCTTAATCGGGGCGGCGGTACTCCTTCTCTGCATTTCATTAGTATAACCAAACATGATAGTGAAAGTACAATTTAAGCACACTTCATCACAGGCGTAGGCATGCATGACCACACACCCCGTGCTCTTAGGGCACATTCACGGTGAATCCGGTCCACCACCGCCCCCAGGACGGCAACCATCGTGAGAAAATAAGTCTTTTCGATCGAAGCCTAAGACCCGCCCTCTATGCCATCGGTAAGTGCCACGTACCTTAGGTCTCTTTAACCGAAGTACCGATCAAACAATATTACATAACCCGGTTATGTACAAGGTTGGCTCCCAGGCCACCAAGATGGCAGAAATGCGCTTCTACCTAGTTTTCCGAGTGCACCTTGGAGTTAGTCCCCAAGGCTCCATGTTGTAATCTACCACGTAGAAGACCCGAAAAACAAACGGCACAGAGTCTTCTCCGGTAATACATGCATAATTAAAACATCACTGATCCAAATCAACATGTTCGGATAAGCTTCACCCACCATGCCTACGTTCGTACTTCGATTCTGGACTCTATATGCAAAACTACGGGGATAAACCATATCTACCCGAAGGAATACCTCCTTCTTCTTCTCCCTTTGGTCTCCCCTCTCTCTACGTCTTACAAAGAGAAAGGGCCAAAGGAAATGAGGTTTAAGCCCTCATTTACCATCCTTATACCACCAGGGAGGACTCTGGACCGTCGGATCCCACTTAAATGAAATGAAAGGCCCTGATTCGCCTTTAAAATCATCTTCCTGGGTCCGTACATGGATTGTGACACACCCGTGTCACAGGCCGTGTCTCACAATCGTAAGAGAAATCGTCGATCTCAGAACAGGACACGACCTCTGACATGCCCGTATCAACCCTGGACACGCCCGTGTCAACCCTGGGCATGCCCGTGTTACAGGCCGTGTGCCTCAATCGATACTGAAACCGTCAAGCCCGAACAGGACACGTCCCTATGACACGCCCGTATTATAGGCCGTGTGCTCGACACGGCTTTATACACGCCCGTGTCCCAGGCCGTGTTGCTCAGTTGACATAGGCCGGCAAACACAGAGCAGGACACGGCTTTGGACACGCCCGTGTCACAGGCCGTAAAACTTCAAGGGCTCCAAAAGTCCTTAAAAACACTACCCATTCATATTCGAGTTTTGGGGCATTACAATTCTCCTCCCCTAAAATGAATTTCATCCTGAAATTAGAGAATGGAAAGGTACACAAAATTAAATGGTACCTGAGTAGAAAAGTTCGGGATACTCCTCAAGCATTGTCTGCTCTCGCTCCCACGAAAGCTCCTCATGACCGCAATTGTCCCATCGGACTTTGACCATCCTGATAGCTTTGTTCCACAATTATTTGACCTACGTATCCTCGATCCGAATGGGTCTAACTTTCATTGTTAGCCCACTATCGACCGACACTTGATCCGCAACAACCACTTACGATGGTTCTTTCACGGCTTTGCGTAGGACCGAGATGTGAAATACATCATGTAAACCACTCAACTCTACCGAAATAGCCAACTGATAGACGGCTTCACCAACCTGCTCCAAGATATCAAATGGCCCAACATACCTCAGACGAAGCTTCTTTAAGTGTCAAATCCTTGATACGCCTTTAAACGACTTTATCTTGAGGTATACCCAGTCGCCCACCACAATCTCCATGTTCCGATACTTGCTGTTGTAGTTCTTGGCATGTCTATCTTGAGCAATCAATAGCCATTCCCAAATCAACCGTACCAGTAACGTAGCATCTTCAACCTCTCTTCGCTTATAAAGCTTTGTTTCTCCTATTTCTACCCAAGCCAAAGGTGTACGACACCTTCTTCCGTACAGAGCCTCAAAATGCGCCATCTGAATATTGGCTTGATAACTGTTATTGTATGCGAACTCAATCATGTAAAGATGGCCCTTCCACCTTTTAACAAAATCCAAGGCACACATACGAAGCATGTCTTCCATCGTCCTGTTCACCCTTTCAGTTTGCCCATCTATCTGCGGGTGAAAAGCTGTGTTGAAGTTCAACTTGGTACCCAACAACTGATGAATGAGCCTCTAATTATTAGATGTGAACCGACTATCACGGTCACTAACAATGCACCGGGGTTCACCATGCAAACGGACTATTCTATCCACATAAAGCTTTTTCAGCTTCTCCACTGAATCGTCCTTCCTATTGGGTATAAAATGTGACACCTTCGTTAAACGATCAACGACCACCCAAATGGCATTGTTCCCCTTGTGTGATCTCGTCAAACCGTGCACAAAATCCATAGAGATGTCATCAAACTTCCACTCTGGAATAAGCAGGGACTTTAGAAATCCACCTGGCTTCTGGCATTCGGCCTTCACCAAGGCACAAGTCTGACACTTCGCCACGTATAGCGCTATGTCCTTCTTCATACCTGGCCACCAGAACAGCCTCTTCAAGTCTTTGAACATCTTTATGCTCCCAGGGTGAATTGAGTTCTTGGTAAAATGCGCCTCGTACATCAATTCTTCTCGTAATTTTCCAACGTTAGGGACGCATAACCGACCACCTTTCCATACAAGGCCATCATCAACAAAGAACTGGTCATTCGATCCATCCATGGACTCTGCTAAGCGACGTTTCAAGCTTATGTCCAAATCCAAGGCCTGTCGAATCCTGTCCGCGAGGTCATATTGAACCTCTGTCCAACTCAAACATGCATTAGCACTAGATCCCTTGTCAACACATGAGATATCCAAAGCCTCCAAATCACGAATGAGTCGCTCGTCATGCATCTGCAACCAGTTGGCCTGTGCAGGAGTTCTATGACTCAAAGCATCTGCCACAACATTCCCCTTCCCGGGAATATAATGAATCTTGTAAGTGTAGTTCCCATGGAACTCCATCCACCTACGTTGGCGCATGTTAAGGTCCTTCAGATCAATCAGATGCTTCAGGCTCTTGTGATCTGAATAAATGCCGACCTTTACTCCATACAGGTAATGACTCCAAAGCTTGAGAGTGAATACCACGGCCGCCAACTCCAAGTCTTGGTCCGAGTAGTTCCTCTCATGCACCTTTAACTGACGCGATCCATAGGCTATCACCAACCCATGTTGAAGCAGAACATAGCCTAAACCACTCCCAGAGGCGTCACTGTAAACCTCAAAGCCTTCAGAACCACAAGGCGAACATAAGATAGGTGTCGTGGTCAAGCGACACTTTAGATCTTCGAAAGCTTTCGCGCACTCCGACGACCAAACAAACTTTTGGTCCTTCCTTGTCAGAGTAGTGAGGGGAAACACTATCTGCGAGAAGTTCTCCACAAAGCTCCTGTAGTAGCCATCAAGTTCCAGAAAACTCCGGACTTCCGCCAACGTAGACAACACAGGCCATTCCCGTATAACAACTATTTTTGCCGGATCTACCGCAATTCCTTCTCCACTAACTATATGACCAAGGAACACTATCGAGGACAACCAAAACTCGCATTTGGAGAACTTGACATACAGTTGGTTCCTCCTCAATGTCTCCAACACCATATGCAGATACTTGAAATGATCATCCTCACACTGCGAGTACACCAGTATATCGTTGATAAAGACTATCACAAATTGGTCCAAGTATTCTCGGAACATTCTGTTCATCAAATACATAAATACAGATGGCGCATTCGCCAGCCCAAACGGCATGACGGTGAGCTCATAATACCCATAACACGTGCTGAAAGCCGTCTTGGGAATGTCACTTTCCTTTATCTGCAGCTATTAGTATCCGGATTTCAGATCCAACTTTGAGTACACAGTCAACCCCACTAGCTGGTCGAACAGATCATCAATCCTTGGGATAGGCTACTTATTATTCTCCGTCAGCTTATTCAACTACCGGTAATCAATACAGAGTCGTAATCTTCCGTCCTTCTTCTTAACAAAGAGGACCGGCGCACTCCAAGACGACGAACTTGGACGCACATAACCTTGTTCCAATAGTTCTTGAAGCTATACTTTCAGTTCTACCATCTTCTTAGGCGCTAACTGATACGGAGAGCGTGATACGGGTTTGGCACCTGACACTAGCTCAATGGTGAAGTCGATCTCTCGCTGAGGTGGAGCTTCAGGGAGATCTTCAGGGAATACGTCAGGAAACTCAAATACAACTGGGATGCTATCCAGACCAAGCTTGGGCTTCGAAGCCTCCACTAAAGTGAAAAACAGCTCTGCACCACTTCGAACTACCTTAACCACCTGGAGAGCGGACATCAAAGTCTTGCTCGACCCCTTCATGCTTGAAAACGTCGTATCACGATCTGTCTCCAGTACCAATCTGACCACCTTACGGTTGAAATCAATGTACGCACGCTGCTCCGATAGCCAGTCCATGCCAAAGATCACGTCGAACTCCATAATCGGCAGTAGCAATGCTTGCAAGTCATATTTGTGACTCCCAATCCCTATCTTCACACAACAAACTCTCTCCATGTGCATAGAGCACCCGTCAGGCAGAAGCACATCCAACTTGTCTGTTGGAACCTTAGGTTCTGATTTGGGTTAGGATCACTATTAGGATAATTAGTTTGACCCAAAATGTATAGTCTAAGGGTCATAGGTCTTTCCAGGTATTCCTCAGAAAGAATCCCAGAAGAAGTGCAGAAGAATTCCAGAGAAAATCAGTTTTCCAGTTCAGAAATTGCAGTCCAGAAATAGTCGAACGGAGTTCAACTATTGCAGTCCAGAAATAGTCGAACGGAGTTCTACTATTGCAGTCCAGAAATAGTCGAACGGAGTTCAACTATTGCAGTCCAGAAATAGTCGAACGGAGTTCAACTATTGCAGTCCAGAAATAGTTGAATGCAGAATCTCTGAACGCAGAAATCTCTGAACGCAGAATCTTTGAACGCAGGAATCTTTGAACGCAAAAATCTCTGAACGCAGAAATCTCTGAACGCAGGAATCTTTGAACACAGAAATCTCTGAACGCAGAAATCTCTGAACGCAGAATCTTTGAACGCAGAAATCTTTGAACGCAGAAATCTCTGAACGCAGAAATCTCTGAATGCAGAAATCTTTGAACGCAGAAATCTCTGAACGCAGAAATCTCTGAACGAAGAATCTCTGAGCTCAGCTCAACGATCTCCGAGCTGAGCTCAACGATCTTCGAACACAGTTTGAAGAAGCTTTAAAATTCAGTGTTGTGATTTCCTGTGCCGTTTTTCAAACAGATTTATTTACAGCTGGCAGATTTAATTAAGGCTATTGAGGCGATTACAGCTATCAGAATTAATGTTATATATTCTTAAGAATATAGCCGTTTGGAGGCTGCATTAATTATGGTTTAAATCATAGATTTAATGCCAATTGATTCTAAATTACCATTCTTGGGAAAAGGCTTCAGCCGTTTCAAGGCAAGAATTCAAATGTTTGAATTAGTCCAAGGGATATATGTATATGATATACAGAAGATTGAAAATATATATAATATATATCAAAAAGCTACAGAGAAAAAGAAGCAGGCATATACAGATCATCTTCATCTTCTTCATCTGCTCCAGGCTTTCAAGAGACACAAAATCAACATCAGTCTAAAAGCTTGCTGGAGAGCAACATCAACTTGAAGGCCTACACCCTGAAGCAAAGCTTCCACTCCTGAACTATTCTACATCTCAGGGGGAGCTTTGATAACAACAATCCACTTGTGCTTCTCTTTGCTTGTTGAACAGAGAAGACAACATCAACTCTTCCTTCCTCCTGTACAAAGGGTTCTTGAACTCCCTTCAAAAGTTCTGCTTGGTTTCTGAGACCTTGTCAAAACTCAGTGGTGGCAAGACACCTGATCAAAAAATCTAGATCTGGTTTTTGAGCACCTTATCAAAAGCTCATTGGTGCCCAGGACACCTGATCAACTCATCCTGCAGTGGATTCCTACCAGGGTGGTAGAAGAGTGTACGTACCTATTGAGAGGGAACCACTATAGTTCCTTGTGTCGTCTGGATTGCTTGCTCTGTTTTCTTCCTTATGTGTTGTGAATTTTATTTTGCATTTTATTTTCTAAAAACTCTTAAGCATATCAGATCTATCACCTCACTTTCATTGTCCCTTGCCATCGAAGAAGGTACTCTGATGCATGATACAAATTCTTCGGGCAAAAAGGAACGCGAAGCTCCCGTATCAAATAGTACTCTCGCCAGACAATCAAGGATTAATACAAAACCTAGCACAACCAGTCATCAACTAACACGAGGTAAGAAAACAAGTATTTAAAGCTAAACTGCTATTAATTAAACTATACCTGTTACCACGTCAGCCTGCTTTATGGCCTCCTGCTGGCCAAGGTTGTACACTCTAGGTTGGGCTGGAGCATAGTGTGATGCAGTTGACTCCAACGCCTTGTCCTTCTCCTCATAAGTTACTCCGGGCTTCTTCTCGGACTTCGGACGTCCGCTCCAACAATCTCGGGTAAAGTGTCCCGGCTTCCCACAGTTATAACATGTGCCCGGGTTTCGTCCTGTAGTTGCCCCAGATGCACCAGAAGAAGGGGCTGGACCCGAAGTCCTAGCCTTCTTATTCCACTTTTGGAACCCAGACATTTGAGGAGGTCGGCACCTTGAACTCCGTCTTCTTCGCACTCGAGTCCTTCTTCCCTTGGACTCTCTTCAGATATTTTTCCAATGATCGGGCCATATTGAGCAGGGTTAGGAAGCCTTGCGTCATAGGCCCAGAAAGTAGTAGCCTCAGGTCATCATGCAGACCCTCATAAAACCGATTGGTCTTATGCTCCTCATCGGCAAATGTTGAGCCAGTATAACGACCCAACCACATAAACTCGCGGAGATACTCATCCATGCTACATCTCCCTATGTCAGTCTCTAGAGATCCTCTGCACTGAGGGAAGGTATCTTTCCAAGAATTACCTCGAGAATTCCTCCATCGAGACATCAGTGAGTTGCCTTCTAACCAAGTGATGCAACTCCAACTCTTCCCACCACAACCTCACCTCTCCATCCAACAGGAAGGTGGCTATGATGATCTTCTGCCATTCCTCCATTTCAGTGGCCTTCAAGACTCTCTTCACTCGAGAGAGCCAATCTTCAGCCTGGGTTAGGGTTCCAGTCCCCAAAAACACTGGAGGATTAAAGCTCATTACATGCTTGAACTGCTTCTCTGTTGCCTCTTCTTGGTACTAAAGGCTCTGTCACCACTTGTTCCACCATTCTAGGTTCTGCTGCTCGAAGCGGTACCTGCTCCCCTATAGGGGCAAGATGCTGCAGTTGCCTTCCTGGCTGGGCATTTTGCATCACAAATACCGCCTCAACCACAAGTCTTATTGTTTCTGCCTAAGGAGGGGTTGCAGGAATGTCATTGGGTGCACTACTTGCCTCAGAAAGCGGGTGTTCTTACTGCCTTGCGCCACTCCTGGTCACCTATTGTCGTACAACACACCATTAAGTGACCAAATAGAATTGCAAAAGAAATCATAGGAACACGCAGGTTCCTCAAACATGTGTATTTTCATTCCAAAGTGGACATTCATGGGTTCTTTTCATGTTATAACGATGACACACATACATGTGCTCACCACCCCTTAAAAGAATTCGTTCACGAATTAAAAAAAGCAAGACCGATGCCTTAGTTCTGATACCAAATTGTAACACCCCCATCCGTCACATGGAATATAACAAAAGGTCTGGCCAGGTCCCCATGCCATATTCCACAGATAGTTAATAGAATTACATAAGAATACCAAATTAACAACATAGGAATACACATCCTAACTCAGAGCATTCTAGCGGAAGATTTTAAAACAGTTATAAGAACCCAAATATAATAGCATGAATGTCCACAATAACCAGAGTAGGAATGACAACAAAAATATACAAAAGTCTCGACCTTAGGGCCTTACAAGTGTTTACTTAAACAATACATGTTTTCCATACTTCGGTACGCAGGCCAGCCACACATGAGCATAATAAAGTAAACATTTTGCACTTTGACCTACAAGGGCCAGTACAACATTAAGGGCTTCAGCCCGCTACTTGCCACTAGGCTCACCTGTTCCTGCATACAAACAAACCACCAAATGGTGGTAAAACAAGGCAAATGGTCAGCTAACGCTGACCAAATTATAACGACCCCTCCCCTTAATCGGGGCAGCGGTGCTCCTTCCCTGCATTTCATTAGTATAACCAAACATGATAGTGGAAGTATAATTTAAGCACACTTCACCACAGGTGTAGGCACGCACGACCACACACCCTGTGCTCTCAGGGGTACATTTATGGTGAATTCGGTCCACCATTGCCCCCAGGACAACAACCATCGTGAGCAAACATGTCTTTTCGGCCGAAGCCTAAGACCCGCCCTCTATGCCATCGGTAAGTGCCACGTACCTTAGGTCTCTTTAACCGAACCACATAGAGCGGGTACGGTTCCACTCAACCCGTTGCTCACATCACCATGTCAATTTAAGTCATTGGCATGGGTTAAGCTTCCCCGTGTCCTGAAGTACCGATCAAACAATATTACATAACCCAGTTATGATGTAGGTGGGGGCTGTCGTCTCCATCAAGTTATGTACAAGGTTGGCTCCCAGGCCACCAAGATGGCAGAAATGCGCTTCTGCCTAGTTTTCTGGGTATACCTTGGAGTTAGTCCCCAAGGCTCCCTGTTGCAATCTACCACGTAGAAGACCTGAAAAAAAATGGCATGGAGTCTTCTCCAGGCAATACATGCATAATTAAAACATCACCGATCTAGACCAACATGTCCGGGTAGGCTTCACCAACCATGCCTACGTCCATACTTCGATTCCGGACTCTATATGCAAAACTTTGGGGATAAACCATATCTACCCGAAGGAATACCTCACACTCACCGCCCACTCGCAGGAGAGAGTTTCCTATGTAAAAAGGAAGAGGACTTCACATGTCCAAGTAGAGAATTATTACCCTAGAGATTCGCTTCGGTGCCATGGAAAACTAGCAAGATGAAAACCACCGCAATGGACTCGCCTCCGTGGATCTGGGCTCGGCTCGCGATTCAGAGCTATGAAGCTCTAACAATGGCTGGATTCCTCCTTCTTCTTCTCCCTTTGATCTCCCCTCTCTCTATCACTTAGAAAGAGAAAGGGCCAAAGTAAATGGGGTTTAAACCCTCATTTACCGACCTTATACCACGAGGGAGGACTCCGGGCCATCAAATCCCACTTAAATGAAACAAAAGGACCTGATTCGCCTTTAAAATCGTCTTCCTGGGTCCGTACACGGCCTATGACACGCCCGTATCACAAGCCGTGTCTCACAATCGTAAGAGAAATCGTCGATCTCAAAATAGGACACAACCTCTAACACGCCCAAATCAACCCTAGACACGCCCGTGTCAACCCTAGACACGCCCGTGTGCCTCAATCGACACTGAAGCCGTCAAGCCCGAACAGGACACGGCCCTGTTACATGCTCGTGTCATAAGGCCGTGTGCACGTCACAGGCTTCGGACACGCCTGTGTTCCAGGCCGTGTTGCTCAGTCGACACAACCTGACAAACACAGAGCAGGACACGGCTTTGGACACGCCCGTGTCACAGGCCGTGAAACTTCAAGGGCTCCAAAAGTCCTTAAAAATACTACCCATTCATATTTGAGTTTTGGGGGATTACAATATATATATATTACTTGTTCCTCTTCCTCTCTCCCAGTGCCTAAGAGCCATCTGGGTGAGCGGATGTGATAGCCACTTAGTCTTTATGACTAACGGTTGCTATGTCTATCATTTTTGGAGGAAACCCAGCAGATAGAGCAGCAACAACAGGTTATGCAGAAGGGCATCCAGGCCAAGGCGACAGGGCCTGATACGATAATACCCTCGCTGCCATCGGTGACTGATGTGACTTTAGAGAGACTTTTATTGTAGCCCTTCAGGTTGTTGTGTACTCTGATATTAAAGAAGTGTTGTAACTTCTTATCATTGATGCACTTATTTGTACTTATACCAATGTGGATTTGACTTCTATTTATAATCTTTATGTTGGGTTGGCATGAATGATATTGGTTAGCCGACAGAATAGGCGTCTTGTAGTACCAATCGACCCGTGGGTTGGTGCTACCGTAAGGAGGTTGTTCTGGGCATAAGACTCCCCTCGGCCGTGTGTTGTGTCCTGGGAGGGGGGGGGGGTCTTACACTGCTAATGTTTACATCTCCTCAATCGAACAATCTCACGAATAAGATGGTACTGCTGAAGAATGTGCTTGGAGCACTGATGAGATCTTAGGTGCTGAAGCAAGTGCAATTGCACTGTTATTATTACAGTAGAGAATTACTAGATCAACAATGCTAGGTACTAAATTTAGCTCGCCGATGAATTTCCTAATCCATACAACCTCCATCGCCACATTTGTAGCGACGATTTACTCGACCTCAGTTGTAGAATCAATAACTATCTCCTGCTTGGAACTCTTACAACTAACATCTCCTCCATTTAGGCAAAATACAAATCCTGACTGAGACTTTGAGTCATTCCTAATCAGTTTGGAAGCTAGCATCCATGTAACCCTTTACAACGTGCTCTTCCTCTCCACCAAATACCAAGAACGTATCCTTAGTCCTTTTTAAGTACTTTAGGATATTCTTGAAGGCTATCCAATGACTATCACCGGGATTAGACTGATACCTGCTAGTCATGCTCAAAGCATAAGAGACATCAGGTCGAGTACATATTATTGTATGTATGATTGATCCAATTGTCAAAGCATATGGAATCAACTTCATATAGTCCTTATATTCTAAAGATTTTGGACACTGTTCCTTAGAGAGACTCACGCCATGAGACATGGGTAAGAATCCTTTCTTGGACTCAAGCATGTTGAAGCATTTTAATACCTTCTTAATATATATACTTTGGGTCAAACCCAACAACTTCTTTGATCTATCTCTATAGATCTTAATACCAAGTATGTAAGTCGCTTTGCCCAAGTCTTTCATAGAAAAGCAGTTCCCCAGATTGTTCCTAATAACTTGTAGGGTCAGTTTGTTATTCCTGATCAACAGTATGTCATCTACATACAATATCAGGTAGACAATAATGCTCTCACTAATCCTCTTATAAACACACAGTTCATCCTCATTCTTGATAAAACCAAACGCTTTGATCTTTTCATCAAAATGAAGATTACAACTTTGAGAATCCAGTTTTAACCCATAAATGGATCTCTACAGCTTGCATATTTTAGTGGCTTCACCTAGAGATACAAAACCCTCGGGTTGTGTCATATACACTTCATCAAGGAGGTTTTCATTTAGGAAATCCGTTATGATATCCATCTGCCAGATCTCTTAGTCATAATATGCAGCAATAGCAAGCCGAATTCTAATGGACTTAACCTTAATAACAGTGGAAAATGTCTCATCATAGTCAATATCATGAATTTGCCTGAAACCTTTAGTCACTAGTCGCCCATTGAATGTTTGTACATTCCCATCCATGTTAATCTTTTTCTTGAAGACCCACTTGCACCCTATGGGTCGTACCCCTTCAGGTGATTCCACCAAGGTCCAAACTTAGTTTGCATACATGAAGTCAATTTCATATTTCATGGCTTCAAGCCACTTCTTGGAGTCCGGTTCACACATAGTCTCTTGGTAGGTTGTAGGCTCATCATCAAGATATATTGTCACGACCTGCATTTTCTCAACAAAAACATTATATCAGAGTAAGAGAAAACACATGCTGTGATGCCACACCGTGCAGGGGATAACTATAGACGCTCATGCAAGAACCTACTCCTAACATTTTTCATAAAATTCTCAAGTTTATCATGAATAAAACATATTTTTAGTTAAGTTTTGATGTCTGCATCCCTCGACATCCAAACGAATGCTCAGGAAAATACTTTATTTAATTTAATTATTATACTACATGAGCAGAGACATCCAAAAGGATAACTCATGATATGCATACCTCTAGATTTAATATAAGTATGAAAAGATCTTTTACGTTTGTTAAAATATAATGTCGTTTGATTTAAAAAGATGTCATGAGTATAAGCATAATGATACTTTTATAACTTGAAAATAACTACATCCAATCCTACCATAAATCATTCCCAGAGAGCAAATAAATCCAATAAATAATCTAGAAAATGGCACAGCAGCTAGCAAGTAAATCAACATTTTACAATAAACTCCAGTGGGCGTCAACAACCTGACACGAACCCACCAAACATCATGCATGTCTGGACTAAAAACAAAACAACAAAACTACTTCAGAATAATGAGGAGAGAATCACTGCAATAATTGCAGAACACCCGCAAATACCAATTCTAGCTGCACCACCGGCTATTGCTCTGAGCCCGAGGCATTCAAAAGAAAAGAATCTCTCAGCAAGAATATACAAGTAGCGATCAAAGATCAATAGTATCAATAATCAAAAGGAGACAAAAGGGTTACAGACCTAAATACAAAATTAGCTGTCAAACCTCAACAAATAAGTTATACTATAATAAGCAAAGAATAATTCTCAAATAGTGTAATAAGAGAAGTTGTACCAAGTGCAAAATGAAGCTATGCTTCGATAAGATCTGCAAGAGTAAACAAAATAACATATGTCTATATAATAAGAAGAAAGAGACTGAGTAGCTCTAAACACATAAATCATTAACACTTGACAAAAAATGGTACTTAGTCGGTGGCACATTGCCTAACATGAACCATCAGACCAAACATCTCAAAAAGGCACTGTAGTGGTGACCACATTGTCCAACACAATTCAACAGTCCAAACATCTCAAAAAAGGCACTGTGGTGGTGCCCACATTGTCCAACACAACCCAACAGCCCAAAAGAAAATCACCAACCACCATGTATAATGATTCACGAACCGACATCAAGTTGGTGGTCCTTTATCCACTACAAACCTAGCCACACCTTCACATCTAAAACATCGATAAAACTCAAACATATCATCAAAATTCCTCAACGACAAAGTAGAAGGAAAAAATCTCAAAAATCATCCAAGGGCCAAACTCGACGAATTTGACTTCATTCGGCGAGAAAATCCTAAGTCCACAACCATTCGTCGAATATACTCGACGAATACAGGGGTTACTCGACAAATTTGACTCGGCGGTAAAAGCAAAACCTAGCAATACTCAACGAATCGGCTTGTCCTTACTTCTATACTCGACGAATCGACGCATAATCTTCTAAGTCCATGAGGAATTCGTCATTAATACTCGACGAAAAGGGCTTCACTCAACGCATATCCTATTCGACGAATATGCCTAGACCTATACTGATATTCGACGAATCTTACTTGGACCAACTCCTATACTCGAAAATTTTTACTCAGTCCTGTCCCCTCATACTCGACAAATTTTACTCAGGCTAACTCCTACATATTCGACGAATTTTCCTTGGCCAGATATCCTACGCTACCCAATGAATCAGTTTTGGCCGATGATGTTTTTAGTTGTCTACCTAAATCACCTAGAGGGTGGTGAATAGGTGAGGTCTGCATCTTTTTGCAGAATAAAAACTTGAAAGAATGGAGCGCAGAAAATAAATAAACAAGCCATAAAAGACACAAGATTTATAGTGGTTCCCCAACCTTGGGTACGTCCACTCTCCACCTCACCGATCTATCAACATGCTAGACTCGGCTACTTCACTATTATCTCAGATTGAAAACCAATCCTATAACTCGGAGCAACGCCCCTACAACTCGATCCTTAATACGAGATCTACACTCGGAAGAAAAACTTCCTACAAAACTCGGAGACAAAATCTCCTACAAGAATTGAAATAGATTGTATACAGAAAAATTATACAAATAGAAATTATTCAGATATTGATTCTTCAGCCTATCTTCTTTCTTAAACTTGAAGCTCTGTCATAAATAATCGAAGAAGACGGTAGCCAAGTCTCTGGATCTGAAAAGCTTAAGATCAACACGATCAAGAGAGAGTTATGTAAAGATTGAATGCCTTGATCTGTTGATCGATTCTTGTTCTGAATTTCTTGAATCGGAGAAGAGCAGCGACGAGAACGACAATGAGGAGTGGCGGTTTTCCCGATTTAGAATGTATAGACCGATTCAGAATACTTGATTTCTTGTGTTAGGGTTAATCGAAATTGATAAGACCTTTTATAGGACAAGCCTAACGGTCATAATCATAAATGACTGCACATGTGGACCAATAAGAATCGAGATTAAATTAGGTTGTTCTTAACTTGTTTCCCCAATCAAAAGTCTGGACTTAACGAATTTTCGGAAAAATTTCCTGCATTTTGATTTTCTCATCAAAACGAGTTCCAACTTTGGTTTATAGACTACTCGATATTTTAGTGGCTTCATTTGGGGATAAAAAACTCGGGTTGTGTCTATTTCTCAAGAAGAGGTTTCCAATGTAAGGTTCTCGAGAACATCTGCCAGACTTAGATAATACGAAATTGCGGAAGTGATTTATGGCTTCTCGAGAAGTGACTTCTACTACTCGAATTTGCTTGAACTATAGTAATTCCCATCCATGACTTCTCGAGAACTACCATGACTTCTCGAGAACAAGACTTCTTCTCGAAACTAAATTTCTTCTTACTCGAGTACTGGTCCTCTGACTTCTCGACACAAGGTTTGGCCTTCTCGAGCACTGTCTTCTGTTACTCGGGTACAACACTTAGAAAATTTCTGAAATAAATTATTTTCTCCAAGAGTAAACTCGAGACCCTTTTGTTTCCTTATAGATAAGTAGTACTCGAATACTCCACGGCTTACTCGAGTATTAGACTAAGCCTTCTCGAAAATGATTTCTGTAACTCAATACCACACTCTTTCAGAGAACTGTACTTAGTATACTCGAGAATTCATTCCAGCACTACTCAAGTACAATATATACTACTCGAAATCATCAGTAATGGACTTAGAAAATTTTACTTTCAACACCCAAGAGATGAAAATTATTTTTCTTCAAATGAAATCAACAACCATTTTATGGAGCTTTCTTCCATTGCCCAAACGATTGCCAGAGATAGTGGGTTTGAGTCTTTGAAAATGAAGTGTGTCCAATAGAGACCATTAAACAATTGGCTGCACATAAGTCAACACCATGGATCACATAATGAGGGATTACATTGTATGGTCCTGTGTTTGGTGACTCATTGTAGACTGACATTGGTCCACACTTGACAATTATATCCTACAAACACATAACTCAACCAGGGCATCAAATATAAAGTGTAAGTCTTAATTCATCTTAGAAGGACAGTTCAAGGGTGACTTCATACAAATTTAGGTTATTATGGATACAATACCCAACAATCTCCCCATATTTGTAGAAGTCAAAACCCTCTACACTAAGGTGAATTACATCAAGATAAAAAAATACATATACCCAATCATCTTGTGACTAGTAAACAAAGTGATAGAAGCTTTCCCTTGAAGATAAAATGCTAAGCAATAGAAAAAATCAGATCATCAAAATTAAAAATTTATCGGGGGGCTTCTTCTTCCATTTTCGCTCTTGCCTGATAGAATTGTCCATGAAATCCAATTTAACAAAATCTCATAAAAAAACTTTTTACAATTTATTTTAATTTGATAAACTTCAACTTCTAGTAGCTCTGTTAATGTTGTTCACCAACACAATGTTTGTCTTTCTTCTGTGGTTATTTAGGCTTGCTGTATCTTTTGGTAGCTGAAAACTCCTTATTCGCTTGGGATAATACTTTGGAGGTTTAGGAGGAGTGGGATATCTTTTGGATTGTTCTTGTTTTGGCCCATACTCTATGAGGCAGGAAGAGTCATAAATCCTTAATATTAGATTAAGTGATTTTTGATTATAGGTTAACTCTTCAATATTTGGTAATAGATTTCTCATACAAGTCCCATTCATGGGAGGGATAAATCTGTAATGATCATGTCTATTCAAGGGACAAAGGCAACTCATTATAATCAATCACTAGTTTTCAAAATCCAAAACAGAGAGTATCAAGGAGACAATAATTAAAGATTACCACGAACTAGAAGTTGGGCTCCAAATTTCGGCAAATTCTTGGGTTCTCCTTCTTTCAGCTTCGGGAATTGGAGTGGTCCTGCTAGCAGAGGCACCATCTGTTGGGTTTCCTATGGAGGTTGGCACAACACTTGTGCGCGCAGCGGAAGGAATAAAACAAGAACAACCCAAAGAGAAATGGATCAGGACATGAATGTTGAATCAAGAAGTTATCAAAAATAACAAGGCAAAATTACCTCTTCGGTGTTGAGTCACAACTCAACAAAGATGCTCAAAATGTGATTCCTTGTCAGTGGTGAGTTCCACGTAGAATAATATCTACGTCTCTGCAGAAATCCACACGAGCGGGAGAACACCGAGCTTCCGTCACACGGATGATCGGAAAGAGATCGACCGCACCTTGCACTTCCACGGACTACTAGGTCCGCTCCATGAAGAGCAGCACCGACGACTATCATCGGAGAGGAGGAGGTCGGCGGAGCGAATGCGGCGGCGGAACGCTTCCGTCCGGCGGGATTCGGGATTCGACGGATCGGTAGAACGACGGAACAGTCCCGTCGGTTTCGATTCGGTCAAAGGAGAAAAGCCCGATCAATCCGATTCATCTCCTTCCCAAAACCCTAAGTGTCTATTTATACTCAAAGCATAAATAAACCTAAGCAAAATCGCTATCCGCAGACCACAGCAAAATAGGGTTCCAGGATCGATCGGCGAGAATCACCTCAAGATTCGGCGAGAATCACCTCAAGATTCGGCGAGAATCAGTCAGCGAGAATCACCTTGTAGAAACGGCATTGAGAGAATTGAGTCATACTCGATGATTCTCGATGAATCTACCTTGGCGTTGAGAGCGTTGAGTCATACTCAATGACTCTCGACGAATCTGCGTTGGCGTTGAGAGCGTTGAGTCATACTTGATGACTCTCGACGAATCTGCCTTGGCGTTGAGAGCGTTGAGTCATACTCAACGACTCTCGATGAATTTGCCTTGGCGTTGAGAGTGTTGAGTCATACTCGACGACTCTCGACGAATCTTCCTTAGTCTCTAAGAACCTTCTTTGGCAACGTTTGCCTGACCCCATTCTGTGTGGTGATTGGTAACCCTTACCAACACAGTCAATCTTCCAACTTCTCCACATGCTCTTATGTGCGACCCTGCAGGCTCATATCGCATTGGCAGTGAGATTACATGTTTGACCACTTCTAGATCACCATGGTAACCCCAACAGTCTCCCACTTGATCTTGAAAGTATCAAACCAAAAACCTCACAAACAATAAGCGGCATCTAGCAATGCATCATTGCTACCCAAGCAATAAGAGTTCACAACTCACAAGCCTTTATGACCAATGTACCAGCATTGTCTTTGTCCCTTTGTCCCTTACATCCGGAAAGAACTAGAGGCATGGACCGTGTCACCCTCATAACAGCTCAATCCAAGTTTTTTGATCTAGAACGGACTTCCAGAGAATGGTGAGTCCAATATCATATATTGACTCAACCAAGCATGGCCATGCATTTCTCAATCCAGTTCCATCAAGGGGCCCATGGATGCAACTCCTGTCATATAGGAGGACAAATCCCATATCTGCTCACACACAAACACCCAAATGATTCGTAACGTGCCCAACAACCACCCTTATCATCAACCTTTATCAAGGAAGACTTTAGATGGCATCAAAGCACGCTCTTCCTCACTTGATGAATGCTGCGACGTCAGGTCAAAGGACCACAACACCATTGCCAATAGAGACCTACTTGTGACACGATTAGATAACAATCCACAAAGTAGTCTCAGGATGGGTCTGTCCAGTACAACTTGTTCATTAACAAGTACCCACATGATGACTTGATATCACAATATCATGACCTGTGAGAACTGGTCATTAGTCAACGCACGTGCTAGTCTTAAGGTATCATCATCACCCTTAGTTTCTATGACGATACAACGACCAGGGACCTTTTAAGTTTGAAGCTTCAAATAAATCATAGGCTCTCACATTCAAGTCACGTACTTGATGTCCTATGGAAGCGAACACTCTAAGGGTGTTTATTATGTTACAAATTAACTATCACATAGAAAAATAATAATAAAAGAACTTGCCATCAATTGTAAAAAAAACATTTGGTACACAATTCATCATATGAATAAACAATAAACAACCAACAGAATATATGTTTACATGCAACCCACAAGGCTCCCACTAGAGTTGATCACTTAGGTATCGTATACCCATTGATCTAGTATGACCATCATGCTTTCTCTACACGAGAGGCTTTGTCAGTGGATCCGCAATATTCTCCTCAGTCGGCACTCTGCAAATGTTCACATCTCCTCATTCGACAATCTCACGAATTAGATGGAACCGCCGAAGTATGTGCTTGGAGCGCTGATGGGATCTAGGTTCCTTAAATTGTGCAATTGCACCATTGTTATCACAGTAGAGAACTACGGGACCAACAATGCTAGGAACTACATTAAGCTCGCCGATGAATTTCCTAATCCATACAGCCTCCTTCGCTGCATTAGCTGCAGCGATATACTCGGCTTCCATTGTAGAATCAGCAACTGTCTCTTGCTTGGAACTCTTCCAGCTCACAGCTCCTCCATTAAGGCAAAACACAAACCCTGACTGAGACTTTAAATCGTCCCTATCAGTTTGGAAGCTAGCATCAGTGTAACCACTTACAATGAGCTCTTCCTCTCCACCATACACCAAGAACACATCCTTAGTCCTTCTCAAGTACTTCAGGATATTCTTGACTGCAATCCAGTGACACTCACCGGGGTCTGACTGATACCTGTTAGTCATGCTCAAAGCAAAGGAGGCATCAGGTCAAGTACATAACATTGCATACATGATTGATCCAATTGCCGAAGCATATGGAATCAACTTCATGCGGTCCTTATCTTCACAAGATTTTGGACACTGGTCCTTAGAGAGATTCACACCATGAGACATGGGTAAAAATCCTTTCTTGGACCCAAGCATGTTGAACCACTTCAACACCTTCTCGATGTATGTACTCTGGGTCAAACCCAACAACTTCTTCGATGTATCTCTATAGATCTTAATACCGAGTATGTAAGTCGCTTCAACCAAGTCCTTCATAGAAAAGCAGTTCCCTAGGTTGTTCTTAACAACTTTCAGGGTAGGAATGTCATTCCCAATCAAAAGTATATCATCTACATACAATATCAGGAAGACAACAATGCTCCCATTGATTCGCTTGTAAACGCAAGGCTCATCTTCATTCTTGATGAAACCAAACTCTTTAATTTTCTCATCAAAACGAAGATTCCAACTTCGAGAGGCCTGTTTTAGTCCATAGATGGACTTATTCAGCTTGCATATTTTAGTGGCTTCATTTGGGGATACAAAACCCTCGGGTTGTGTCATGTACACTTCCTCAAGGAGGTTTCCATTAAGGAAAGCCGTTTTGACATCCATCTGCCAGATCTCGTAGTCATAATACACAGCAATATCAAACAATATCCTTATGGACTTTACCATGGCAACAGGGGAAAAGGTCTCATCATAGTCAATACCATGAATTTGCTTGAAACCCTTAGCCACCAGTCGCCCTTTGAATGTCTGTACATTCCCATCCATGTCGGTCTTCTTCTTGAAGACCCACTTGCACCCTATGGGTCTTGCCCCTTCAGGTGGTTCCACCAAGTTACAAACTTGGTTTGCATACATGGAGTCCATTTCAGATTCCATAGTCTCAAGCCATTTGTCGGAGTCCGGTCCATTCATAGCCTCTTGGTAGGTTGCTGGTTCATCATCATGATCCATAAGCAACACATTACCTATTTGAGACATGAGAAATCCATATCTCTCAGGCTCAAATATAGGTCTACCAGATCTACGTAGGACTTGTGTTTCTTGAGCAGGTTCTCTAGCTACAACATCTTGTAGTCCTGTCTCAGAATCCAATTCTGGTTCATTCACTATTTGTGGTTCTTGAACTTCTTCAAGTTCTACCTTTTCAGTCTTTCTTGATAAGAACTCTTTCTCCAAGAAGACGCCAGTCCTTGCGACAAACACTTTGCCCTCGGACGGTAGGTAAAAGTAATACCCTTTCGTTTCCTTAGGATATCCCACCAGATAACATTTATCCGATTTGGGTTCCAGCTTGTTAGGCATTTGACGTCGCACGTATGCCTCACAACGCCAAATTTTAATGAACGACATACTAGGACGCTTCCTAGTCCATATCTCATATGGTGTCTTCAGAACCATTTTTGTTGGAGCGCGATTCAGTGTCATTACAGCAGTCTCTAAAGCAAAACCCCAAAAGAAAACAGACAAGTCTGCATGACTCATCATCGAACGTACCATGTCTAACAAAGTACAATTTCTCCTCTTAGACACACCATTATGCTGTGGTGTTCTAGGTGGAGTGAGCTGTGATACAATACCACACTCTTTCAGATGATCACGGAACTCATGACTCAGGTATTCGCCACCTCGATCAGATCGGAGTGCTTTAACCCTTTTCCCCAACTGGTTCTCTACTTCATTCTTGAAATCTTTGAACTTTTCAAAGGTCTCGGATTTGCACTTCATAAGATACACATATCCGTATCTACTGAAATCATCAGTAAATGTAACGAAGTAGAAATACCCACCTCTAACCATGGAGCTCATGGGTCCGCATACATCACTATGTACAACACCAAAGAGATCCTCAGCCCTCTCAGTATAACCTGTGAAAGGGGCTTTAGTCATCTTGCCTAACAAACAAGATTCACATCGCTCAAATGATTCATAATCAAATGAGTCCAAAAGTCCATCTTTATGTAGCTTGGATATGCGCTTCTCGTTTATATGGCCCAAACGACAATGCCAGAGATATGTAGGGTTTGAGTCATTTGTTCTTAGTCTTTTATTATTTTCTACATTATAGATCTGATGGTCCAAGTTCAAAACATAAAGACCATTAAACAATTGAGCTACAACATAACAAACATCATTCTTAAATATAGAACAACAGTTGTTCTTAATTATAAAAGAAAATCCAATCATGTCCAAGCATGAAATGAATATAATGTTTCTAGTTATGTCCGGAACAAAATAACAGTTATCTAGTTCTATTACAAGCTCACTGGGCAAAGAAAGATGGTAAACCCCTACGGCTACAGCAGCAACTCTTGCTCCATTGCCGACACGCAGGTCCACCTCCCCTTTACTCAACAATCTTCTCCTTCCCAGTTCCTGTAAATTTGTACAAATGTGTGAACCACATCCGGTATCCAATACCCAAGATGAAGGAGCAGAAAGGTTTATCTCTATAACGTAAATACTTGAAGCGGAAGTCATACCTCCCTTCATTTTCTGCAGACCCTCAATGTACGAAGGACAGTTCCTCCTCCAATGACCAGCCTTGCCACAGTGGTGGCATTTTCCCTCCTTCATCGTGCTCTTCTTTTTCATCAGTGCAGAAGACTTGGGCTCAAGATGTGACTTTGGTCCCACCTTCGTCTTCTTGAAGCCCTTGGCTTTGCCCTTGCCCTTATGCACCATCAGTATGGGGATGGCAGGCTTGGCCTTCTTCATATTGATCTCGGCAGTTCTCAACATGCGTAGGAGCTCGGGCAGTGTCTTGTCTATTTCATTCATGTTGTAGTTCAAGACAAATTGCTCGTAACTGTCCGGCAACGATTGCAGGATCAGATCTGTGGCCAACTCTTGACCTAGAGGAAAACCCAGCATTTCAAGGTTCTCTATATACCCAATCATCTTGAGTACGTGAGTCCCTACTGAGTCTCGAGCTCCCATCTTGCACTGAAATAACGCTTTTGTGACGTCGAACCTCTCTTGACGAGCTTGCCCTTGAAACATTTTCTTGAGATGCTCGTCAATCTCCTTGCACCCCATGTTCTCGTGTTGCTTCTGAAGCTCAGAGTTCATGGTGGAAAGCATAAGGCATTCGACGTCTAAGGCATCATCAGTATACTTCTTGTAAGTATCCTTATCAGCACGGGAAGAGTTCCCGGTCGGCACCTCGGGGGCTTCTTCTTCCAAGACATAGAGCTTTCACTCTTGCCTAAGAATAATTCTCAGGTTCCTGTACCAGTCCATGTAGTTGGTCCCACTGAGCTTATCCTTCTCAAGGATGGCTCTCAGAGATAACGTGGAGTGTGAAACACTTACCATGGAATTCTACAAGAATTCATGCAGAATAATATCAGTACCAAAATTTCAAAATACAATTTATTTTAATTTGGACTTCAATTAAAACTCCTATTATTTTATTCGAAATAATAGCCCTCACTATCAATTCGGAGAGTTCATGCGAGCTACTCTCTTAGTGGACAAGATCCGTATTTCACCAACACAATGAGTCAGCTTTGGCTTTCCTCTCACGATGTGGTTATTTAGGTTGGCAACGCTTGCCAATTGCATCCTCATGCAATTCTTGTATGGTTGGTGAATAACTCCTTATTCACATCCATCATATGGTGCATGCCAACCCCATGCCTCTAGGCACTCAACCTTTGAGGTCACATAGTTAAGTTAGACCCGATGTCGACAGTGGGATATCACAATTATCCGCTCGCACCCTTACCAATATAGATTAATGCACCTTGTTTTGGCAAGCCCATACTTCATCGATCGAGGCAGGAAGAGTGTCATCCATCGGAAGGCATCCAAACACTTAATATTAGATTAAGTGATTTTTGATTATAGGTTAACAATTAACCATGATCAACATTTGATCATTGTGCACATCCACAGATAAACAAATTTCTAAAATCCTCATGCATCCCTTATGTGCACAACAGAACACTATCAACATTTGATAGAGGAAAAGGGATAAATCTGAACATCTGGACACTTCCAAATCTTCAGGTTTACATGCATTGGACAAGGGACAAAGGCAACTCAACTTAAAACAATAGACAAGCTCATCTCTCTATGTTGGATTCAAAATCCAAAATAGCCTCGAGGGATGGTTACTGCTAAGGAGACAATAATTTCTAACAAATAGAAATTACCACGAACTCCCATACGATCCTGGCGGGGCCCAAGATTAAATCTAGACATTTAGAACACTTCTAAATCCCTAGGTTTACTCGTACTGGAATAACCTAACATCCAAAACAACAATCATGATCGGAACCTCGCTCTGATACCACTGTTTGGTTTCCTATGGAGGTTGGCACACCACTTGTGCGCGCAGCGGAAGGAATAAAAAAGAACAACCTAAAGAGAAATGGATCGGGCCATGAATGTTGAATCAAGAAGTTATCAAAAATAACAAGGCAAAATTACCTCTTCGGTGTTGAGTCACAACTCAACAAAGATGCTCCAAATGTGATTCCTTGTCGGTGGTGAGTTCCACATAGAATAATATCTACGTCTTTGCAGAAATCCACACGAGCGGGAGAACACCGAGCTTCCGTCACACGGATGATCGGAAAGAGATCGACCGCACCTTGCACTTCCACGGACTGCTAGGTCCGCTCTAGGAAGCGCAACACCGGCGACTATCGTCGGAGAGGAGGAGGTCGGCAGAGCGAATGCGGCGGCGGAACGCTTCCGTCCGGCGGGATTCGGGATTCAGTGGATCGGTAGAACGACGGAACAGTCCCGTCAGTTTCGATTCGGTCAAAGGAGAAAAGCCCGATCAATCCAATTCATCTCCTTCCCAAAACCCTAAGTGTCTATTTATACTCAAAGCATAAATAAACTTAGGCAAAATCGCTATCCGCAGACCACAGCAAAATAGGGTTCCAGAATCGATCGGCGAGAATCACCTCAAGATTCGGCGAGAATCAGTCGGCGAGAATCACCTTGCAGAAACGACGTTGAGAGCGTTGAGTCATACTCGACGAATCTGCCTTGGCGTTGAGAGCGTTGAGTCATACTCGACGACTCTCGACGAATCTCGACGACTCTCGACGAATCTGCCTTGGCGTTGAGAGCATTGAGTCATACTCGACGACTCTCGACGAATCTGCCTTGGCGTTGAGAGCGTTGAGTCATACTCGACGACTCTCGATGAATCTGCCTTGACGTTGAGAGCGTTGAGTCATACTCGATGACTCTCAATGAATCTGCCTTAGTCTCTAAGAACCTTCTTTGGCAACGTTTGCCCGACCCCATTCTGTGTGGTGATTGGTAACCCTTACCAACACAGTCAATCTTCCAACTTCTCCACATGCTCTTATATGCGACCCTGCAGGCTCATATCGCGTTGGCAGTGAGATTACATGTTTGACCACTTCTAGATCACCATGGTAACTCCAACACCACCACCATACTTTATTCTTTTGGGAATTTGCACTTCAGGAGGTGCTTGAGGAGACACATCTGTCTGTTCAGATTCTAAAACTTGAGCATAACCATCAGGAGGTGGTTCTTGATCTTCTGGTCTAGGAGAGAATGTTGGATGCTGGGTAGGAGGCTACTGGGAAGGAGGATGCTGAGCAAGAGGACTAAGATGATGTGTAATTACATTTGGATCAACTTGGAATTCAGGGAATATCTGGTTGTGCATCCACACTGCTGTGTCATAAGTATGAAATTTGACACCATCAATTTGATTCTGGACATTAGCATGCAGCTCAGTCAACTTTGCTTCCCATTCAATCTTCTTTCTTTCTTCAGATTTTTCTAAGAATTCTTTCACTAGGCTCTCACCCTTTATGACTTCTATGGATAGGGTGGCTATAATATCTTCTTTGAAGTTCCCCACTTCTTCACAAGTCTTAAAAGTGTGTTCTTGAGCTTTTTTTTTCTAGTTGGATTTGATTATTTGTTAGAGTTACTGATTGATCCATCACCTGACCAATACTGGTAATGGTGTGGTCTAGATCTTTCCCACCTATTTGGAATAGGTGTTTAAGTTCATTAGTATTGTGCTAGATTTCAGCAAAACCTCTGCTCATCTCTTTCTCTAGAGCAGTTACTTTCTCAATTACAGCTTTTAGAGATTCATCAAAATAAGCTCTTTGTTGTGCTATCATGAATTCTATCTTACCCAAAAGGGTGTCAACAACAAGTGTTTCAACTTGAGGAGGAGGAGGTGCAGTCCATGGAACTATTTCTTCAATGAAAACTGAGCTCTGGGCTCTGGAAATATGAATCAAGATATCTCCTTCCTCACCAGTAATTGTGGGAAGGGAGAAGTCTATGCTCTTGAGGGTTGGTTCAACTTGTTTAGGAGTAGCTTCTTTATCATCAGAAATCAACACTGTTTATTTTTCATGTATATCTGCAGCAGGAGACTGAGGGTGAGGGGATTCCTATTCAGAATGATGTTCTGATGGAGATGGTTTTGGAGTGGGAGATTTTCTATATGTAGAGGGGAAGAAGGCTCTTTTGAAGTAAGTTCATCAATCATTTTATTGATATCATCATCTGTAGAAATAATTTGTTCTTGTACTTGAGCATCAGAAAGAATATCTTCATTATGCAGATATACATCTAGAAGACTGGAGTCATCTGTGATGGTAGAGGTGTACTGAGCAGCAATAGATGGAGCAACATCTGGGTGACTTGCTTCTGGGACTACAGGAGCAGGCTCCCCCTCAACAACTGCACCAGATGTGCCAGCTACTTGATGTAGAGGGGAAGATGGGGTCCTGTCCTCATCTTCATTGTGATCAAGGGCTTTTGCAGCTTGAGCAGGGTTCTTAAGCTTGAGTTTCCATCTTTGAATTGAAGATGTGGAAACTTTCTTCTTGTGATATAGAGTAGTACCTTTGGATAGATCAAAATATCTGGCCTGAATTCATGAAGGAGAAGAGATATAATCCTTCCAAAATTTGGTGCCTGAATGCTTTCCTTGATTTTATCAAAAATCAGCATGCCCCACTGAAACTTCTTTCTACAAATTATTGCTATCATCATATCAAAGAAGTTATGTGTAATGAAGCTGATAGAACTCGTTTTGCATAAAATAACTTTTCCAAGCATGTTTACAAGGAGCTTGCTCTCTAGATTTAGATCAGGGCATCGAATGGTGTTCACATCAGCAAAGACACCACATAATCCACATGCCCAATAGTAATCTTCAATGGTTAGGTAGTCTTCTTCCTCAATAATCGGCAGCTGTAGTAGCTTAGAGACAATAGGAGTAGTGAGCTTGAACTTAATTTCATGAACTTTGGTCTTCAGAACCTTGCTATTTCTCTTCAGGATGGCATTTTGGAAGAATTATTCAACATCTACAAGTAAGATTTTGCACGGCTGCTCCAAGACGAAAGAAAGTCCGGCGGCTTATAAGAGTAGAAGAAGATTGTGAAAATCGTCTGACAAATTGGCAATTCCTGTAGAAACTAGTTCAGTGCTGATACCAATCTTTGACGGAGGGGCCATCGATTGAAAAAGATGAATAGAAATATTCTTTCCGAGAGAAAAAGCTGAAGTGATGGTGTAACGACTCCACCCGTTAAACAACATATAATAGAAAGTCCGGCCGGGGCCCCACACTATATGCCACAAATAGATGGTGATGTCACAGGTTAATACCACCAACGCATCCTAACTCAGAGCGTGCTAGCGGAATAATAAATAGTAGGCTGAACTCATACCAGGAATATCCACTATATATATCACCATGGTTATATATACAACCACTCAAATGAGGGGGATAGCAAATACCACAGTTTGGCCTTAAGGCCTTAGAGTTCCTCTTTATACAGTATGGATTACAGACATTGGCGCGCAGGCCGACCATACATGAATAAAAGAAAGCATAACTAGCTAGCCTTCAAGGGCTAGCATCAATAACAACAGCAAGAGCGACAACAACAGCAGCAGGGGCATCAACCCTTCACTTCCCGCTCGGCTCTCCAGCACCTGCACAGGGACAATCCACCTAGAAGGTGGCAAACAAGGCAACGGTAAGCATTCAGCTGCCCAATTTATAATAATCGTACCCCTTTCCCGGGGCAGTGGCATTCCTTCCCTGCAAAGCCACACATCAACAATATAGCATATATTGTGCTCTCATACACATTCAAGCCAACACAACCGCCAGCCATATGGCCCGACGATCCGTTCACTCAGGGCATATTCTTGGTGCACCGACGAACCAGGGTCAATACCACCATTTACATGGTATTGAGCATTTAGTCTTAATGGCGCGCAAGCCTAAGACTCTCATTATGCGCTCCAACATGACCATCACTCAGGTCCTCCCGTCGGACGGACATAACGCAGGTACAGATCAACCACCCCCCGTTGCTCAAATCGCCTTGCCATCACCAAGTACAGCGTACTCGAGGCTACACTAAAGGCGCGGGTCGGTTTAACCTTTCCTGTTCGGCACGAAGCCTTTCTAAGAGCTCGCAGCTCACACTAGCCATAACGTCCGCCAAGGACTGGCTTCACAATAGCCACACTATCCAAATAGGATTGGCTTCACAATAGCCACACAGTCCAAACAGGACTGGCTGCAATGTCCATCAATGACTGGCTACACCGTAGCCACAGTACAAACAGCACAAGGGCGCTTTTCTTGGAATTCCACACTCCAGTACTTCCTGCTACTCCCCTTCACAGGCATCACCCATCGACCCCACTAACTACACGAGTATACGCGGAGTCTTCTCCGGTACGTAAATGCAACATCACTAATCCAGACCAACATGTCAAGATGGGCTTCACACATCATGCCTATCCCATACTACACATTTCCGGGTCTAGATGCAGACTCAACAGGGGATATTAACTATCAACCCACCGGAATAACTTACTCTTTCCACCTTTTGGTGGAGAGGATTCCTTACTCATGCATAAAGGAGGACTTCACATGTCCAAGAAGGAAGATCGTTACCCTTGACGATCTCTTAGGAGCCATCAAAAATCTGGCCGATTGGAAAGCACCGCAACAGCTTTGCCTCCACATAACTAGCCTCGGATCTCGAATCAAACCGCGGGAGCTCCACCAATGGCTTGCCTTTCTCCTCCTTCTCCTTCCTCCAAGCTATCCCTTTTTCTCTCTTGATATGAATGAGAGAAGATGCCAACCCCCAGTATTATCACTACAGGAAAGCACCTGGGCCATTGGATCCAAATAGAAATAATTGGATGGCCAAGATCTGCCCAAAAGTCCAAATTTGACTTGACACAGCCCGTGACACGCCTGCATCCCAGGCCGTGTACTCCAAGCGGTGCACGAACCGACTCAAACTAAACCAGAACACGGGCTCCAACACGCCCGTGTCATATGGGAGACACGCCCGTATCAACTTGACACGACCGTGTGACTGGCCGTATCACCCTATCAACACAGGACCAAATCACCCGAGAAGAACATGGCTAAGGCACACACCCATGTCCTTAGCCGTGTACCAAACACGCCCCTGTGAAATGCCCGTGTCACATGTCGTGATCGCCACTCAATGCTACCCGATATTCACCTGAGCAGGACACGCCCTGGGACACCCCCGTGTCCTAGGCCGTGTTGCCTCTCGACGATCGTCGACCGTGCTATCTTGAGAACTCGACTCGACGCCCACCATAAAGGATACGCCCTGGGACACGCCCGTGTCCCAGGCCGTGTGCACTGGACACGCCCTGGGACACGCCCGTGTCCCAGGCCGTGTCACCCAGCCTGACCCCATTTTGGGACTTATGTTTTTTGGGGTGTTACAGATGGCAAGAGGGTGACAGCGACAGAGAAGACGAAGAGTTTTTTGTTCTCTCGAGAAAAGGGTTTTAGATATCGAGTGATTTGGAATTTCTGGACTTATTCTATTTATATAAGTCTTAATTTATGATGATTAAGGAAATAATAAAAGTAACATACCTGAGAATATGGCAGTATAAGAGTTCAGGTGCGAATATCAGAAATTCGAACCTCAGGAGAAAAACGACATTAGATTTCTCGAGTGGAAGGCCATTACTCGAGCAAAGATAATATTGTTCTCGAGTAGTGAAGTACTGTCTTGAGAAGAAGTTTTGAAGTTCTCGAGAAGCAGTCTGATAGTTCTCGAGAGGTAGACTGGAACTCGAGAAGTATTACTCGAGTGACATTCTTGTTTCTTGAGTAGTTCTATCCCGTACTTGAGTAGTAAGAGTAGTACTCGAGTAGTAAGAGTATTACTCGAGAAATGAAGTCCAAACTTGAGTTTTCTGAATTTTTGAAGTATTGCCCGATCCTTGAACTTTGTTGTGATACCTCCTTATTCATTCTTCTTTGTTGAGCATGCCAAGTTCTATTTTGAAGAACGAGAACTTGGCCTCGTCCAGCGGCTTCGTGAAAATGTCTGCAACCTGCTTGTTAGTTGGAACATACTGGAGGTTGATGTCTTCATGCTCCACATGCTCCCTGATAAAGTGATACCTCAGCTCTATGTGCTTTGTCCTACTGTGAGAGATTGGGTTATTGGCGATTGCAATTGTACTGGATGAGTCGTAAAACATTGGAATGTTGTTGAACATCATATTATAATCTTCAAGTTGGTTCTTTATCCATAAAAGTTGTGCACAACAACTGCCTGCAGAGATATACTCTGACTCGACAGTTGAAATTATGACACAATTCTGCTTCTTGCTGCTCCAGGAGATAAGCCTTCTTCCTAGGAATTGACATGTCCCGGAAGTGCCTTTCCTATCATCTTTGCTTCCTACAAAGTCTGCATATGAAAAACCAATTAGTTCTCTATTATTACTTCTTGGGTACCATAAGCCAAGATTTGGTGTACCTTTAAGGTACCTCAAAATCCGCTTTGCAGTAGTGTAGTGAGATTCCTTAGAGTTCACTTGAAATCTAGCACACACACATGTTGAGAACATTATATCCGGTCTACTAGCAGTAAGATAGAGCAAGGATCCAATTATGCTTATATACTTGGTTTCATCAAAAGGTTTCCCTTTCTCATCCTTGTCCAAAGACATAGCTGAACCCATTGGAGTCCTCATAGAGGTTGCGTTCTCCATTCCGAATTTCTTAATTAACTCCTTGGTGAATTTGGTCTGAGATATGAAGATTCCATCTTCAGATTGTTTCACCTGAAGTCCTAAGAAATACTTCAGCTCTCCCATACTGCTCATTTCAAACTTCCCTTGCATAAGTTTTTAGAACTTCTTGCAAAGGTTGTTGTTAGTACAACCAAATATGATGTCATCGACATAGATTTGCACTAGCAAAATCTTGTCTTTTATTTCCCTAAGAAATAATGTCTTATCTATCTTTCCTCTTGTGAACTTGTTCTCAATAAGAAAGCTAGACAACGTCTCATACCAAGCTCGAGGAGCTTGTTTCAAACTATATAAAGCTTTAAATAAGAGATAAACATGCTCAGGATGGTTAGAATCAACGAAACCTGGAGTTTGTTCCACATACACTTCTTACTTTATGTCACCATTAAGGAAGGTTGATTTCACGTCCATCTGATATACAGTGAAGCCCTTAAATATAGCATATGTTAGGACCAACCTGATTGCCTCCAGCCTTGCCACTTGAGCATACATCTGATCGAAGTCGATTCCTTCTTCTTGTCGGTATCCCTTGGCGACGAGTCTGATCTTGTTCTTTATAATTGTTCCATCTTCGTCCATCTTGTTCCTGTAGACCCACTTTGTTCCGATATTGTTCTTACCTTTGGGTCTTAGAACAAGCTTTCAGACTTGGCAATGCTTGAATTGATTTAGTTCTTCTTCCATTGCCATTATCCAAGATGCGTTTGAGTTTGCTTCTTCAAACTTCTTTGGTTTAACCTGCGAGAGGAAACTTACATATAAATTTTCATTAGTTGTACCTCTACGAGTTCTGACACCATCCTGGGGATCTCCGATGATTTGATCAATTGGGTGATCCTTCAAGTGTCTGAGCTCAAGGGTTCTTGCATCTGGAGCTTCCTCTATCACTGGAGTGACTTCATCAACTTGGATGACATCTTCATCATGGTGATCATCCTCTCCAATAAGGGTTGGAGTGGTGATCGCGATGAACTCTTGATCTTTTATTTTAACTAGCTCATCCAATCTCAATTCCTTTAGTCGTGAACCTGCATCTTCAATAAACACACTAGAAGAATTGCCTTGTAGCAAGCTCGTCTCATCAAATACAACATTAATAGATTCTTCTACAACCAGGGTTTTCTTGTTGAAAATCCTATATGCCTTACTATGGCTACAATAACCAACGAAAATACCTTCAAAACTCTTTTCACTAAATTTAATCGTTTGATACTTCCCATTGTTAAGTATGAAACATTTACTACCAAAGATTTTAAAATATGAAATGGTCAGTTTCCTACCCTTTAGTAGTTCGTAAGGTGTCTTATTATGGTTCTTGTTTATGAGTGCTCTATTTTGCACATGGCATGCAGTGTTGACGGCTTCAGCCTAGAAATATTCCGGTAGTGAGGCATCACTCAACATGGTCCTGCAAGCCTCTATTAGTGTTTTGTTCCTTCTCTCAGCGACTCCGTTTTATTGAGGAGTACGAGGAGAGGAAAACTCATGAAAGATACCTAAGCTTTCACAGAATTATGTCATGGCCCCATATTTGAACTCTGTTCCATTGTCACTTCTGATTTTGACAATGGAGCAGCTGTATTCATTCTGGACTTGCCTGATAAAATTAACAAAGATATCAAAAGTATACTCGTGTTTTAGAAAGAACACCCACGCAAAGCGAGAGTAATCATCAATAATGACCAATGCATAATCCTTACCTCCCAAACTTCTAATTTGCAGTGGACCGAATAATTTCAAATGAAGTAGGTGTAAACATCTATTAGAATCTTTGCCAATAATGCTTTTAAAGGTAGCCCTTGTTTGCTTGCCTTTTACACATGCGTGAGGTCTATCTTTAACGAATTTAACATTGGGTGCATCACGTACTAAATTAAGAGAAAATAATTAATTAATTATTTTGTAATTAATATGTGTTAATCTCTTGTGTCATTAGTCACTAAGAGACGCACTATCTTTTACCAAAAAACACACTGGCGTAGAAAAGTCTATGCAAATAAAATTTAAACAAAATATATTCCAACTAGGAGTGCCTGATAAAATCATTTCTAAATTATCAACCGATTTTATCAAACAGTTATCTGTATGAAACTCTACTATGTATCCTTTATCACAGAGCTGGCTTATGCTTATAAGATTGTGTTCCAATCCTTCAACATAAGCCACATCCGAGAAGGATACAATACCATTAATAATCATACCGTAACACTTTGTAATCCCTCTATCAAAATCTCTAAAGATGACCTTTGGCCCGTTCATGACTGGAGAATAATTCTGGAGTAGGCTTCTAGTCCTAGTCATATACCGAGAGCATCCACTGTCTAAATACCAAATAGGATTTTTGGTGGCCTTTGGACATTCGTACAAAAGTAGAATCAAGTTGCCTTAGGAACCCAAACTTTTTTGGGCCCTTGGTCTCTAGTTAGCATACTCCCCCTGTAAGACCCCCATCCCGGAACACAACATACGACACGAGAGAGGTCTTATGCCCAGAACAACCACCTTGCGGTAGCACTAGCACTCGGGCTAACCTGTACCACAAGATGCATTTCATGCCAGCCTTACAATATCAATCAATGCCAACCCAACCAAGATATAGTGTTAGAAGTCAAAATCCACACAAAGCATATATTAGTCCAAATACAACAAGTAAAGAAGCTACAACAAGCTTCTATTATCAGAGTACGTAAAATATTTTGACCAAAAGGGCTACATCAAAAGTCTCTCACACTCACATCAGTAACCGACGGTAGCGACGACACCGTCCCTTCAGGCCCTGTCGTCCTGGCCTGGCTATCCTGCTGCATAATCCACGACTGCTCTACCTGCGGGGTTTCCTCCTAAAAAGAAGACATAGCAACCGTTATTCATAAAGACTAAGTGGCTTTCACATCCGCTCCCCCGGCGACTCCTCGGCACCGGGCGGAGAAATGGACAAAGGTACAATATATATAAAGTATGTAAGCATAAGTACAAGCAGGTGGTATAGACTGAATATCATCATGTATGTAAAGCAACTTAAAAAGTGAGTAACATCTTATTCTAGCAATTCTACCATCTACAGCAGCATAAGAATATAAAGCTACAACAGAAAGTAACTCAACTTATTTGAATGCCCATACAAACATATAAGTTGAGGATCGTTCAGCAGTAAGTAACTCATTGTATAGGAGTGCCCATACAAACTTATACGATGAGGATCTTGTGTATGCAATGAAGTGTAATGACATGTATGCAATGCAATGACTCACCCATGATCACGTGCATGCAATCGCTATGTCGACACAGACTTGTATTTCCCACTTTTCGAGCAGGTAGCTAACCTCTCAGGCGTCAACCGTTGTGGCCAGACGGTGACAGTAGAGCGGGCTTCTCCACTAATATGCTGGCATCCACACTACTTGTCCTAGGCCTCCGTATGCCTAAAAGCTAAGAACACAATGGCGGAGCTCACGCGCATACTACGACTCAGCAGGAGTCTCAGGTAGATGCGCACCGAGAACCAAGCCCCGAACTGGCCTATAATGTGACCCGAAAGGAGCCTTGAAAATGAGCACGAGAACCAAGCCCAAACGTTCACTTAGCACGGAAGGAGCCTCGGGACATGAACACCGAGGACCAAGCCCAACCGCCCAAAGTCTATCTGTCAACTCCCATCGGTATGACGATTGGCGAGCCCGTAGACCTGCCACACTATCCTTAACCCGGGATTATGACACCGCGTGTCGACTCACACTACATGCAATACCACATCATCGTGGCACGGAAGGAGCCTCAGATCAGACACGAGGACCAAGCCCAACCGTACACTTGGAACGGAAGGAGCCTCGGGACATGAACACCGAGGACCAAGCCCAACCGTCAATTTATAACTCTTCTCAACATTACCAACTAGTGCAATCAGACACCCGCACTCACACCCTTTCACAATCCGGTGCCCAAGGCACCTTAAGGGTTTACCACAAACATAGGTGGCAAACTACCTCATACAATGGACCATCTTAGACTTCCCTATATGAAAAGCCTCATGACCATGCATCACTCTTTCGGCCAACATGATCACATCTAAACTATGGTCACATAACTTTAACATCACCAATTACAACTCTTTTACCAAACCCACTCATTCGGGCGCACATGAGTTAATACTCTAACTTTCAACAACACATGTTCACAACAATCAACACCGACCAAGTAAACCAATTCAAGTCAATCTTGTTATTAATCGATGAATTACCATTCGTTCACTAACCCCTACCAAATCGTTTCGTTTAATTACATTCTATTTCACCATTTGATTACGTGGGGTCTATCCAACAATTTCATCACTCGTTGAATTATCACAGTTAAACATATTATAATTCGCCAAAACCTCAACGTTGATTTGTTACAAGATCTCTACCGAGTCCAAACCCGATTCTACACCAACCCAGGAAATTCAGGTGCAGAACACCTTCTGGACAACAACTTCGACCGGAGATTCCCGAGGCTACAGGAATTCGGTGAATGCGTATAACCCCTCGATGGAAAGATATTTCCATGGGTTACAACTATCATGTTCAGTCTACAACCCAGATCAGACTGTATCACACATGAAATTGTCTCCAAACCTGGTGCGTACAGAATACATATTCTGCATGCTTTGCCTGTCAGCCCTCTACTTCGATCAGACTTTCCCATGGCTACAGACTTTGCTTGAAGACGTGTATCCACTCGTTGGAAAGGTATTTCCAAGGGCTGCGACTTTTGTGTTTAGTCAAAATCCCAGATCTGACCGTTTCATATATGAAAACGGCCACGAAGATCGCTGCGTGCAGAAAGTAGATTTCTGCGCGCATCTTAAGGCGGAACGAATGACATCAGTTTGTATTCCTCCTCCAGCCGATCTTCCCAATTCACATAAGAAATTCCTCCTCCCTTATTCACCCTCATTAGGCCATTCCTCTTCACGAGACCATCCCTCATCATCACATTGAATGAAGGAGAGGTTGAAGATGACTCAACCCTAGAACACAAGTCCTAGCATGGCCTCTTCCTAGAATTCTTCCTCTCACACATCAAGATTCCTTTGAGTCGATATCTCGCCTAAGAATAACTAGGGATCTAGCACCAAGGGAAAGGGGAGGAAGCTCACCTCATTTCTGGCATTTCCACAATTTTCGGCCATGGATCTAGTCACTCTTCGTGGCGACATCTTATTCTCCTCGACGGCGTCGGCTCTCCATGGAATGAAGGTTGGCTCCACACCCTCTTCTTCCTCTCCAGAAATTTTCCACATAAGGGCTTAGGAAGAGAATGCAAAAACGGCCAACTTTCAGAAACCTATATAAATAGGATTAACACGGGTAGGAACACGCTCGTGTTCCTACCCATGTCACGCTCGGGTGAAGCGCCGCCGGTGGTTACAATGTCGTTTGGACCCCAACACGGGTAGGAACACGCCCGTGTCCACTACTCGTGTCACTCGATACGGCCGTGTTCATGCCCGTGTCTATACCCGCGTCCTGCTCGGGAGACACGTTCGTCGATCTCCACTCAACGCACATGGGTAGGGACACGCTCGTGTCTCTACCCGTGTCCTACTCGGGACACATGTCATTGATCTCCACTCAACGCACACGGGTAGGGACACGCCCGTATCCTACTCGGGACAGGCCTCTCGAGTTACACTCGACACCTCTCGAGTTCTACTCGATGCACGCGGGTAGGGACACGCCCGTGTCTCTACCCGTGTCCCATTCTAGACCAATTTCTCTTTTCCACACGAGTGTAAGCCTAGTCGCCTGCACTCCCTGAGCCCAAGTCAACTCTCCTGACTCAAAAGCATGCACGAGGTGCCTAGCGCAAATCGGGATGTTACACCCTGTTGGAATACCCTATTACTAATTTGGGTAAGGATCACTATGTTTGTCTTAGGAAACCAGGTTGACCTAGTTGTATAGTTGTAAAGGTCAACATTAGAATGAGTCTAGGGCTTAGAACTTAGGTTTGAAGCTGCCCCCAAGACCATTCCAAGATCAAGGATATAGAGCCAAGTCTAAGGCAATTTTCGTCGAGCTCCGGTCGACGAAACGTCGAACTCGGTTCGACGCTCTCTGAGCTCAACTTCGATAAATCGTCGAACTCTGGTCGACGATCTTCGAGCTCAGATCGACGATCTGCCTCCAGTCAGTTTTGCTTAGTCGTCGAACTGCTTTTACGATTTTCTAGCTCAGGTCGACGATCGCTCTTCAGCTATTCTTCAGGTCGCTGAGCTCGGTTCGACGATCTTCGAGCTCAGTTCGACGTTTTCTGTCTATTTGATCTGTTTCCATCTCTGAGCTCAGTTCGACGATAGTAGAGCTCAGATCGACGATTTTTCTGAGAGATCAACGATTCTAAGGATTCAAATGCTGCCAGTCTTTGGAATGTTTTTGAAATCTCTCAGCATTTATGTCAAGGAGATCTGCCAGCAGATTGTCATTATTCTGGAGCAAGTTTCAAGGAATTATTCAGGGAATGTTTTATTGGACCTTCCTCTAGAAGACAAGACTTTTTATGGAAGACATTTATGACGGCCAACGGCTATCTTTGACAAGAATTTTTTTCAGAGAATCAGATCTTCCTTTTCATCTTCAGTCAGATAGAATATACAACAATATACACAGAGAGCACAACACCAAGAATTAAGCTGTGACAGATAACAAGTGATCAATTCTGAAGAATCAGAATAACAATCTTTTTGCTTACAGAAAAGTGATCACAACTTCATCTCAAGAACTCCAGACACCTCATCTTTCAGCCTTTTGCTGAAACAATCCTTTGCTGGAGATCTAAAGTTCTGAAGACCTATCACCCTAGAGCAAAGCTTCTATTCCTGATTCATTCAACATCTCAGGGGGAGCTTTGACAACAAAAGATCCACTAGTCTTCTCTCATTTGATTTGAGAACAGAGAAGACAACTTCACCTCTTTATCTTTTCTTTTTTCTTTCTGCTGTAAAAGGGTTCTTGAACTCCCTTCAAAAGTTCTGTCTGGTTCTGAGAGCCTTGTCAAAACTCAGTGGTGGCAAGACACCTTATCAAAAAATTCAGTTTTGGTTTTTGAGCACCTTATCAAAAGCTCATTGGTGTCAGGACACCTGATCAACTCATCCTGAGTGGATTCCTACCAAGGGTGGTAGAAGAGTGGATGTACCTAGGTTTTTGGGGAACCACTATATTTCCTTGTGTCTTCTGGCTTGTTTGTGTGATTGGTTTGCTGTGTGCTGTGCTCTTTACTTTTTTGTTTTTAACTCTTTACTAGCACTCTACACTATACTATAAATTGAATTTTATATTTGCTGATTATTTCAACTGTGAAATTAATTTAAATAAATTATATTCACCCCCCCTCTAGAGTTGAGATAGATCTTACTCTCACTTTCAATTGGTATCAGAGCCAGGTTGGTTGCTCATACAGGCTAACACCTGAACCAAAAGATCCTTGATAAGATCAATCTCTTAAGAGGGTTATTTTCCTTATATATATATATCTATTTATATAGACATGGCACAGAACAAAGATTATGCAAGCACCAGACCTCCAGTATGCAATCTTTCAAAGTTTGCACTCTGGAAGGCAAGGATTAAATTATACATGAATTCTATTGACGAAGATATTTTTAACTCTGTCTTGACAGTCTGTCCAAGTCCACCAGCAAGCTCAAGCACAAATGCTGTTCCACTTCCCTCAGGAACAGATGCTGAAATTAAAAGATGGAAGACTGCAGATGCCAAGGCTATGAACATCTTAGCTCAAACAATGTCTGAAGAGATTTTTCAGAAGGTAGCTGAATGCAACTCAGCTAAAGAAATATGGGACAAACTCTCAGAAATTGTCTCAGGATCTGCTGATGAGAGGAAAGACAGAAGATCTCACCTCATAACCCAATATGAGAACTTCAAGAAAGGAGAAGCTGAGTCAGTTGCAGACATGTACAACAGATTAAGTCTGATTGTCAATGAGCTAAAGACTTTGGATAAAGAAATCTCATTGATTGAGCTTAATGACAAGATCCTAATGTGTTTCCCCAGCACTTGGGATTCAAGAATCTGGCCAATCAAAGATGCCAGAAGTCTAAATGAAATCACTACTGAAGCTCTCCTAGGCAAGCTCAAATCTTATGAGCTACTCATCAAGAACAAAGAAGAAGAACAGAAGGCTGCCTCACCAGCCTCAAAGAAAGAGAAGTCAATAACTTTCAAAGCCATTGAGAATCAGCCTGAAGAAAAGCTCACAGGCAATGAGGAGTTGGTCAGCCTACTGGCCAAAAGATTTTACAAACTGGCCAGAAAAGACTTCAGAAAAATGCCATACAAAGGACATGATAAACCAAGGTATGATAAGTCAAATAATGATAAAGAAATTATATGCTTTGGTTGCAGGAAACCAGGCCACATTGTGCCTGACTGTCCAGAAAACAAGAACAAGGACAAAAAGGATAGAAGAGAAAGAAGGAAAGAGAAAGACTTCAAAAAGAACAGCTCAGACAAAGCCTCCTCCAGCAAGAACAAAAATACAAGGAAGGGTTTTGTTGCTGAGACATGGAGTGAGACAGAAGAGGATTCTGAAACTTCATCCAGCTCCAGTGATGATGAAGATGATGCAGATGAAAAAGAATTTTGCATGATGGCTATCAATGCCTCACAGCAAAACTCTGATGCAGAATCAGATTCAGACTCAGAAACTCAACCAGAAGAAGATCAAGTAATTAACTCTTTTGATTTTAATTCTGAGGACTTTAAAATTGAATTTAAGACATTGTGTTTGGACTTACTAAAATCTGAGAAAGAGATAATCTCTCTCAGAAACAAATTATCTGAATACAGTGTCCTAAACTCAAATAACCTCAAACTCTCTGAGGAGTTAGAATGCTGTAGGGAGGAGATAGCTTCACTGAAAAGTGAACTATCAAAGGCCAAAAAGTTTGAAGAATCCCTAAATAGGAGAAGTATCAGACTGATGGACATTACAAGCACAGTGAACTCTAGATTTAATAGTACACTGGGCTTGGGTGCTTCATCCAGCCAACCCATAGTATTAACAACTCCAATCAAATTTGTCTCTGACAAAGGGAAGGGAGTAATAGAGGTAGCTAGGAAGAATGCAGATCTGCCAAAGAAAATTACAGTTCAACAGATTGCGTCGAGCAGAGCTCGACGATCGTTGAACAGAGCTCGACGATCTAACCCAAGATCGTCGACCTCAGCTCGACGATATCCAAACTCTGAACTTTAGTATAATCGATCTTCGAACAGAGATCGATGATCTGACCCAAGATCGTCGACCTCAGTTCGACGATTGTCGAACAGAGATCAGGTCTGTGAACATTCCTTCAATGGTACATCTAGACTCAATCCTAGAAGTCCCACATCCCAAGGCTTTAACCCCTATACTGAATGGATAGTACCTCCTAGGAGATACCATCCTGAAGGCTATAAGAGTCAACCTGAGATGTCTTTCATTTCTGAATTCAAAGGATATCAGCCTAGGCCCAAGGTTAACTGGGTCAAAAACAAATAAGCTGTTCATGCGCAGGTGAAGACCTATCCAGTATCTAACCAACAATGGTATCTGGATAGTGGGTGCTCAAAGCACATGACAGGAAACAGGGAGAACCTATCATCCTTCATAACCAAACTTGGACCCAAAGTGATTTTTGGTGATTCAAATTTTGGCCAAACCAAAGGATATGGTGTTGCTCAGATAGGCTCAGTCACTTTCAAGAAGGTGGCATATGTAGAAGGACTGAAGCACAATATGATAAGTATCAGTCAGCTATGTGATGAAGGATACAAGGTGACTTTCAACAAATCCCTGTGCAAGATCAAGTTAGAGGATAACACAACTGTGTTAACAGGTAAAAGGACAAGTAACATCTACTTAGTAGATTTTCTTTCATCTAAAGTAGATATCTGTTTATTCAATTCCATATCTAAGCCAAATGTTTTATGGCATAAGAGATTAGGACATCTAAACCTTAGAACCATTGCTAGGCTATCCCAGGACAACCTTGTTAGAGGACTACCTTCTGGCCCCTACAAGAAGGAAGGACTTTGCAAGGCTTGTTAATTAGGCAAGCAAACTAAAAATAGCTTTAAGTCACTTAATAAGAGTGATTCACCTAGGATTCTGTATTTGTTGCACATGGATCTTTTTGGACCCATATCAGTACAAAGCCTAGGAGGGAAGTCCTATACTTTAGTGATTGTAGATGACTTCTCAAGATTCACATGGGTATTCTTTCTGAGGAAGAAGTCTGATAACTTTAAGTGTTTGACAGAGTTTCTCAAATGTATACATATTGAGTTCAACACTCACATTGCCCTGATCATAAGTGATCATGGGACAGAGTTTGATTCTCTTCTTATGCAAGAGTTCTGTCAAAGTGAAGGGATCAGGCACACTTTCTCAGCTCCTAGAACTCCTCAATAAAATGGGGTAGCTGAAAGGAAAAATAGAACCCTAATTGAATCTGCTACTACATTGTTAACAGATGCTTACCTACCTCTATCCTTTTGGGCTGAGGTAGTGAACACCTCCAACTATGTGCTAAACAGAAGCCTGATACATAAACTAAAGGGCAAGACTCCCTATGAATTGCTCAAAGGAAAGAAACCTAAAATAGATTATTTTAAAATTTTTGGCTGTACTTGTTATATTCATAATAATGACAAGAAGTATCTAGCAAAATTCCAAGCTAAAGCTGATGAAGGAGTGTTTCTGGGATACTCTATGATCAGCAAGGCCTATAGGGTATATAATAAATCTTCTTGTAAAATTGAAGAATCTGTTCATGTTACTTTTGATGAGACTAACATGTGTTATAAGGAGAAGTCTACTTCTACCATAGAACCTTTGCAGGTACACTCTATTTCAGAAAATATGGACAGATTACAGGTTAAAGAAGAGAATACAACCTCTCAACAAAAGAATGAGAGCAGTGATGATGAAGAAGAAGTTCAACCTCTTGAAGAAAATCATCCTGAAGAGCCAGTTGTTATTTCACAAGAGGAAACAACAACACAGGTTGGTGAACAATCAACACCCCCTGTTGATTTAGTAACAACAAGAGATCATCCAATCACCCAAGTAATTGGAGAGATCTCAGCTGGTGTGCAAACCAGAAATCAGGTCAACCAGAACCTGATGCACACTTGCTTCCTATCTCAAGTTGAGCCTCAATCCATTCAAGATGCAGAGCAAGATCCACACTGGATCATTGCAATGCAAGAGGAGTTGCATCAATTTGAAAGGAATAAGGTTTGGGAACTAATGCCTAAGCCAAAGGATCACTCCATTGTTGGAACAAAGTGGGTGTTCAGAAACAAGCTGGATGATCAAGGAGTTATTGTCAGAAACAAGGCAAGGCTAGTTGCTCAAGGCTATTCTCAACAAGAAGGAATAGACTATGACCAGACCTTTGCACCAGTTGCAAGGTTAGAGGCCATTAGAATATTCCTAGCTTATGCTGCTCACAAGGGATTCAAGGTTTACCAGATGGATGTGAAGAGTGCATTTCTCAATGGGGACATCAAAGAGGAAGTCTATGTTAGACAACCTCCAGGTTTTATCTCTCTAACTCACCCTGATTATGTTTTCAAATTGCATAAAGCATTATATGGTCTCAAGCAAGCTCCTAGAGCATGGTATGAGACTCTTGCATGCTTTCTTCTGGAAAATGATTTTGTTAGGGGGAGAGTAGACCAAACTCTTTTTATTAGAACCCATAAGTCCCATATACTACTAGTACAAATTTATGTAGATGATATCATATTTGGATCTACTGATTCAAACTTGTGCAGAAGATTTTCCAACCTGATGCATTCCAAATTTGAAATGAGTAGCATGGGTGAGCTCTCCTTCTTCTTAGGATTGCACGTAAAACAGTATGCTGAAGGCATATTTATTTCCCAAACCAAGTATGCCAAAGAATTAGTTAAGAGATTTGGTATGTCTGAGGCATCCTGTATGAAAACACCTATGCCTACCAATGCTGTATTGGATGCTGATGAACATGGGAAACCAGTTGATCAGACAACATATAGAGCAATGATTAGCTCTCTATTGTACCTTACAACTAGTAGACCAGATATAATGTTTGCTACATGCATATGTGCTAGATTCCAAGTTAGCCCTAGAGAGTCACACCTAACTCTAGTGAAAAGGATTCTTAGATATGTAAAAAGTTGTCCAAATCTAGGACTCTGGTATCTAAAAGACTCAGGATTTGAATTAACTGGATTTTTAGATGCTGATTATGCTGGATGCAGAATAGACAGGAAAAGCACCAGTGGAACATGTCAGTTCCTTGGTGACAGACTTGTCTCTTGGTTTTGTAATAAGCAAACATCTGTGTCAACCTCAACTGCTGAAGCTGAATATATGGCTGCAGGCAGTTGCTGTTCACAAATATTGTGGATACAAAATCAGCTCATAGACTATGGCTACAACTTAGAGAAGTCTAAATTTTTTTGTGATAATACTAGTGCTATCTCTATAGCACAAAATCCAGTCCTCCATAGTAGGACAAAACATATAGAGATTAGGCATCACTTTCTAAGGGATAATGTAGAGAAAAACAAAATAGAACTTCAATATATCCCAACTGATTTGCAAAGGGGAGACATTTTCACCAAGCCCTTGGATGAAAAGAAGCACAATTTCTTCCTAAATCAGTTAGGAATTTTAGATGGAGGCTGTTTAAAATAAAATCAAGATTTTGAAAAGTTAAAACAGACCAAGACTAGGATAAAAAATCAGTTCTTCTTGTGTCTATAGAATAGGTTTGTCTCTGAACTGCGCTCGACGTTTTCCCAGAAATCGTCGAATGTAGATCGACGTTTCTCTAAAAATCGTCGACCAGAGATCGACGTTTCCGAAATCATCAATCTGAGTTCAGCGCCTCCGTTAGCTCCAGGTTTTCTCTCTCTTTCTGTTCAGAGGCCGTCGAGCGGAGCTCGACGCTTTTCAACATCGTCGAACGGAGATCGACGATATTGACGTCTCTTCAGATTCCTTCTGTAGCCCAAATCGTCGAGCTGAGATCGACGTTTCGTCGAACTGAGCTCAACGATTTTCCGTTTCGCCGTCGAACCCTAATATAAAATCATTTCTTCAGCCGTCATTCATCTCTTGCGCTTTCATACTCTCTACAACTTTCTTCGTTTTCCCTCCAAATCTTCTACGCTTGGTCGTGTTTGGCTCTTTATTGCAGGAACAGATGGCTGGCTCCAATACTGCAATTTCCAAAATGAAATTTGACACCGGGTTTGATATCGACATGAACTCGTTTGATGGAAGCGATCAGCGCTTCAAGGATATTCTCAATCTATTCAGAGATCAGCAGCTATCACAAATAATGACTACCAGAATGAAGATTGCATCAGAAGAGATAAAAGAATGGTGTTATACAGCGACATATGAGAATGAGAACTCTGTCGTCGGCTTCATAAAAGGGACTCAGGTATAATTATCCCCGGCTCTTTTAACTGAAGTTTTTCATCTTAGTTCTGGAGAAGATTACATAGAGTTATCTAGAGAGGAATATGACTCCATGCTTGATAGAATGGGTCACAATGCTGTGAACCCTAACAAACTGCTGAAGAAAAATCTGTCGATAGAATTTCAATTTTTGGCTGATGTAGTTGGGAAAGTGCTTCTGGCCAAGCACTCAGCCCATGATACCATATCAAGATATCAATTTTGTCTAATGGGAGCTCTGCTTGATAAGAAACATCTAGACTAGGGATCAATTTTCTTCAACCTGATTAAGAAGAAGCTGAGTAAGACTGCTGTCAGTTTTGGGAGAATTCTAGTGGTCTATCTGCATTCCAGATGCCCTGAGCTGCTAACCTCTTCTGGGATGTTCATTAATGCATCCAAGAGGCTCTCCTGTGCCCTTTTCATCAAATGGGACAGGCAGATTGTAAACCCTACCAGAGCTGCTGCACCACTGACTTCAGGCACCAGGACTGCCTCAGTCACTCCACTTCTGGTCTCTGCGCCAGTAGAAGTGTTGCCTGCTTCTCCTCCTCCTCCAGCTGTCTCTACCCCAGCCATTTCATCCTCACCTCCAATCACCACCATAGCCATATCTTCCCCCATTACCATTTCTTCACCAGTTTCACCCCCTCCAGCATCTACCTCAGAAGAATTCCATCCTCTTTTCTCTTATCCAATCTTCACCTCACCATCATTTTCCCTTGTAGATGATTCCTTTATGGATGATTCACCTTCCACTCCTCCTGAGCCTCCCTCTACCTCCTCATTCCAACAAATGCTGCAAGAAATTCTCTCCCAACCATCCTTCACACCTTCTCTTGCCTCACCTATTATCTCTACCTCAACATCTTCAATCTCCTCTATTCCACTCTCAGAGCCATCCATTCCCACACCTCCTATCTCCACATTCTCCATGCCACCAGCTCCAGCCAACATCCTTCCAACAACCTTCTCTCCTACCTCTGCTCAAGCCCCTCTTGAGCATGTAGATCTATCAGCCCTGGTAAACAGGTTATATGAGCTGCTAGCTCCTAAGCTAACCTCATTACTGGAGACCACTCTGGCTCCACTCCTGACCCATGTCAAGGAGCTGTCTTCCAAGCTCTCCTCCTTCATTCCCTCTTAGGCAATTACCTCTTCTGGGTGCCTTGATTCAGTTCTCCCTGAATCCAGGCAGGGGGAGATGCCTTCTGAAGTAGTGGATGTGCCTGAGTCTGCTCCAGCTCTTGCTCCTACTCCTGCTTTTGCAATGGACCTCCAGAGCCTACTCTCTGAGTTTGATACAGTTTATTTCAGTTTTCTGCCAGTTCAACATACTGAAGACTTGTCTAAGGCCATTGTGCCTATTTTTGTCTGTGATCCCAGCCAAATTGAAGCATATGTAAATTCCTGGAAGGCTGTGGATGTTTATGTTTCCATCTCTGATGCTGCTACTAAGGCCATTGTGCCTCTTGCTGATGAAGCTGCTGCTGCTGTTACTGAAGATACTGAAATGGTTCCTGTAATTGAAGATACATCTGCTGCTGAAGAATTTGCTTCTTACCTGGAAGAACCTGCACCTGTTGTTGTTTCTGCTCCTATTGCTGCTGCTGCTTCTGCTCCATCTCCTGATGTTGTTTCTGCTTCAAAAGTTCCTTCTGCTCAAATTTCTGCTGCTGCTTCTGCCCTGACTCCTGATCAGTTGAAGTTATAAGAGAAATACATAAAAAGCATTGATGATTTGTATGACAGACCTCAAAGTTCAGAGAGTGATCAATTTCAAACTGAATCAGATGACTCTGCAAATACTATTGCCAAGAAGAGGAAGGCCAGAAGCAAGGCCATGATGTCAGTCCCCCCAGCTCAGGCAAAGGATTCTAATGACATTCCCTACTATATTCTGCATGACTGCCCCATATCTGAGCCTTGGATGCAGTATTCCAAGAACCAATCAAAGGCTATGAAGAAGAGAAGAAAGCTATATAAGTATGAAAAAGGATCTTCTTAGTATCAGCCTCCTCCTCCTCCTCCTCCAGATTCTGGTTCAGGCTCAGCCTCTCAAGCTCCAGCTTCTAGACAAAGCTCCTCCCAGTCTTATCAGAAATACTATCAAAGGGGGCAACATCAAAGGGGATATCAATCTAGAAGGGGTCAATATAGAGGAAGCCAGAGAGGGCACAGATTTCAACAAAGGGAAGGACAAGGCCATACTGATTCTACTTCAGGTCCTTTCCCTTATAAGCTAAAAGATACAGTTGTCTCCAGGACTCCTCCTAGTGATTCTAAATCCATCAACAGATATGAACCTCCTGTTTCATTTGAGGATCCTGAGAACAACCCCTTGTCCTGGACAGCTAGAATGAAAGAGTTGGCTGCTCTTGATCAAATGAAAAAGGCCAGAGAGCAAGACAAGGACACTTCCAACATAACAACTCTATCAGATCAGAGAAAGAAAGAACTGGAGAGATATGCATCAAGAAAATTCTTTAATCTAGAAGATTATATGAAGCTGCACCCTGAGGCTTTAGTTCCAAGGCCCAGATCTCAAACTTCCTTAGGTGCAGAAGATGATAGAAGATCCAAGAAAGAAGCCCTCAATCCCAACGGAGAAATTATGTTTAAAAAGGGAACTGAGAAGAAGTGAATTGTGTAAGCTGAACAATCATCCTCCTCTGGATATTTGCTGACTTTTTATCTGTGATCTGCATTGCTGCTATATCTTTCCTACTGCATTATTGATTTAGCTTCTGTTTTGAATGTGTGCTTATTTATTTCCTAATTCTGTCTGTAAATAGTAATCCTAACCCAAATAGGGGGAGATTGTTGGAACACCCTATTACTAATTTGGGTAAGGATCACTATGTTTGTCTTAGGAAACCAGGTTGACCTAGTTGTATAGTTGTAAAGGTCAACATTAGAATGAGTCTAGGGCTTAGAACTTAGGTTTGAAGCTGCCCCTAGGACCATTCCAAGATCAAGGATATAGAGCCAAGTCTAAGGCAATTTTCGTCGAGCTCCGGTCGATGAAACGTCGAACTCGGTTCGACGCTCTCTGAGCTCAACTTCGATAAATCGTCAAACTCCGGTCGACGATCATCGAGCTCAAATCGACGATCTGCCTTCAGTCAGTTTTGCTTAGTCGTCGAACTGCTTTCTACGATTTTCTAGCTCAGGTCGACGATCGCTCTTCAGCTATTCTTCAGGTCGCTGAGCTCGGTTCGACGATCTTCGAGCTCAGTTCGACATTTTCTGTCTATTTGATCTGTTTCCATCTCTGAGCTCAGTTCGACGATAGTAGAGCTCAGATCGACGATTTTTCTGAGAGATCAACGATTCTAAGGATTCAAATGTTGTCAGTCTTTGGAATGTTTTTGAAATCTCTCAGCATTTATGTCAAGGAGATCTGCCAGCCATTTGTCTTTATTCTGGAGCAAGTTTCAAGGAATTATTCAGGGAATGTTTTATTGGACCTTCCTCTAGAAGACAAGACTTTTTATGGAAGACATTTATGACTGCCAACGGCTATCTTTGACAAGAATTTTTTTCAGAGAATCAGATCTTCCTTTTCATCTTCAGTCAGATAGAATATACAACAATATAGACAGAGAGCACAACAACAAGAATTAAGCTGTGACAGATAACAAGTGATCAATTCTGAAGAATCAGAATAATAATCTTTTTGCTTACAGAAAAGTGATCACAGCTTCATCTCAAGAACTCCAGACACCTCATCTTTCAGCCTTTTGCTGGAACAATCCTTTGCTGGAGATCTAAAGTTCTGAAGACCTATCACCCTAGATAAAAGCTTCTATTCCTGATTCATTCAACATCTTAGGGAGAGCTTTGACAACAAAAGATCCACTAGTCTTCTCTCATTTGATTTGAGAACAGAGAAGACAACTTCACCTCTTTATCTTTTCTTTTTTCTTTCTGCTGTAAAAGGGTTCTTGAACTCCCTTCAAAAGTTCTGTCTGGTTCTGAGAGCCTTGTCAAAACTCAGTGGTGGCAAGACACCTTATCAAAAAATCCAGTTTTGGTTTTTGAGCACCTTATCAAAAGCTCATTGGTGTCAGGACACCTGATCAACTCATCCTGAGTGGATTCCTACCAAGGGTGGTAGAAGAGTGGATGTACCCAGGTTTTTGGGGAACCACTATATTTCCTTGTATCTTCTGGCTTGTTTGTGTGATTGGTTTGCTGTGTGCTATGCTCTTTACTTCTTTGTTTTTAACTCTTTACTAGCACTCTACACTATACTATAAATTGAATTTTATATTTGCTGATTATTTCAACTGTGAAATTAATTTAAATAAACTCTATTCACCCCCCTCTAGAGTTGAGATAGATCTTACTCTCACTTTCACACCCCCTACGAGTGTTAACATTGTGTGTGGTCTTTCTCACATTATTAACTTGAGGAGTTTCATAATACCTGGGGTTAAACCAGCAATCTATGGCAAAGTGACCAACCTTGCCACAACACCAACAGTCAAACTTATTATATCTTTGCCTAGAGTTCTCCTGCTTGGCCTTTTGAGAGTGTGGTCTAGCAGGGGCAGTAAACTTGGAGGTAGAAGCTTCGTGGTGATGACACTCATATGACTTCTTCTCCATAATAGGCTTTTACACAATGAGTTTGGCTTTTGGAGCTTTCTTAATGTTGTGACCATTATTATAAGGGTCGTAGATCTGAAGAGTGATCTCCTCATAAGGTGCCTTGAAGACACTCTCATCAAAGTTTCGAGGACGGGTCCATCCTTGGTACCGAGACTTTGGCTCTACATAAGTAGGCCTAGCAAGGTGGCCGTAGGACGAATCAAGATCAAACTTATTTGTTGGAAAGATAACCTTTCTAAACGAAGTTTGGTCTTGAGGAGCTTTACCCTTCTCCTTGGCTAGAGCTTTATTGGCAGGCTTATTTCTCCTTTGGGCTTTTTTTCTCCTAGAAGATTTACTAGGAGCAGCAACATGGCCTAAGCCAGCTCCTTTAGCCTGAGCATATAACTCAGCAATAAGTGGAGGGACTGTCTTGGGCTTGGAGAAACTTTCAACAAGTTTCTTTTCAGCGGCAAGTTATTTTTCCAACTCCTTGATGATTTGCTCTTTTAGGTTTAGGTGCTCAAGAGCCATTTTATATACGTCGATTGCTAAATGGGATTCCTCTTTGAGTGAGTCCATCTTTGTGACTTCCTCCCTCAGAGTGCTCTCCTCAGCCTTAAGAGATTTAATCTCCTTGGATTGAGTTCTTGCGACTCTTCGAAATTTGTCGTAAGCCTTCATTAACTCTTTGTATTGAGTCATGAGTTTAGATTCATCATCAGATGAACATTCCTCATGATCATGGTCAGAAGCATCTGATTCCGAGAGAGGGGTATGAGAGTTTACCTTCTCAGTGAACTGGGGCTCTTCTTCTTCATATGTGTGTGCCATGAGCCCAACGTAGGCTTCCTCCTCATCACTAGACTCTGATGAGTCTGTGTCACTAAGGGTCTTGCCCTTCTTGGCTACCAAGCTTCTTTCAGTCTTCTTCTTATTATAATAAGTTTTCTTCTCCTCTCTTCTTCCACCCTATTTCTTCTTGTGAGGGCAGTCAACTATGACGTGTCCTGGCTTATTGCAGCAGTAATAAACAATGCCAGTAGAAATATGTTTGTTCTGTTTAGAGTGGTGCCTGTCTTGGCTGCTTGAGCCTTTCTTGTGGCGATCACCATCATGACGTGATCTTCTAAACGAGGCATCCTTGCCTCTCAACTATTTCTTCTTATTCAAGAATTTCTTGAACTGCCTTGAAAGAAGAGAAAACTCTCCTTTAGATAATTATGAGCCTGAGGAACTTGGCTCTAAAGTTTCTTATTCACTCTCTTCCTATGCGGGGGCAGAAGATGCAGCTTTTGACTTCCTTGAGATGTCTGCCTTTAGAGCGACAGACTTCTCCTTGGATGAAGACCGATTCTTCTCTTCTTCAGCTTTTCTTGAGTTGATTTATAGCTCATATGACATAAGCTTTCCAAAGAGATTTTGAGGGTCAGTCTCTGCCAGCTTACCAAACTCCCGGATATCACAGACTTTGTTATCCCATTCCTTAGTCAGGGATCTCAGAAATTTATCATTCAGTTCTCCATTGGTGAAGACTTCGACATAAACTCTTAGGTCATTGACAATCTTGAAGACACTTTCAAAGGTATCTACAATAGAGTCCTTGGGACCTTTTCGGAATGCTTTATATTTCTGGTTTAGTAGGGACATTCTGTCATCCCTTACCTCTTCGGTACCTTCCATCAGGATGATGAGAGACTGCCACATTTCCTTGGCAGATTGGCAGTGAATCAGATTCTGCAACATTGAATCATCGTCTGCAATTGCGACAATGTTCTTGGCTTTCTTGTCTAAAAAGAGAAGTGCAATCTCTTCTTTATCAAGATCCATAAGCTTCTCTGGAACTTGCTTTGTAGAGTCAATGGTGGAGGTGGTCATAGGAATATAAGGTCCTTCTTCCACTCTCATAAAATTTTTGGGATCCACAGCTTCCATGAAGAACTTTATCCCTTCTTTTCACATAGCAAAATTATTCTTTGTGCATAAAGGAAGCTTAGCAAAATCATTGACTCTGTCCATGCTTGTATCCTCTAAAGACACTAGGAGCAGATCTGTTCAAGGTGTTAAACTTTTTGATGAACAACGCCCCTCTGATACCAATTGATGTTTTTAGCTGTCTACCTAAATCACCTAGAGGGGGTGAATAGGTGAGGTCTGCGTCTTTTTGCGGAATAAGAACTTGATAGAACAAACCGCAGAAAATAAATAAACAAGCCACCGAAGACACAAGTTTTATAGTGGTTCCCCAACCTTGGGTACGCCCACTCTCCACCTCACCGATCTAGCAACACGCTAGACTCGGCTACTTCAATATTATATAAGATTGAAAACCAATCCTACAACTCAGAGCAAATCCCTATAACTCGATCCTTAACACGGGATCTACACTCAGAAGAAAAACTTCATACAAAACTCGGAGACAAAATCTCCTACAAGAATTAAAATATATTGTATACAAAAAAATTATACAAACATAAATTATTCAGATCTTGATTCTTCAGCCTATCTTCCTTCTTAAACTTGAAGCTCTGTCAGAAATAATCGAAGAAGACGATAGATAAGTCTCCTGATTTGAAAAGCTTAAGATCAACACGATCAAGAGAGAGACCTATAGATATTGAACGCCTTGATCTGTTGATCGATTCTTATTCTGAATTTCTTGAATTGGAGAAGAGCAGCAACGAGAACGACAATGAGGAGCGACGACTTTCCCGATTTAGAATGTATAGACCGATTCAGAATACTTGATTTCTTGTGTTAGGGTTAGTCGAAATTGATAAGACCTTGTATAGGACAAGCCTAACAGTCATAATCATAAATGACTGCACACGTGGACCAATAAGAATTGAGATTAAATTTGAACTCGTTTCCATCTGGACTTAACGAAATTTTGAAAAAATTTCCTGCATTTCTCGAGTGGTTTATAGACTACTCGAGTAATAACTTCTGTTTCTCGAGAAGAGGGATGTAAGGTTCTCGAGAACAAGACTTAGAGAAATTGCGGAAGTGATTTCTGGCTTCTCGAGAAGTGAATTCTACTACTCAAGAACTATAGTAAGACTTATCGAGAACTACCATGACTTCTCGAGAACAAGACTTCTTCTCGATACTAAATTTCTTCTTACTCGAGTACTGGTCCTCTGACTTCTCGAGATAAGGTTTGGCCTTCTTGAGTACTAGCTTCTATTACTCGAGTACAACACTTAGAAAATTTCTGAAATGAATTCTTGAGTAAACTCGAGACATAGATAAGTAGTACTCGGGTACTCCATGGCTTACTCGAGTATTGGACTAAGCCTTCTCGAGAATGATTTCTGTTACTCGAGAACTGTACTTAGTATACTCGAGAATTCATTCCAGCACTATCGAGTACAATATATACTACTCGAGTAATGAACTTAGAAAATTTTACTTTATGAAAATTATTTTTCTTCAAATGAAATCAGCAACCATTCTTTCTTCCATTGCTTTAGTGCTTTGAAAATGAAGTGTGTCCCAATAGAGAGGCTACACATGAGTAAATACAATGGATCACATAATGAGATATTACATTGTATGGTCCTGTGTTTGGTGACTCATTGTAGACTGACATTGGTCCACACTTGGCAATTATATCCTGCAAACACATAACTCAACCAGGGCATCAAATACAACTTAATTCATCTTAGTTGAAGGGTGACTTCATACAAATCTGGGTTATTGTGGATACAATACCAAACAGCTAAACTCTACACTACCCCTACATTCTAAGGAGGAAAATCAAGACGGGGAAGAACTAAACAAGAACTAGCAATAGGAATGAAATCACCACTTGCCTCAAAGCTTCCAAAATTTGGCCTTATGAGCGCTCCGCTTCAAGGATTGGCCGCAAGAACTCCTCAACTATGGTTCCTGAAACTTTTCAGGGAAAATGAGGGTCAAGGTCAAAAAACCCTAATGCCAAAAATCCATGAAACTGGGAAAACTTACCGTGCACGCGTAGATCTCGGTGAGAGCTTTCCGAATCTACCCTCCGACGACGATTCCTAGCACCAGAACTCCTACAGTCGGCGACTGAAGGCTTTGCGATGTCCATCGATTTCTCTCTCCTGCGATTCGGTCCAACGGCTTGGGAGAGATGATGAATAGGGTTTTGCTATAAAGTACAAGCTTATATATATAATTTTATATTATTATTAATTGCTAAACGTCCAAATGACCGAAAAACCCAAATCATCTCGGATTTCCACGAAATTCGCACCAAGGCTAAATACCAATGTTGCAAAACCAACGATGAAGTCGAAATCAGGACTCTACAGACCAAACTCGGGTTAAAATTCCCCGAAGTTACAACCAACATCAACCTGCTAAAATCCACCGAGTCAAAACCTCAGATTCTGTTGAGCAAAATCACGCTCCAACAATGGCGCCCGTTAACTACGCGTTAACGTAACACCCTAACATCATTCTTACGTCACTAAAGAAATTTAAAACAAACATCGAAAAAATTAGGGGCGTTACAACCACTCCCACTAAAAGAAAGTTTTGTCCCAAAACTTGATACAAACTTGAATCTACTATCGAATGGAAATAACCAAAGGTTATTGAATAGAAACACTTACCAAAAGAAACCAGGAGAACAGATGAGGATGAGCCTCTCTCATAGATGACTCCAACTCCCAAGTCACGCTCTCAACGGTCTTTGTTTTGCCACAGAACCTTGACAATGGGTATCGTCTTCCTTCGCAATACCCGATCCTAAGTATCTAGGATGCGAACATGCACCTCAATATGAGAAAGATTAGGTTGCAACTATGGCACCGAGTAAAGGACATGCCGGTCACTAAGCACACATTTCCCCAACTGGCTCACATGAAACACATCGTGCACACCAGGAAAGTCAGCAGACAAATCCAACCTATAAGCTGACACTCTGATGCGTTCAACAACTTAGAAAGGTCCCACATACCTGGGATCCAACTTGTGGTTCCTTCCAAACCTCTTAATGCCAAACATCGGAGAAACTTTAAGAAAAACCATGTCCACAACTGTGAATTCTAGATCAACCCTTCATCGATTAGCGTTCTTCTCATAATGCTCCTGAGCTATACGAACCTTCTCTCGAATATGCAATACAATGATACTCATTTATTCTAAAACTTCTGGACCCAATAATGGTTTTCACCAACTTCAGCCCAAAACATGGGGTTCGACAATGCCTCCCATACAAATCCTCAAAGGGGGCCATCTACAAACTCTCTTGATAACTATTATTATAGGCAAATTCCATCAATCTAAGCCACTCGTCCCACGCTCCTCCGTGGTCCAAGATGTAACATCTGATCATATCTTCCAAAATATGATTAAATATCTCTGTTTGACCATTGGTCTGCGGATGATAGGCGGTGGAATTCCTGAGATCGGTACCAACCCTTCCTACAAACTTTTCCAAAAATGAGACGTAAACCTGGAATATCGATCTGACACGATACTTACAGGTACTCCATACAATCTAATGACCTCTTCCAAATACAACTCTGCTATCTTCTTCATGGAGTAATCAACCATGAATGACATGAAGCGAGCACACTTTGTCAATCTATCAACTATGACCCACACAGAATCATGTCCTCGAGGAGATCTCGACAAACCAGTAATAAAGTCCATAGAAATACTCTCCCACTTCCAACTTAGAATATAGAAAGGCGTCAGTTGCCACTAGGCGTCCATGATTTGCCTTAACACGCTTGCATTTAAAACACTCAGTCACAAACTTGGCTATATTGTTCTTCATCCCATACCACCAAACGATCTATTTCAGATCTCTATATATCTTTGTAGAACTAGGGTGGTAGGCAACACTAGAACCATGCGCCTCACTATAGAACTTTGCTCGAATATCCTCAATAGTGGGAATATAATATCTACAGCTGTATTTCAAGGTACCCGGATCATCAATTGAAAAGTCCGATAATTCCCCTTTTTTGGTTCAGCTATACATATGCTGCAAATCAGGGTCGTCCTTTTGATGAAGCCGTGTGAGCGTAATCCAAGAAGCCTCTGCCACTTCTAGGCTGCTTGGCGAACCGCCTTCTGACAGAGATGCCCATTAATAAAAGCTCTTCCACCAAGGATTCTATAGAAAGGTTAAAGATCTGCACGGTCTTCCTACTCAAGGCGTCATCTACCACATTAGCTTTGCTCGGATGATATAGAATTTCAACATCATAATCCGCGATATACTCCAACCATCTACGCTGGTGCAAATTCAACTCCTTCTGAGTGAAGACATACATCAAGCTCTTATGGTCCGTGTAAATCTTACACAACGCGCCATACAATAAATGTCTCCACAACTTCAGGGCATAAATCACTACCGCAAACTCCAAGTCATGAGTAGGGTATTTCCTTCCATGAATCTTTAATTGCCTCGAACCATACACAATCACTTTTCCTTCTTACATCAGGACACATCCAATCCCGATGTGCGATGCATCCACATAAAATGCATACTCTACTCCTTCGGTAGGTAAAGACAACACTAGAGCAGTGCGCAATCTCCTTTTCAACTCCTGAAAGGCTCCTTCACACTTATCGCTCCACACAAAAGCTGCGTTCTTCTGCATAAGTTTAGTCAAAGGCACAGACAATGCAGAGAATTCTTCCACAAATCTTCTATAATGGCCTACCAACCCTAGGAAACTTCTTATCTCTTTAGGCATGGTAGGTCTTTTCTAATACATAATAATGGCTATCTTCTCTGGGCCAACTGAAATTATGCCCTTATTCATAACATGACCCAAAAAGAACACCTGAGGTATCTAAAAATCGCACTTACTCAACTTTCCATACAACTTATGTTCTCTTAAAGCAGATAGAACTAAACGCAAGTGTTAGACATGCTCCTCAGCAATCCGGGAATAAATCAGAACATCATCAATAAAAAACCATAAACTAATCCAAGAAATCCTTAAACACTCTATTCATCATGTACATGAAGGCAGAGGGTGCATTTATCAATCCAAAGGAAATCATCAAAAACTCAAAATGTCCATGCCGAGAACGAAAGGCGGTCCGCAAAACATCCGTCTCACAGATCCTCAACTGATGGTAGCCTGAATGAAGGTTAATCTTCAAAAACACCGTACTACCACACAACTGATCAAACAAATAATCTATCCGCGACAAGGGATATCTGTTCTTGATAGTTACCTTATTCAATTCCCTATAGTCAATGCACAACCTCAAAGATCCATCATTCTTCTTAACAAACAAGATGGGAGCACCCCAAGGTGAAGAACTTGGCCTAATGAATCCACACTACAACAAATCATCTAATTGGGTACGCAACTCTTCCAGCTCACGCAGGGCCATACAGTACTGTGCCTTAGTAATAAAACGAGTACCCGACTCTAGATCTATAACAAACTTCACATCTCTCTCAGGCAGAAGGACAGGAAGGATAACTGGGAAAACATCAGGAAACTCTCGCACTACAGGAATATCCTTGACACGCAGTAAACTACCAACGGTTTCCAAAACAGAAACCAAATAAGAACAACAACTAGAATCTAAGAGTTTCTGAGCACATACTGCAGAAATAATTGGGGAATCCTCGCACAAAAAACCATACACACTCCTGGCGTGGCCATTGTCTATATTAAAGTCCAAACACTTAACCTTGTATTGGATAACAACATCATATCTGGACAACTAGTCCATGCCCAGAATCACATCGAAGTCCTCTAGGTCTAACACCTTTAGATTGGCAAAAGCTAGGAAATCGCCTAAAAGAATAAGATAACTCTGGATACCCTAGTCCGACACCACCGAGTCACTAGAGGGAAACTTAATGCGAAACGAATCGCCTACCTGATAGAGAGTCAGACGATGAAGTTCTACGAAAGTCCTAGCCACAAACGAGTGGGTAGCACCAGAATCAAACAAATTGCGCACCCAACGATTCTTTATCTTAAACTTCCCTATAAAATCACATATATAACTAATCGACCAACATCGAAACTATAGCTACGAGCAAATGAACTAGATTATAATCTAACCTGAGATCACTTTGGTGGACGTCTGCGCTTCTTCCAAAGTCACGACATTCAGCTTGCCCTTCCCTGTATCCAGCTGCGGCAGTGGCAAGGCTTGATGTGGAACTGGTTGCAGCGGGGGCTGAGACTATGAGCATCTAGACTTCAAATGCCCTTTCTATCCACACTGGAAGAATACCTTATCTTTACTCCAACAACGTGCAACATCATTCCCCTTCTGCTTGCACGAGGCACATAACAAATCTCCTTTGGGTACACTCTGAATTACAAACACTTGTTGCTGCTTCTGAGCTCCCAACCTCTTGAAACACTTTTCGAATGGATGGCCTGGCCGGCCATAGAAACTACACGCCTCCTTGCTTCCTTTCTTCGAAGCAAGACCAGATTCTTGAGAGCTTTTATTATCCTCAGACTTTCTCTTGTCCTTTCTCATTTGTATACCATGATTCTTGGCATTATCGATCACTTCGACTTTCAGAGCAACTTTTACTGCCTCAGTATAATTCTCAGGTCCATACACACTAGCCAATTGCTCAATGTCGCTCCTAAGACCACCCAAAAAGTACTTTACTCTATTCGTTTCAGAGGCTATGAAATCTGGGGCCAACCTGCTCAACTTGCTGAACTCTATCTCATTCTTACTGATTGAGAGTTGTCTTTGCTTCAGATGCAGAAAGTTGTTCATCAAATGGTCTTGCTCGACCGTCTGCAGAAATTTCCTCAGCAATAACTCCTTGAAAGATTCCCACGAACATCTATCAATAAGTTTCTCTTTTTCCCTTAACCACCAGCTCTTCGTAAGACTCTCCAGTTGGTAAGCGGTGACTATCACTCTTTGGTCAGCAAAAATTCCTGAATATGAGAACATATCCTCGATAGCAATGATCCAGTCATCCAATGCCATGAAATCGGCTCTACCGTCATAGGTAGAAGGTCCTAATCACTGAAAATGCGAAATGAAATTTATCTCTAGTGGCAACAGAACTGGAGGCACCAAATGAGTAGAGGAATAAGAATGGCTTGACCCACTGCAGGGTCTTGCACTCTAGGCTGCTGCCTTAAAACAATATTCAGCAGTACCTGAATTTGTGATTGTATCTCAATCATCTGCCTTGGCAGAGCCTCATTGCTCTGCTGCAGACCTTCAATCGCAGCCTCACTTTGTGCACCTGATGACTCGCCCTCAGACTGGGGAGTCGACCTCATCTCAATATGCTTAGGAGTCATCTTAATAATACAACGAACGTCAAATCCTAACCTAGCTTAACCGCTAGAACTACTCAATTTAGTTCAGAAAAAACATGCATATATACTTGTTCAAGCTGCCAACTTGCTCTGGGGTTCCTTAATGATGTTATGCTTTGCTTAGGATGATATACCGTCATCTTATTGACTCATGTGCATAAGCTATAAATGTATTAATTCTTATTCTTTTTGGTTTAAATCCATGTGTGTACATATATCATCATGTAGATATTAGCTTAGCACGTATGCTAATGCTATGTTATGTCATGCATATTGTGCCATGCAATCTAATAAAAGCCTTAATGCATGCTATGGGCGGCGTACACATGAAATATTATGCATCGCATACTACATATTATCACATGTCACGAAAAAGAAAAATCGAATGGGTATTCATATGATGATTGTTATGCATCCTATACTACATAACATTCACAAGTTGCTTCCTATGAGGATCCATATACAAACACATATTATGCATCCTATGCTAAATAATATGCCCCGTATACTTCTTATCATGCTTATGAATGTAGTGTTCATTCTTCGACCAAGACGTACTGATGTCATATCGGTGTGTGTATGAAATGGAACAAGACCACTAAAACTACACCTCTGATACCAACTGTCACACCACGCATTTTCTCAACATAACGCGATCAAATACAAATTGGGATTTGTTATTCTCAAATCAATAGATGTGGAATACATGTTCCATCAAACTCCCTTATTTGATAATAACAAATGCACTATAAAGAAATAATGCATAAGAGAAAAGTGTATGTGTTTATAGATCATTGATATGGGTTATGAGCACACTCCCCCTAAATGTATACTCCCCATACATAGATGCTTCATAGTTTGTACCCCTTAAATGACCTATTTCTTCAAATTTATTCTCCCCCTTTTGGTATGATCAAAAGAGGGTGGGGTTGAGTGCTTTGGCAATTTTATTCTCCCCTTTTTATATGTAGAGAGGATTTGAAGGATATCACTTGTAGAAAAGTATAACATACTACATGTGTAAGTACAGTGAGAAGATCAAGCTTAAAGTAGTTTCATAGCGATTAAAATATTTTGACGTAATTTTGAGTGAAAACATCCTTGAACAATTTTCAAGCAAAAATTAGAATCAGAGTTGTAGTTTAGAAAAATAATGTTTTAGAAGTGACGTGAGCATATGTCCATAGTTAAAGTTGATACCATAATGATTTTGGAAACTATGAATCAAGAGATGCGTTAACAACAAAAATTTTAAAGCATGATCCATTTTATCTAAGCATGATATTCTCCCCCATTTTGGTAGAATCAAAAGAGGGTAGAGACGAGTGTTTGCAATGAGAATCAATAAGATCCATGCAGAGAAGAATATATGATGCAATTTAAAAGTTCATAGATACCACACTACAACTTGTTGATAAATTATGTGCATGATTGAATATAGTAGTAGAGAGTAAGAAAATACCCTTTATTTAAGCATGTTAACAAAATGGATAATTATGATCATACACAAGTAGTAAGCATAAGAATACGATAAACACTCTTAAAATAAACATCTTTTTGAAAATAGGATCATATAATGGATAAAGAGTTTTAAGCCTAATTAAGAAGATGTTTTCAATTCAATTTAAGTACAAGAGATGCTATTTCATTGAAATTTTGCAAGCATGATTTTAAAATACCAAAAAAAGATAAGAATAAAAATGTAAACTAATTTGTATTTTAAGTTAAAATAAACATTGTAACGGTCATGCTTTATTATCTAGTGCATTTACTTAAGATTGTAGAGAATATTATATGTATGTAGTAGAATCAAATTCTCATGAGTAGAAGTTTTATGAAAAATAATGATGTTTACAAATAGTGTTTTAATAAAGTATACAAGTGAACTAATCAAAACACATGATATAAATAATGAATAATATAACATTAAAATACACAAATAATATTACTTCCACTTTTCAATATACATAAGTAAGGGATACAACTATCAAGGTGCTCTGCACACACAATGCTTATTATGACTTATCATGGAGCAGAGTAGTAATTGGGGGATCAAATTTATTCATTTTTATTTTATTTTTATTTTTGTGATTCGGTGTACTGAGAGACATGGTGAATATTCTGTTTGCTACAAGACACTTTAAAATCCTTTTTTTAAGGTACTCAACCTCACAATGCTCATTAAGATTTATTAAGGAGTGAGTAGTGTTCGGTGTTCTTAACAATTTTTATTTATATTTTTAGTTTAGTGACTACGGACTTCAAATTCACTTATTTTACAAACAATATCATTTTAATTTTTAAACCACATTTCTCAAATGAATAAGTGCATGAAAAACAAAGAATTGAAATAATCAATTCAATGTAGTGTAGATAATATATTTAAGCATTTTAATTATTATATTATTATACTACACAACCATGCAAGTATAAGATTAAAAACACATGTAGGTTATCAAAAAAGTGAGTGAATAAACTCATTATCAAACATAAAACATTACTCATACTTAGAGGCATCCTAAGCAATCATATACAAGTTTTTTACATTCAATTTCATTGCACATAACAAATAATATTCAATGCATGACATAAATAAAATAATATTTTAAGAAACTTGAAAATTAAATTTTAAAATGTATATAATATTTAATTGGTATAATTTAATCATCCTTGACAATGAAAATGAATAAGAAATAGTTATTCTTTTGAAAAAGTTTTGTAATTTTATATTTGATATATATTTTTAATATTTTAAATTAAATAAATTTCTAGAAAACATAGAAGTATATTAATAGCACATCGGTATAAAAATCTTCTATGCCAAAGAAAATACAAAAAAATGAAAAATCAATTTTAATGCTACCGTCAGCAGTAGTACTACCGCGCGGTGCTAACAATAGAGATATGGTATTTAGCTTAGAAAACACGATGTTTGATAATTTTTTGCATTATTTTTCTTGATTCATGTTTACTAATATATAGAACACTAATTACTGCAAATCGTTTTGAAGAACAATAAAAACATTACAGATTTTTGATTTTTAGCCTAAGATGTCAAGAATAGGCAATTTTCCAAAAATACTTGAGTTTATCAAACAACATTAAAACACAAAGTGATAAATTATGGAAAACACAAGATAAAATGATTGAACAAAATATGCATGACATAAATATAAAGAGCTGAATAATGTTCATGCAATATATATGAAATAAGTATGTCCTAGATTAAGATACCCTATCTATATATTTATACCCTTGCCCCGTACAAAGTGATGGATGAGCATGAGGAGCTATACACATACTGTAGGTTAAAGTGTTAATCTCATATGCATACAAAAGATGACTCTTAACCAAGCACTCTTTCCCCTCAGTGCCTCGCAAGACCACACTAGAACCCTCCCCGATAAAGGACAAGACATGACTTAGAGGTTAGGTATCTAATGCACACAATCCTATGCCCCCACAATGATGAGACACATGACATGGGTAAGTGGTCAAGGACATACTAAGAATTTAATCCTAAATACTGATTTATAACCTATGACTTTTATATGTGATGAATTATTATTATTTATTTTAAAGATAGTTGATCTTAAAGCCATAGATGTATTAAGAATCTGATATAGTAAATTCATTCAATATAAATATGTTTTGGCAATTTTTTGAATTATTTTGTAAATAATTATTTTCAATTTTAAATTATAGAAATTAGCCAAAACTTATACAACTTTTTCGAAAGAAAAAATAGTAATAATTAAATTGGCAAAATGATTAATAAAAAAATATGTAGAGAAATTTGATTTTTTTTAAAAAAATAAAGCTACCACCAGCGGTAGAACCTATCGTCGTGGCTAGCAACAAGTATTTTATTTTTTTGCTTAAAACACATAATTTTTTCGATTTTCTGATTTTGATTATGCTTGATTATAATTTAGGGGTTATCATATATAGTAAAGAAATTATTGAAATAAATAAAAAGTTGTGCATTTAGTATTTTAGCCTAAGACCCCTTATAACTTATTTAAATCTAATTTTGAAAGGTATTTAATTTATAGTGATAATACAAGACACTTGTAGGCAATTGATTTAAACGAAAAAATTTTAAAAAATAAGTTGATTTTGGCCACTTTATCAAGGATATGACTATTATTCAAATTCATTCAATTGGATTTATTTATCATCAAGCTTAATATGTGTATGTCATATAACAAAAATATATATAAGGAGAACTTGACATGTTTTCTCAAGAAAAAAAAGAATTTAAGCATACCTTAAAGTAGAGTATTATATAGTTCATTTATGATTTGTTTCTACTTCATTCAATTGATTGGATACTGGCTAATAAGTGATTTATGTATCCAAAGAGGACCGAGTGTAATGGTTCCTTTGGGCACCCAAAAGCCGCGTGTTGATTTTTGGGGAGAGCGTGATGAATGTGCCTTTTCTAGTGGAGTTAGTGCTTCGTCTTTAATTTTGGGGTGCCTCCATTTATACTTTAGATGTTTAATATTTTTATATTTCAGATTTCTATAATGATTTTCAAAATTATTCTTTATAGGAAATTTGTGAACATTTAAAATTATATCGGGAGAGGCAAAATAGGGATTAAGATTCATTATGTTCTTAGAATTGTATAATCTACTAGGTGTATGTTTAATGTGAATTAAAATACTAGTAGAAGTCTCATATAGTTTTGAAGATAAACAAAAAAAAAGAATTTTTATTACTTAAAAAATTTTGAATAAACAATTTTAATGACTCTAGTTTATGAGACAATACAATATTTTCATTAATCAATTTTTCACTCAGTTCTTTTGAAATATGTAACACTTTTTCAAAACCAAGAATTTTTATTTTATTTATTGCAATCAATACAAGATGTAGAGATTTTCTCTTAAGAGCATGCGAGAGAACTAGTCATAACTTGAGTGGATTCTATATTGACATTTGCTTTGAATTTTTTTCTAAACATAATTTTGAGTTAATAAGTTCCAATTTATTAATTTTACGTTTAGCCACATCTAGCATTTGTAATATAGAAATAGAATTTGATATAACAAGAGAAGATTTTTATTTACTTACAGTACTATCAAAAGAGACATGATTTGAACACAAGCTTCTATTAATTTCTTTGCATTCTTCTTCCACAGTTGAGATTTCATCTTTTTCTTCCGCATGATTTGTTCTATTCTTTCTTTTCACTTGACGTGCACTCCTTACCTATAGAAGGGAAATCTTAAGTATTTTCAAGAAAATCCAAATTTCATAAGCGACGGGAAGATTATAAATAAGTTATAAAATACTTTTGTCAAGGGCACAAAATAAACAATTCATTGATTTAGCATTTAAAAACATTTCATTGTTATTTAGAATATTTGGGGGCTCTTTAATAGTAATATTCCAAACTTATTCATCTAAATATTTAAGAATATTTTTCATTAATATCTTGGACCCTTTAAAATTTTCACCTATAAATAAAGGTGGTGCTATAGATTTTTCATTTAATAAAATTTCATCCTCTTCAGTGGAAGCGAGATCATGAAGCGCCATTATTCTCGATTGTGAAACCATTTTGGAATAACCTAGCTCTGATACACTTGTTGGATCTTTAAGCGCTTTTAGAGGGGGGGGATAAGGGCTTTCGGAAATTTGAATCTTATTTAAAATATCAGAGTTACTTAAAGAAGTTTTAGAATATTTTGTCAAAAAATATATTTTAATATCTCAGAAAATATTATATTGATGATTATTTTTAAAGGAGGCCGGATTTTAATATTTTTTTCACTACCGCCAGCATTTGCACTACCTCCCAATGCTAGTAACAAAAAATAAAATACATGTGTGTATTTTAAAAAGTTATTTGTAATATATTTTCCTTTAATGCTTTGTGAGAGAAATATTATTTAAAATATTTCAGAACACAAAATAAAATTAATTTACTAAAATAATGAAAGTCATGATTTTATTTCAAAAGACATGCAACTTGGGGGATCACGTTTATTCTTTTTAATTTTATTTTTATTTTTGTGATCCAGTGTACTATGATACATGGTGAATATTTTGTTTGCTACAAGATACTTTACAATCTTTTTTTAAGGTTCTTAATATCACAATGCTCATTAAGACTTATTAGGAGGGTGAGTAGTACTTGGTGGAGTTTTCCTTATTAATTTTTTTAGTTTAGTAACTAAGGACTCCAAATTCACTTGTTTTACAAATATTAACATTTTAATTTTTAATCCACATTTCTCAAATGAATAAGTGCATGAAAAATAAAGAATTGAAATAATCAATTCAATGTAGTATAGGTAATTTATTTATGCAAACAATTCTACACATATTTTTTATAATTAATTTCATTGGACATAACAAGATAATATTCAATGAATGATATAAATAAAACAATGTATTAAGAAACTTGAAAATAAAATTAAATTTTGTATTTAATCTTTAATTGATATAATTTAATCATCCTTGACAATGATAATAAATAACTAGTTGTTTTTATATTTTTGATCTTAATGAAAATACAAAAAAAATATTTTTGTTCTTTTAAATTTTTTTGTAATGTTGTATTCGATTTTTTAAAATATTTTAAATTAAATAGATTTCTGAAAAACATAAAAGTATATTAATAGCACAATAGTATAAAAATCTTCTATGCTAGAGAAAATGCAAACATAAATTGAAAAATCAGTTTTAATGCTACTACCAACGATAAAACTACTGCGCGGTACTAACAATAGAGATATGGTATTTAGTTTAGAAAATATGATTTTTGATAATTTTTCTTTCTATTTTTCTTATTTATTTTTTCTAATATATGAGATATTAATTGCTGCAAAGTGTTTTGAAGAATACTGAAAAAGGTGCAGATTTTAATTTTTTAGCCTAATGTGTCAAAAATAGGCGATTTTCCAAAAAAATACTTGTGTTTTTCAAACAACATCAATGCACAAAGTGATAAATTATGCAAAAAATATAAGATAGCATGATTAAACAAAATATGTATGACATGAATATAAAGACCCGAATAATATTCATGCAGTGTATATGATATGAGTATGCCCTAGATTAAGATACCCTAGCTATATGTCTATACCCTAGCTTCGTTCTATGTGATGGATGGACATTAGAAGGTACACACATGTTGTAGGTTGGGGTGTTAATCCCATATGCATACAAAAGACAACTCTCAACCTAGCACTCTTTCCTTTAGTGCCTCACAAGGTCCCACTGGAATCGTCCCCGGTTAAGGACAAGACATGACTTAGAGGTTATGACTCTAATGCACACAATTCAATGCCCCCGCTATGGTGAGACACATGACATGGGGAAATGGTCAAGGACATACTAAGCATTTAATCCTAAATACTGATTTATAACCTATGCTTTTTATATGTGATGAATTACTATTTTTATTTTAAAGATAGTTGATCTTAAAGCTACATAGTAATTAAGAATGTGATATAGTGAATTCATTCAATATAAATATGTTTTGGTGAATTTTTAAATTATTTTGTAAATAATTATTTTCAATTTTAAATTATAGAAATTAGTCAAAACATATACAACTTTTCGGAAAGCAAAAATAATGATAATTAAATTAGCAAAATGATAATTAAAAAATATGTAGAGAAATTAGAATTTTAAAAAATAGAGCTACCGTCGATGGTAGAACCTATTGCTGGGCGCTCGCAACAGAGATTTTATTTTTTCTTAAATCATATGATTTTTGCAATTTTATGATTTTGATTTTTCTTGATTATAATTTAGGGGCTATCATATATAGTAAGGAAATAATTAAAAAGTTGCGCATTTAATATTTTAGCCTAAGACCCCTTATAGCATGTTTAAATCCATTTTTGAAAGGCATTCAATTTATAGTGATAATATAAACACTATAAGCAATGGATTTAAACAGATAAAATTTAGATAATAAGTTAATTTTGGTCACTTTATCAAGGATATAACTTTTATTCAAATTTGTTCAATTAGACTGATTTATCATTAAGCTTTATATGTGTATGCCATATAGTAAAAATTTATATAAAGAGACATTGGCATGTTTTCTCAAGAAAGAAAAAAAAGAATTTAAGAATATCATGATGTAAATTATTATACAATTCATTTATGATTTGTTTCCACTTCATGGAATTGATTGGATACTAGTGAATAAGCGATTTAGGTATCCAAAGAGGACCGGGTTTAATGGTTACTTTGGGCACCCAAATGTTATGTGTTAATTTTTGGGGAGAGTGTGATGAATGAGCCTTTTCTAGTGGAGTTAGTGTTTCATCTTTAATTTTGGGCCTCTATTCATACTTTGGATGTTTAATATTTTTTTTTTCAAATTTCCATAATGCTTTTCAAAATTATTCTTTATAGAAAATTTGTGAACATTTAAAATTATATTGGGAGAGGCAAAATAGGGATTAGGAATCATCATGTTTTTAGAATTGAATAATCTACTAGGTGTTTGTTTAATATGAATTAAAATACTAGTAGAAGTTTCATATAATTTTGAAGATAAACTAGAAATAAAAGATTTTTTATTGATTTAAATTTTTTGAATAAATAATTTTTATGATTCTAGTGTTAGGTCCATTTATCACAATGTCCCAGATTTATAGAAGTCAAACAAGTCAATGGTGTACACAAAAATGTATTTGATGCATGCTCTAAGTTCAATGTGTGCAGGATGTTCATTATCACAATGATAAGAAAGGTTTTCTAAGTGATAGTGATAGGTGCACACAAGGAAGAATGCTGGGAAGATAGAAATTTGTCTAAGTCCACAGGCATTGAGTGAAGGCAGTTTACTCAATGCCATATGTCAAAAAGCACTGAGTAAAGCATGGGCAGTCAAAGACTGAATGTTGATAAACCAGAATTTTGGTTAAGTCCACAGACGTTGAGTGAAGGCAGTTCACTCAATGCCATATAACAAGAGGTGTCGAGTAAAGCTCAGACAGTCAAAGCTTCAGCATTGGCAAGGAAGATTTGTGGTTAAGTCCAGAAGCGTCGAGTGAGGACAGCTCACTCAGCGCCTGAAGAAAGAAGCGTCAAGTAAAGCTCTATGCTATCAAAGACAGAGAAACTGATAAGAAATCTGGCTAAGTCCAGAAGCATTGAGTGAAGCCAGTTCACTCAATGCCAAGCTCAGAAGGCGTCGACAGAACAAGCTTCTGTCAAAGCCTCAGAAGATGTAGACAAAAAATATGTCTAAGTCTAAATACGTTGAGTGAGGATAGTTCACTCAACGCCAACTCAACATAAAAATCAGTTAAGTACAGAAGCATTGAGTGAAGACAGTTCACTCAAAGCCTCATCGAGAAGACATGCAAAGACAAAAGTGTTGAGTGAAGACAGCTCACATAACGCCTTTATACAGATGAAAATCAACTAAGTACAAAAGCATTGAGTGAAGGCTGTTCACTCAACGCCTCATCAAGATGACAGAAAAGTCAAGTATGCGTTGAGTGTTGAAGACTCACTCAACGCACTCAATGCCTATCCACAGAAAGTTTGTCTAAGGACAAAAGCATTGAGTGAAGGCCGTTCACTCAACGCTTCCTCAATGGAAATATTGGCTCGGTCCAAATGCGTTGAGTGATGAAGGTTCACTCAACGCCTAATGAGTTAAGACTGCAAAAGTCTATAATTCGTCGAGTGATGAATAATCACTCGACGCATAATGGTATAGAAAATTGGCTAAGCATTTTGACAATGAGTGAAGACCATTCACTTAATGCTTATGATGAATCTTCTGTTTTTGACTAAGTCCATAGGTGATGACGTCCGCAGAATTTCAAATTATTGCAGGAAGTTTACAACACACGACAAACGGTGCCTCACCCCTTCTGTACTGCATTTAATGCAAAAGCAAAGTTGCAACCAACAACTAATGCTGGTCCCGAGTCTCAAAATGTTGTTGGACGACAGAAGATAAATAAAAGTGACAGATCAGAAAATAGGTGATTAACTTTTTTGGATTAACTTTTGGAAAAGGCTTGACTTCATCTTCTTCCTCTCGACATTATTGCAGAGTCGGAATAATAAGTCCAAACTTTTGATCTAAGAGTTCAAGCAAGTTAGTTGTTGCCATTTCTCACCTGCAACAACAAGTTCAGAGAAACTTCTCTTAGATAGAAGAAGAAGCAGCCAAGGCTAACCCTAGCTGCAGCAGATCAGTTGATAGAAGATAGTTGTTGCCATTCTCACATGGAACAACAATTTCAGAGAAACTCTCTGAGAAAGAAGGAGCAGCAAGGGCTAACCCTAGCTGCAACATCTTCATAGTTAAAGCAGATTTTTCCTGAAGAACATTTTCTGGAGTTGTGAAGAAGAAGATATCTGAACTGAGTCAACTCAGCATAGAAGGAGGTAGACACAGAGAAAATCTCTCTGGTGTCTAGTCATTATCAACAAACCTTTCTCTCTATAGGATCCTTTGGATTTGAGTGTAAGCCTATTTTATAAAGGCTGAGTGTAAGCATATTTTATAAAGGCTGAGTGTAAGCCTATTTTATAAAGGCTGAGTGTAGGATCTTTTGTAGATCTGAGGTAGGATCCCTGTGTGGATCTGAGGTAGGGCCTGTAAGCCTGAGTTGTAGGACTTGTGCTTAAGTCTGAGATAGGATCTTGGATTGGATTTAAGTTGTAGAGCAGCTTTCCTGAGATAGGATCTGTTTCATATCAGAGGTATGAGAGTATTCCTCTCTGAGTTATAGGGCTATCCTCCTAGCCTAAGTATAGGACTATTAACTTAGTCTGAGGTAGGTGATATTTGGATCACTGATTTGTAGGAGAAAAGATTGCTCTGAGTTGTAGGGCTTTGTTCCTGAGGTAGGTCTTGGAGGAGACTGAGAGATCCTGGGGGATCTGTATTGTAAGCTCTTTGGAGCTGAGTTTGGAGAAGTTGCCTTGTCTAACAAACTATTAGAAAGATGGGAGGGACATTGGATGTACCCATAATCTGGGGAACCACTATAAATCTTGTGTGTGATGTTGTTAATTGTCTTAAAAGCTAAATATAACTAAATCACAACACACCTAAAAGAGAAAAAATATAAAAAGGCCTAAAACCAATTCAACCCCCTCTAGGTGTTACCTACTCTTGAATCCAAAGACATTCAAGTGTTATCAGAGAGAGGTTACTCAAAAAGGACTTAATAGTCTAAGTTGATCTCCAAGAGTAGCACAAGTATACCCTTATCGGTTCAGGAGAGAACCATAAGGAGCTGGGTTCCATGAAGCTTCCAATCTGCAGAAAAGAAAGCTTTGGGATCTGGAAGGAGAGTGTCATGTTGTTTATGGAGGCATTTGACCCAAGAATCTTTATAACTGTTCAAGAGCGACCCTTCATCCCTATGAAGATCTCAACACTGGATGCAACAGTCAAGACACCCAAGAAGTATTCAGAGATGACCAAGGATGAGGTCAGTCTAGCCACCATGGACAAGAGGGCTCAGAACATCATAGACAGTATTATTGATGATTCTACTTTCCAGAATCTTGTTCACTACAAAACTTATAAGGAGATGTGGGATACCTTAGTAGTCTACATGGAAGGTACTGAAGAAGCCAAGGCTGACATGAAATCCCTGCTTAATTAAGAGTATGAGGCCTTCACACAGAACAAGAAGGATAGCATTGCAGAATGCTATGAATTTTATTTCACAATTGTGAATGAGTTGAGGACCTATGGGAGGATCTTCAGCTATTATGAGATCAATGACAAGTTCCACAGGTCTCTAACTAGAGATTGGGACACTAAGATCTGTGCCATAAGAGAAATGACAAAGTTGGCTAATACTCCATCTCACACACTGTTTGGGAAGATGATCTCCTATGAGATGCATCTATCTGCCAGGAAGGAGGAGGAGACTATCAGCAGATCTCAAGCCAAGGAAAGGATTATGGCCTTCAAAGCTGAGAGCACCAAGAAGAGTAAGGAGAGGATTGCCTCTCCTCCAAGGAGGCCTACTGAATCAGAAAGCACAGAGCCAAGCACATCAGACAGTAACATGTCTGATGGAGAATTTGCTGCCTTCTCTAAGAAGTTTTAGAAGATGATGAAGAGGAAGTAGTGGAGGAAAAGCCCTTCTTTCTCCTCTCATCACAAGAAGGACCACTACAAGGCTGAGAAGAAACACTCCAAGGGAGACATGTCTGTTGGGTTTTGCTAATCGTCACAACAATTGTGTGCAGCGGAATAAAGAAATAAGGAAAACCCAAAAGCATGTTGTGGATCTTGTGATGACCATTAATCAAGAAGTAATGAGCAATAAATAAATTATACCTTTGCGGGATTGAGTCAATACTCAACCTAGCTGCTCCGATTGGTTCCAACAAATGGCAATGGCCGGAGTTCCGAGCGTAGAATAGTGTCTATGCCTCTACGGGTATCCACATGAGCACAAAAAACCCTAGACTCTTGCCACACAAAATCTAGGTTGGAAAGAGGCGTGCCCTCAACGTCTCCACGGAGTGCTAGATCCATTCAAGGAGAGGCGGCAACGACGAAGTCGATGCCTTGGAAACACTTGTTGGAGTTACCATGGTGATCTAGAAGTGGTCAAACATGTAATCTCACTGCCAACGCGATATGAGCCTGCAGGGTCGCACATAAGAGATGTGGAGAAGTAGGATGATTGACTGTGTTGGTAAAGGTTACCAATCACAGACCTTGAATGGGGTTTTGGGCAAAGCGTTGCCTTAGACGATCGTCGGGTTGGGCAAAATGTTGCCTTGAAAAGGTTTGGTCAGAATAGTCGACCGAGGGTCGACGATCGTCGAACGCGGGTCGACGAGTATCGTCGAACGCGGGTCGACGAGTATCGTCGACCGCGGGTCGACTATCGTCGACCGGAAGGTCGACGATCGTCGACCGCAGGTCGATGATTATCGTCAACCCACGTTCGACGTGAATCGTCGAGTATTGTATTCTGATTCTCGCCGACTGATACTCGCCGACTGATTCTCGCCGATCCTATGTGATTCTCGCCGATTGATTCTCACCGATTTATTCTCACCGAATCTGCTAGGTGATTGTCGCCGATTCTGGAACCCTAATTTTCTGGGTGGTCTGTAAATAGCGATATTCCTAAGTCTGTTTATGCCTTTGGTATAAATAGATACTTAGGGTTTTCAGGAATACTTACTGATCGAATCGAAGCGATCGTCGGCCCTTTGACCGAGACGAATCCGATAGAAGTGTTCCGTCGTTCTTCGTTCGCTTCGCCGATTCCCGAATCCCGCCAACGGAAGTGTTCCGCCGCCGTGCTCGCTCCGTCGACCTCCTCCTCTCCGGCGATTGTCGCTGGTATTGCTATTCCTGGAGCGTACCTAGCAGTCCGTGGAAGAGCAAGGTGCGGTCGATCTCCTTCCCGGTTATCCGTGTGACGGAAAGGTCGGTGTTCTCCCGCTCGTGTGGATTTCTGCAGAGACGTGGACATCATTCCACGTAGAACTCGCCACCGACAGGGACACGAAGCTTGGAGCATCTCCGTTGAGTTGTGACTCAACGCCACTGAGGTAATTTTTGCCTAGTTGTTTGTTAACTTCTTGATTCAATTTTCATGGCCCGATCCCATCTTTTTTGGGTTATTCTTGATGTTTTATTCCTTCCGCTGCGTGCACAAGCATTGTGCCATCCTCATAGAGAAACCCAACAGTGGTATCAGAGGGAGGTTGCAACCATGATTGTTGTATTGGAAGTTAGGTTATTCCAGTACGAGTAAACCTAGGGATTTAGAAGTGTTCTAAATGTCTAGATTTAATCTTGGGCCCTGCCAGGATCGTCTGGAATCTTGTGGTAATTTCTAATCGTTAGGAATTACTATCTCCTTAGCAGTAACCATCCCTCCATTTTGTTTTGGATTTTGAATCCAACAAAGAGAGATGAGCTTGTCTACTGTTTTAAGTTGAGTTGTCTTTGCCTTTGTCCAATGCATGTAAATCTGAGGATTTGGAAGTGTCCGGGTGTTCAAATTTAGCCCTTCCTTCTATCAAATGTTGATAGTGTCAGGTTGTGCACATAAGGGATGCATGTGGTTTTAGAAAAATTGTTTTTCTTTGGATGTGCACATTGATCAAATGTTGATCATGGTTAATTGTTAACCTATAATCAAAATCCCTTCATCAAATATTAAGTGTTCGGATGCCTTCCGATGGATGACACTCTTCCTGCCTCGATCAATGAAGTGTGGGCTTGCCAAAGCAAGGTGCATTAATCTATCTTGGTAAGGGTGCGAGCGGATAATTGTGATATCCCACTGTCGACATCGGGTCTATCTTAACTAGGTGACCTCAAAGGTTGAGTGCCTAGAGGCATAAGGTTGGCATGCACCATATGATTGATGCGAATAAGGAGTTATTCACCAACCATACAAGAATTGCATGAGGATGCAATTGGCAAGCGTTGCCTACCTAAATAACCGCATCGTGAGAGGAAAGCCAAAGCTGACTCATTGTGTTGGTGAAATACGGATCTTGTCCACTAAGAGAGTAGCTCGCATGAACTCTCCGAATTGTTAGTGAGGGCTATCATTTCGAATAAAATAGTGTGAGTTTTAATTGAAGTCCAAATTAAAATAAATTGTATTTGAAATTTTGGTACTGATATTATTCTGCATAATTTCTTGTAGAATTCCATGGCAAGTGTTTCACACTCCACGTTGTCTCTTAGAGCCATCCTTGAGAAGAACAAGCTCAATGGGACTAATTACATGGACTGGTACAGGAACCTGAGAATTGTTCTCAGGCAAGAGCGAAAGCTCTATGTCTTGGAAGAAGAAGCCCCCGAGGTGCCGACCGGGAATTCTTCCCGTGCTGATAAGGATACTTATAAGAAGTATACTGATGACGCTTTAGACGTCGAGTGCCTTATGCTTGCCACCATGAACTCTGAGCTTCAGAAGCAACATGAGAACATGGGGTGCAAGGAGATTGACGAGCATCTCAAGAAAATGTTTCAAGGGCAAGCTCGTCAAGAGAGGTTCGATGTCACAAAAGCGTTGTTTCAGTGCAAGATGGGAGTTCGAGACTCAGTAGGGACTCACGTACTCAAAATGATTGGGTATATAGATAACCTTGAAAGACTGGGTTTTCCTCTGGGTCAAGAGTTGGCCACAGATCTGATCCTGCAATCGTTGCCGGACAGTTATGAGCAGTTCGTCTTGAACTATAACATGAATGAAATAGACAAGACACTGCCCGAGCTCCTAGGCATGTTGAGAACTGCCGAGATCAATATGAAGAAGGCCAAGCCTGCCAGCCCCATACTGATGGTGCATAAGGGCAAGGGCAAGGCCAAGGGCTCTAAGAAGACGAAGGTGGGACCTAAGTCATACCTTGAGCCCATGTCTTCTACACTGATGAAAAAGAAGAGTACGGTGAAGGAGGGGAAATGCCACCACTGTGGCAAGGCTGGTCATTGGAGGAGGAATTGTCCTTCGTACATTGAGGGTCTGCAGAAATTGAGGGGAGGTATGACCTCCGCTTCGAATATTTACGTTATAGAGATAAACCTTTCTGCTCCTTCATCATGGGTATTGGATACCGGATGTGGTTCTCACATTTGTACAAATGTGCAGGAACTGGGAAGGAGAAGATTGCTGAGTAAAGGGGAGGTGGACCTATGCGTTGGCAATGGAGCAAGAGTTGTTGTTGTTGCTGTGGGGGTTTACCATCTTTCTTTGCCCAGTGGGCTTGTAATAGAACAATATAATTATTATTTTGTTCCGGACATAACTAGAAACATTATATCTATTTCATGTTTGGACATGATTGGATTTTCTTTTATAATTAAGAATAACTGTTGTTCTATATTTAAGAATGATGTTTGTTATGCTGTAGCCCAATTGTTTAATGGTCTTTATGTTTTGAACTTGGACCATTTGATCTGTAATGTAGAAAATCATAAAAGACTAAGAACAAATGACTCAAACCCTACATATCTCTGACATTGTCGTTTGGGCCATATAAACGAGAAGCGCATATCCAAGCTCCATAGAGATGGACTTTTGGACTCATTTGATTATGAATCATTTGAGCGATGCGAATCTTGTTTGTTAGGCAAGATGACTAAAGCTCCTTTCATGGGCTATACTGAGAGGGTTGAGGATCTCTTGGGTGTTGTACATAGTGATGTATGCGGACCCATGAGTTCCATGGCTAGAGGTGGGTACTTCTACTTTATTACATTTACTAATGATTTCAGTAGATACGGATATGTGTATCTTATGAAGTGCAAATCCGAGACCTTTGAAAAGTTCAAAGAGTTCAAGAATGAAGTAGAGAACCAATTGGGTAAAAGGGTTAAAGCACTCCGATCTGATCGAGGTGGCGAATACCTGAGTCATGAGTTCTGTGATCATCTGAAAGAGTGTGGTATTGTATCACAGCTCACTCCACCTAGAACACCACAACATAATGGTGTGTCTGAGAGGAGAAATCGTACTTTGTTAGACATGGTACTTTCGATGATGAGTCATGCAGACTTGCCTGTTTCCTTTTGGGGTTTTGCTTTAGAGACTGCTGCAATGACACTGAATCGCGCTCCAACGAAAACGGTTCTGAAAACACCATATGAGATATGGACTAGGAAGCGTCCTAGTATGTCGTTCATTAAAATTTGGGGCTGTGAGGCATACGTGCGACGTCAAATTCCAGACAAGCTAGAACCCAAATCGGATAAATGTTATCTGGTGGGATATCCTAAGGAAACGAAAGGGTATTACTTTTACCTACCGTCCGAGGGCAAAGTGTTTGTCGCAAGGACTGGTGTCTTCTTGGAGAAAGAGTTCTTATCAAGAAAGACTGAAAAGGTAGAACTTGAAGAAGTTCAAGAACCACAGGTAGTGAATGAACCGGAATTGGATTCTGAGATAGGACTACAAGATGTTGTAGCTGGAGAACCTACTCAAGAAGCACAAGTCCTACGTAGATCTGGTAGACCGAGGTTTGAGCCTGAGAGATATGGATTTCTCGTCTCTCAAATAGGTAATGTGTTGCTTATGGATCATGATGATGAGCCAGCAACCTACCAAGAGGCTATGAATGGACCGGACTCCGACAAATGGCTTGAGGCTATGAAATCCGAAATGGACTCCATGTATGCAAACCAATTTTGGAACTTGGTGGAACCACCTGAAGGGGTACGACCCATAGGGTGCAAGTGGGTCTTCAAGAAGAAGACCGACATGGATGGGAATGTACAGACATTCAAAGGGCGACTGGTGGCTAAGGGTTTCAAGAAAATTCATGGTATTGACTATGATGAGACCTTTTCCCCTGTTGCCATGGTAAAGTCCATAAGGATATTGCTTGCTATTGCTGCGTATTATGACTACGAGATATGGCAGATGGATGTCAAGACGGCTTTCCTTAATGGAAACCTCCTTGAGGAAGTGTATATGACACAACCCGAGGGTTTTGTATCCCCAAATGAAGCCACTAAAATATGCAAGCTGAATAGGTCCATCTATGGACTGAAACAGGCCTCTCGAAGTTGGAATCTTCGTTTTGATGAGAAAATCAAAGAGTTTGGTTTCATCAAGAATGAAGATGAGCCTTGTGTTTACAAGCGAATCAGTGGGAGCATTGTTGTCTTCCTAATATTGTATGTAGATGACATACTGTTGATTGGGAGTGACATTCCTACCCTGAAAGTTGTTAAGAACAACCTAGGGAACTGCTTTTCAATGAAGGATTTGGGGTGAAGCAACTTATATACTCGGTATTAAGATCTATAGAGATAGATCGAAGAAGTTGCTGGGTTTGACCCAGAGTACGTACATCGAAAAGGTGTTGAAGCGGTTCAACATGCTTGAGTCCAAGAAAGAATTTTTGCCCATTTCTTATGGTATGAATCTCTCTAAGGACCAGTGTCCAATATCTTGTGAAGACAAGGACCGCATGAAGTTGATTCCATATGCTTCGGCAATTGGATCAATCATGTACGCGATGTTATGTACTCAACCCGATGTCTCCTTTGCTTTGAGCATGACTAGCAGGTATCAGTCAGACCCCGGTGAGTGTCACTGGATTGCTGTCAAGAATATCCTGAAGTACTTGTGAAGGACTAAGGATGTGTTCTTGGTGTATGGTGGAGAGGAAGAGCTCGTTGTAAGTGGTTACACGGATGCTAGCTTCCAAACTGATAGAGACGACTCCAAGTCTCAGTCAGGTTTTGTGTTTTGCCTGAATGGAGGAGCTGTGAGCTGGAAGAGTTCCAAGCAAGAGACAGTTGCTGATTCTACAACAGAGGCCGAGTATATCGTTACAGCTAATGCAGCGAAGGAGCTTGTATGGATTAGGAAATTCATCGGCAAGCTTGATGTAGTTCCTAGCATTGTTGGTCCCGTAGTTCTCTACTGTGATAACAATGATGCAATTGCACAATCTAAGGAACCTAGATCCCATCAGCGCTCCAAGCACATACTTCGGCGGTTTCATATTATTCGTGAGATTGTTGAACTAGGAGATGTGAACATTAGCAGAGTGCCGACTAAGGAGAATATTGTGGATCCACTAACAAAGCCTCTCGCGCAGAGAAAGCATGATGGTCATACTAAATCGATGGGTATACGATACCTAAATGATCAACTCTAGTGGGAGTCTTATGGGTTGCATGTAAACATATATTTGTTGGCTATTTGTTCATATGATGAACAATGTACCTAGTTTTTCTCTTACAATTAATGACAAGTTCTTTTATTATGATTTTTCTATATGATAGTTAAATGTTAACATAATAGATACCCTTAGAATGTTCGCTTCCATGGGACATCAAGTATGTGACTTGAATGTGAGAGCCTATGATTTATTTGAAGCTTCATTCTTAAAAGGTCCCTGGTCGTTGTATCGTCATAGAAACTAAGGGTGATGATGATACCTTAAGACTAGCACGTGTGTTGACTGATGACCAGTTCTCACAGGTCATGATATTGTGATATCAAGTCATCACGTGGGTACTTGTTAGTGAACAAGTTATACTGGACAGACCCCCCTGAGGCTACTCTGTGGATTGTTATCCAATCATGTCACGAGTAGGTCTCAATTGACAATGGTGTTGTGGTCCTTTGACCTGAAGTCACAGCATTCATCAAGTGAGGAAGGGCGTGCTTTGATGCCATCTAAAGTCTTCCTTGAGAAAGGTTGATGATAAGGGTGGTTGTTGGGCATGTTACGAATCATTTGGGTGTTTATGTGTGAGCTGATATGGGATTTGTCCTCCTGTAGGACAGGAGTTGCATCCATGGGCCCCTTGATGGAACTGGACTGAGAAATGCATGGCCATGCTTGGTTGAGTCAATATGTGATATTGGACTCACCATTCTCTGGAAGTCCGTCCTGGATCAAGAAACTTGGATTGAGCTATTACGAGGGTGACACGGTCCATGCCTCTAGTTCTTTCTGGATGTAAGGGACAAAGGGACAAAGACAACGCTGATACATTGGTCATAAAGGCTTATGAGTTATGAACTCTTATTGCTTGGGGAGCAATGATGCATTGCTAGATGCCGCTCATTGTTTGTGAGGTTTTTGGTTTGATACTTTCAAGATCAAGTGGGAGACTGTTGGAGTTACCATGGTGATCTAGAAGTGGTCAAACATGTAATCTCACTGCCAACGCGATATGAGCCTACATGGTCGCACAAAAGAGATGTGGAGAAGTAGGATGATTGACTGTGTTGGTAAAGGTTACCAATCACCGACCTTGAATGGGGTTATGGGCAAAGCGTTGCCTTAGACGATCGTCGGGTTGGGCAAAATGTTGCCTTGAAAAGGTTTGGTCAGAATAGTTGACCGAGGGTCGACGATAGTCAACCGATGGTCGACGATCGTCGAACGCGGGTCGACGAGTATCGTCGACCGCAGGTCGATGATTATCGTCAACCCACGTTCGACGTGAATCGTCGAGTATTGTACTCTGATTCTCGCCGACTGATACTCGCCGACTGATTCTCGCCGATCCTATGTAATTCTCGCCGATTGATTCTCACCGAATCTGCTAGGTGATTCTCGCCGATTCTGGAACCCTAATTTTCTGGGTGGTCTGTAAATAGCGATATTCCTAAGTATGTTTATGCCTTTGGTATAAATAGATACTTAGGGTTTTCGGGAATACTTACTGATCGAATCGAAGCGATTGTCGGCCCTTTGACCGAGATGAATCCGACGGAAGTGTTCCGCCGTTCTTCATTCGCTCCACCGATTCCCGAATCCCGCCGACGGAAGTGTTCCGCCGCCGTGCTCGCTCCGTCGACCTCCTCCTCTCCGGCGATTGTCGCTGGTATTGCTATTCCTGGCGCGGACCTAACAGTCCGTGGAAGAGCAAGGTGCGGTCGATCTCTTTCCCGGTTATCCGTGTGACGGAAAGGTCGGTGTTCTCCCGCTCGTGTGGATTTCTGCAGAGACGTGGACATCATTCCACGTAGAACTCGCCACCGACAGGGACACGAAGCTTGGAGCATCTCCGTTGAGTTGTGACTCAACGCCACTGAGGTAATTTTTGCCTAGTTGTTTGTTAACTTCTTGATTCAATTTTCATGGCCCGATCCCATTTCTTTTGGGTTATTCTTGATGTTTTATTCCTTCCACTGCGTGCACAAGCGTTGTGTCATCCTCATAGAGAAACCCAACAACACTTTCCTGCAGCGACTAAGGACGGCTGACAGACGATGATGACAAGTAGATGTCAGCAGAAGCAACAGCGGTCAGCGAAATCGTGGGAGCGGAACACTTCCATCGTGAAGAAGAAGCCGTCACAGGATTAGGTCTGAATGAACAGTCGTCTTTTCGGTTTCAACAATAAAATGCTTTTATACATCGAACCAAGAAGGCCGATACCCATAGAACGGCCGAAATTAGAGTTAGCAGAAATTAACTGGCCGAGACAATATTCGGCGAGTATCGAACTGATACTCGATGAATCGGCGAGTGGCCAGCCGATATACGACGAATCATGAAGTGGACATAATGATACTCATCGAAACGGTGAAAAAGCATGACGATACTCGGCGAATCGGCAGAGGCTTCGACAATACTCGCCGAATTTAGACAATTCGTCAAAACCCCTTACCCATACTCGACGAATTTCCCGTAGTATATGTCGACTTCATCCCGACCGACCTATATTCACAATACAGGTCCGGAATGACATTCCACCATGTCTAGATCGTCATAGGCTTGGTCCTTCACTCATATCACATATGAGCAGGGCTAACACAAACCTATACAACTTATCCAGAGCTCTTATGTGCGACCCCATAGGCTCATACTGCGTTGGCAGTGAGGCTACATGCTTGATCACTTTCAGATCACCAAGGTAGAACAAACAATGTATGAACTTAAACCTAGTAAACACGTTTCTTCTAAAGTTGTTTGCTACTGTAGCAAGCCAGGACATGTCATTGTTGTTGTCCTATAAGGAAAAAGGAGATTGGTGAGAAGAAGCACCACACCATCTCAAGGGCAAGAAGGAAAAGAACTTCCTTGCCATGACAAAAAAGAGCTGTAGTCAGAGTGACTCATCTTCTTCAGACTCTGAAGAAGAAACCTATATAAGGCTATTTGTTGCTGAAGAAGCTGAAGACTATCCTGCTGCTAGGATAGGTATCAGGGACCCTCTATCACATTAAAATAGTGACTCATAGGAGGATGAATATGCCAACAGTTGCTATGGGTTGATGGCTATGTAAGATGAAGAATCCTGCAAGGATCAGCCTGTTCCAGATAAGGTACATTTTCTATCTAGTTCTTCTTCTAAGACTGGCTATGAGACTAGTCCCAATTTAGATGCATCTTTATCTAGTAATGAAGATGACTTTGAATTTGGAGAAGATGTCAATCAATTGATTGACAAGTATGGTTCCCTTCTAGATGCTTTGAAAAGAAGCACGAAGTTGGTTAAGAAGCAAGCTGAGGAGATTACCTCCCTTCAGCTAGCTGCTTCTCTGCAGTCTGAGTCAGCATCTTTGTTGGATCAAAAACTGAGGGAAGTAAGCCAACTGAAGAACATTACAATCATTCAGATTGGTACCATCACATACAAGAACAGGATCATTTTGGATCTTGAAGAAAAGCTCCAAAGGGAGAGAAGGATTGTGGCTAGTTTCTCTAATCCTAATTAGTGTTACCCTTGATAGACTCCTTCTCCTCTTAAAATGGTAAGAAGGGATTGGGATTCAAGGGGAACACCAGAGTTGCCCATCCCAAAGGGAAAGGCAAAGCTCAAGTTCAGCTTCCCATCTCTTTTTAGAAAGTGATGTTACCATCAAAAAGGTATGACCAAGAAAGTATCTATGGTCACTAGATGAATGGTAGATCCACAAGTGTGAACAAAAATGTTCAAAACTATGGTGGAAGATAAAGCAAGGGGATGAGTGCCTTTAAGGCTCCCCATGAGGAAATTTAAATGGCCCATCATGGACCATTTGTTTTTGGTGCACTAACCCCTACTCTCAAGAATAAGGCAGTGTCCTTTTCTCAGGATCTCTCAGCACACATTCAGACCAAGGGCAAGTCTGTCAGCAAGCCAGACTTGGGCATTTCTAAGGCCATCAATTGTATGTCTCTACAAAGAAGACCTTTGTTGGTAGATATCAAGAAAAACCAAGTTCTTCTACTGGCAGACTCACCTTAAGTCAGATTGTGGTTGAGAGAAATAAGAACAAGGAAGCTGCTCTTCCTTCTGTACAGTTATCAACAAATCAAACTGCCAGACCTGCTCAAAAAAGAAGATATAACATACATGAGTGTTGGTGCTGTGGAAAAGTGGGTTATTTTGCCTTAGATTGCTGGCATAATCCAACTGTGCCCAGAGCAAGTGCTAGTCTTCTTGTCAGAAAATCTGTAGGAAGACAATTTCTTTTTCAGGCTAACCAAAACCTAAGACTCAATAAAAATTAGGGTCCTAAGGTGAATTAAATTATGTTTTGTAGGATAGTAAAAGTGCCCATTCCCCCATATAGTACTTGGACAGTGGATGTTCCAAGCACATGACTGGAACAAGGAGCAACTTGAAGGAGTACACTTCAGTGAAGGATGAACCCAAAGTAATATGTGGTGGTTAAGACAGAGGAGTAACCAAAGACTATGGTAAGATTACCAATGGTATAGTATCCATCTCAAAAGTGGCTTATGTTGAAGGGTTGTAACACAACCTGATAAACATAAGCCAACTCCGTGATCTTGGCTATGTCATTGTATTCCACAAGGATGAGTGCCAAATTAAGAGGTCAAGTGACCAAGAGATCATCTTGACTAGCACCAGGAGTGGAAATGTTTATTGTCTAAACTTTCTATGTTTAAGTCAAGACTCCCCTTGTCTAGTTGCAAATGAGAAAGTCTCATACTGTGTACAATGGCACAAGAGACTAGCTTATTTGAACTATTAAACCATTGGTATGTGTACAACCCCGTATTCAATGAGTAGGTTCCCCCCCTATAGAGGACCTTTATTTTGCGGGATCCCCAGAAGTGAGACCTTGCCGAGTGCACTCAACGCCTTCTTCTCCTTGGCATTGAGTGAAGCCGAGTGAACTCAATGCTTCTTCTCTTTGCTATTGAGTGGAGCTGAGTGAACTCGATGCTTCTTCTCCTTGGTGTTTAGTGGAGCCGAGTGAACTCAATGCTTCTTCCTTGGTGTTGAGTGGAGCCGAGTGAACTTAACGCTTCTTCTCCTTGGTGTTGAGTGGAGCCGAGTGAACTCAATGCCTTCTTCTCCTTGGCATTGAGTGGAGCCGAGTTAACTCAACGCTTCTTCTCCTTGGCATTGAGTGGAGCCGAGTAAACTCAATGCCTTCTGTTCCTTAGCGTTGAGTGGAGCCGAGTGCATTCGACGTCTTCTATTCCATGGCATTGTATAGTCCGGGACCTCTCTAGAATCATCCGCAGGCGGGTACCGCGGAGGCGAGTGCCTGGCCTCCCCAAGCACTCGCCCCTTTAGGCGAGTGCTTGGCCTCGCCAGCACTCGCCCTTTAGGCGAGTGCCCAACTTCCCCAGCATTCGCCTAGTGGGGGTCCAGAGGTAAAATTACCTGGTTGCCCTTGGAGTTCTGCATTTAGCTCCTCAGAACAGCGGAGTTTGACTATTGGCAGACCAATTTGGGTTGCATATAGTCTATTGGAACAACGGAGCTATATTTTTGGCAGACCAGATCTCTGGATTCTATAAATAGAATCAAGGGGTACCTTAGAAGGCAAGCTTACTTGTGTCCTGGTCTTCTTGTGCTTTCTGAGGTATCCTTAGCTCAGTAGTTGGCTAAGGAGGGGAAGCACTCTAAGATCTTCTGGGTGTCTGGTGGAACCTCTGTGCTGGAGATTTGGGTCTGTTCCTTGAGCTAAGGCTTTGGTTGTTTGGCTTATGAGAGAGAAGTAAGTGTGCGATCACCCCTTCCCCAAGGGTCGAAATCCATAGAAGCCGAGTTTTGGTTTCAACATTTTTCGTGCGGTGAGCGTGGATTATGGTCAGCATCGAAAATCTTCCGCGAGCTCAATGACTGGAGGTGAAGCACAAGGTTCGGGCATGGGCTACTCGTCACCCCCTCCTACTCTCGCCACCATCGGGATGTTTGAGGAGTTCAAGCAGGAGGTGCTTAGCCTCGTCAAGTTTGCACTCGGCACGCGTGCCGAGTGCTCGACGCTGGCCATCCCAGTCACTCCTGACCCAACCCTAGGCAAGGATGCCCCAGCTAGGTGAGCTGGGAAAGAGGTAGTAGAGGAGGGGAGTGAGCGAGATCTCCCCGAGAGAGTGTTGTTCCCCGGCTCAGCAAGTGGAGGATGGATCAGTGAGATGGGCGTGCGAGATCCCCGACTTGCCCAGTAGGGGGAGGCAGCCCCTTTAGTGAGTTGGTTTCATCCGCCCCAGTTCCAGAGGGGTTTAGAGAGCCAGAGATGTCTTACTATACCGAGAAGGAAGATCCGGTTCAACACATCCAGTGGTTCGAGGATGTGGTTTCAATAAGGCAGATGTCAAATGCCTTTAAATGTAGACTCTTTGCTATCACCCTCAAGGAGAAGGCAAGAGATTGATTTCACCAGTTGCCGGCCAGCTCTATCTACTGCTTCGAGGACTTGTGTCGGGGGTTCATACTGAGGTTCACCACCTCCAAGAAGAGGAAGAGGGAGTCTGATTCCCTATGCCACATCAAATAGGGGGTGAACGAGACCCTAGGGAGCTACGTGGACCGATTCTAAGAGGAAGCCCTCCAGGTCCAGGAGACGCCAGAGCATACCCTGATGATGGCCTTCACCTTGGGGCTGCAACAAGGATTCTTCAGGATGGAGCTGAAGAGGGTGCTGCCTCTCTCCTTCGAGGAGCTGATGGAGAGGGAACCAAGGGAGATTGGCGGGGAGGCGTCGAACCCTGAGTTTGTGAGGAAGCTAGCCAGGTGGGCCACAGAGGAGGAGAAGGTGTCAGGAGTTGGCAGAGGTCAGGAGGTGAGGAGAGTTGAACCCCAGCAGAGGGAACAACAATAGCAGCAGCAGCAGACGAGGTGGGGCTGCCAGGATGTAAGAAACAAACAAAAAACAAGCCGGAAGAGGTATAACAGAAATTTTATTATCTGAAAAAGGTATCTATTACAAAGGTATAGCCTCCCTTTTATAGAATGGAGGAGAGAAGAGAGAATATAAATAATAGATGTGGGACTAAAAAATTACAGGACTAAGCGGTCTATACAAAAACAACCCGCACAAGTTACGCGGTTAGACGAAAGGTCTAACTGCTCGGCAACCATCAGATAGGAAGGAGAGATCGCCATGGGAGACCGTTATACCGCCCGGTCTCCAAGCCGCCAGAGACAAACCGCTAGACCGCTCGGACTCCAGACAACAACAGCACAGCAACCAAACCGCGGAAGGGAAACCGCCACACCGCGCAGTCTTCAATCTCTTAACGAATGAAATGACAGTCGACCTCAATGTGCTTGGTTCTTTCATGAAAGACCGGATTTTTGGAGATGTATATGGACGCCTTGTTATCACAGAACATAGGTAGAGGATGGTTGTAGACCTCTCCTAAATCAATCATGAGAGCCCGTAACCACTTTAACTCACAAGTGGTCGACGCCATACTACGATACTTTGCTTCTACACTGGATCTGGAAACAACAGACTGCTTCTTGCTCTTCCAGCTCACCAGATTTCCCCCAACAAAGGTGCAAAAACCCGAAGTTGACTTGCGATCCCCTTTGTTATCAGCGTAACTCACATCTGAGTATGCTTCAACCCTCAGATGACCATTCTTCTGAAAGAGTAAACCTTTCCCAGGTGCTGCTTTGACATATTCCAAGATTTGTAAGGCGGACTGTAGATGGCACTCCCTAGGCTCTTGCATTAATTGACTCACCTTGCCCACAGCATAGGAAATGTCGGGCCTGATCACTGTGAGATATATGAGCTTACCAACCAAACGTCTATATCACGTAATATCTGAAAGAGGAGGCAAATCATCTGTCAAGGTTTTGTCTTCTCCAGTTGCCATGGGGCATCGAGTAGGTTTTGCTCCAGTCAATCCTGCCTCTTTTAATAGATCAAGAGCGTACTTACGTTGGGAGAGGACTAAGGAGTTTTGCTTCCGAGAGATAACAATCCCCAGAAAGTACTTCAGAGAGCCCATATCTTTCGTGACCAGATGTTGACGAAGATGCCGCTTTGTCAAGGCAACCCCTTCATGGTCATCGCTAGTGAGAAGAATATCATCGACGTACAAAGCAAGAACCACCCGTCTCGAGGAGGTTTTGCGAATGAATATCGAGTGATCGACAGAACTTCGCGTAAAACCAACGGCCGCCACGATGCCGCTGAACTTGTCAAACCAAGCTCGAGGGCTCTGCTTGAGGCCATAGATGGCCTTCTTCAGCCGGCATACCCGTGTCTCCCCCTAAGCAACATACCCAGGAGGTTGCTCCATGTAGACGGCCTCCTGAAGATCACCATAAAGGAAGGCATTCTTGACATCTTGCTGAGAAATCGGCCAATCTCGATTGACGGTCATAGAGAGTAGGACCCGGAGAGTGCTGAGGCGAGCCACGGGAGAGAAGGTGTCAAAGTAATCAACCCCATAGGTCTGATTAAAGCCCTTAGCAACAAGGCAGGCATTATAACGATCCACAGTGCCGTCCGGGCCCAATTTGACCATAAAGACCCAGCGACAACCAACAACAACAGTACCGAAGGGAGGAGCAACAAGAGTCCAGGTACCCCGCTCAGTTAGGGTCACCATTTCCTCATCCATGGTCATCTTCCAATGAGGAATAACAAGGGCCTCCTGGTTGGAACGGGGTGTGGAAGTGGCAGAGATAGCCAGAGCAAAGTCCCTGCGAGAAGAGGTAAGGCGATCATATGAAACAACAGCAGCAAGGGGGTGTAGAGTACATGTATGCACCCCTTTACAAAGAGCTAAAAGAAGATCCAGGTCGGCGGGTCCCTCGGCATCCGGAGCATCCGTGGCAGAGAGAGTTGTCCCGGGAGTAGAGAGCGACGATGGCGGAGATGAGGGAGACGGTGGAGGAGAAGAGGGAGAAAGAGGCGGAGGGAGAGGAGTGGACGGAGACGTAGTAGGGGTTGAGATCGCAGTAGGAGACGCGGGAGCAAAGAGAACAGCATGAGTATCAGAAGCTGGAGGGAGAGGAGAGGATTCAGCCGAGAAGTAGGAGGCATTCTCAAAGAAGGTGACATCAGCAGAGATGAACTGCTTACGAATAACGGGGTCAAAGAAACAATAGCCTTTCTGAGTTGGGGAGTACCCCATAAAGACACATTTGGCAGAGCGAGGGGAGAGCTTATTGAAAGGACATAGCGCTACCAACTCGACCAAAAGATCGGTCTGTTAGAAGACGGCGCAACTATTCTTTATATCAACGGTCCTCAGGCGGATCCACGGGGCAGCCAGTTAGGCCCGCAGGGAACACGTCTATTCTTTATATCAACGGTCCTCGGGCGGATCCATGGGGCAGCCAGTTAGGCCCGCAGGGAACACGTCCTTCTGCTTCGAATAGTACCGCAGCACCGGGGCGATTCCGAACCGCAGTTCCAACACTTATCTCGGGTGACAGATGGGGCATGCACAAAGGCAGTGCACCCAAAGATTCGAAGATGGAGGGGGAAGGGCTCCTTACCCGGATATAGAATGGAGAATGAGGTTTTCCCGTGGAGAACCGTGGAGGGAATGCGATTAATGAGGTAGCAGGCAAGGAGAACAGCATAGCCCCAATAGGAGCGAGGAACATGCATCTGGGTCATCAAGGTACGAGCGACATCGAGGAGATGACGGTTTTTGCGTTCCGCCATCCCATTTTGCTAGGAGTTATAAACACAGCTAGTCTGATGAATAATGCCATGGTGCACACAGAAAGATGTAAACGCATGACTCAGATATTTTTTAGCATTGTCTGAGCGAAATATTTTAATACAAATACCAAACTGAGTTTTAATTAATTGATAAAAAGAGATCCATACATCCAAAAGTTCAGAGCGATCTCGTAAGAGATACACCCAAGTACATCTAGAAAAATCATCAATAAAAGTTACAAAATAAGAACTACCCCGACTAATGGTGAGGGTAGGAGCAGGGCCCCAGACATCGGAGTGGACTAGATCAAACGGAAGGGCTAACCGCTCGGCAACCACCAGATAATAATGAGAGATCGCCATGGGAGACCGCTAGACCGCCCGGTCTCCAAGCCGCCAGAGACAAACCGCTAGACCGCTCGGACTACAGACAGCAACAACACAACAACCAAACTGCGGAAGGGAATCCGCCAGACCGCGCGGTCTTCAATCCGCCAAGACAGGCCGCCAGACCTCCCGATCACCAACTTCAACACAGGAGCCGAATAATCGGCTTAGCTGGAGGCAGTAGGAGTGGCAGGACCAAGGCGAGTGAAGAAATTTCCATGGAGGAGACAAATGTCAGGGGGGCCAGGGTCAGTTCCACCCTCCAGAAATGGAGGCAGGGCCAAAGGCCTCCTCTCCCCGATCAATATCAGGCTATGACGATAGCCTTGAGGAGGAGGAGAGCCCGACAGAGGAGACATGGATTCAGGGTAGAGTTTACCTATTGCGACTACCATCAGGAGGAAGGCCATGCTACGACCATGTGCCCAGAGTTCCTAGAGTTGAGGGAAAACAGGGAGCAGCAGCAGCAATATGACTGCTGGGAGGTGCAGATTGATGAAGCCCTGCCTAGGGAGAGAAGGATCGGTGTGAGGATAGGGCCGATGTCGGCAACCGAGGAGGGATCAGAGTAATCCACGGTGGGGGAGGGGGGGGGGTGGGAGTTGAGGCTGCCCGCAATGCGAGCCTCCATACTATGTACCGTCGGAGCATCGCCTCCACATCTCTAGCCCCACCCCCAAAGGAGAAGATCACCTTCTCCGGGAAGGATATGCCAGATCATGAGGATCCCTTTTGCGATGCGTTGGTCATCCAGATCGTAGTTGAGAATTTTACTATCTCCCAAATCCTCATCGATAACGGGAACTCAGTCAACGTAATCTTCAAGAATGCATTCAACGTAATGAAGGTGGAGGGCTGGAGGGTGCTGGCCTCAGATGAACCTCTCTTTGGGTTCTCAGGAGAGAGAAAGGAGGTTGAAGGAGGAGTAGGACTCCATGTTACCTTAGGGGGGGGGGCATTCCAAAACTATAGGTTCGTCATCGTTGACTCGCCCAACAGTTACAACACTATCTTCAGACGGCCCCTCATTAGTGCCTTCCGCTGCATGCCCTCATATTTCCATCAGTGCTTTAAGTTCAATGCTGAGGGAATCTAGGTCAGGGTCCGGTGAGACCCTAAGGTGGCGAGGGAGTGCTATGTCACCGCGGTGATTTCCATCTCTTGGCAGGGAGGGGCCGAGGAGATGGAGAGGAGGATGGAAGAGCTATCCAGGCAGGAAGCTGAAGGATAAGTGGTGGAGATGGAAGTAGGGGAAGAGGTCCGCACCCTGGTGGGGGTGGCAGAAGTAGTTTTGGAAGGGCCGACCGAGGTGATGGCCATAGAGGGAGTTGAGGAGGAGGAGGTCGCGGTCCCAGGCGAGGGAGCCGATAGAGAGTGGGGAGATTAGTCCCGGCTAGAGGCTGCCGAGGAGGTAGTGGAGATGGAGGTTCTCACCCAGAGAGGCAGAGTGGAGAAGGTGCGGATCAGTGGGGGGATGAGCCCGGAGGACCAGGGGAGGATGCTGGAATGCATCCAGAAGAATATGGACATCTTTGCATGGAGCGCGACAGAATTGTCAGGGATCGATGCATATGTTGCCTGCCACTTCCTCAACCTGGATCCAGATTCCCGCCCTATCCAGCTGAAGAAGAGGTCCACGTTGGACAAGTTGGTCGAGCTCGTCAAGGAGGAGGTGGCCAAGCTCCTCAAGGCTGACTTTGTATCTGAAATTCAATATCCCGGCTAGGTCTCCAATGTTGTAATGATTAAAAAAGGAGACGATTGGTGGAGGATGTGTGTTGATTTTTCTTTTTTACATAAATCATGTCTTAAGGATTGTTACCACTTGCCTCGGATCGATGCACTGGTTGACTCAACCGTCGGTTTTTTGTGATGAGTTTTTTGGATGCGTTTTCAGGTTATCATCAAATTAGGATACACCCACCCAGCATTAAGGATGTCTCCTTCATCACCGGGGATGAGTGCTACTGCTATAATATGATGCCCTTTGGGTTGAAGAATGCGGGAGTGACGTACCAAAATATGATGGACCATGTGTTCCGAGAGCAAAAGGGGAGAAACCTGGAGGTGTACGTAGATGATCTTATGATCAAGATTCGGGAGGTGGAATCCCACCTTCGGGATCTAGAGGAGACCTTCGGTACCATGTAGAGATACAAAATGAGGGTATACCCCTTGAAGTGCATGTGTCTTCGGGGAAAGTAGGGGTAAGTTCCTAGGCCATCTTCTTACTCCTATAGGTATAGAACCCAACCCTGACACAGTCAAGGCAATCATGGAGTTGGGATCGCCTCGGAATGCCAAGGAGGTCCAGAGGCTGACAGGAGAGTTTGCCGGGATAAGCAGGTTCCTTTCTCGGACATGAAATAAGTGCTCTCCCTTCTTCAAAGGGTTGAGGGGGGGGGGTGGTGGTCAGAAGTTCGAGTGGTCCAAGGAGTTCGAGGAGGCATTCCAAGCCTTGAAGAGACAGTTGACCCAGGCTCTGCTCCTCCAAGGGCCAAAGGAAGGGGAGAACTTGTTCCTATATCTTGGGGTGGGAGCCGTGGCCTTTACCTCCATCTTGGTCCGAGAAGAAGGGAAGAAGCAGCTGCCGATCTATTATGTGAGTAGGGTTTTGAGGAAGGCAGAACTCCGATATCCGATCTTAGAGAAGCTGACTTTTGCCCTGGTCATCTCGGCCCGGAGACTCCGACCCTATTTCCAGGGGCACTCTAGTCGGGTGTTGACTGACCATCCGCTCTGCAACATCTTCGAGGGGGTGGTGCACTAGGGGAGGTTGGCAAAGTGGTCGGTGGAGCTGAGTGAGTTTGATATATCCTTCATTCCCCGCCTCTCGATCAAGGCCCAGGCGATGACCGACTTTCTTGTTGATTATGTGGTCGAGGTGGTGGAGGCAGAGCTCACTCGTCCGACCCCTTGGAAAGTGATGGTGTACAGCGCTTCAGGAATTCCTTTGGGGTAGGGGTAATATTGGAAAGCCCCCAGGGAGCAAGGATCGAGCAAACGGTGGTAGTGCATTTTCCCATCACCAACAATCAAGCTGAGTATGAGGCAGTGATAGCAAGATTGCGCTTAGCCAGGGAGCTGGGAGTGCATGATGTGGAGGTCCTCACTGACTCCATGGTGGTAGCCTCCCAGATCAATGGGGAGTTCGAGGTAAGGGAGCCAACTCTCTAGTTGTACTTGGCAAAGGTGAAGGGGGTAATCGGCATGTTCCAGACATTCTCCATCCAACACATTCCAAGGGAAGAAAATGAGCAGGTGTATCATTTGGCCAAGCATGGGCCCCGGATGTGTGGCACCATCATCGACTTATTCCGCCCGTCCATCGAAGAGGGAGAATTAATGGAGGTTGACCAGCACCCCTCGTTGATGGATCCTTTTGTAACTTTCTTGTCCACAGGTGGATACCTGGAGGGGATGGACAAAAAGCATTTCAAGAATAAGTCAGCATACTACCTCATGCGCGACGAGCAGCTATATAGGAAGAACCTCTCGGGGATGTTGGCACGTTGTGTGGCCGAGAGGGAGATCCCGAGGATTTTGGAAGAGGTCCATTCCGGGGAGTGTGGGAGTCACTCTGGGAGCCGGACCTTGGAGGGGAGGATAGTTAGACAAGGATATTTCTGGCCGACCCTGGGCCATGATGTCACCGAGTTTGCAAAGAAGTGCCATAAGTGCCAGGTGTTCGCCCCTCTCCAACTCCTACCCGCTCAGCGTCTCAGGAGCATCATGGCACCTTGGCCCTTCTCCATTTGGGGGATGGATCTGGTAGGACCTTTCCCCCAGGCCAGCGGGCAGAGGAGGTTCCTATTAGTGATGATTGATTATTTCTCTTAGTGGTTAGAGGTGAAGGCGCTAGCCAAGATGACTTCCCAAGTAATCAGGAACTTCGTATGGGGGAGATCATCTGTCGGCACGGGTTACCCCAAGCTATTGTTTCGGACAATGGGCCTCAGTTTGCTAGCGTGGAATTCATCAGCTTTTGTGAATAGCTTGGGATTGACCTCAGGTTTGCCTCGATCCATCACCCTAGGAGCAACAGGCAGGTGGAGGCGGCAAACACGATCATTGTGAACCTCTTAAAGAAGACAGTTGAGAACTTGAAGGGGAGCTGGGTAGAATAACTTCCTTCAGTACTCTAGGCCTTGAGAACCACCCCCAATACAACCATAGGGGAGACCCCCTTCAAACTCTCTTATGGATACGAAGTAGTACTTCCTATCGAGTTTGAGGTTCGGACACCAAGGGTGGTGATGGCGGAGGAAGGCAGTGAAGAGTGGCGGGCTGAGGACGAGCTTCAGCTCTCCCTTGACATGGCAGAGGAGCTGCGTGATCTGTCAGTTATCCGGCAGGAAGAGGTCAAATGGAGGATGGCCAAGTACTTTGAAAAGCACATTCGAATCAAGCAGTTCACGGAGGGGGACTTGGTCTTGAAAAATGTTGATGTAACCGGAAGATCAGCCGCCGTCAGGAAGCTCAATCCCAAATGGGAAAGCCCGTACATTGTATAGGAGGCATTAAGGTCAGGAGGGCATCGTCTCCAGGATGTGGAAGGCGAGACCCTAATTCATACATGGAGTGGTGATGACCTGAAGAGTTTCTATCCGTGAGATATGTACGTACTTTCCTTTATTGAAATACAAAATCCTTTGATCTTTCAACTCTTTTTGACAATGGTGTTTGTGGAAAGCCTAGATTTCCTCCGAGCACATCCCGCCGCCAAGCTCACACCTAGCTGGTAGGGATAGATGTCACTCGAGGAGTCGACCCTAAGTCTCGAGATGCTCCTGTTGTCAGGCTTCCACTTAGCTGGCAGGGCCGAGGTCCTCGATGGACATCTTTCTTGCTCTGGGGTTAGGTCTCGAGATGCTCTCGCTATCAGGTTTTCACTAGATGGCAGGGCCGAGATCCTCGATGGACATCATTGTAACCCTGGAGTTAAGTCTTGAGATGCTCCCGCTGTCAGGCATCCACCTAGCTTACAGGGTCGGGGTCCTTGATGGACATCTTTCTTGCTCTGGGGTTATGTATCAAGATGCTCCCGCTGTCAGGCTTCCATCTAGCTGGCATGGCTGGGATCCTCGATGTATATCGTTATGACCGTGAAGTTAAGTCTTGAGATGCTCCCACTGTGAGGCTTCCCCCTAGCTGGCAGGGTCGGGGTCATCGATGGACATCTTTCTTGCTCTAGGGTTAGGTCTCGAGATGCTCCCGCTGTCAGACTTCCATCTAGCTGACAGGGCTAGGATCCTCGATGGACATCGTTATGACCCTCGAGTTAAGTCTCCAGATGCTCTCACTGTTAGGCTTCCACCTAGCTGGTAGGGCCGGGGTCCTCAGTGGACATATTTCTTGCTCTGGGGTTAGGTCTTGAGATGCTCTCGCTGTCAGGATTCCACCTAGCTGGTAGGGCTGGGGTCCTCGATGGACATATTTCTTGCTCTGGGGTTAGGTCTCGAGATGCTCCCACTGTCAGGCTTCCACCTATCTGGCAGGGTCGAGATCCTCGATGGACAACTTTCTTGCTCTGGGGTTAAGTCTCGAGATGCTCTCGCTGTCTGGCTTCCACCTAACTGGCAGGGTCGGGATCCTCGATGGACATTGTTATGACCCTGGAGTTAAGTATTAAGATGCTCCCGCTGCCAGGCTCTCATCTAGATGGCAGGGCCAGGATCCTCGATGTACATCATTCTTGCCTTGGAACTAAGTCGAGCTGCTCCCGCTGTCAGGCTTTCACCCAGCTGATAAGGCAGCTGAGACCTTGTGAAACACTGCAAAATACCTTAGAATCCTTGTCCTGGGCTACTCATGCCAGCCAGGGAGCTTAATATCTGGGGAAGTCTGGTAAGAAGTTCAAGGCTTCAATGAGATCTCGCCAAACAGGGATCTTGCCAAGTCTGGTTCTCGCAAGAAGTATCCTATTCATGCATAAGCTTGTGGGGCGGTAATACCGTGAGATCTGTCCTAAGCAGCAAGTTCAAGGTAGAAAATTATCAACGCGCATGAACTATTGGGCAAGAATGATGCGAGATCTAGCCCTATACATCGAATTATTAAAGTCAATGGTTTACCGAGTTGGCGCAACGAGAAGTCAATATAGGGTCTCGCGAGATATTGTGATCACAAACTCTTTAGAAGAAGTGCGAGACAAACACGTTTTCACGTGTTAGGGCATGCAAAATCAAAGCATAAAGAAAAAAGTAAAGAGACATTCCATAACAAAACTTCATTTTTTTTATATTATCAATAAATAGTTACACGTCGCAAAGGGCAGAGCCCGAAAAAGAGGAAAATTACAAGAGAAATATAAAGAGCTTCAGGGCAACGACGTCGAGCTCTCGCTCTAGCCGGTGCATGCAGCACTGTCTTCAGGCTCGGGGGAAGGAAGGAAGAGCTCTGGGAATAGATCTCGGTCATCACCTTCTCGTCGTTGCTATTCAAGAATCCGGCCTGCTTCATCACCTGGAGCGAATGCCTCATCGCCGCAATCGCATTCTCTTGTAACATCAGATCAATCTCATGTGGCGAATACAACAGAGCATTTTTCCTTTCGCCCGGGGGAGGACGGACCGGCGAGTCGATCCATTGCTGGTTATGGGCTCTTATTCTCCGATTCTCCTCCTCAAGCTGAGCAATGTGCGCGTCCTTCTTAGCGATAGTCGCCCCATTCTGCAGCGCAATAAAAGGTAAAAACAAGAACAATGATCACTAACCAAAGAGAAAAAGAAAAGGCTTACCACTTCCACTGTAACACCCTTATCCGTCACATAGCATATAACAGTAGGTCCGACCGGGGGCCGACGCCATATACCATGGACAGACCGACGAGTTACTAGATGAAACCATTCAACCAATACACACGTCCTACATAGAGCATATAACGGAAGCAATAATTAAGTTATGAAAGCAAGAACCCATCCACAAGCACGAATGTCCACTAACATAACCCAGTAGGAATGAATTACAAAATACACAAAAGTACTGGGCTTATGGCCTTACAATAGTTCACCATATTTAAATAGTATTTTACAAACTTCGGCTCGTAGGCCGGCCACACATGAATCAAATAAGTAAACACTCAAGGCCTTCAAGGGCTGGCTCAGCAACAAGGGCTTTGGCCTGCTATTTACCACTCGGCTCCGCAGTACCTGCAAGCACAATTCACCACAACGGTGGCAAACAAGAATAACGGTCAGCTAAAGCTGACCAAATTATAACAATTCCGCCCCCAAACTCGGGGCGGCAAAGCTCCTTCCCTGCACTTGTTAGCGTAACAAGCAATATAGTGAATAAACATACCATCACATGTGCAGGCTCACACAGCCACACACCCCGTGCTCTCAGGGCACTAACTCGGTGAACCCAGTCAAAACCGTGGTCTCACCACCATCCCTTGGACGTCAAATCTTGTGAGCATTTAGTCTTTTCGATCTATGCCTACGACTCACACGACTATGCCAGTTGTCAGTCCCTTTTTCAGGTATTTGTCACCAAACCACATAGCCCGGGTCCGGTTCCACAAGCCTGTTGCTCACGCCGCACTATCAAACTTAAGACAAGCGCGCGGGTTAAACTTCGTCGGATACCAAATTCGATCATACTAGCACATAACCCAGTTATGTTTAAGGTTGGCTCCCAGGCCACCAAGATGGCAGAAATGCATTTCCGCCCAGTTTTCCGGGTGCGCCTTGGGGTTAATCCCCAAGGATCCCTGTTGCAATCTACCAGTAGAAACCCGAAAACAACCAAAGGCACAGAGTCTTCTCCGGCTAATCATGCATAGTAAAACATCACCGATCCAGGCAAACTTGTCCGGGTAGGCTTCACACACCATGCCTATGTCCGTTTCTCGATTTCAGACTCTTAATTCAAATAAGGGGGACTTTACATATCTACCCCAAGGAACACCGCAAACTCGCCGCACACTCGCGGGAGCGGGTTTTCCCTATGCAAAAGAAGAAGAGCATCACATGCTCAAGTAGAGAATCGTTACCCTAGCATTCCTCTTTGGCGCCATGGAAATCTACATGGATGAAAAGCACCGCGATGATCTCGCCTCCATAGATCTGGACTCGGTTTGCGATTTGGTGCTCCGAATCTCCTCCGGTGACCGGATCTTACCTCCTTCTTCCTCCTTGCTCTCCCCTCTCTCTAGAAGTTAGAAAGAGATAGAACTCAATAGAATGAGGGGTTTTAAGCCCAAATCCCGGGTATATCCCAGCAAGGACAACCCTGAGCCATTGGATTACAAAATAAGGAAACGAACGACCAAGATTCGGACTTAAAAAGAACTTCCTGGGCCGAACACGGCTTGCGACACGCCTGTGTCCAAGGCCGTGTAACTCATTCGCCGTCGAAACCGTCGCGTCTAGAAAAGAACACGGGCACTCGACACGCCCGTGTCGGGATTAGCACGCCTGTGTCATCCAGTACATGCCCGTATAGCTGGGTGTGTTCCTCCATCGACACATGACCAACAACAACCCGAGGAGAACACGGGTATTCGACACGCCCGTGTAGAATTTGACACGCCCGTGTCAGACCCGAACACGCCTGGGCTCAGGCTGTGTCTCTCCCCCGACACAACTCGGCTATCAACTCGAGTAGGACACAACCCGGGACACGCCCGTGTCTCAGGCCGTGTTCGCTGTTCGACAATCGTCGACTTCAATTCTTTCGACCACACGACCATCGTCGAACCCGAGCACGACACGCCCCTGGGACACGCCCGTGTCCCAGGCCGTGTGACCTCTACCAAGTTCTAGACTTGGCTCAAAATGCCACCCGTCGCTCTTTTGAGTTTCAGGGCATTACACCCACCTCTCGCAGGGCGAGATCCTTTTTGGCGGTGTCCAGATCCCGCGTTAGATTTGTTACTTCATTGCTCTGTTTGGATCGCGCTTTGCTCACATCCGACAACTGTCGCAAGAGGCGGATGCCACAGTGGGCTGACATGTAGGCGAGTTCGATGGCGCAGAATTGAGCGCGCGAGCTCTCATAAGCGAGTGACTTCATCAGTGCATCGTCGTAGTAAGCGGCGCTGTCCCGCCCATACAGGCAGAATGCGAGAGCATAGGCTTGGCCTGAGACCTTCTAGCCCTCTTTCCAAGAGGGGAGTATGGTGGAGACGGAAGTCCTATTGGCTTCTCGGTCCCATATCAACAAAGGCTCGCCGGATTCATCCAACACCTTCTTGCCCAGGCCGAAATTCCTGTGGTCCTTGGGCATGGTTCCCTTTTTCGCTGTCGAGGTCCCGCCAATCACCTCCACTTCCTCCTCCACGGTCTCGCCAACAACACTCGTCGACAGATCTAAGACGATCTCCTTTCCCTTGGTGAAAACTGTTGTTTGTTGCTTCTTAGGAGCTCGAGGAATGAGGAGTCGGGCTTTCACTTCTAGCCGCTTGATCCCGGCAGCGATTTCGCCGGGCTTCTGCAGACCGCGGTGGTGGCCTCGACGCGTGACATCTTCGAAGAAAGTGCAACAAAGGGAGGTTTGAAGGGGATATCCCGCACCCCTGCACAAGTATCATGAGTTAGAAAAATTCCGAAAGCATGCAATCCTTAAAGAAAGGCGAGCGCGAGAACTACCTTCCCTGACAAGAGCTGGCAGCAGCGTGTCGACGTTCCTCCTCAGGTAAAGAACATCAAAATCCTTCCCGAGGAGGTATTCGTGGAGCTTGGACTCATGCCCGCCGAGACTGGGAGGGTGGTATGTAGATTCCTCCTTTTGGATCGGTGAGAGCGGTAGGTTGCTGAAATTTCCAGAAACGTAAAAGAATTTTCTTACCCAGTTATGATTTTTTTTGGCAAGACCTTTCGCCTTAAGATTGTTGCTGGATAAGAAGGCGACCCCGTCCCGCTTGGCGCGGAAGTTAAATAGTTTGCAAAAGACGGGGAGGCTGAACTCCATTTTCTTTGACCACAGGTAGCAGGCGAATGCGACCAGTAGCACTTTAGAGTTAGGGTTGAGTTGTGCGGGAACCACGCAGAAGTAGCAGAGGGCTTGAAGGATCTCGGACCAAATGGGGAGCTGCAACCCTACTTCGAAATGTTCGGCAGGGATTGCGAGTTCACAAGGTGAGAAGCGGTTGATCGCCTCGCCTTTTCCAGGATGTCGCGCGGTGAAGTCTGGCGGGATGTAAAGATTCACCAGCGATTAGTACTCTTCTTTGGACAAGCTGCAGTTCACGAAAGGATAATGGGCGAATGCAGCCACGCACTTGGTCCGTCCCTCAGCTTCCCTGATCATTTCGTTAAGAAGGAGAAAGAGAGAAAAGAGGCGAGTGCATGGGAACGAAAAATCGCAAGAGAAAGTAAGAGCTATTGAAGGCGATGATTAATGCGGTAGGTAAGCATTCTATTAATAAGAGATTTCAGGCGGGAAATGACCCAGGTACGAAAAGGTACGAATAGCCTATTTTTAAGATCTCGCCTCTGATCCCATCCTAGGCCATGTCAAGATCTCGCACCCCCTCATTCGTTTCATAGATATAAGCACAGAACAAAAGCAGAGACACACGACAACATGAAGAATAAGTAGATAAAAAATAAAGCAAGATCAAAGAATATACATCCACAACGAATTGTCCACACTCGGCATAAGGGCCGACAGTCATTATTACACATCCCTGATAAAATAAAACTAGAGTGGGAAGGCGAGTGCCGGTTGGCCCACCAGGGGCCATCACTGCTGTCCCCGGCCTCTCCTTCCCACCCCAGGCATCGCGTGAGTATAATAATGAGAGCGCATGGTTTGAAGCTATCGCTGAGCGAGGTGTAGCTGATCTTCAGCTCTCGCGAGATGAAGGTCGGGATAGTCCGACCCGCCACCTGCTTCTCCTCCCAGGGTGGCGATCAAGTGCGTATAGTTGTTCTCTACGCTAAGGAGCCGCTTCTCGGCAGACTCTTGGTTCTCCTGTATTTGGTTGGCCATCTCGCGCAGCAGCAAAGATTGCTTCCGGAGTATCTCCACCAGCTGACGCTTCATTCCCTCGGCATCCTTCGGGTCGCCTAAGTATTCGACAATTGAACCCAGGGAAGGGAGAGGCGAGATCTCCTCCTCGTCAATGTCAACATCTGTGGATGAGATCTCGCGGAACCATGCACGAAGTTATTTTAGGTACGCCTGGTTCTCGCGCCTTGTGAAAAATAAGTAAGGTTTGTTACCTGGTCTGGTGCACGCATTCTTGTTGAAGGCTCACTCAATGCACTCAACACCTATCAATAGAAAGTTTGTCTAAGGACAAAAGCATTGAGTGAAAGTCGTTCACTCAATGCTTCCTTAACAGAAATATTGGCTAAGTCCAAATGCGTTGAGTGATGAAGGCTCACTCAACGCCTAATGAGTTAAGACTGCAAAAGTATATAATTCGTCGAGTGATGACTAATCACTCGAGGCCTAATGTTACAAAAATTGGCTAAGTTTTTTGGCACTTAGTGAAGGCTATTCACTCAATGCCTATGATGAATCTTCTATTTTTGACCAAGTCCACAGGCGATGATATCATCAGAATTTCAAATTGTTGCGAGAAGTCTAAAACACATGAAAAATGGCACCACACGCCTTATGTACTGCATTTAATACAAAAGCAAAGTTGTAACCAACAACTACTGCTTCTCCCGAGGCTCAAAGAGTCGTCGGACGGCGGAAGATAAATAAAAAGCGAAAGATCAGAAAATAGGAGATTAAATTTTTTAGATTAACTTTTGGAAAAGGCTGGACTTCGTCTTCTTCCTCTCGACATTGTTGTAAAGCCGGAAGAACCAGTCTAAACTTATGATCTAAGAGTTCAAGCAAGTTAGTTGTTGCCATTTCTCACCTGCAAACACAAGTTCAAAGAAACTTCTCTAAGATAGAAGAAGTAGCCAAGGCTAACCCTAGCTGCAACAGATCAGTTGATAGAAGATAGATGTTGCCATTCTCACCTGGAACAGCAAGTTAAGAGAAACTCTTTGAGAAAGAAGGAGTAGCAAGGGCTAACCCTAGCTGCAACATCTTCATAGTTCAAGCAGATTTTTCCTAAAGAACATTTTCTGGAGCTGTAAAGAAGAAGATATATGGACTGAGTCAACTCAACACAGAAGGAGGTAGACATAGAGAAAATCTCTCTGGTGTCTACTCATCATTAATAAACCTTTCTCTCTGTAGGATCCTTTGGATCTGAGTGTAATCCTATTTTATAAAGGCTGAGTGTAAGATCTTTTGTAGATCTGAGGTAAGATCCCTGTGTGGATCTGAGGTAGGGCATGTGAGCCTGAGTTATAGGACTTGTGCTCAAGTCTGAGGTAGGATCCTTGTTTGGATCTGAGTTGTAGGGAAGCTTGCCTAAGGTAAGATCTATTTCAGATCTGAGGTAGGAGAGTATTCCTCTCTGATTTGTAGGGCTATCCTCATATCCTGAGTGTATGCCTATTAACTTTGTCTGAGGTAGGTGATATTTGGATCACTGAGCTGTAGGAGTAAAGCTTGCTATGAGTTATAGGGCTTTTTGCCTGAGGTAGGTCTTGGAGGAGACTTAGAGATCCTGAGGGATCTGTGTTGTAAGCTCTTTGGAGCCGAGTTTGGAGAAGTTGTCTTGTCTAACAAATTGTTAGAAAGGTGGAAGGGACAGTGGATGTACCCATAATCTGGGAAATCACTATAAATTTTGTGTGTGCTATTGTTGATTATCTTGAAAGCTAAATATAACTAAATCACAAGACACATAAAAGAGGAAAAAAAAATAAAAAGGCCTAAAACCTATTCACCCCCCTCTAGGTATTAGCTACTCTTGAATTTAAAGACTTTCATCTAGTTTATGAGATAAAATAACATTTCATTAATCAATTTTTCACTCTATTCTTTTGAAATACGTAGCTCATTTTTCAAAACCTCGAATTTTATTTTATTTTATTGTAATCAATACAAGATATACAGATTTTGTCTAAAGAGTATGAGGGAGAACTAGGCAAAACTTGAGTGAATTCTACCTTAACATTTGCTTTTAAAATTTTATTTTCTAAACGTAATTTGGAGTTAATACTTTTCAATTTATTAATCCAACATTTAGCTATATCAAACATTTGCAATGTAGAAAGAATTTGCTATAACAAGAAAAGATTTTGATTTACTTACAGTACTATCAGATGATTCAAGATTTGAACACAAGGTTCTTTTAACTTTGTCCTAGCATTCCTCTTGCATAGTTGAGATTTCATCTTCCCTTCCACATGATGTATTATCTTCTTCTTTTTTCACTTGATATGCACTCCTTACCTATTGAAGGAAAATCATTAGTATTTTCAAGAAAATTCCAAATTTCATAAGCGATAGGCAGAGTATCAACAAGTTTGAAAATACTTTGGTCAAGACGCAAAATAAACTATTCATTGATTTAGTATTTAAAAATAATCTATTTTTATTTAGAATATTTGGGGGGTACTTTAATAATAATATTCCAAACTTCTTCATCTGAAGATTTAATAATTTTTTTCATTAATATCTTTCACCCTTTATAATTTTCACCTATAAATAAAGGTAGCGCTAAAATTTTTTCATTTAATAAAATTCCATCCCCACTAGTAGAAGGGAGATTATGAAGCATCATTATTCCCGGTTGTGAAGCCATTTTGGAATAACCCAGCACTGATACCACTTGTTGGATCTATATGCACTCTTAGGGGGGGGGGGGGGGGGGTTAAATAAGGGTTTTTCCGAAATTTGAATCTTTTTTAAAATATCAGAGTTAGTTAAAGATGTTTCGGAATATTTTATCAGGAAATATATTTTAATATTTCAGAATATTATATTGATAATTACTTTTAATGGAGGCCGGATTTCAATATTCCCTCACTACCTCCAACATTAGCACTACCTCCTGATGCTACTAACAAAAAGTGAATTATGTGCGTGTAGTTTTAAAAGTAATTTGCAATATGTTTTCGTTTAATGTTTTGAGGGAGAAGTATTATTTAAAACTTTTGAGAACACCAAATAAAATCAATTTATGAAAATAATGAAAGACATGATTTTATTTCATAATAAATTGATTACAAAATGTTTGGTTTCTTTAATGCTTGAAATCAAGGTGAAATATGAAAAACTCGTTTTCCTTTTCTATACCGACCCGTATCCCCAACGACTGGTTAGTTCTAGCCTATCTCTGTAACACCCTGCCCGTTATGAAGAACATAACAGAAGGTCCGATCGGGATGCCACATCATATTCCGCGAACAGATGGAAGCGATACAAAATTGAAATACCAAACATCTTCGCAGCCTAACACATAATTGCATTCTAGCGGAAGCAAAGAAGTAAAAACATAACCCACAACACAGAATGTCCACTATACTGATATAACATGGAATGAGTGTATACACAATGTATGGCCTTAAGGCCTTACTTGATTACACAAAAAAAGTGATTTGTATACATCGACACACAGACCGACAACACATGAAAGCAGTAAAAGAGAACGTGGGCCATTGAGGGCTAGTATAACAAAAAAAAGCTTAAGCCCGCTACTTCCTACTCGGCTCGCCAGTATCTGCACAAGTCTAGTCGACAAAAACGCGACAAAACAAAACAACGGTCAGCTTTAGCTGATCATAATTATAATGACCCCACCCCATTAAGGTGGTATTCCTCCCTACATTGTTTACATTTTTCGACCAGGCGCACGTTTTTTCACTGGGACGCGCATTTTTCGCCGGGGCACGCGTTTTTTTGCACGGGCGCGAGTTTTTCTCCCGGACGCGCGTTTTTCACCCGGGCGCGCATTTCTCCCGGGCGCGCGTTTTTTCGCCCGGACGTGCATTTTTTCGCCCCGACGTGCATTTTTTTTGCCTGGGCGCGTGTTTTGTCGTCCGAGCATGTATTTTTTTCCGGGCACACTTTTCTACCGGGGTGTGCATTGTCTGGATGCACATTTTTTTATAATATATGTGAAAACATATTAGTTTCTTCAAAATATTTTTCAATTATTAAATTGCATTTTATTTCAGAAAAGAACAAAAGAATTAATCAATTCCACAATATTCACTAATATTATTTTTTAGGCGAATGCTGGAATTACAATTAGTCACTAATATTCAATTCCACAATATTTACCAATATTCAATTCCAATCTCGAATTCCAATTCCTTCCAAACGAAAGCGCTCTTAAAGAGTTTTTCTTCGCATTGCTTTGCTTATAGCTCGGCGCTCAGCTACTTCTAATGATCCATGATCCTTGCTCCATAATTTTTAGTCCGTTTTCTTCATTATTAGTTGCTAGACTTTACTACAACTCAACTTCTGCATTGAAGCTAAGATGCTGCTCTGCTAATCATTGATTGATGATAAGCAAAAACTTCTCGATTACTTTATAGCCCCTAAACAACTGCTATTCTTCAATACTAACACTACAAAATGATTAGTCTGAACTATGTCAAATTTAAAAATGTAGTTCAACAATTCTTCCATCTAATCTTTTTGGTAGAAAGTAGGCGAAAAGTTCACTACCAAGCTCTTTCATATAAGCGCATTCTATCTCTAACAAAATTCTTAACCTCGTCTTGGAGATTCTCCTCTGAGTAAGAGAAATCTTCATCGACGATGACAAGATTGGCACACAAATCAGCCACAACATTTACCTCCAGATAACAAATGTGTCAAGACTCGCAACCAGACAACACATCGAAAACAGAAAAACCAATGATAAATGCCCAATCAGTGACCTCAACCAAAACAATGTGAAAATAATCATTTCCGACACATTGAAATTTCTATGAGCTTTCTAAGCATATGGAATATCACAGCAATCTAATTTCTCCGATCAAAAAATCCAGAATTTTCCTACCAAGGCTCCGTTTGACATGGTGGTGATCATGAACATGAGGGTTGAATTGTCATTCATTATTCATTAACTTAAATGGTCACGAACATGGTGGTGGTCATACTCTATAATTTTTTTTAAAAAAGTTAGAATTATGTACTTTTAAAATCCTCATTTTTTAACATAATATTAAAATTTTGAGAATCAGATCGGTGATTGAACCGGAACAAAGAAAGGTTTAAAGTCAAATCGATCCGATCAGGATTGAACCATAATAACCTAATTATATAAACATATTTTAGTATTATTAAATTTTTATCACATAATAAAAAAAACATTCACTTGTAATATACAAAATATCTTTGTTATAAAATTTAGGATTCAACCTTATCTAAAAATTGAATACATATAATAATATTTATAAATCTTAAATAAAAGGTTTTTTTTTTTGAGTAAACAATACAATTCAAAAATATTAATTCTACATATGCATTAATCGACAAAATCTTAAATGAAAATTGTAATATTTTTAAAAAGTAAATTATAATATTTTTAAAATGTAAATTACAATATTTTTAAATTGATAATATGTTATTTAAATAAGTAAATTTGGAACTGATTAGAAATTTATGTTAATTTGAAGACAAAATATTATTTGAATATTGATTTAGATGTTAATTATAGATATGTATTAATCTAATATAAAGCTTAAATGTAAAGTAATATGAATTGGAATATGATAAATAAATTATATTCCAAAGTTATTCAAAGAAGTCAAGCTAACCCAGTGGACAGGGTTTTCCGCAGTTACTCAAGTTGCCAGGAATTAAAACCAGCTGATAGAAAATTTTACTATAATTTTGGGCGAGTCTGGTAGATGGTTGATCCGTGGGGAGCTGGCCCGGTTGCCCGGTTTTCCAGTTAACCCACCATGTTCTCCGATTTTTGGTCGGTCCGTGGATATGGCGGTCCTCGTACCTGACCGGACTGGGTAGGGGTCCGATCCGCAGTCGGACCGGACCGGCTGGTCCGATCCGGTTTTCAAAAACTTGCATAATACCTTTTGAAATGATATTATATTCAACCATAAATTTATATGGAAACTTACCCCCCATACAACCTTCAAGAACAAATATAATTTTGACCATAACAATAAATATGTCCGAGATTAAAAAAACAAAAATTATAAGAAAAATAACCAGCGCCGGACCATTCTGGCACGGCGCTGCAGACCCTTACGTGTCGTGTGACTGCCTAATCATACACCAAATGCACTTGCCAGAGATGGAAAAAATGAATCAATTACATCAAGTAAAATTTACATTCAGGTGCAAAGTTAAAAATAGACTCACAGGATCACGTCAACAATCAAGGACTCATAATTACAAGTTTTTTGCTATTCAGTCAAATTAGGAACAAAGCTTCCTTTCAAAAATAACCTTAAAATATTTAGGCCTCTATGTGGAAGATTAAACGGCATTGCTTGATCGAGCTATTTTCTGAGCCTCTTCCAGATCTTTTAGAAATCTGCACGATCCAAAAGAAATCATTTACATCTGTGCATGTTCTTAACACTTGTGTTCTATTTTTGCATATGCTTGTTTTCTAGGTGTGAGTAAATTCTATGACTCATTGAAAAAAAACATTCAACTTACAGACAAATTATTCCATTCACGCTCTATAATCTACACATTTGTTCTGATAAAATAAAGATTCAAAAAAATATAGGACATAGGTGTCTAGTAAATGCTTTTTTGTTGCATGCGTGTCTTCTTGAATAAAGTGTTAGTTTTAACTACCAAGAGAAAAGTTAAATTATAAGAAAGCCCCCCAAAAAACTCCCGGAACAGTAGTTCAGACACTTCGGAGAAATGTGATTTTATGAAGTTTAAGTATCATATATTTAATTTAAATTAAATATTCTAATTAAACCAGCCTAAGCTCATCCCAAGTTCTTATGAAAATGGTGAGTGTTGTGTTAGGATGACAACCAACATAAAATTTAGTCAGTCTTACGAATATGGATGATTTGAGAAATTGTGCAAAAACTAGGTTGCTCCCCCTAAGGAACGCGCAATATGGTCCGAATGCGGCATCTTGGTAAGAACCGCTACATCTCCATGATGTCGATGTAGAGCTAAATATGAAAGAGTACTCGTTGTAGGGTCCGAATGCGGCGTCTTGACAAGGACCGCTGCACCTCCAAAAATATGTAGGTGTAATGTTAAATAGACATAAGTCCTCACATATTAGACGTCCTAGGAAAGTATATCACAAAATTTTTGACCACCTTCGGTTTGGAAGTTAGAATATAAGTACGCTGACAGGAAAAACGATGAAAGTAGTGGATACGATGATTACGAGAAGAATAAATATTTTATGTCTGCAAGAGACTAGATAGGTGGGTGAGAAAGTTAAATATTTAGATAATTAAGGTTTTAAATTATGATACAAAAAAAAAACAATGTAGTTGATATTTATTTTAGATACTACTTGGAGAGATAAGTAGTTAGGGTTAGTAGAAAAGATGATAGAATTTTAGTTTTTAAATTGATCATAGAAAAGAAAACAATTAATGTGATTAGTATTTCTGGTCATAAGTAGAATTAAGTGAAGCTACTAGAGAAATTTTTTGAAAAGATTTGGATAATTTGGTAAGGGAAATCTCACGAGAGAAAATTTTCATATGAAACTTAAATAGACATATAGGAAAGAAAAATATTCATTATACAATCATTTATGGAGAATTTGGGTATAAGGAAAAAATGAAGAAGAAAAAACCATTTAAGACTATTTCATAACACATGAGCTAATTGCGATAAATACGCTTTTCATGAAAAGGAAAGAATATTTAATTACGTCTAAAAACGGACCAAATAACTCACAAATTGATTATTTTTAATCGTAAAATGGATAAAATGATTTGCAAAAATTATAAAATTATATCAGGAGAAAGTTTGACAACATAGCATAGGTTAGTGGTGTTAGATGTGCAGATTAAATATAATAAATTTAAGACAATGACAAAAATATTGCCCAAAATTCGGTGGTGGAACTTGAATATGAAAATACAGATTGCTTTCAAGACAGCAGTAATGAAACAACTAATTGATAACCCTCATATTGATCCTAGTGGCTCATAAAAAGTTGTATTCACATTTATGAATAAGTGAAAAGAACATAATTAGAGAATCAAAAGGTCGTGCACGCTCAAATAAAAAATCTAGTTGTGGAAAGAGAAAGTGCAAGAAAAAAAAAGGGCAAAGAGAATCAACTATAAAATACTCTAGATGAAAACTTGGCAAGATATAAAGTCTCAAGAAATAAGCTAAATATGCAGTAAGTAAAAAAATTCAAGTTTACGAAAATTTTTACAAGCGACTAGATATCAAAGATGCAGAGCGTGACATATATATAATCGCTCAAGCTAGAGAAAGAAAGACAAGATATTTAAGTCAAGTTAAATGCATAAATGATAAAACAGATACAGTTTTGACGAATGATCTGACAATTAAAAAGCGATAAAAAAGATAATTTTATCAACTATATAATGAAATAGAAGACAATGAACTGAACTTGAAAGAGTTAAGCAATCAAAGAAGTGCATGAACATAACGTTTTATCGTAAAAATCAAATCTCGTGCAAATGATGTTATAAAGAAGATAAAAAATAAAAAAAGATGGTTGGACCAGACGATATATCCATCGAAGTATTGAATGTCTAAGGAAAAAAAGAATTTTGTAGCTTATATGTTTTTCAAAAAAATACTAAAATCAAAGAGGATGTCAGACATATGGAGAGAAAGTATTTTGATACTTTTGTATAAGAATAAAGTAGATATATAAAATTGTATTAATTACATAAATTAAATTAATGGGTCATACCATGAAACTATGAGAACGAGTAATAGAAAGAAGAGAAAAACGAGAGACTAACATCTCGGAGAATCAATTTGGATTCATGCCAGGGGCAGTCGACTATGGAAGCCATACATCTCTTGAGGAGACCCATTGACAATTATCGCGAAAGAAAATAAGATTTTCATATATTATTTATCGATCTTGAGAAAGCTTATAACATGGTTTCAAGAGAGATCTTATGGAGAGTCTTAGAAAAGAAAGGTGTAAATGTATCATACATTGACATAATCAAATATATGTATGAAAATTCAATGACGAGAGTGAGGACATCTGGAGGATTAACACATGAATTCCTTATCAATGTTGGCTTACATCAAGATTCAGCTTTGCGCCCTTATCTCTTTACCATTATCTTAGATGAGCTCACCGGACATATCCAACAAGTAATACTTTGGTGTTTATTGTTGGCGGATGATATCGTTTTGGTCGATGAGACGTGCGAAGGTGTAAAAGCAAAACTTGAATCATGGTGAGACAATTTAAAAAAGAAGTGTTTAAGATTGAGGAAGGTGAATACGGAGTATATGAAGCTTAAATTTATCAGTGCAAGAAGGATGGATGGCTTCATTATTAAGTTGGCTGATCAAGATAATATTTTGGATAAATAGTTCAAAAAGTTGGAGGTGTTGATAAATATATGATACATAAAATCTATGCAGGTTGGTTGAAATGGAGAGGCGTGTCAGGGATTCTATGTGATCGTAAAGTACCATTAAAATTTAAAGGAAAGTTTTACCGTACTGCAATTGGACCAGTGATCCTCTATGGTTCTGACCGTTAGGCAGTGAATTGTGTACATGAGCAAAAAATGAGAGTTGCAGAGATGAGAATGCTTAGGTGGATATGTGGACACACTTTGGAATGAATGTATCAGGGATAAGACAAGAGTGGCACCAATTGCGGAGAAGATGTGAGAAACTCGACTAAGATGGTTTTGACACGTACAAAGGAGACAATTAGAGGCACCTGCTAGGCAATGTGAGAGTTCAGTCGCTAGGCATGTTAAACAGGGGAGGGGTAGACCAATAAAGACTTGGAATAAAACTACAAGGAAGGGCATGTACATAGGCATTAATGAGATTATGACTACAGATATGGCACAATGGCGACAAAGGATCCATATAGCCGACTCCACTATAGTGGTATAAAGGCTTGAGTGTTTTTATTGATGTTGTATATATTTTAATTTATTTTTTTAGTCCCAATAATTCTGCTCTTTTAGTACTTTGGTTCCAGCAGTTTCAACAATGTCCCAAAACATAAGAAATCAATTTTCATGTAGACCAAAAGAGTAAATCTGTCATTCAGCTTTGAAGATTTTGTCAACTATCATAATCGGTTCATCAGGTTTTATTTCATGTGAGATGTTTTCAAATCAGCTCTGAGATCACAATTACAGATCATAGTACTTTGATTCATGGCTTCCATGGTGCGCCTTGGTTCCACCTTCCCCAAACTTATAGTTCTAAGCTTAGCTTACGTTATGTAATTTAATTTTTGGAAACAATTACAATGATTAACATAACAAGGATTAATTAGAACAATTGATCCAGCAGAGGCCAAAGTGGAACCAGAGAAAATATAGGGAAAAGATGGTTTATCGTTACTTATATATTGATATAAATTTATCATTTCAATAAAATAATTTATAATAATATTTATTGCAGCCATTTCTTTCTACATCCTTGTCCTAATTCCAGGATTTAGGAAGCAGCCATATCTGGATATCAAATGAAAATGACAGGTCTGGAAAAGTTAACCAGCTCTGCACAAGTATATACAATACCACCACAAAATGAAGATCACACATTAAATAAACTAATACAAAAGGCATAAATCAGCAAACATGTCTTTCATGTATAAACCTCTTACCTTTTGGAATTCAGTACAATCGAACCTCCAAGCATGAAGCGTGTTCCTGAATTAGCAGTGTTATGCAGAGCAACAATGCGTGCTTCCTCATAGGTTGTTCCTCCAACAATGAACACTACAACTTCCTGTGGCCTGGGCATAAATCAAACATCAAATTGTCAATTATTAGAAAGTTGGGAAACATATTGATGTAGGGTAGGCTGTGGAGGTGATTCCTAGATGCACACTAGTGACAAGTGAGGTCTATCCTTAACAACTCAATGCATGCAACATGTAGTTTGGCGCAAGGGAATTAGTGTAAGCAACAAAATATTATAAAGAGAACACACAAATTTTCATAAGCAATATTAAACAAGTTCTTTAGCTTGAGGCGTGGCGTTCCTCCACACGGAGGGCCAGAGCAACCGCGAGGCGACTCAATCCGTTCTACAATCAGAGATTTTCACAATAACAAATAAATAGTAACTATCATTCCACAAACACGAGTTTACCACAACGTATCAAAGTAAACACCTTCAACTCATACAAGAACCATAAGAAATCTGAGATAAATAATAGGGCTGCAGCGGATTCAATTAAATCTGAGAGTTTGGAGGCACGATAGGGTTTTCCGGATGATGAAAGACTAGATCGGGTGCGGGGAAGTGGTTCCACGGAAGGGGAGAGTGGGCTAGGGATCCAGCAAGAGGGGGCTGGTTTGAGGTGCGGGATGGGTTCCTAGCGAATCTGTCCAGATCTGGCGGCAGGTGGAAGAGGGGCGGCGGGCTGGTGTTGTCGGGTTGCTGCGGGCTGTAGGAGGCAGGCGGCGGTGGTGGAAGAGGGGCGGTGGCACGGGGGATAGAGGGGCGGCAGTAAGGGGAAGGGAGAGAGGCGGCCGGGGCTGTAGGGAGGGGTTGCTGCGGGCGGCGGGGAAGGGAGAGGGGCTGCCGGCGGGTTCTGGGAAGGGGCCGGCGGTAGGGTCCTGCAAGGGCCGGCGGTTTGGGGTAGGGGAAGGGAGATACAAGAGGAGGAAGAGGATACTTACCCAAGGAGTCGTCACCAAGGGGATCCACAGCGTCGGCACCGCGGAAGGATCACCGGAAATGAGGAAGAAGAGCTCTCCAAATTTCAGCAATCCAGAATCCTGCAGCCCTAGATATCTATTTATAAGAAAATAAGATTAGGGCAACCGGAATCGACGGCTATGATTGGTCGGCGGTTCCGATGCCATAACTACATGAAATAAAACTCAAAATACATAATGTTATATATGAAACTGAATCAAAACGACGAGCCGGACGCATCCGCGGTGGCGGATCGCCGGTTCGGTCAAGTCCGTCTGCGAGAATACACGAAGGTGGGGTCCGTCTTGCGCCGAGTTGCGCCTGATGGTCCCCCATCACATATCTATACTAATAATATAAGGGAATTCTGCTGCGACAGGAATTCTGTCATTCGGTTAAATTGGCAATGCCAATTTTACCCTTGCCTTCGCATTTCTTCCCTTCGCGGCGATGTTCACCATTCCCAATTGCCACCGTCTATGTAGCACGAGGACGAAAATGAGATACGGGATATAATACAAAACGGATACGGGAAACGTGATTTCTAAAAAAATTAGGATACGAGAAACGTTTTTAATTATTTTTAATTATTTTAATATAATTGACATTTCATATAATGTTATAAATAATATTCAAGGAAACAAACACCATAAAGAACAATTTATCACATGTCCACATCAATACATCATTACATCAATTGAGAGCATTGTTTTGTTACATTCACATGCAAAATATCAAGTATAAAAATTAAACATTCTCTCCAATAGTATCAACTTCATCTTCTTCAATAATCGAGAGCTCCAACCTTGGTTCATCAAGCGATAGATTAGCTATCTCAAGTGTACCTATATCTTTGAATGACTAGAAGCCATCGCCCGCAATATCCCACAATGTAGACTCTCCTTCATTGTATTTTTGATCTCTTCTAGAAAGAAGACGAAGATTGCTATGAATATTTATTAAATCTTCTGCACGTTGCGGTATCATTCTATTCTTTTTCATTGAATAGATAAAGGAGTAAGTACTCCAATTTCTCACGGCGCATGAAGAAGATGATGGTTGTACTAATATCTTCAATGCAATGGTTTGAAGCGAAGGGGACGGCGAAACATGATTTATCCACCTAGTCTTTGGATCTAAGAGATAACGATTTTGAATTGAATCATATTCGATAAAATCCCCCAATTTGTCAATGAACTCCGCATACTCCTTGGCGATCACATTACGCTCTATTAAGCTTGGAAAATACTTTTTCAAGCATTTAATTCTTTCCTTGCTAACTTCCGGATCTTTATGAGAAGCAATTCTATTTGGATCCTCCGCTAGCCATTGTTCACTATAATATCTAGTAAAAAAATTGAGTTAAAAATCAATTATACAAATGACAAATATAAATTTATAATTAAAAAAGATAGCTTGGATTCAATGAATGCGCAAAACAATGAAGCGGAGTATTATTCTTGTTCCAACGATCCACTATGATAGCATATACTACCTCAAAAAAGGTAGACACATCTTCTCTTTTCCTCTCATGAGAGTAGATAGTCTTCTTCACCATTTCAATCATTGTGTCCCACATATCATATACTAGATGAAGATAAGGCTTATTCGTATCGCAAAAACGAATCATGCCATATATTGGAGCGGTGAATGAAAGAATATACTCAATGGAAGCCCACCAATCATCATCCAAGACCTTCTCTTTCACATGTCTTGAATTTTCCATATCATCATCACGATATAGAAGCCAATGATCACTAATAACCATTCTTTGAAGTCTATTTTTATAAGTTTGAATCGTTTTAACATGATGATAATTGAAGCAAAATGAGTTTCGACAATAGACAATAATTTCAAGCTCACAAACTCATTAACATAGTCAATCTCATGGAATGATTCATTATATAGTTCTTAATGAACATGACATCATCACCAATATGGGTAATCCACGAACATTCTCCATACGTAACCGCATTATTCTCTGAATTCTTAGCGACACATATGTTCCTCAAAGCTAGATTGAGAGTGCACCACACAAGGAGTCCAAAAAATTGATGGAAACTCACTCTCAATTAGTTGACTCGCTCCCTTGCAATTCGCCGCATTATCTATTATAACCTGAACAACCTTTTCATATTCGATTTCTAAAATGACCTCTTTGATCAAAGAGACAATGAAATACTTGTTCTTGGTTTGACCTTCACAATTAACCGCCTTCAAGAACATTGCTTTTGAATCGGTTATTGCCATGAAATTAATGAGTGATCTTCTTTGTGGATCACTTAATCCGTCGCTTACAATACTAACTCCTTTCTCTACCCACATCCCTCAAATGAGAGCTAATCTTTTTTCAATTTCGATCTTCTCCTTCAACAATAATATGGTTCTTAGAGAATTATATCCGGGTGGTACGTATCCCGCAAGGTTATGACAAGCGGCAAAAGAATAAGATTCTCTCCAATAAGGATTTCTTGCTAGATTGAAAGGCAACCCCGCCGAATAAAATGTCCTACCAATTAAAGCATCTAAATGAGTTTTATCCTCATTATTGAATGCACTAGAAATTGGATTCTTTTCTCTACCGCTTGGATCATCATTTCTTCTCCGCTTATCACCAACACTCCCAATACTTCCAACTCCACTTGAAGTACTTGGAGCTACCAGTATAAATTTTGGAAGTCTTTGGTCAATAAGCTCTAGAGCATCTTTATCTTCCTTCAACATGTTCTTGTATGTGGAAGTCAGAACCTTGTTACATGCTCCAATTCCACACTATTGATCCTCAATAAATGACCCTTCACACAAGTGTATAAGCTTTTGTAAGGCTTACCACAAAAATTACATGTCCAACTTATACTTCCACCTCCTTCAGTTAACTTGTTCTCTCTTGTCACATATTTCCAAAAAGACTTTTCATCATTTTCAGTAACGCCGCTGCTTGAATCCATGTTATGAAAGATATGAGCTAATTTAAAAAACAATGAAATTCAAACAATGTTAACAAACTCATAATAAAATTGGATCATGTGAGAAATTCCTAGTTACACACATTTTTGTTGTACAACAATAGATTAACTGTTTAGTGGAAAATCCTAGTTACACGTATTTGTTACTACTATAAGTGCTACGTACTTAGCAATGATTTTAGGTATATATTGGATATTAATATGATGCAGAAAGAAGAAACAGGAGAAGAAGAAGAAGCAGGAGAAGAAGGAGGAGGAGGAGGAGCAGAAGCAGGAGGAGGAGGAGGAGGAGGAGGAGCAGAAGCAGAAGCAGAAGGAGAAGCAGAAGCAGAAGCAGAAGCAGAAGAGGAGGAGGAGGAGGAGGAGGAGCAGAAGCAGAAGCAGAGGAGGAGGAGGAGGAGGAGGAGCAGAAGCAGAAGAAGAAGGAAAAAGAAGGAGGAGGAGGAGGATTTCTGCAGAAGCAGAAGCAGAAGGAGAAGAAGAGAAGGAGGAGGAGGAGGAGGAGGAGAAGAAGAAGCAGAAGAGAAGGAAGAAGGAGGAGGAGGAGGAGGAGGAGGAGGAGAAGCAAAAGGAGGAGGAGGAGAAGCAGCAACAGGAGGAGAAGGAGAAGAGGAAGAAGCAGCAACAGGAGGAGGAGGAGGAGAAGCAGCAACAGAGAGGAGGAGAAGAAGAAGAAGCAGCAACAGGAGGAGGAGGAAGAGAAGAAGAAGAAGCAGCAACAGGAGGAGGAGGAGCAGCAGCAACAGGAGGAGAAGCAGCAACAGGAGGAGGAGGAGGAGAAGCAGCAACAGGAGGAGGAGGAGGAAGCAGCAACAAGAGGAGGAGGAGGAGAAGCAGCAACAGGAGGAGGAGAAGCAGCAACAGGAGGAGGAGGAGGAGGAGAAGAAGAAGCAGCAACAGGAGGAGGAGGAGGAGAAGAAGCAGCAACAGGAGGAGGAGGAGGAGGAGAAGAAGAAGAAGTAGGAGGAAAAGGAGGAGGAGGAGGAGAAGAAGAAGGAGAAGAAGGAGAAGAAGCGGGAGAAGAAGAAGCAAGAGTACCTGCAGGATCGGCGGAATCGGGAGCGGAATGCCGACGGGATCTGGAGCGGAACAGGAAAACCTAATGCGTAAAATGAAATACGCGAGCTCTATATCTTACGGAATCGCGTATCCCCCTTGCGGGATACGCGATTCCGAAAATAAAATATATATATTTTTAAAAATGCGTTTCCTGGAGTTTCGGAAACGCGTTTCCCGTATCTGGTACGCGTTCGAGTCGATACGTAGACCATTTTAAAGTATCCGTGCTTTGTAGGCCAGCGCCTCCTCCTTCCTAGCATCGACACCTGCTCCTCCTTCAATCCCAGCATCGACTCCTGATCCTTCAAGCATTCAGGGCAAAAATCGCCACCTCCCCACTTCCTCCTATACCTCGCATGGCCTCATTCCTTCCGACGGCATCCTCACGATCCACCAAATCCATTCACGGGTTTCTCCCTCTCTGTTCCTAGGGCATTTTTTCCTCCCTCTCCATTCCTAGGGCATGATTTTTTTCTAACCTATTTACTCTGATTCGTAAAGGATTTCTACTCGAGGGAGAGTTAGTCTTCATCAAAGGGGAGCTCGGTGGGGGCTCGGCCATGGCTCTTCTTCATCAAAGGGGAGCTCAGTGGGGGCTCGACCATGGCTCTTCTTCTGGGAAACAATTCGATCTCCTTCCTTCACCTCTCTTTACAACATGAACCTGTGATACATTACTGATCTACAGCCGGAATACAACGAGGGATTTGCATCAATATTTTGCCCTTATTTTATTTTAATCTTACTTTGTTGTTGATCAAACAACACATTGTTATTGTTCGTGTTAGAAAAGACATTGTAATGGCCCACCTAATGACCCATTTTGTTTCATTTTCTCTTGTTATATTAGTTAGTCCCACACCTTGTATATGAGACTCCTCTCTCTTTCTTCCTCCTATATATATGTACTCACACATTGTATTTACATGCACAAGAAGGATATACAAGGTTGACTGGATTTACTGCATTACTCGTGTACTTCTCTATATGGTATCAGAATGATCCGGTCCTACCTCCTGTTTCGGGTAGATAGTTACTTTCTACCCGCCCAGCGTCTGCAGTTAACCGCTGGTCTGTTCTCTCTTCTCTAACCGCCTCTTCTTTGCGGTCCTCTTTCATTCTACCCGGCATCTCCTCTCCTCCCGTGGAACCACCCTCCTTTCCTTCTCCCGCTCAGTTTTTATAACTTTTCTCTCTCCCATGGACCCACTCCTTCTTGCGCGGTATTCCCCTCCTAGCTGCGGATCTCTGTCTAATCGTTGTGCTTCGACCGCGTCTCTTCTCTCCTCTAGCCGTTGCGGCCTCTTTTCCGGACTTCTTCTCTACCCGCTCGACCTCTTCTTGTCGCGGACTGCTTCTATCCGTCGCGGATTGAGGTCTGTTTTTATCCGCTGCGGCCACTTTTCTTCCAGTCGCGGACTGCTCTTGCGCGATTTTTCTCTAAGCTTTTGCGACATCTTCTCTTCTTATCTAGCCGCAACCTTCTTGCCGCACTCTCTAGCATCTCTCCTAGGTGAAAATTATTGTGTGGGTTTCCGCGCGGTCTGTCTCTTTGCCACAAGGTCTTTCTCTGTACGCAGTCTTTTCTTCTTTTCTCGCTGCGGTCTCCTGCTCTAGCGACTTCTTCTAGCCGCTGCTCTACACGATCAGCCCGCTGATCTAGCCTCTTGCGGTCTCCTTCTATTGTTGCTTGCTCGAGCCGCTGATCTAGCCACTTGCGGTCACCTACTCTAGCCGCTGATCTAGCCGCTTACGGTCTCATGCTATAGCCATTGCTCTGACTGCTTCTTATAGCCGCTACTATAGCCGCTTGCTCTTGCAGCTTGATCTAGCCGTTTTTTCTAGCCGATGATCTTGTCGCTTGCTTTACCGCTTCTCTAGTCGGTTACCCTCCTGATCATGGATTCGTCTACTGCTACTTCCTTTCCTGCTATGGCCGATGCTCTTACTCCTGAACTCCGTGACGAATTACACATCACTACTATCTTCTTACAGGGAAGAAGAACTTTGTTGAGTGGGTGCATTCTATTCGCCGGGTTCTTCAGTCAAAGGGATTTCTGCATCATTTAACACAGGGTGTTCCCGCTGCCCCTACTGATGACTGGCTTCATAACGATGAACGAGTTCAGACAGGCTTCTCAACTCTCTTGATGGTGAATCTTACCGCATGACCATGTATCATAAGACGGCCAAGACGATGTGGGATGAATTTCATTCCCTTTACTCAGGCAAAGACAGTCTCCAACATCTTTATGATATCATTACTGGTCTTCAGACTCTTGACATCGGCGATGCTACCGACCTAACCTCATTTGTTGCCCGGTCCAAAACTTTGGTTGAATCCTGGATTCAACAACAGCTCCCGACTACGGATCTTGCTGCTCAGCGCGCTCAAAAGGAAGCAGTCGGTATTGCCATGATGATGGCTCGTGTCCCGCCTCATCTTCGAGTATTCAGGCTCAGATCCTCTCGTCTGTTGTGACTCCCTCGTTCTCTGATGTGTGCTCCAAGCTACTATAGATTTCACCGCCTCCTGATACAACTGGACCTCTCTCCCCCGCACTCCTCTGCGCCATTACTCCCTCTCCCTCCCCATACTCGTGGAGGACGTTCAGGCTCTCGGGGAAGGGGTCGTGGTGGCCGGCCGCGGCCTAAGTACTCTTTCTGCGATAAGACACCTTGAGGCGACTGCTATCACAAACATGGTCTTCCTCCTCGTCCGACTGCTTTTGTTGCTGATAACAGCCCTTTTGCCACTCATGCTGACCTTGACGAAGTCCTCCTCCAGCTCCAACAACTCCACGGGATGCTCAGTCACCCGCCTACCTCCGTTGCCTCAGTCTCTAATGAAGGTATCACTTGTCTCTCCACGAGTCCGTGCTGCATAGTGGATTCCGGTGCCACTCACCATCTCACCTCACTGAAGCCACATCACTACTTGGATTCTTCATATCCTAAGTGTATCACTATGGCCAATGGCGCTACCGTTCCTATCTCCGGCTCTGCTGACATTCCTCTCACTTCATCTACATCTCTCCGCTCAGCTCTTCATGTCCCGAGCTCCCCATTTAATTTGCTTTCTGTTAGTCGCCTCACTGCCGATTTGAAATGTTTTGTCACATTCACCTCTACTTCTTTTATGATGCAGGATCGACGGGCGCAGAGTATCATTGGTAGAGGACGACTGCAAAACGGGCTCTACCTTCTTGATGTTTCTCCTACCATCCTCTCATCAGTCTCCTCCATTGTTTGGCATCGAGGTCTTGGGCAAGCTCCTCTACCAGTCCTTCAGAAGGCTCTTCCTGACATTTCTCTTTCCCCCTTTTTGTGTGATTGATGTATTTTGGGAAAACAACATCGTTCATCTTTTCCTCCGCATTGTACTCAGAGCTCTGCTCCTTTTATTCTAATGCATTCTGATGTTTGGGGCCCGTACAAAATACCTAGTGTGTCTGGTTATCGTTACTTTATCACCATTATTTGATGACTACTCTCGGATGACATGGTTATACTTGCTTCGTGATCGCTCCGAGCTTTCCCGCATGTTTCGGGATTTCGTTATTGAAACTCGCACACAACTTTCTGCCAATATTAAAACACTCTGAACAAATAATGCTCATGCATATACTAGGCAAGGGTTTGCTAACATCTGCTTTGAATTTGGAATTATTCACTAGACTTCGTGTGCCTATACACTACAACAAAACGGCGTCGCCAAACATAAAAATAGACACATTCTTGATGTTGCTCGCTCACTCATGCTTCAAATGCAGGCCCCAAAGGTGTATTGGAACTTTGCTCTTTCGACAGCATGTTATCTCATTAACCGTCTCCGATCCTCCATCCTCCAAAATTCTACTCCATTTAGTCTCCTCTTCCTGTCTTCTCCGTTGTTCTCTCTCACGCCTCGTATCTTTGGTTGCACTTGCTATGTTCACGTTCTTGGTCCGTCCTCGAACAAGTTGGCTCATCGGGCAGCCAAACAAATGTTTGTCGGCTATTCTCGTACCCAGAAAGGATGTGTGTTATTCCCCTACTACCCGCAAGGTGACCATTTCTGCTGATGTTACCTTTTGAGAAGATCAACCATACTTCACCACTCCAAACCCACCTCCTCCACCACCTTCTTTGCCAAGACCTGTCATCCCGGTTACATCTCCACCACCACTCCTACCTGCCCCGACTCCCGTTCTTCCAAAACCCCCTTTTTTTTGTGTTTATACTCGTCTCCCTCCTCACTCCGCCGCCCCAATGCATTCGAATTCGACCTCTGACACCCTGTGGCCTGCTGATCCAACACCAGCCTCCACCGCTCATCCCATGGCGTATTATGTTTCTTTACAACGACTGTCCCCGACACTACACACCTTTGCTGTTTCATTATCCTCTGTTTCTGTCCCTAACTCTGTGTATGAGGCTCTTCAACATCCAAGATGGAAAGCGGCCATGGACGAAAAAATGACAGCCCTCTAGGCTAACCGAACATGGTAACTGGTTCCTCTTCCTCCAGGCCAGACACCTGTTGGTTGTAAATGAGTCTTTGTTATCAAGCATGCCCCTGATGGGACGATTGACGGTCTTAAAGCCAATGGCTCGTAGGTTTACTCAACAACAAGGTCTCGACTACGAAGAAACATCTCTCCAGTGGCCAAGCTCAACACGGTTCGGGTACTCCTTTCCGTGGTTGTGAATCGTCAATGACCCTTACATCAATTGGATATTAAGAATACTTTTCGCAATGGTGATCTGCAAGAAACAGTCTACATGCAACAACTTCAGGGATTTGAGACGACGGGGAAATCTCAGGTTTGTCACCTCAAAAAGTCGATGTATAGTCTCAAACAATCCCCCCGGTCATGGTTCGACAAATTCAGTAAGGCTGTGCGGGAGGTCAGTTTTACTTGGAGCTCGACAAATTTCTCTTTGTTTACTCGACATTACACAACAGACACTGTTCTCCTCTTAGTATATGTCGATGACATTCTAATCACAGGGGATGACTCAAAGGGAATAAAAATGATCAAACAGCACCTGAGCTCTGTATTTTAAACTAAAGATTTGAGGAACCTACGATACTTCCTCGGCCTTAAGATTGCAAGACATTTGGATGGCCTTATCCTATCTCAACGGAAGTACTGTCTCGACCTCCTTCAGGATGTCGGTTACTCTGGATGCAAGCCGACCAAAACTCCCATAGATGTTAATCATAAGTTGTGTGCTGAAGGCACAGTTACAGATCCACTTCTTTCAAATTCAGAATACTATCGACGCCTTGTTGGAACACTGATTTACCTAACGGTCACAAGACCTGACATATCCTTTGTTGTTGGAGTTGTAAGCCGGTTTATGCACTCTCCTCGGATGTCTCATTTACAGGCCGTCAAATGCATCCTGAGATATCTAAAAACAGCCCCTAGTCAAGGGCTGGTATACAAAACTTCTTCCTATACTTCTACTCTAACTCTGGTTGCGTATTCTGATACAGATTGTGCTGGATCTTTGGATGATCGGCACTCCACCAACGGTTTTTATATCTACTTGGGAGTTCATCTTGTTATCTGGTGCAGCAAGAAACAAGTTGTTGCTTGTTCTTCAGCTGAAGCTGAATACCGTTCGATGGCATCGGTTGTATCCGAGCTTACCTGACTCGAAAGTCTCCTAGGTAATATGGGAGTAAAACTTCCCTCGCCAGCTACATTACTCTGTGACAGTCAAGTTGCTATACACAGCTAAGAATCCGATCTTCCACAAAAGAACAAAACACATTGAAGTTGATTGTCACTTCAATAGAGAGAAAGTTCAAATGAAGAAACTGGAATTGAGACATGTTCCGGCTGCTGACCAAGTTGCTGATCTTCTCACTAAGGCCTTGCCGAGTACTCTATTCTATAAGTTCCTATCCAAGCTTGGTGCCTACGACTTGTACGCTCCAGCTTGCGGGGGAGTGTTAGAAAAGACATTGTAAAAGTCCAGCTAATGGCCCATTTTGTTTCCTTTTCTCTTGTTATATTAGTCTCACACCTTGTATATGGGACTCCTCTCTCTTTCTTCCTCCTATATATATATGTACTCATACATTGTATTTACATACACAAGAAGAATATACAAGGTTGACTGAATTTACTGCATTACTCGTGCAATTCTCTACAGTTCGTTATTCTGATTTCTTTGGTGGAATTTGCTGTTTGATGCGCCGCTGAGTGTGTTCAGATAATACTGTTAGAACTTTATTGTTGATTGCTTGCAATTAGTTCAGGAAATTTATTACAAGCTTGCAAACCCACCTGCAGTATGATGAAATACCTCTAATGGCACTCAATAATTGAAGTAGTTACCTAATCTTATTCAATCTTCAATTAAGCACGGTCGAAGCGTCTAGCATGAGCCCTGCTTCAACTCCCCAGGGAACTCATAACTATGACATGGACCACTTTCGATCACACCCTTTTCTTACTTCAGACGACAGATGCGTCTACCAAGAGCCCTGCTTCAACTACTCTTCAGAAAAATAGATTGCTGCAACTTGGTGATTCATATGCTAATGTCGACTCTCAGTCGAACGAATAATAGGTCTTCATTACATCAAAGAGAACCCCCTTGCTCATACATATACATGAGTAAGGGAAAAAGGTTAAAAGACTAAACTACCCCATACCGGGGTTACACAAACAATACGGACGACTTGAAAGACCATAAATTACAACTCTCCCCCTCAAGTCGGACGGAAGACATCCGTCATCCCAAGCCTTTGAATGTCGTCGATAAACACGTCACACGTCAAGCTCTTGGTAAACACATCGGCCAACTGATCTTTGGAATGGACGAACGGAGTGACAACTGTCTTTTTATCCAAGTGATCTTTAATAAAATGCCGATCAACCTCAACATGCTTTGTCCTGTCATGTTGGATCGGGTTATGGGCAATGTTAATGGCCGCCTTATTGTCACAGAACAAGGAGAAGGGGTCCGACACTGGGAATCCCAGATCTTGTAACACAGTGCGCAGCCATAGTCCCTCACATAAACCTTGGGACATGACACGATATTCTGCCTCAGCACTAGACCGAGCCACAACATTTTGCTTCTTGCTGCGCCACGCCACGAGGTTTCCACCAACAAAGGAGCAGTATCCTGTTGTGGATTTTCTATCATCATGGCAGCCAGCCCAATCTGCATCAGTAAAGACGTTAATCTTCAAATAGTTGTTCCTGGAGAATAAGAGACCACGACCAGGTGCTTTTTACAAATATCGCAACAAACGATACACAGCTTCTTGATGTCTGATTCGAGGAGAATGCATATAACGGCTTAGGATACCAACAACATACGTAATGTCGGGGTGTGTATGGGATAGGTATATAAGTTTGCCGACCAATCTTTGATAACGTGATACATCTATGTGATCACCATCACCATCTTCATCAATCTTGTGATTTTCCTCAATCGGGGTGTTCGCAGGAACACACCCAAGCATACCTGTTTCTTTTAGGAGATCTAATATGTATTTCCATTGGCATATAAAGATACCCTGCTCGGATCTGATCACTTCGATACCCAGGAAGTACCGTAATCTTCTCAAATCTTTCACTTCAAATTCAGTGGACAGGAGTGTCTTAAGATTGACAATCTCCTCTGTGTCATTTACCGTAATCACAATATCATCCACGTAGACAATGAGGACAACAACACGCTGTTCATGTCTCCGGATGAATATGGTATGATCCGATTGGGCTTGCTAGTACCCAAACTTGAGCATTGCCGTAAGAAATCTCCCAAACAAGGCCCTAGGTGATTGCTTCAGGCCATATAAAGATTTTCTGAGGCGACAGACAAGGCCTTCAGCTCCTTTCTTTACAAAACCAGGAGGAAACTTCATGTATACCTCCTCCTCGAGCTCACCATGGAGGAATGCACTTTTAACATCCAGTTGATGGAGCTCCCAGTCCAGGCACGTAGCACACGATAGCAACACCCGAATAGAATCCATCTTGGCAACAGGAGCAAACGTCTCCTGATAGTCAACTCCTTGTGTCTGGGTGTACCCTTGAGCAACTAGACGTGCTTTGTACCGTTCCACCCTGCCATCTTGGTTCTGCTTAACAGAGAAGACCCACCGGGAATTTATAGCTTTCTTCCCGGAAGGGAGAGCAGAAACATCCTACGTGTGATTCTTGTCCAAGGCAGACATCTCATCATGCATAGCTTGAGTCCAGTCCGGTATCTCCAAAGCTTCCTGCCATGTCTTAGGAATAACAACTAGGGAAAGAGATGAAACAAACGCCTGATGGCTCAGAGTAAGATGGTGGTAAGCCACGTGATTAGAGATAGGATGTTGCGTACAAGGAGCTTTACCTTTCTTGAGGAAAGCAATCAGAATATGCAAATCAGCTTCATCAGGATCTGAGTCCGAAGATGGCACTAGCAGAGGTCGAGCTGTGGTAACCCGAGTACCTGAACTACGGCGGTGGTAAACATGAGGAAAGGGGGAAATCATAGTAGAAGAGTCAGGTGCCTGGATGGGGGCTATAGGTACCGGAGTAGAATGAGTAGAGGGAAAGGTAGGAAGAAGAGGAAGAGGAACAGGAGTAACATCCACATCATCACGGTTCTCCCCCTGACGAAAGAGGTGAGTCGAAGGCAGAAAATAGGGCTCTCCCTCACGGAAGGTGACATCCATGGTACATAACAGACGCCTTGAAGGAGGGTGATAACAACGATAACCTTTGGTCGTAGAAGAATAAACAAGAAAGACACACCGCTGAGCCCGAGGGTCAAGCTTGTCACGATGAGGTTGGTGCACATGCACGAAACATACACAACCAAAAAAACGGGGTGACAAATGAGAGGTATGAACCACACCCGAGGTGGAGAGACGAGCGAGAGGAGTGGTAAAGGAAAGGACACGAAAAGGGAGACGGTTGATAAGGTGAGCGGCGGTAAGAACCGCATCACCCCAATAGGGTTTAGGGAGGTGCATAGTGTTAAGGAGGCAGCGAACAACCTCAAGGAGGTGGCGATTTTTTCGTTCGGCCACTCTAGTCTGAGTAGATGTATAAGCACAGGTTTTCTGGTGGATGATACCGTGAGAGGTGAGGTAAGAGCCAAAGGCACCCCGATCATCATGCTCCCCCCCATTATCACTCTGAAGGACGCGAATAGAGGCATTAAATTGTGTTTGCACCATGTTATGGAAAATTTGAAAACAAGAAAACACTTCACTTTTCTTTTTTAACAAATAAACCAACGTAGTACGCGAAAAACAATCAATAAATGTGACAAACCATCGAAAACCAGTGATAGAAATAATGGGGGATGACCCCCAAACATCAGAGTGGATAACATCAAAAGGAATAGTACTGAGAATAGAAAGATGAGAAGTAGTATGTCGCACATGTTTAGATTCATCACATACATCACAAACAAAGTTCCGAAAAAAAGGGAAAAAAACAGGAAATAATGTTCGTAGATAAACAAAAGAGGAATGGCCAAGACGTCGATGCCAATGGAGAACATCCTCTATAGTAACAACGGAACTGGAGAGAGCCTAAGAGAGAGGGGGAGTGTCCAGGTAGTACAAGCCGCCACGGTTCCTACCACTGTCAATGTTCCGCTTCGTACCCAGTTCCTGAAAAACACAAGAATCAGCAAAAAAAGGTTACCGAGCAGTTAAGTGATTTTGTAATATTGCTGATGGAAAGTAAATTTCGAGGGAAAGAGGGAACATGAAGCACAGATAGCAGGGAGATGGACGGAGAACAAGAGATATTGCCTTTTCCCGCAATAGAGGACAGCGAGCCGTTATCAGAAATAACTTTCTCCTTACCAGTAAAAGGGGTATAAGAGAGGAAACCTGAGGAAGACCCAGTCATGTGGTGTGTAGCCCCAGAGTCGAGCACCCATTCAGAAGGTGAGGTGGTGGCAGTATGAGCACTAGGCGTAGCAATGGACCCAAGAGACGTAGAACCTCCGGTGACAGGATCAGGCTAGGAGTGAAGCAGGCGGCGGAAAACATCCAATTCCTGGGCTGTAAGGGATGGAGACTGAGACTGGGACTCATCATAGATATCAGTAGTGTACGCAGCATCAGGAGAACGGTAGCCAGTCTATGTCCTCCACGGCCTGGTCCACGACCACGGCCATAGGGTGCGAGATGCGGATGAAGTTTGAAACATGCCTCCCGAGAATGTCCCCTTCGACCACAGTAATCACAGATAGGCACAGAGGAGCCAGGAGTGGGAATGAGACCACGACCAATACCAGTCAGGGCAGAGCGATCAGGAGGAATCATGACACTGAGAGACTTGCGGCGGTCTTCATCTCCGAGAACCATACTGAACGCCTCCCGAAGGGAGAGAAGAGGAGAGCGATGAAGAATATGTGTGCGAACCATATCAAAGTCCATATTCAATCCCATCAAGAAGACATGAAGGGGGAAACGGTCCTCCCTTTGCTTTAACTGGACGGCATCATCAGTACATGTTGGAGTGAAATGCGCAAAGTAGTCCAGTTCTTGATACAACCGCTCAAACTCAGAGAAAAATGATGAAACAGTCAACGAGCCTTGACGCAACTCCAAAACGCGGCGAGTGAGCTCATACACCTGAGTGGAGCTCCCAATCTGAGAGTATGTTTCACGAGCACGAGTCCAGATCTCGAATGCCGAGTCCATCAACATATAACTCCGATAAACCTTGGGTGACATCGAATGCAAGAGCCAGGAAACAACCAGAGAGTTATCTGAATCCCAGCGCTTCCAGGAAGGATCAGAAACATTGGGCTCCTTAATCTTCCCATCGATATATCCAAACATATGTTGGCTACGGATGACATGCTGGGCCGCGCGTGACCATTCAAGGTAGTTTGTGTCATCCAAAGATACTGTGGTAATCTTCAAGGAGCTGGAGTGGCCATGAGGCCGCTGAGGGTCACTCATCTGAGGCTAGATCACACTCGGAGAAGATACCGAAGAATCAAGGTCACCCATATTGACGAGAAAGACGAAAAGAAGCAGCAGCCTACAACAATATTGTCAACATGGTGCGTACTAGAGAAGAGATCGGACAAGGCCAACAAGTACTGCAGAAGCAGAAGCAAGTACTAAGAAGCCAGCGGCGGAATCTGCGCCAAGAAATAGCAGCCGGAGGCAGGAGAAGCCTGCGGCGGAAGCTGCGCCAGGAAGCTGTGCCAGGAAGAGGAGGAATCTGCGCCGGGAAGAAGATCTGCGCCGGGAGGAAGAGCCGGAATCTGCGCCGGAATCTGCGCCGGAATCTGCTCCGGTAAGAAGAAACAGGCGGACTGCGTCATGGAGGAACGGCGACTGCGTTCCTCTCAGCAGTCAGCGGTGGGTTGGAGGCCGCCCGTCGTGTCCAGAAGAAACAGGGGGAGAATCGGCGGTGGCGGGATCTGATGTGAGAAAGGCGGTCATCGATCTGCGTACCAAGTCGAACGATTAGGGTGCCTCCTCTGATACCAAGTCGAACGAATAATTGGTTTTCATTACATCAAAGAGAACCCCCTTGCTCATACATATACATGAGTAAGGGAAAAAGGTTAAAAGACTAAACTACCCCATACCGGGGTTACACAAACAATACGGACGACTTGAAAGACCATAAATTACAACTCTCTCTGCTCATGGGATCGAACCATGCATGCAACTTGATATTAATGGGTGTAAAGCATTCAAGCCACCGTGTATTAATTAATTCTCCTACTGCATGTTGTAGTTCCAACTAGCAGAGAACTCGATCTCTGTGGAAACAATTGACATTCTGTCTATCTCAGCACAGGTTTAATTCTTTTCAACATGCAAATTCTATTCAACCTTCTGATCACCAGCTCGGCCATGAACAAGATTAACTTCAGTTAAAATGTTGAGTAGGCCTGGAGGATGCATAACAATTCAAGATGAAAATGGTAATATTAAGACAACATCATGAGGATGGATTTTTTGATTTCTTGGATAAGGTAAAAACTTTATTTATAAGAGTTTTCTTCCTTTTTTCAGCCGCATCCAGGCTGGCTCCGCCCGCCTCCACGCGTGCTTTGCTCGAGCTTTATCATATCCAAAACACTATGTCGCGACAGTGGCGTGCGATCGGCGAGCACGGCTTCATTGTCAGGTTACATACGGTCTGCCAATTTTACCCCCACCACTAGCATTTGAACACCATCGTCACCACCTCGATTTTACCCCCGCCCCTAGCATTTCACCGCCTTGGTGTTGTTCTTCCATGCTTTTTAGCATCAATATTAGTTTTGGACTGTTGAATAGGATATATACATCACAATGAGTTCAGAAAGAGTGCAAGAAGATCTCTTGCAACGTCAAATATATCGGAAAAATGCTCGAGATTGTATGCGATAATGGCGAGTGCAGATGACAGAAGAGCAGCATGCAGCACAACGAACACAAAACAGAATCTACACACAAACAAGGATAGCACGAATGACGGAAGAGCAACACGCAACACAATGAGTCTGAAACCGAATCAACGCACAAACAAGGAGAGCACGCATGTCTGAACAACATCTTGCAAGAACGCAACGTGAACTACATGAGCAACATGACCTGTCTGTTGTTCTTTCTCCATCGACGATAGATATTTCTCTGCAGACAGGGCCTACACCGCAAGGGAAGCTACCACAACAACCTCATAAGAATGCTCAGCATAACCCTACTGCTACACCAGCAGTCACCATGAATGAACAAAATTGTGGGCACGTTGCAAGGGGTAATCTCATAGCCACATTTGAAAATTACTTTTATACTTTTTATGGCATTTAATTTGAGTTGTTCCTATCATTTTGTTGAATCTCCAAGTCACATACGCGGAAAATGGGGTCGAGCATAGATATTCCTTATGTGACATATGTTCTTCATCCCTACATCGATCCAGAGCAACAACATAACAACATATGTTGCTGCATCATCGAATCAAGTTGGTACATTATCAGAACAAAATGTTGGCTCAAGATCACACCATTTTGTAGAATCACTGCCAACACAATTTCCGCCTACAAACCAACATCAACCTATAATTGCAATCCAAAATCAAACACTCAATCAACCTTTTAATCATTGGAAAATGGGTTCGTGCATAGATATTCCTTATGTGACTTACGTTCTTCATCCCTGCATCGATCCAGAGCGACAACATACATTGCTGCAACATCGAATCAAGTTGGTACATCATCGGCACGAAATGTTGGCTCAACATCACACCATTTTGTAGAATCGCTGCCAACATATTTCCACCTACAAACCAACATCAACTTATAATTGCAATCCATAGTCAAACACTCAATCAACCTTTTAATCATATATATGAGCGGCAGTTTCCAGGTGCTTCTCATCTTGCATCAATGCATCACAGCTTGAACTGGCAATCATATATTGCAATGTCTATCTCTGGTTGTTCATACTTTCTTCTTTACACATTCTCATAAGAATCAATTGGGACAAAATTTCTTCGTGAACTCTCGCGGACCACATATTCATTCTATTTGATTTTCTTCTTTGTTTTTTATTTCTATTTTTTTCCAACATATATGCAGAAAGAAAGACAGATGACTTTGTTATTAAGTTGGGCGATCAAAATATTTCCCGTAGTGAGTGTTTTAAATATCTTGGATCGATAGTTCAAAAAGACGGAGGTATTTATAAAGATGTAACACAGAATCCAAGCGGGTTAGTAGAAGTGGAGAGACGCGTCAAGGATCTTATGTGATTGTAAAGTACCTCTAAAACATAAGGGCAAGTTTTACCGTACTGCAATTAGACCCGTGATGCTCTATGGTTCTGAGTGTTGGGCAGTGCATTGTGTACATGAGCAAAAAATGGGAGTTGCGGAGATGAGAATGCTTAGATGGATGTGTGGACACACGAGATTGGATAAAATTTGGAATGAAAGTATCAGGGATAAGACAGGAGTAGCACTAATTGCAGAGAAGATGCGACAAGCTCGTCTAAGATGGTTTGGACACGTACAAAGGAGACCATTAGAGACATCTGTTAGGCGTTGTGAGAGTCTAGTCACTAAGCATGTTAAACGAGGGAGGGGTAGACCAATAAAGACTTGGAATGAAACTATAAGGAAAGACATGATGTACTTAGACATTAGTGAGATTATGACAAAAGATAGGGCACAATGGAGACAAAGGATCCATATAGTCGACCCCACTATAGTGGGATAAAGGCTTGAATGTTGTTGTTGTATATATGTAGAAAGAGAGACGAATACTTACGGAACCTTCCGCACTAGACCGAGCCACAACATTTTGCTTCTTGCTGCGTCACGTCACGAGATTTCCACCAACAAAGGAGCAGTATCCTGTTGTGGATTTTCTATCATCATGGCAGCCAGCCCAATCTGCATCAGTAAAGACGTTAATCTTCAAATAGTTGTTCCTGGAGAATAAGAGACCACGACCAGGTGCTTTTTACAAATATCGCAACAAACGATACACAGCTTCTTGATGTCTGATTCGAGGAGAATGCATATAACGGCTTAGGATACCAACAACATACGTAATGTCGGGGTGTGAATGGGATAGGTATATAAGTTTGCCGACCAATCTTTGATAACGTGATACATCTATGTGATCACCATCACCATCTTCATCAATCTTGTGATTTTCCTCAATCGGGGTGTTCGCAGGAACACACCCAAGCATACCTGTTTCTTTTAGGAGATCTAATATGTATTTCCATTGGCATATAAAGATACCCAGCTCGGATCTGATCACTTCGATACCCAGGAAGTACCGTAATCTTCTCAAATCTTTCACTTCAAATTCAGTAGACAGGAGTGTCTTAAGATTGACAATCTCCTCTGTGTCATTTACCGTAATCACAATATCATCCACGTAAACAATGAGGACAACAACACGTTGTTCATGTCTCCGGATGAATATGGTATGATCCGATTGGGCTTGCTAGTACCCAAACTTGAGCATTGCCGTAAGAAATCTCCCAAACCAGGCCCTAGGTGATTGCTTCAGGCCATATAAAGATTTTCTGAGGCGACAGACAAGGCCTTCAGCTCCTTTCTTTACAAAACCAGGAGGAAACTTCATGTATACCTCCTCCTCGAGCTCACCATGGAGGAATGCATTTTTAACATCCAGTTGATGGAGCTCCCAGTCCAGGCACGTAGCACACGATAGCAACACCCGAATAGAATCCATCTTGGCAACAGGAGCAAACGTCTCCTGATAGTCAACTCCTTGTGTCTGGGTGTACCCTTGAGCAACTAGACGTGCTTTGTACCGTTCCACCCTGCCATCTTGGTTCTGCTTAACAGAGAAGACCCACCGGGAATCTATAGCTTTCTTCCCGGAAGGGAGAGCAGAAACATCCTACGTGTGATTCTTGTCCAAGGCAGACATCTCATCATGCATAGCTTGAGTCCAGTCCGGTATCTCCAAAGCTTCCTGCCATGTCTTAGGAATAACAACTAGGGAAAGAGATGAAACAAACGCCTGATGGCTCAGAGTAAGATGGTGGTAAGCCACGTGATTAGAGATAGGATGCTGCGTACAAGGAGCTTTACCTTTCTTGAGGAAAGCAATCAGAATATGCAAATCAGCTTCATCAGGATCTGAGTCCGAAGATGGCACTGGCAGAGGTCGAGCTGTGGTAACCCGAGTACCTGAACTACGGCGGTGGTAAACATGAGGAAAGGGGGAAATCATAGTAGAAGAGTCAGGTACCTGGATGGGGGCTATAGGTACCGGAGTAGAATGAGTAGAGGGAAAGGTAGGAAGAAGAGGAAGAGGAACAGGAGTAACATCCACATCATCACGGTTCTCCCTCTGACGAAAGAGGTGAGTCGAAGGCAGAAAATAGGGCTCCCCCTCACGGAAGGTGACATCCATGGTACATAACAGACGCCTTGAAGGAGGGTGATAACAACGATAACCTTTGGTCGTAGAAGAATAAACAAGAAAGACACACCGCTGAGCCCGAGGGTCAAGCTTGTCACGATGAGGTTGGTGCACATGCACGAAACATACACAACCAAAAAAACGGGGTGACAAATGAGAGGTATGAACCACACCCGAGGTGGAGAGACGAGCGAGAGGAGTGGTAAAGGAAAGGACACGAAAAGGGAGACGGTTGATAAGGTGAGCGGCGGTAAGAACCGCATCACCCCAATAGGGTTTAGGGAGGTGCATAGTGTTAAGGAGGCAGCGAGCAACCTCAAGGAGGTGGCGATTTTTTCGTTCGGCCACTCTAGTCTGAGTAGATGTATAAGCACAGGTTTTCTGGTGGATGATACCGTGAGAGGTGAGGTAAGAGCCAAAGGCACCCCGATTATCATGCTCCCCCCCCCCCATTATCACTCTGAAGGATGCGAATAGAGGCATTAAATTGTGTTTGCACCATGTTATGGAAAATTTGAAAACAAGAAAACACTTCACTTTTCTTTTTTAACAAATAAACCAACGTAGTACGCGAAAAACAATCAATAAATGTGACAAACCATCGAAAACCAGTGATAGAAATAATGGGGGATGACCCACAAACATCAGAGTGGATAACATCAAAAGGAATAGTACTGAGAATAGAAAGATGAGAAGTAGTATGTCGCACATGTTTAGATTCATCACATACATCACAAACAAAGTTCCGAATAAGGGAAAAAAACAGGAAATAATGTTCGTAGATAAACAAAAGAGGAATGGCCAAGACGTCGATGCCAATGGAGAACATCCTCTATAGTAACAACGGAACTGGAGAGAGCCTAAGAGAGAGGGGGAGTGTCCAGGTAGTACAAGCCGCCACGGTTCCTACCACTGTCAATGTTCCGCTTCGTACCCAGTTCCTGAAAAACACAAGAATCAGGAAAAAAAGGTTACCGAGCAGTTAAGTGATTTTGTAATATTGCTGATGGAAAGTAAATTTCGAGGGAAAGAGGGAACATGAAGCACAGATAGCAGGGAGATGGAAGGAGAACAAGAGATATTGCCTTTTCCCGCAATAGAGGACAGTGAGCCGTTATCAGAAATAACATTCTCCTTACCAGTAAAAGGGGTATAAGAGAGGAAACCTGAGGAAGACCCAGTCATGTGGTGTGTAGCCCCAGAGTCGAGCACCCATTCAGAAGGTGAGGTGGTGGCAGTATGAGCACTAGGCGTAGCAATGGACCCAAGAGACGTAGAACCTCCGGTGACAGGATCAGGCTAGGAGTGAAGCAGGCGGCAAAAAACATCCAATTCCTGGGCTGTAAGGGATGGAGACTGAGACTGGGACTCATCATAGATATCAGTAGTGTACGCAGCATCAGGAGAACGGTAGCCAGTCTATGTCCTCCACGGCCTGGTCCACGACCACGGCCAGAGGGTGCGAGATGCGGATGAAGTTTGAAACATGCCTCCCGAGAATGTCCCCTTCGACCACAGTAATCACAGATAGGCACAGAGGAGCCAGGAGTGGGAATGAGACCACGACCAATACCAGTCAGGGCAGAGCGATCAGGAGGAACCATGACACTGAGAGACTTGTGGCGGTCTTCATCTCCGAGAACCATACTGAACGCCTCCCGAAGGGAGAGAAGAGGAGAGCGATGAAGAATATGTGTGCGAACCATATCAAAGTCCATATTCAATCCCATCAAGAAGACATGAAGGGGGAAACGGTCCTCCCTTTGCTTTAACTGGACGGCATCATCAGTACATGTTGGAGTGAAATGCGCAAAGTAGTCCAGTTCTTGATACAACCGCTCAAACTCAGAGAAAAATGATGAAACAGTCAACGAGCCTTGACGCAACTCCAAAACGCGGCGAGTGAGCTCATACACCTGAGTGGAGCTCCCAATCTGAGAGTATGTTTCACGAGCACGAGTCCAGATCTCGAATGCCGAGTCCATCAACATATAACTCCGATAAACCTTGGGTGACATCGAATGCAAGAGCCAGGAAACAACCAGAGAGTTATCTGAATCCCAGCGCTTCCAGGAAGGATCAGAAACATTGGGCTCCTTAATCGTCCCATCGATATATCCAAACATATGTTGGCTACGGATGACATGCTGGGCCGCGCGTGACCATTCAAGGTAGTTTGTGTCATCCAAAGATACTGTGGTAATCTTCAAGGAGCTGGAGTGGCCATGAGGCCGCTGAGGGTCACTCATCTGAGGCTAGATCACACTCGGAGAAGATACCGAAGAATCAGGGTCACCCATATTGACGAGAAAGACGAAAAGAAGCAGCAGCCTACAACAATATTGTCAACATGGTGCGTACTAGAGAAGAGATCGGACAAGACCAACAAGTACTGCAGAAGCAGAAGCAAGTACTAAGAAGCCAGCGGCGGAATCTGCGCCAAGAAATAGCAGCCGGAGGCAGGAGAAGCCTGCGGCGGAAGCTGCGCCAGGAAGCTGTGCCAGGAAGAGGAGGAATCTGCGCCGGGAAGAAGATCTGCGCCGGGAGGAAGAGCCGGAATCTGCGCCGGAATCTGCTCCGGTAAGAAGAAACAGGCGGACTGCGTCATGGAGGAACGGCGACTGCGTTCCTCTCAGCAGTCAGCGGTGGGTTGGAGGCCGCCCGTCGTGTCCAGAAGAAACAGGGGGAGAATCGGCGGTGGCGGGATCTGACGTGAGAAAGGCGGTCGTCGATCTGCGTACCAAGTCGAACGATTAGGGTGCCTCCTCTGATACCAAGTCGAACGAATAATTGGTTTTCATTACATCAAAGAGAACCCCCTTGCTCATACATATACATGAGTAAGGGAAAAAGGTTAAAAGACTAAACTACCCCATACCGGGGTTACACAAACAATACGGACGACTTGAAAGACCATAAATTACAACTCTGCTCATGGGATCGAACCATGCATGCAACTTGATATTAATGGGTGTAAAGCATTCAAGCCACCGTGTATTAATTAATTCTCCTACTGCATGTTGTAGTTCCAACTAGCAGAGAACTCACTTTAACTTTTAAATATTCTTTCACATGATCTCTGTGGAAACAATTGACATTCTGTCTATCTCAGCACAGGTTTAATTCTTTTCAACATGCAAATTCTATTCAACCTTCTGATCACCAGCTCGGCCATGAACAAGATTAACTTCAGTTAAAATGTTGAGTAGGCCTGGAGGATGCATAACAATACAAGATGAAAATGGTAATATTAAGACAACATCATGAGGATGGATTTTTTGATTTCTTGGATAAGGTAAAAACTTTATTTATAAGAGTTTTCTTCCTTTTTTCAGCCGCATCCAGGCTGGCTCCGCCCGCCTCCACGTGTGCTTTGCTCGAGCTTTATCATATCCAAAACACTATGTCGCGACAGTGGCGTGCGATCGGCGAGCACGGCTTCATCGTCAGGTTACATACGGTCTGCCAATTTTACCCCCACCACTAGCATTTGAACACCATCGTCACCACCTCGATTTTACCCCCGCCCCTAGCGTTTCACCGCCTTGGTGTTGTTCTTCCATGCTTTTTAGCATCAATATTAGTTTTGGACTTTGTTATTAAGTTGGGCGATCAAAATATTTCCCGTAGTGAGTGTTTTAAATATCTTGGATCGATAGTTCAAAAAGACGGAGGTATTTATAAAGATGTAACACAGAATCCAAGCGGGTTAGTAGAAGTGGAGAGACGCGTCAGGGATCTTATGTGATTGTAAAGTACCTCTAAAACATAAGGGCAAGTTTTACCGTACTGCAATTAGACCCGTGATGCTCTATGGTTCTGAGTGTTGGGCAGTGCATTGTGTACATGAGCAAAAAATGGGAGTTGCGGAGATGAGAATGCTTAGATGGATGTGTGGACACACGAGATTGGATAAAATTTGGAATGAAAGTATCAGGGATAAGACAGGAGTAGCACTAATTGCAGAGAAGATGCGACAAGCTCGTCTAAGATGGTTTGGACACGTACAAAGGAGACCATTAGAGACATCTGTTAGGCGTTGTGAGAGTCTAGTCACTAAGCATGTTAAACGAGGGAGGGGTAGACCAATAAAGACTTGGAATGAAACTATAAGGAAAGACATGATGTACTTAGACATTAGTGAGATTATGACAAAAGATAGGGCACAATGGAGACAAAGGATCCATATAGTCGACCCCACTATAGTGGGATAAAGGCTTGGAAGTTAGCATAGTTCATTTGTATTTTGGTTCATTTATTCAGTATACGAGTATCTTTGCACGGGCTGCGCTCATGCTCGATACTCTCGGGCGGGCTTCGACCGCATCCAGGCGGGCTTCGCCCGTGCTTGATGCTCCGGGCGGCCTTCAGCGGCATAGAAGCGGGCTTCACCCTCTTCCGCACAATCCACCAGCTCGGCACTATACCCGCCACTCGCGACCCCCCGGAGAACTATGTTGTTTGATTTTGCATATGCGCTCCAGGAGGCCGCAACTAGAGGGTGCGGTGTCGAGCTAGTGAATTGTGTGGAAGCGGGCGAAGCCTGCCCGGACCATCAAGCACAAGCGAAGCCCACCCGGAGCATCAAGCACGAGCGAAGCCCGCGTGGATACAGTCGAAGACAGCCCGAGAGCATCGAGCACAGGCGTAGCCAGTGGCAGACCCAAAATATTTACCTAACCCGGGCACTAATTAACAAGTACCGGGACCTACCCCGAAAATGTCAAAAGATGTATTCTAAATCGATAATTCTCCACCCTATCCAAAATGGAAAGAAATTGTAATGCTTGTTGCGGCTAATAGAAAATAAAATAATATTTTCTCCATCAATTCGTATAAAAAACAAATAAATTAAATCAAGAGATCATCATGGTTCAATTACAGGATAATTTGGAATGACCTGTAGATTTATAGTCATGCAGTATAAGAAGAGTTCTACAAATTGCAAATTAATGAAACTGTTAAAGATAAAATAGAATTAACCCATTTGGGAGGCCCATGTGTATTGGCCCATGTATAACTCCTTTAGTCCCACATTGTAAAAGTAGATCTCTCTCTCTCTATCTACCTCTATATAAGTGTATGTATTCCTATACTTTGAAAATAATACAATTACGGGTGATTTTCTCTCTCTTGTTTCTCTCTTCTTACATGGTATCAGGGGGATTCGTCCCCTCCTGCGGACTCCAAATTCTATCCGCCTACCCCTAATCTCCAGCGGCCTGCGGACTTCGAATTCTATCCGCCTACCCCTAATCGCCAGCGGCCTGCGATTCTGTCCGCGGCCTGCGTTTCTATCCGCGACCTGCGTTTATATCCGCTCCTCTCCCTTAGCCGCCTGGCTACTGCGGCCTGTCTTTTCTGAATCCGCTTCCTCTTCTCTCTGTGGTTCCACCCTCCTCGGGCTTCTTATAACCTCCTTTCTCTGTCCCGTGGGGTCCACTTATTCCCTGCCTACTCGTGTTCTGCTTCAGTCCGCTGCGAGATCCTTCTCGCTCATTCTCCCCAGTCCGCTGCCCGCTCCTTCTCGCTCATTCTCCCCAGTCCGCTTCCTGCTCTTGCTGCAGTCCGTTGCGAGCTTCTACTCCGGTCCGGTCCGAGCTCTCTCCACGCTCGCGCCCTCCTGATATAACCTGCCACGGACTGCTCCAAACCGCTGCGAGCTCTCTTCTCGCGGACCTTCCTCTTAGTCCGCCGCGACCCTTCTCTTCTTCGCGAGCTCCAGTCCGCTGCGAGCTCTTGCTTCAGTTCGTTGCGAGTTCCTCCTCCAGTCCACTGCGAACCTTCTCTTCTCGCGAACCTTCTCTTCTTACGGACTGCTCCAGTCTTCCGCGACCTATATCAACTCGCGTCTTGCCGTGCTCTTCTCCTTAGTCGCTGCGACCTTCTTCTTAGTCGCTGCGACCTTCTTCTTAGTCGCTAGCGATATGCATAGACACCGCGACCTGCCCTTCCGGGTTCTTGCTCGCCCTCTCTTCCTTGCGGGCTCCTGCTTCAGTCCGCTGCTGCTAGCCGCCTGTCCTTCCAACCCGTCATGGCCTCCACTGACTCAACTGCAACTACCTCCTCTCCGCCCGCCCGTGCTGCTGCCTCGCCTTCCGAAGTTCGTGATGAACTTCGCATCACCACTATCTCTCTCAGCGGCAAGGCCAACTATGTTGAATGGGCTCATTCTGTTTGTCGTGTTCTGCAAACTAAGGGTCTATTCCCTCACCTTACTCGGGTCAAACCTGCTGATCCCTCCGATGACTGGCTTCGCGATGACGGCCGCGTCCAATCATGGTTGCTTAACTCTATGGACGCAAAATCTTACCGCATGGTAATGTATTACGAAACAGCTAAGGAAATGTGGGATGAACTGCACTCCCTCTACTCTGGCCAGGATAGCTTACAACACCTTTTCGACATCATCTCTGCTCTTCAATCACTGGACTCAGGCACCACTGGCGACTTAACTTCCTTTGTTGCCAAGACTAGAACCCTGGTAGAGGCCTGGATACAACACCAACCTCCCTCTGCAGACCTTGCTACTCAACGGGCACAGAAGGAGATTGTTGGGATCGCTATGATGATGACCCGTGTTCCTAGTCACCTTCACAGCATCCGGGCCCAGATTCTCTCTTCTTCTACTACACCCTCTCTGTCTGATGTTTGCTCCATGGTGCTGAAGGTTACACCACCTCCCGAGGCCCCAACCACCTTTTCTCCGGCTTTGCTCCAGAACCCCTACTCCCTACTCCTACTCCCTCTGGCCGGGGATCTTCTACTCGGGGAGGCCGCTTCACGTCTCGTGGTCGGGGACGTGCTGGGCGCTCTACTCTCAAGTGTACTTACTGCGGTCGTGATGGCCACCTTGAAGCTACCTACTATCGCAAACATGGTTTGCCTCCTCATCTTACTGCTCATGTTGTTGTCATTGCTCCTACTCCTGCTCCCACCGACCCCTCTCCCACCGACCCCTCATCTACTGCCCAGAAGGATATCAATGACCTCTGCCTATAGATGCTGCAACTTCAAGGCATGATCAGCCGTTCCTCTGGCTCGGTTGCTTCCTTTTCTATTGAAGGTATCTCCTGTCTCTCCTAAAGCTCTCAGTGGATCCTGGACTCTGGAGCCACCCATCACATTACCTCTCAGAAACCTCCTCAGTACATGCACACTGAGTATCCCAAGTTTATCACTTTGGCCAATGACGATACTACTCCTGTGTCTGGAGCTGCTGATTTGCAACTTACTCCTACTCTCTCCTTAACCTCGGTCCTTCATGTTCCGGGATCTCCCTTCAACCTACTGTCTGTTAGTAGACTTGCTCAAGATCTTGATTGCTGCCTAATCTTTTATCCTTTTATCATGCAGGATCGTCGAACACAGACTATCATTGGTAGAAGACGGCTGTCAAACGAGCTTTATATCCTGGACGCACTTCCCACTTCACTCTCTGTTGTTCCCTCCGTCAACTGGCAACGTCGTCTTGGTCATGCTCCTTTTCAGATTCTCAAGAAGGCACTTCCTGATATCTCTTTACAGGAATTTTCTTGTGAGTCATGTATCTTTGGCAAACAACATCGTATTTCTTTCCCTCCTGCATGTAACCGGAGTAGTACTCCGTTTTCTTTAGTTCATTCCGATATCTGGGGTCCTTATAAACTTCCCAATCTTTTTGGTTATCGATATTTTGTAACCTTTATTGATGACTATTCACGCCTCACATGACTTTATTTACTTCATGATCGTACTGAGCTAACTTCTGTTTTTCATGCGTTTATTATTGAAATACGTACGCAATTTTCTACTACCGTAGAAACGCTTCGCACTGACAACGCTCGTGAATACACTAGTCGCAGCTTCTCCAACTTATGCACCGACTTTGGGATAATTCATCAAACTTAGTGTGCGTACTCACCCAAGTAGAATGGTGTGGCCGAGCGGAAGAATCGTCATCTCCTTGATGTCACTCGGTCAATCATGCTTCAAATGAAGGTCCCCACTGAATATTGGAACTTTGCTGTTTCTACTGCTTGCTATCTCATTAATCGTATGCCCTCCTCCGTTCTTAACTTTGTCTCTCCATTCAGTCTCCTGTTTCCTTCCAAGTCCCCTTTTCCTCTCACGCCTCGAACATTTGGATGTGCCTGTTATGTTCACTCTCTCGGACCACCGAGTGACAAACTTGCCGCCCGCGCCACACAATGTATATTTATTGGATACTCTCGTACCCAAAAGGGGTATATTTGCTACTCTCCCACAATCAACAAGGTGCTCGTCTCCGCGGATGTTACCTTTGCTGAAGATGAAAGCTTCTTCTCTCACACAACCACTCTACCACCTCAGACCACTATTCCTCATCCGGATGTCCCAGTCACATCACTGCCTCCTACTTCTTCCGCTCCTCAAGTACCAACTTCAACAACTCTCCCTCCTCCTCCACCTACCCGTGTCTACACTCGCCGTTCGTCCAGGATTGCAACCCAACAGCAGCCCCCTACTACGGATGATCTTTTGCGCCTTGACGATCAAGCACCACCCTCTACGGCTCATCCCATGGGAAACTATGTATCCCTACATCGCCTCTCTCCACCTCTTCGCACTTTTGCCCTCTCTCTCTCTCCACTATTTCTATTCCTAACTCCTTGCAGGATATTCTACAACATCCGGGGTGGCGTGGGGCCATGGACGGCGAGATGGCAGATCTCTGGGCTAACCAGACTTGGGACCTTGATCCTCTCCCTCCTGGTCAATCTTGTGTTAGCTGCAAATGAGTCTTTACAATCAAACATTCTCCTGATGGAACAGTTGATCGTCTCAAAGCCCGTCTAGTGGCCCGAGGATTCACTCAGCAACATGACCTCGATTATGACGAAACGTTCTCTCCGGTAGCAAAACTAAGTACTGTACGGGTTCTGATCCCTCTTGTTGTGCACCGCGAATGGCCCCTTCATCAATTGGATATCAAAAATGCATTTCTCAATGACGATCTTCAAGAGACTTTGTATATGCACCAACCACCTGGGTTTGAGACCACAGGGGAGTCTCGTGTATATCTTCTCCGGAAGTCAATATATCGTCTCAAACAATCCCCTCACTCTTGGTTTGATAAGTTCAGTAAGGTGGTTCGCGAGATGGGATTTCACTCGGAGTTCTGCTGATTTCTCTCTCTTTACTCGTCATCAAGCAACAAGGACAGTTCTTCTTCTTGTCTATGTTGATGACATTCTGATTACGGGAAACGACACCATCGGGATCCAGAAAATCAAACAACATCTGAACTCCGTCTTTCAGACAAAAGATCTGGGCAATCTGCGATACTTCCTTGGACTTGAGGTTGCAAGGAGATCTGATGGACTAGTCTTATCTCAACGGAAGTACTGCATAGATCTTCTACAAAGTGCGGGCTACTCGGGATGCAAACCTACAGATACTCCGATGGACATGAATCATCAGCTGTCGAATCATGACTCTGGGAATGACCCTGTTCTGACCAATCCAGAGTACTATCGACGCTTGGTCGGAAAATTAGTCTACCTCACAGTTACGCAGCCTGACATCTCATTCGCTGTTGGAGTGGTAAGCCGATTCATGCATACTCCTCGAACTTCTCATCTCCGAGCCGTCGAGCGGATCCTCAGATATTTAAAGAAGGCTCCTGGACAAGGACTTGTTTATAAGTCATCGTCTTCTTTATCTCTTGTTGCCTACTCTGATGCGGACTACGCATGGTCCCTTGATGATAGACATTCCACCACTGGTTTTTGCACTTATCTCGGTGGACACCTTATTACCTGACGCAGCAAGAAACAGACTGTTATTGCTCGCTCGTCTGCTGAGGCTGAATATCGTGTTATGACAGCGGTTGTATCTGAGGTCACCTGGCTAGAGGGCCTCTTCAGTGATATGAGTCTCACACTCTCCTCTCCTGCTACCCTGCTTTGTGATAGTCAAACAACCATACATATTGCCAAGAATCCGGTGTTTCATGAGCGCACAAAGCATATTGAAGTTGACTATCACTTCATTCGGGAGAAGGTTCAATCAAAGAAGATAGTATTGGAACATGTCTCGGCCTCCAGTCAAATTACTGATATCTTCACCAAGGCTCTCTCTCGGACTTTGTACTATCAGTTTTTATCCAAGCTTGGCGCTTATGACTTGTACGCTCCAGCTTGAGGGGGAGTGTTAAAGATAAAATAGAATTAGCCCATTTGGGAAGCCCATGTGTATTGGCCCATGTATAGCTCCTTTAGTCCCACATTGTAAAAGTAGATATCTCTCTCTCTATCTACCTCTATATAAGTGTATGTATTCCTATATTTTGAAAATAATACAATTACGGGTGATTTTCTCTCTCCTGATTAGATGGAAAGAAATTTAGATACACCGAAACTGTAAAGAAATAAATCAAAGCATCATCTATTCAAAAAAGTTAAGACTGGAGCTCTTAATTTCTATACAGTGAACAAATTTCTATTAATGCCTATTGGGTGCATTCTAATTTCAGAAATCAGAATAAACAAAATGAAGATGTACTCACTTACAGTTATGGAGGGAGCGACAGAGTGAAGGATCCGGGAGCTGGAGGTGAGAGGCGATCGCTAATCGAGGTGTCTTCTCGTGTGGCCACATATGTCGAGGTAGCAGAGACTACAGAGCCGCGGAGGTGCTGAGGTAGTGAGGTGGGAAAGGGGAAATGGTCTTCGCTTCTCATAGTGGAAGTGGGGAAAGGGGATATTAGGGCAAGCTCGGTGGTCATGGATTTATGGCATGCTCGTTAATCGTTCTCATTGTAGAGCAAAAATGACCATCGTCGAAATTTGAGAGAAATTGCCGCAACTCGTCATCGTCTCTCCGCATTGTCAAGGAGAATAGAGCACATTGCTAGCCCGCGGAAGAGGAACTGGAGCGCGAAGAAGCCTCCCTGAAATTTCGCGAAAATTTAGACCCGGGCACGTGCCCGGGTGTGTCCTCACGTGGGTCCGCCGTTGGGCGTAGCCCATGCGAAGACGCTCGTAAATATAAATATACATATAGGGAGAGAGAGAGACACACACTTACATATATGCAAAACTGTCATTTACTGCACACTCAGTCAACACAAAGAATCTTCCGTGTATATAATATAGATAGCACATAAATAGGCCAATAAGAAAACCTCCCCACTAAAATTGGCCAAAAAAGATCTCCCTTGCAAACCCCTCGGATATGTTAAAGTAGTCGAGTCTTTTATGATTGTTCTATTGAGTCTTTTATATCGAGCTCTACAAAGGCCAAGCAATTGCGTTTGAGAGCCCTACCAGCTGTAGTTATGGCTAGACTTTTTGAATTGTCTCAGCCAAAAGCATCAAAATTATCAGCATTGAAAAAATGTGTATCGTGGGATGAGAATTAGGCAAAAAAAAGGAACAATACACCGTCCCAAGCATGTTAACATAAATTACCACTTTACCAGTATGACCAATAAGAAACTTAGCCTAAGGTGAAATAGGGGGTTCATTTTTTTGAGGGTCTATAGAAATAACCGATACAACTTCACCAAAAACAGCATGATTTGACCTGGCCAACACCTAATGCTAGTCATAATATGCACCATCTACAGTAAATAATAAATTTTCCACCACGCTAATAAGTAATATGAGTGCATGTGTTACATGGATATAAGAGTCAGCTAAACAATTTAGTTACTAATTCAAATTGATGCTATGGCACCCACACAGCGTTAAAGAAGTCTTCATGACAATTGGATGGCTGCATGTGGTATTGATATGACATGTGTCATCCATACAATGATCATGGAGAATATTATTGATTATGAGTTGGGCATCATAGCATTTTTTTCAAATATTGTTTCCATAGGAAAGGGCAGAATCCCCATGTTTTTTAAATTACTGGACAAAACTGTGTAGTTAAAAATTTATTTAAAATTTATGCTTGGTGAACCTAGAAGTAGTTACAAGTACCTTCCCTGTTGAAAGTGATTCCCAATAAAGGGGTAATCAATATCTCTAAGACGTCCTTTAATGATGTTTTCCATGGATTGAAACAAGAGAGGCTGGTGCTGAGTATAAACATTTTCAACTCCCTGTGATAGAGACAAAACTCCCCTCAATGAGAGATTGGTAAACATCGCAGGAAGGATAAAGTTTATAACATACCTTAAGTCCTCGAGCCATATTACGAGCAATGTTTAATAGATCACGATTGCCATATAAGTCACCTGTTCTCTTATCTACACCGGCTTGCTTTAGGAGGAATTGTACAAGCTGTTAAACCATGCATACTCACTTATCAGCTTCTTAATCAGCATACGTACACAGAATGTACAAGAAAGTAGTATTCTAATAGAAAGATAAGAAGTTATGAAAGATGGTCCATCAGAAGAAAGTGAATATGCAATACGAACTAATTAAAAAAGATGTTAAAACTAATATTAATAACATGATTGGAACAGAAACAAGCCAACCATTGAACGTAAGAAACAAAAGTCATATAAACAGTGCAAATAATTAAAAACATTTTTTTTATATAGTCCACCGTTTTGACCATGAAATCCTGAAAGACGCTTTACATATAATAGGCATGAAAACACCACACAAGATCAAAAACTATCCTGAAAGCAAAGAACAAAAAAGGGAAGCCCATGCTACCCATGGTGGACATATTCATAATTTGCTCTAATGTGTAAAATTGGTGGAATGGGATAAAATTGGTGAAATGACTTTTAAGTACCAAAGGGGACGGATGTTACGGGAAAATGGACTTAATTCTTATAACTAGAGAATGAACTTAATTCTTTGATGCATTCATTCATGACTGTAAGGCTCTTTAAATAGACTACAAAGGGTATCAATGTAACTAAGTCCGAATATTTAGACTTGTTGTGGGTCACTCGAGGTGATCGTGAACCGATCAAAAATGAATCGTTCTAGCTCGTGAGCGAGTCAAACGCAAACAGTCACAGAAAAATGTTGAAGACTGGCAATTAGATTTTCACGTGGAAAAACCCCAGAAAGAGGAAAAATCATGGGGTCAGGTCTATGCCGGCCAAATTTCACCATAAGTTTGAGAGTTACAAAGGTATTTAATCTCAAGGGTGACAAACCACCGCTCGTTACAATTGTTCCTACGGTCTGTTGGAGTCGACAAGAAATGCGATGGTGGAGGACATGCTCATAAGCTATCTGAAATGGTGGAATCAGCAACTGGTGCTTTGGACCTGAGCGGCAGTCAAAAGTAGTATGCTCATAAGCAATGTGGGGCGGCAGAAGCAGCAACTGGTGTTTTGGACCCGAGCGGCAGAGTTTGGAGTAGCGTGTTTGGAAGCAATCTGGAATTGCGGAAGCAGTAAATGGTGCTCTGGACCAAAGCGGCGGAGTCAAGAGTACCGTGCTCAGAAGCAATCTGGAATCGCGGGAGCAGCAACTGGTGCTCTGAACCCGAGCGGCGGAGTCGGGAGTAGCGTGCTCGGAAGTAATCTGGAATGACGGAAGCAACAACTGGTGCTCTGGACCCAAGCGGCAGTCGGGAGTAGTGTGCACGGAAGCGCAGAAGCAGTAACTATTGCTCTCGACCCGAGCGGCTGAATCTGGAGTAGTGTACTAGGAAGCAATCTGGAATTGCAGAAGCAACAACTGGTGCTCTAGACTCGTGCGGTGGAGTTGGGAGTAGTGTGCTCGGAAACAATCTGGAATGGCGGAAGCAGCAACTGGTGCCCTGGACCAGAGCGACAGAGTCGGAAGTAATGTGATCGAAAGCAAACTGAAATCGTGAACGAAGCAACTGGTGCTCTGGACTTGAGCGGAGGAGTCAGGAGTAGCGTGCTTGGAAGCAATCTGGAATTGCGGAAGCAACAACTGGTACTCTGGACCCGGGCAGCGGTGTTGGGAGTACAGAGGGATCTCTGGTTCCCAGAAGCGCGCATCGGGAACTGAAGGAGATCTTGAAGTGCTCGCGAGAAATCTTCAAGCGATCTTCGAAGCCTTCGAAGATCTTGGAGGAAATCTTCGAGCGCAGGGAAATCTTTGAAGGAATCCTCTGGAGCTCTCTTGGGCGTAGGAGACAAAGTGAGTTCAAATGAGTGCCTTGGGGTCCATTTATAGATTTTGGGAATGACATTTCCATAATTAAGTGGCTAGGGAGCGGCTATCCGCACACCCGTAACCATATAATTTGTTATGTTCACACCCATTATGGGTGGTTTCATCGTTATATGCACACCCATGATGACAATTTCGTTATACGCACACTCATGATGTGATATTTCGCTATACGCATAGCCATGATGGGTATTTGGCTACGCGCATACTCAAGATGTGATAGTTTGCTACGATCACCAATGATGAGAATTTCATTATACGAGCACCCATGATGCGATATTTCCCTGTACACACACCATGATGGGAATTTCGCAATACACACCCAAGATGGTAGTTTTGCTATACGCACTCATAATGCGATATTTCTCTATATGCACACACATGATGGATATTTTGCTAAACGCACACCTATGATGTGATATTTCGCCATGCGCAGACCCATGATAGAGATTTTTCTATATGCACACCCATGAAAAGATATTTCACTATACACACACATGATGGGAATTTCGCCATACGCACAACCACGATGCGATACTTCGCCATACGCACAACCACGATGCGATATTTTGCCATTTGCACAACCACGATGCAATATTTCGCTATATGCATACCTATGATGAAAATTTGGCTATACGCACACCCATAATGGGTTTTTTTGCTATACGCAAACCCATGATGTGTATTTTGTTATACACACCCATGATGGGAATTTCACAGATAGTAGGGTGTGAAGGCGGTTGAGTGCGGTTGGGGGTGTGCGTGTGACCTCGATCGTGCCAGTTCCGTCTCTTCTTACTAAGGTAGTGGGATCTCCCTACAAAGGGAGTGGGGTTGCCCACTCTTTATGATGAGCGGTGCACTTAGCGTATGCGCGTGTCCATGCGCCCTGACATCCGTCTGGAATACCAAACGGCCTCAAAATTACACGAGAATGGGACTGTTGGAATTATAGCGGTGAGTCGGTCGAGGTCGCGAAAAAAATATTTGGTTCGCCTGAACCTATTTCGGGGAACTCATCAAATGCCCCACAATTATCAGAGGTCATTTTTTGTAAAAAAAATGAGCCCGAAAAAATTTTTGTCGTGTATTTTCGAGTGTGCGAACTTGTTTGCACGAGTTGCCCAAATCATGCGAGGTTTTGCGCTTGTCGTTTTGCTTATGCGCCGAGAGTTGACGCTTGATGTTAACGTCAGAGGCCATGGAGAGCTCGCCACTTGGTGTTAGCATCGGAAGTGATTGGTACAACCGTAAGCGTCCTATGTGGATTTGATGGCTATAATTGCGACCAAGCTGTCAGGAGGTCATTTCTACAATTCTAAGTATGATGTTAGGAGATGATTATTGTTAGGGGTTGGATCCTGTATGGCGGTGAAGAACGAATGAGTTCGAACCGATGTCAGCGCCTAGGGGGCCTGCCATAGGCCCATAGCGGTGTCACGACCTACCACGACAGCGAAGATCTAATGCATTCGAGCCAGTACTGTGCGGCCAGGGGGACTGGCCCAAGAATGACGGTGAAGAGTGAATGAGTTCAAACAGTTGGCGAATGCGAGAGGGGTGGGCTTTGAAGGTGTTGTAACCTACTGCGATGGCAAAGAGCAGATGCATTCATGCCGGTAGTACGCGGTTAGGTGGACTAGCCTTAGAATAACGGTGAAGAGTGAATGTGTTACAACCTTTGGAAACCGTGAGGGGCAGGCACTGGCGGTGCCGTGACCTACTACGACGACGAAGAACAAATGCATTCGAGCCAGTAGTGTGCGGTCATGGGGCCTGGCTCTAAAATGATGGTGAAGAGCAAATGTGTCGGAACTGTTGGCGACCGCGAGGGGGCAGGCCCTGAAGGTGTCGTGCCCTACTACGATGGCAAAGAGTGGATGCATTCGAGCCAATAGCGTGTGGTCAGGGGGGACTGGCCCAAGAAGGGCGGTGAAGAGCGAATACGTTTGAACCGTTGGCGACCACGAGAGGCCAGGCCCGGGTGATGTCGTGACCTACTACGACTGCGAAGAGCGGATGCATTAGAGCTAATAGTGCGCGACCAGGGGGCTTTCCCCGAAAAGACGGTGAAGAGTGGACACGTTTGATCCGTTGGCAACCGTGAGGGGGCAGGCCCTGGCGGTGTCGTGACCTACTACGACGGCGAAGAGTGGATGCATTTGAGTAGGTAGTGCGCGGTCAGGGGGACTGTCCCACGAATGACGGTTAAGGGAGGGCATGTTTGAACCATTGTAAACCGTTAGGGGGCAGGTTCTGGCGGTGTCGTGACCTACGACCGAGAAGAGTGGATGCAATCGAGCCAGTAGTTTGCGGTCAGGGGGACTGGCCCCGGAAAGACGTTGAAGAGAGGACGCGTTTTAACCGTTGGAAAACGTGAGCAAGGCAGGCCCTGGCCGTGTCATGGCTTACTACGACGGCGAAGAGCGGATGTGATGCAACCTGAGTCGCATCATACGTTATTTCCCACATTTTATTTTGTGATTCGCGCATATTTTTGTACACGTTTACTTTTGTTATTGTTGTGCACGCTACTAGAGCATGTATCTTGTTGCGCACATGTCACTTATGCACGTTTGTTCAGCTTGTTGGTGTGGCCGACCAACAAGGCCCTGAATAAGTAAGTTTGTCAAATAGGCTAAGTGATTATTAGAGCAAGCAGCAACTGATGCTCTGGACCCGAGCGGCGGAGTCGAGAGTAGAGTGCTCGGAAGTAATCTTGAATCGTGAAAGTAGCAACTAGTGCTCTGGACCCGAAAGGTGGAGTCTGGAGTATAAAGGGATCTCTGGTTTCCGGAAGCGCGAGTCAGGAACTGAAAGAGATCTTCAAACGCTTGTGAAAAATCTTCAAGCAATCTTTGAAGTCTACGAAGATCTTTGAGGAAATCTTCGAGAGCGCATGGAGATCTTCGAAGGAATCCTCTGGAGCTCTCTTGGGCATAGGAGACAAAGTGAGTTCAAATGAGGGCCTGGGGGGCCATTTATAGATTTTGAGAATGACATTTCCGTAATTAAATGGATAGGGAGATAGACTATCCGCACTTTCATAACAATATAATTTGTTATATACATGCCTATTATAGGTGGTTTTACAGCTATACACACATCCATGATGAAATTTTTTTTATACGCACACCCATGATGTAATATTTCGCTATACGCACACCCATGGAGGATATTTGCTACGCGCATCCTCATGATGTCATATTTTGCTACGCGCACCCATGATGAGAATTTCACTATACGCACAGTCATGACGCGATATTTCCATATACACACACAACGATGGGAATTTCTCAATACACACACCATGATAGGAATTTCGAAATACGCACACTCATGATGATAATTTTGCTATACGCACACTCATGATGCGATATTTTGCTATACGCATGTCCATAAAGGATATTTTGCTAAACGCACACCCATGAGTGATATTTCGTTATATGCAAGCCCATGATGGGAATTTTGCTATATGCACACCCATGATGAGATATTTCGCTATACTTACACCCATGATGAGATATTTCGCTATACTTACACCCATGATGGGAATTTCGCTATACGCACACTCATGATGCGATATTTTTCTATACGCACACCCATGATACGATATTTAGCTATACACACACCATGATGGTAATTTTGCTATACGCACACCCATAAGGGAATTTCCTCATACGCACACCCAGTGGCATAACCAGATTTTTTTTCTAATTCGGGCACAAATTAAAAATTAATTATAAATGAAAGTATCAATCTTATACAATAATTCATTCAACAACAACTAAGCATAAAAAACTAGATAAAAATTTCTGAGCACAATTAAAGAACAAGTTGCAAAAAGCTTTAGGCCCAATGTTGAATTATAAGAAAGAGCTTTCTTGTCGTCCCCCCCCCCCCCCCACCACCCCACCACCCCTTTTGTGTTTTGCATCAAAAAAATTTTATAAGGAAAAAACAGTAGAATCTGTTTCTAAGAAGTATGAAACTTTTACTTCTAGTTATTCTCAAATCTCAAGGCAAGAACAGAGTAAATGTGACAATGAAAAAATTGGATTTCTTAGCAAAATTTTATGCATAAATTAGGTGATAACCACTAAACCAGCATTTAGAAGCATAAAAAAGGCTTTTGCAATTTCAGTGGTATTAAATCATTGCATTAAATAAAAAAGAATAGCAAGAATAAAAAAAAAAAATAGCAGCTAAAAAGATTGACCAATGACCTCCATCCGGGCAAAGTAAATGGTGTTGGTAGTGTTCCTGTATAGTGGAAGATAAGATCCCCATGACTGTCACTCACTTGAAAAATATAATTAAATGAAAAAAATACGGTGGGACGGAGGTCGGAGGGGTGAGTGGAAGAAGATAAGTGTTTTGACAGCGCTGACAGCTGCAAGCCAGAGCATGACTGCGGCCAGAGGACCAGAGCGGTGGACCTTAAGTCCGAAGGCTGGAGGACAGACACTATCGACACTGGTTTAGGCCCTAGATACGTCGATGGAGGATGATATTAGAGCATGACCTGACCACCAGATGGACGGATGGAGAATCGAGACCGGACGACTGGGGGGCTGGTTGTCATTGCCTGTCGAGGAAGAGGCTAGGGCACAAGTGCGGGACTCTGTTTTGGAGATGAGAATATCGCTCCTCTTTTAGCCTTCCGTGAATCACACTCGGGCATGTGCCTGGGTGTGCCTCCACGCAAGTCCGTCTATGTGGACACACATGATGCGATATTTCTCTATACGCATACCCATGATGGGTATTTTGCTACACGCACACTCATGATATGATATTTCGCTATATGTATACCCATTATGGGAATTTCGCTATACACACACTCATTATGCGATATTTTGCATACACAAACCCATGATGAGAATTTCGCAATACGAACACCCATGATGCTATATTTCGATACATGCACACCAATGATGGGAATTTCACTATACGCACACTCATGATGTGATATTCCGCTATACGAGCACCCAAGATGAAAATTTTGCTGTACGCACACTCATAACGGGTATTTCACTATGCGCACACCCATGATGGGTATTGTGCTACACGCACACCCAAGGAGGGAATTACATAGATAGTGGAGTGCAATGGAGGTGACACGGAAGTAACCCGGCCAAGGTGGTGGAGTACGGGCGGAATTGAGTGATCGGCGAAGGCTGGGGAGCGGTGGCTGACCGGCCGAGGCTGGAAAGGAGGCGAAGGCCGGCTGGCGACGACATACAGTAGAAAACGGGAATAATAATAATGTAATTAGAAAAAAGGAGATCCCTGCACTTATATAAGTGAGGGAAAAATACAACGACGAAAATACCCTTATGGGTAAATACAGAACAAAAGCTAAAAATAGAACAACTTGATTTCAACTCTCCCCCTCAAGTTGGATGGTAGATATCTATCATTCCGAGTTTATGGATGTCATCAGTAAAGGCATCAGAGCCAAGACTCTTGGTGAAGACGTCGGCTAACTGATCTCTGGAATGGACGAAGGGTGTGACTAGGCTTCCTTTGTCAAGATGATCTTTGATGAAGTGACGATCCACCTCAACATGTTTGGTCCTATCATGCTGAACTGGGTTGTGCGCTATGCTGATGGCAGCTTTGTTGTCACAGTACAAGGATATGGGAGCTTTCTCCTTAAGACCGAGATCTTGCAATAAGATGCTCAACCAAAGGCCTTCACAGAGACCCTGAGACATCGAACGGTACTCAGCTTCAGCACTGGATCTAGCCACCACACTTTGTTTCTTGCTACGCCATGTAACCAAGTTTCCTCCAATGAAGGTGCAATAACCTGTTGTAGATTTCCGGTCATCATGACATCCAGCCCAATCTGCGTCGGTGAAGACCTCGATCCGCAGATGTTTGTTCTTCGAGAACATCAGCCCCCGTCCTGGAGACTTCTTTAAATACCGGAGAACACGATAGGCAGCCTCCTGGTGTCTGACCCTTGGGGCATGCATGTACCTACTCAGGATCCCAACAACATATGTAATGTCAGGACGAGTGTGTGAGAGGTATAAGAGCTTTCCAACCAACCTCTGATAACTAGGAGCATCTGTACGATCACCATTGCTGTCTTGATCAATCTTATGGTTCTCCTCCATAGGTGTGTTAGCGGGGGACACCCAAGCATGCCAGTCTCTGTCAGTATGTCCAACACATACTTGCGTTGGGACATAAAGATACCCTTGTCAGAACGGGTCACCTCAATTCCTAGGAAGTAGCGTAGCCTTCCCAGGTCCTTTACTTCGAACTCGGCTGAGAGTAGTCCCTTCAGCTTTGAGATTTCATCTGTATCATTTCCGGTGATCACGATGTCATCAACGTAAACAATTAGCACAACAATTTTCCCTTCATTCCTCTTGACAAACAATGTATGATCAGAGTGTCCCTGTTTGTAGCCAAACTTGATCATGGCCTTGTGGAATCTGCCGAACCATGCCCTCGGAGACTGCTTTAGCCCATACAGGGACTTCCATAACCGACAAACAAACCTCTCTTGTCCCTTCTTCACAAAACCTGGGGGGAAAGACATGTACACCTCTTCCTCGAGGTCATCGTGCAAGAATGCATTTTTAATGTCCAGTTGATGAAGTTCCCAATCTAAGATCGCCGCACAAAATATAATCACACGGATAGAGTCCATCTTTGCTACAGGAGCGAAGGTCTCTTGGTAATCAACCCCCTGAGTCTGAGTGTAACCACGAGTAACCAACCTAGCTTTATATCGCTCAACTTTACCATCCTGATTCTGCTTAACTGAGAAAACCCATCTTGAACCAATGGGTTTCTTGCCAGGAGGGAGAGAGATGACATCCCAAGTGTGGTTCTTCTCCAAAGCTGACATTTCTTCCTCCATTGCTTGAGCCCATACTGGGATGCAAAGAGCCCCATGCCATGTCTTAGGGATAGAGATCTCGGACAAGGAAGATATAAATGACTGGTGAGGCTTGGAGAGATGATCATAAGCAACACGATTAGAAATGGGATGTTCAGTACACCGGGCCTTACCACGTAGCCGAGCAATGGGAACATGTAAATCCGCATCAGGATCTGGGTCTGAAGACAGCATTGGCAGCAACGGGGCGACAATGGGTTGTGTACCTGCTTTTCGACGATGATATACATGAGGTAGGGGAGTGATGAGTGAAGGATGCTGAGAGGGAGATGTATGAGGAATATCTGTAGTGGATGGCGTAGTGGATGGTGTATGGGGAATATCTGTAGTGGAAGTAGAAGGAATAAAAGTGAAAGGAACAGTACCTGGAGGTGCGGAATGGCGGCTGCTTCATGGAAGGACGGCGGCGGCGTCCTTCTCAGCAGCCGACGGTGGCTAGGAGGCCGCCCAGCAGCCACATTAGAAGGGCAGCAGGAGAGCGGCTAGGACGACGACGAGCGAGCGAGGGAGACCGAGCGGCGAAGATGTCGAGCGAGCGAGTGAGGGAGCGGGACGACGAGCGAGAGCGGCTAGGGTTTTTTTCCCTCTGATACCAAGTAGAAAACGGGAATAATAATAATGTAATTAGAAAAAGGGAGATCCCTGCACTTATATAAGTGAGGGAAAAATACAACGACGAAAATACCCTTATGGGTAAATACAGAACAAAAGCTAAAAATAGAACAACTTGATTTCAACTCATACCACCAGAGGCCGGTCGGGCGATGATCGATCGGGCGGTGGCGGACGGCCTACGGAGGCCGGCCAGGAGGAATACGGCTGGATGGTCGGCCGGTCGTGCGCGGTCTGATCGTCGGGCGGCCATGTGCGGCCAGCCGTGTACGGTCGTGCGGCCAAGCGGCGGCGGCACGCTGTCCTACGATCGCATGCATGGTTGCGTGTGTTCATGCGTCCGCGCGGCCAAGGGGCCAAAAGGAGCGCGATCGTGCGACCGAGCGCATGGGCGCAGTCGTGCGACCACGGGTTGGGTCGCGCGCGGACCTCCAGCTGGGCAATCAAGGGGATGCGTTGTCGTGCGGGCGCGCGCAGGGTCACGCGTGGCTGGTTTGCCCCTATGGTGGTGGAGCCCGGTCGTGTGGCCGCGTTTATGGTCGCATGGTAGCGGCGCGACGGTTGCGCGAAGCCGAGCTCAAGGGCCTGGCGGCAGTGGCGGCCGCCTGACTAGGGTGGTCCACGTGCCACGTGGTCGCGCGTGCGGTTCGGTGGCGTGCGCATGACCTCAGTCATGGCGGTTCCTTCTCTTCCCACTAAGGTAGTGGGGATCTCCTTGCAAAGTGAGTGGGGCTGCCCACTCCTTTATGATGAGCGTTGCAGTTAGCGTCTGCATGAGTACGTGCATCCTGATGTCCGTTTAGAAGACAAAACAGCCTCAAAATTGCACGAGAATGGGCATGTTGGAATTGTAGTGGCGAGCTGGTTGTCAAGAAAAAAAACTTCAGTTCGTCCAATCATATTTTGGGGAATCCCATCAAGAATTAAGTAAAAATAACTCATGCTATATTAGATACATATAATATGGTGATGAAGGACGTGATATGACGTCAAAAAAATACATGACATGACCTTAAAATACATAATTTATTTCATAATTGGGTGACTACCCTATGCCCATATTGGGCGACTAGCCTATGCCGTAACAAAGGGCCGCGATTTAGGACCAAAAATTGCAAAGAAAAAATATTATTTACTTATATGCAAAGCATAAAGAGAAAATCACGAAAAGGAATAAAAAGTTGCTCTAGTTACGTTACACCAGACTTATATTTTGCCGATCGAGAAGCTAATTTGTTGAATAGCTGCATTAGTTGAACAGGGCCTTCCTTCTCATAGCGCAGGGCATATAACATTACTAACCGTAAACAGTCAACATCAGACACACTTTCAATGTTCAGGAGATTGTTTACAGCCTGGAAAAAGGGTAAAGAATTAGTCTCCAAAATTACATCAACTCAATATATTAGATAATGCTGCTTAAACAAATAAATTCCAGTTTTGTGAGTGCTTCAAAAAGCATGTATAACTGCCACACCTGTGTTTGTAATGATTTAGAAATGAGATATAACATGAATTAGAAATCATATTTTAATTGGTACTACTTCTAATCATGATTAAGATTTGACATGACATACTTAAAAAATAATGAATAAAAATATATTAGACTGAGATGAACTTTTCTCCTCCCAACTTTATTTTTGCAGCACTGCTTAAGATGATATTCAGACTCGGATCGACCACATAAAGATTACATGTTGAACACATGTCATTAACTTTATACATAATTTAATTATTCATTAAGCAGGATAAGTTTTGTCAACATTTCACCCTTGTGGTGGGACCCTTCTCCGAATCCTTGCTAGGAAGGGATGCTTTGCGCACCGGGATGCCCTATTTTTAACTATTCATTAAGCATGAGGAAAATACAGGGATAACCATGTATAGGAGTCTTCAGAGATGTAGCTTCACCACATGTATTTTTTGCAATCAAAATCATCAAACATTTGCAAGATATCATCAAAAACCTATATATTTGATTCCAAGACATTTCAGATTTCCTGTACTTTAAACTCACAACTACCCTATCATGTAATTAGAGACTTTCGTTGTAAGAATTGTGATGGATCATGCTGATGATCAATCGATTTTATAGTTCACTGGAGTAGTGCACGGCAGTAATTTTGTGGCAGCGATTCAATAAATGGGAATGTAAATTCTCCTTTTAGTAAGACGAATGTCTACCAAAGTTCATGACATCTATTCTCTCAGTACAATTTGGTTAGGAGAAGATTCACAGCTAGTACTCGAGTAGTGCTCGAAATGTCTTGTTTTTGTCCCGTCAATAGCTTCAAGACCACCGTGGTTATTCGCAAGGCCAATGCAAGGATTCACGCTTGCTTTAGGACTCTGACGAATTCTTCAAAATTGTTTAGATTTCCGTCCCATCAAAAAAATTTTGTTCAAAGAACTTGCAAGAGCTTGCAGCAACTCCTCAATACTCGTGAACGCCTTTCTTTGTCATGTCATCATTCGGTCTTGTAACTGCCATCATTTTTTTTCTCTGTAGCATGCTGTGGCATGTCACTCTCTATAGCCAGGTAGTATTTTTGTTTAGCTTGCTCGTCAAACATGGCCCCTAGTATAAATAGGGATAAGCAACACGGTAAAATGAAGCGCTGAAATCATCCAAAGAATTTGCCAAGAATTTTCTTTTCCCTTGAACTGTACATACGAGCTCTTACTTCTCTTGCAAGGACCTATTAAATCTCTTAACTTTGCAACCTAACTTTCATCAATGATAACTGAGACTCTTGAGAGCTTCATTGATAGATTCCAAGAATAAATTTTTAGGATTTATGATGTTGATCCAAAGATGCATCAGATAGCCTTGATTTGTGGTCTGCATGAAAGGCTCTTCAAGTTTGATGTAAGCAGGAAGCCCCTGAATTCTAATGGAGAACTCATAAACATGGCAAACTATTAGAGACAACCAATCCAGAGTTGTCTCCTCATTAACTCAAAACTCGTGGAGAGGCAGTACAAGTAGATTTCTGTTACGGGAAAACAGTCGGTTAACCAACATAATCGTGTTGTTAAGCATCATCCTAATCATTTTTACAAAGATTTAGTAAACGTAAATCTACAGTACAGTGCAGGAAAAAGGCTCTGCGTTCTTGGATTTAAGAAGCGCCACTGCTGCCTCGGGAAACTTTTGTCGTGCTGCTAGGCTCGAGAAGGAATTTGCCGCAATGCACAAAGCTTATCTTCCTAGGTGAAACAGAGTTGGAGTACTGGATGAGTAGGCGTACGGGATAAGTATGCACGTCATCCTTGCATACAACAAGACTAACGATGCAATTGGGATGGAGACCATGACGTTTTCGCGGTAGGAAAAGCCCCATGAAATGTGATGAGAGTGATTGGACTACACGATTGCGGTTTGGAATAGGAGGCTAGGGTTATTGACAAAGAATTTTCTTAAAACATGGTCATAGATCCATGATTACTGTAGAAAAAGTAATAAGAAAATGAAGAGTGAATTTTAGTCATCCACAAAGGGGAAATATATAGGAATTACAACGAACTCTTAAACAAGACTCACGATGTGGGATTAAACCCACACACACTAAAATATTAAAATATCAATATCTTCAACACTCCCACTCAAGTTGTAGGGGAAATCTTTAGCTCGGACACATCATAAAATGAGAGGTAATGGTTGTTGGCAACGTGGGACAAAACAGTAGCCATAAGATCCAACACCCCCCACCATGCTACCAAAGACTTTTCTACCATATGCTTTTCTACCATACGCTTTTCTACCATAGGCTAAGTTGGCCAAACTCGAATGGCCCATAAGAGAGTTAAGCAACCCGCAACAAGTTGCAGATCATCAACACTACAACCATGCTACCATAGGCTTTTCTACCTACTTGACTACAGCAATGTAACACATTTAACCTTTATTTAAAATATGTTTTTTTTGCATCAACTATATGAATATTGTTGGAAAACGAATATAAAACGTTATATACTTTCTAAATCATGTTACCAAGAAAATAAAATTAGTTTGCGTACTATATTTAAAAATATCCAAGTGAAGAAATAGCATCCAACCCAAAGTACCTCATAAGCCGCCACTTGTCCACCATTGCATGCGAGGTCTTGCTCAGTTTGTGACACTAACATGAGTTTCCTCTCCTCTACAATTCTGCTCATTTCTGTAACCATGGTTACATGCTTCGAGACATTTCCATGCATCTTTCTATACTCTGGGTAATTGTTGACAAACTTGGCCATGTCATCTGCAAAGTTTTAAGATTTCAGTGCATAAAATAATCAAATGCTTGAAACAGAACTTCGCATCTGAAAAACAGGTACTTCAGGTTTTCTCTAAAAGACCAAAATTTTTTTTTACTAAGACTTTACCTATTGTCTGAATATTCTGGTTACTCTTTGCAATCTGTTGAAAATCATCCACCATTTTCTTGATATTCATCCCAAGATCTCCAAAATTTTCGTAGATATTAGCTTTAAAAAATGCATCCTGCTCTGATGACAACACCACCTCCTTTACAAGTAGAAGGTATTGTATTGATTAGTATTTACAGTATGAAAATAAGAGGTGGATATGACTACAAAGTAAGTGAGGTGGAACAACCAATAAATGCTACCTGCTGTTCTTGAGGAACTGTGCCAATACCAATATTTCTCAAATCAACTTTATTATCATTAATACCAATAAGCTCATGAACCATTGCCTATAAGAAATTGAGAACAATTTTTATTTGATATTACTTTCTATAATAAAAATACATGGAAAAAATAATCTGAAGCATAAAATATAAAATAGTGATAGTCACGGAACTTGGTATGTCCATTGGGTCAGCAGAGGTGTAACAGGATCATCTCGCCTATCAATAACAAGCAATAATGGAGAAGTTTCTGTACGCCTGAAATCAAACAGTCCACTTTCTTGCTCATACATAAGTTTCTGCAGAATTAAGTGTAAACAAAATAGATAAGAATTTTCTATTTAGGAAAAAAATGTCCATTCATAACAAGGATGGAGTACCAAGAATATAGGGCCTGGAACAGAAATACTTTAAAGAAATCAAGGGCACACATTGTGCGCATGCATTAACTTTGTATCACTTTTTTAATAAATACTCACAGCAGTTTCTTGTGCAATCCTCTTTGCGACATCAGAAGTTCGTTGATATCGAATGACAGGTCGGCGCTTAAGTGCCAGGAAAACTGCAGCAATGCCATCAACAATCCGATCACAGAAGCTTTGTGAACTTGGAGGGTCTACAACAGCTGGGAGCATATACATGTGATTAATGTGCAAATTCAACGTAAAGTGGAAAGGATCTATTGCACAAAAATCAGCAAAGAATTCCTGCAAAAATTTGGGAAACCATATTATATATCAAAAAAATTATAATTTTTACTTAGTACAAGGTGCAAGAAGTTATAAACAACAAGACACTTCAGTACCAAGAATTCTAAAGATATATAGGTTGCTAAATTCAATGGCACTTTTCTGCATGCTCTGTAGCATATCCATGATCTTTGCAAAAGAGGATCCATCAAGCGGTACATTCTTTCAAAATCATTTCATCAAATCCTGCTTGTCCGAATGACCAGAAAAGCAGAAAACTAAACAAGACTCCAAACAAGATAGAAAAGGCAGTACGCTTGAACCACTAAATAAGGGCAAGTTATAACTAGTTTGCATCAAGAGATGGTTCATATGAACCATAAATACATGTTCAACGATAACAGGTTTAACAGATGAAAAATGAAACCAGTATGGATACATAACCATAACTAGATATACTTCTTTTATCTATCGGTTACTATTAGCACATATGTAGGCACATATTTTGGGATTGGCCCATTTACATTTACATGTGGACGACCGTTTACTTATTCATGAACCACTTCCTTGTTTATACACACACACGTGCAAGAGACAGAGATACTGCACAGGGCCCCACGATCGGCAGCGACCGTGCCCCGACCGCGACAGTGCGACGGCACGACGACAATCCCATCCCTCGCAGCCCCTGAGGGCAGTCATGTCGGGGAACTGCAACCGTATACTCGGGGTTTGCGGAGTGCACTATCTCTCATATCTTATATTATATCATACCATAAAATATATATCATAAAAATAGAACAAATATAAGATTATTTTTATTATACCATATCTATTCTAAGATTATTTTAATTAATGTTATAAGTAAAACATATTGATGAAGCTTAATAATAATAATGAATTTCATATACATGTGAAAATGATTAATTTAATCTCCCTTAACTTAACTCAATTTTAAGAGTACGTTATTGTGCTAAATAAGTAAAAGCAACTTAATCATTTGTCAGAAATTAATAAGGTCGGATGAATTGAGTTGACTTCATCATCCTATGGAAAGATGAGAATTAACCATGTACACCACCTACGTGTTGGATTTTTTTTTTAAAGATGGAATTAAGTGTGGAACAGTCGACAGTTCCTGTTCATCCCCCTTGCTCCTTTTATTATATGTGTGTGTGGGGGGGGGGGGGGGGGGGGGGGGGGGGGTTGTTGGATCTTGAGGCGCCCTTAGAGGGAGGGGGGGTGTATAAGAGCTTTCTTAACGTAAAACTTTACGTAAACTAAATGAGAATTGCAAAGATGATATTTTTCACTGGCCAAAAAATATTCCAAACATTTAGAAATTTAATGAAAATGAAATAACGATTTTATTTCATAAGTAATGAAAAAATAAATACAAGGATTTAAATAGAGCTTGAAATCAAGGCTACAAATGAAAAATATCTTTTGAGTTTTCACTGGTTCTTCTCCCAAGGACCGGTAGGTTAAAGCCTAACTATCCCTAGATACAGCTACTAGCCTCCCCCTAGATCTCTCCACGACCTAGTCGTTGCACACAAAGCGGCGATTTCCCCATAAGTCACACACGGATCTAGTCGCCACGCATAAGGCGGCGAGTTCTCTACCGATTACACTGAATAAAGAGAAGTAACAAATTTGAAATGAAAACTCCCTCTTGTTTAGAGCACTTGAAGAAGACGATGAATCCTTGCAACGATAGCCGGAGTTGTAAAGCACGAATGGTCTCTTCTTCGCTCTTCACCTTGGTTGCACACTTGGGAGTTTTTCTGGTTCCACGGAGTTGTCAGGCTGAGAATTCTCAACACAAAGGCTCATGTAGGTGTGTGTCTCGAAAAGCACGAAAAATAGCTCTTTTAAGCAATTTGCACTATCGCCCCGCGGTAGCTCGATATCACCTGCGCGATATCACCACAGCCTTTCACGTGGCCCACTCTGCTGTAACGGTGCCAGAATGATAGTGTTCATGCTTGTTGAAACCGGAAACCTGCTTCTTGTGGAGTCCAAACCCTTGGGGAAGGGGTGACCGCACACTTACTTTGCTTAGCAAGCTTGGCTGACCGAAGACTTAGAGCTTGAAACTGACCCAAAGCTCCAGCACGGAGGTCCCACCACACACCCGGAAGATCTTAGAGCGTTTCCCCTCCTTAGCTTGTGCTGAGCTAAGGGCACTTTAGAAAGCGCTGTAAGACAGGAGAGTAAGAGAACTGGAAAGCTTGCCTTTTGAGGTACCCCCTTAGACCTATTTATAGTTTCTAAAACTTTGCCTGCAAATAGCGTAACTCCGTTGTTTTGAATGGTTATATGCAGCCAAAAGTGGTCTGCCAACAGCCGAACTCCGTTGTTCTGGAAGGTTATTCACAGCCCTGTAAGGGCATCCGGGTAATTTTACCTTTGGACTCCACTGGGCGAGTGGCCCATGAAGGCGCCACTCGCCTAAAGGGGAGAGTGCTAGGGTAAGCTAGGCACTCGCCAAGGAACTGAAGACGTTGACAGAGCGAGCCTCACTAAACGCCAGGCGAGCTGAAGGCGTTGAGAGCACTCGCCTCACTCAACGCAAAGTAATTGAAGGCGTTGACAGAGCAAGCCTCACTCAACGTCAGGCGAGCTGAAGGCGCTGAGAGCACTCGCCTCACTCAACGCCAAGGAACTGAAGGCGTCGACAGAGCGCGCCTCACTCAACGCCAAGGAACTGAAGGCGTCGACAGATCGCGCCTCACTCAGCGCCAGGGAACTGAAGGCGTTGAGAGCACTCGCCTCACTCAGCTCCAGGGAACTGAAGGCGTTGAGAGCACTCGCCTCACTCAACGCCAAGGAACTGAAGGCGCTGAGAGCACTCGTCTCACTCAACGCCAAAGAACTGAAGGTGTTGAGAGCCCTCGTCTCACTCAACGCCAAGGAACTGAAGGCGTCGACAGAGCGCGCATCACTCAACGCCAAGGAACTAAAGGCATCGACAGAGCGCGCCTCACTCAGCGACAGGGAACTGAAGGCATTGAGAGAACTCGCCTCACTCAACGCCAAGTAACACAAGATGCTGAGAGCACTCGCCTTACTCAGCGCCAATGAACTGAAGGCGCTGAGAGAAATCGCCTCACTCAATGCCAAGGAACTGAAGGTGTCGACAGAGCGCGCCTCACTCAACGGCAAGGAACTGAAGACGTCGACAGAGCGCGCCTCACTCAGCGTCAGGGAACTGAAGGCGTTGAGAGCACTCGCCTCACTCAACGCCAAGGAACTGAAGGCACTGAGAGCACTCGCCTTACTCAACGCCAAGGAACTGAAGGCGCTGAGAGCACTCGCCTCATTCAACGCCAAGGAACTGAAAGCGTCGACAGGGCGCACTTACTCAACGCCAAGGAACTGAAGGCGTCGACAGAGCGCGCCTCAATCAGCGCCAGGGAACTGAAGGCGTTGAGAGCACTCGCCTCACTCAACGCCAAGGAACTGAAGGTGTTGAGAGCACTCGCCTTACTCAAATCCAAGGAAGTGAAGGCGCTGAGAGCACTCGCCTCACTCAACGCCAAAGAACTGAAGGCATCGACATGGCGCACTTACACAACGCCTATGGAACTGGCTCGCGCGGCCTGCTCGACGAACACTGGAAGGGTCTCGCTTCGGGTCTCGAGCCCTCTCGCTCCTGAAGATCCCGCAAAGTACTGACCCTAAAGGGGTGACCCACTCATCAAATACGGAGTTGTACACAATCCCCGCTCTTTGTGAGCTTCCGCGAAATTCGAAAAGAATCATCCAACCCCAGGTATTTGATGAGTGTGTGCTGACCTGGAAGGGAATATTTTGTGGGCCCCTATATGGTTCTATAAATATTCAACCGCGGGCAAGCGGACTTTGCCCTACCCTTTTCCTGGTGATCTCGCCCCCAACCTGATGTCTCTTTCAAAAGAAGCCCAAGATCGCCTCAACGCCGCCCGAGCCGAGACTAAAACTTCGATGGGCTCATTTGCCCCTTGCCTCGCCCGAAAAGCTCCGGGCTCTTCCCCAAAAATTAAGAAGACCAAGATGGTCAGGCGCGACCTGACCGGGGATGAGTCCATCTCGCGAACTCCATCCCACTCCGCTCTCCCGCAGATCCCGCCAAAGGGGAAGGAGGCTGGGGAGGCGGGTGCGGCACCGCACTCGCTTGAGGCCGGCAATGACGAGATGGCCCCCAAGATCACCTCTCCTCACAAATTGAAAGATCTCCCACGGGCTAATGGTAATTCCCCTTCTATCCATTCGCTTTCTATCAGTTTGCTTACCCTCGATTGTTGCAGCTACTACCTTTGGGACCACGGGACTAGGTGTTACAACGCCCAAATCCCCTACTCGTCTGGCGCCTCTGGATCCCCGCCTCGGACCAACTTCCTCCAGCGGATGTCGCGCCCAACCTCACCGCTCAGGACGACGTTCCCGTCGCTGAGCGGATAATTATGTGTCCCGGGCTCGGGAAGGCGCATATCTCCTTCGACACTCCCTTCGAGGGGCGGCCCAACACTTCTCGCCGGCACTCGGGCAAGGAGCCGGACTACAGGCTAGGTAACCAATCACACTCGCTCTCTAAAAGGAAAGAGGATCACGTGCATCTAACACCATCCATTGCAGGTTACCGCGAGATCTCGTCGACCGATGTCGACATTGACGAGGAGGAGTTCTCGCCTCCCCCCCTGCTTGACTCAATCGCCGCCTTTCTAGGCGATCCAAAAGATGCCAGAGGCGCTGAAGCGGCCTACGACGGAGATTCTGCGGAAGCACGCTCTGATGTTGCGCGAGCTCTACAACCAAGTTTGCGAGAACCATAAGTCCATCGAGGAGCGGATGCTCTGCCTAGAAAATAATTACGTGCAACTATTTGCCGAGCTGGGGGGAGATGCTGGAGGCGGGAGGGACTTCCCCGGATTCCACGTCGCACGAGCAGAAGATCAACTGCGCCTTGCCCAGCAGGAGCTGCAGACCATCCGCGCGTTGCAGTATTCGCGCATGATCCCTAGGGCGGGAAGGGGAGGCCGAGGACGGTGGTAACGGCCCAAAGTGGGCCTACCGGCTCTCGCCTTCCTTCCCTCTTCTTTTTTAATCTGTAATAATTTATGACTCTGTGCCGAATGCTGATGAACAAATGATTGTATTATTATTCTTTTTCCTTCGCTTGATCGTTCTCGCTATTTATTCTCAGTGTTCTCGCGCATGTTTTGTTTCTGAACTTATTTTTAATCCTACAACGTTCAACTTTATTTTGGCAGCGAGTGAGGGAGTGCGAGATCTCCGCGGGGTTTTAGGCGAGATTCGGGGAATTGGCTATCCACACTTTTCCCTGCCTGGATCTTTTCCCACCCAAACTTTTCTATAAATAGACCCCCCACCTACCGCATTAACCACCGCCTTTAAGAGCTTCCAACACTTTTCCTTGCTTTTTCTACCTTTGCACTCGCACTTCTGCGCTTTCCCAATTCTCGCGAGATGACAGAGGACGCCGATGGTAGGACAAAGTGCGCGACCGCATTCGCCGACTACACCTTCATGAACTGCAACCTTTCTGAAGTGGAATACCATTCGCTCAACAACCTCTACATCCCGTCGGGCTTCACTGCGCGACACCTAGGGAAGGATGAATCAATCAACCATTTCTCGCCTTACGAACTCGTCATCCCTGCCGAACACTTTGAGGTAGGATTGCGCCTACCTATCTGGTCAGAAGTCCGCCAGGCACTGCGCTACTTCAGCGTAGATCTCGCACAGCTCAACCCCAACTCCATCACCTTGCTGGTAGCATTCGCTTGCTACTTGCGGGAGGAGCGGATGGATTTCAGCCTTCCCGTCTTCCGCAAGCTATTCACTTCCGCACAAAAGGGACGGGATCGCGTTCTTTTTTGGCAACAACCTCAAGGCCAAGGGTCTCGCCAACAAAAACCATCAATGGATTCAAAAATTCGTTTTCGTCTCTGGTGATTTCGGCAACCTCCCCCTCTCACCAATCCAGCAGGAAGAATCAACCAACCGCCCTCCATCTCTTGGCGGCCATGAGTCAAAGCTTCATCAATTCCTTTTTTGGAAAGAATTTCGACGTTCCCTACCTGAGAAGGAACGTCGACTCGCTCCTTCCTATACTCGCTAGGGAAGGTAGTTCTCGCCATCTATCACTTCTTTAAGAAAAACGCAAATTTGCTAACTTAAGACGCATGTGCAGGGGCGCGAGATCTTCCTCTCAACTAACCCTTTGCGAGTAGCGCAACATTCGCTGCCGAGAAGGCACGCGCAGAGGCTGTCGCCGCGGCTTGCAGGAGCGAGCCGAAGTCACTGCCGAAAACAAGCAGCCAGAAACGAAAGCCCGGGACGCTTCCTCCACCGCCTCATAAGAAGCCCACAACCACTGATCCCGTCAAAGGCAAGGAGGTCGTCTTCGTCCCCTCCGCGAGCGTCTCGATTGCCGGCAAGACTGCCGGGAAGGAGACTGACGAGATCAACGGGACCTCGACGGCGACAGAGAAACCGGAGCCCTGAGGCCATAGGAATTTTGGCCTGGGCGAGAAGTATCTGGATGATGCCGGCGAGCCTCTGCTGATCTGGGACCGGGAGGTCAACAGGACCCATGTCTGCACCGTCCTCCCCTCCTGGCAGGAGGGCGAGACTGTCTCCGGCCAAGCCTACTCGTTGGCCTTTGGGCTATATGGGCGAGACAGCGCCGCCTACTACGACGAGGCCCTTATGGAATCTCTCGCCTATGAGAGTTCGCGGGCTCAACTTCGCGCCATCGAGCTCACCCACATGTCGGCTCGCCGCGGCATCTGCCTGTCGCGACAGATGGCGGATGTCAGTGTCGCGCGATCCGCTCTATCCAAGGAAGTGGCGATCCTGAAGGGGAAGCTCGCCACTGCCAAGAACGATCTCGCCCAGCGAGTGGGCGGAGTGGTAAGCTGTCTCGCATCCCGTTCATTCGCTGAACGTATTTTTCGCTCTAACATTGATTGTTTTGCAGGATGCTGCGACTGTTGCTGCAAAGGACGCGCGCATAGCCTGACTCGAGGAGGAAAACCAGAGGTTGAAGGCCCAGAACCAGCAGTGGATCGGCTCGCAGATTCCCCCTCCCCCAGCCGAGAAGAAAGCTCTGTTGTTGTATATGCAGCACGAGCTGGAGCTGATGATGCAGGAAAATGTCATCGCGGCAACAAGGCATTCGCTCCAGACGATGCAGAGGGCCGGATTCTTGAAGGGCGAGGGCGAGAGGTGACCGCAGAGATCCTGGTCCTGGAGCTCTTCCTCCATATTCCCGATCCTGAGGACAACGCTGATGATGCCATCGGCGAAAGCGAGCATTCGACATCGTCACCTTGAAGCTCTCGCATTTTTAATTTTTCCTTGTAATTTTTCTTTTTTGGGTCTTGCCCTTCTCTTACATGCAACCCCTTTTGATGAAAATGAAACAGAATTTTTGCTATGAAATTCTCTTTGTTTTGAATCTGAATGGTTTGTTATGCGAAAATGCGTTCATCACGCACTTCCTCTTTAGATAACCCATTATCAAGACTTCTCGGGAGACCGTAGGCCGACCTTCCGCCACGTCAACCTGCAGACTTCATGAATTTGTCCCTTAAAAATAGATCTCGCATCATTCTTGCCACAGGCTCACGCACACCTGGAATGTATAATCTGCGAGACCCAACCCCAAGCACTCGCACTCGCTTGCATCCTTTGCATTGGCCTTGGTACTCTCCCCAAACTTATCCTTGAGTGTCTGCCCTGTCGATTGGCGAGATGACTGACGGTGAGATCTCCCTGAAGCCTTGTATTTTCCCCCAATATTCCCTAAACTCCAAGCCTCATTGACTGGCAAGAGCAGCTCGGGACCTGGCTCCAGAGCAACAACAACGTCCACTGAGGGCCCCTGCCATGCCAGCTAGGTGAAAGCCTGACAGCGGGAGCGGCTCGGGACTTAGCTACAGAGCAACAATAACATCAACCGAGGACCCCTGCCTTGCCAGCTAGGTGAAAGCCTGACAGCGGGAGCGGCTCGGGACTTGGCTCCAGAGCAGCAACAACGTCCACCGAGGGCCCCTGACTTGCCAGCTAGGTGAAAGCCTGACAACGGGAGCGGCTTGGGACTTAGCTCCAGAGCAACAACAACGTCCACCGAGGGCCCCTGACCTGTCAGCTAGGTGAAAGCCTGACAGCGGGAGCGGCTCGGGACTTAGCTCCAGAGCAACAACAACGTCCACCGAGGGCCCCTGCCCTGCCAGCTAGGTGAAAGTCTGACAGCGGGAGCAGCTCGGGACTTAGCTCCAGAGCAGCAACAACGTCCGCCGAGGGCCCCTGCCCTGTCATCTAGGTGAAAGCCTGACAACGGGAGCGGCTCGGGGTCAGGGAGACTCCCTCGAGTGACATTAAGCTCTGCCAGCTAGTGGGAGCCTGGCAGAGGGATCAGCTCGGGGTCTGGGAGACTCTCTCGAGTGACATCCAGCCCTGCCAGCTAGTGGGAGTCTGACAGCGGAATCAGCTCGATGTCTGGAAGACTCTCTCGAGTGACATCCAGCCCTGCCAGCTAGTGGGAGCCTGACAGCGGGATCTACTCGGGGTCTGGGAGACTCTTTCGAGTGACATCCAGCCCTGCCAGCTAGTGGGAGCCTGACAACGGGATCTGCTCAGGGTCTGAGAGACTCTCTCGAGTGACATCCAGCCCTGTCAGCTAGTGGGAGCCTGACAGGGGGATCTGCTCGGGGTCTGGGAGATTCTCTCGAGTGGCATCCAACCCTACCAGCTAGTGGGAGCATGACAGCGGGATCTGCTCGGGGTCTGGGAGACTCTCTCGAGTGACATCCAGCCCTGGCAGCTAGTGGGAGCCTGGTAGCGGGATCAGCTCGGGGTCTGGGAGACTCACTCGAGTGACATCCAACACTGCCAGCAAGTGGGAGCCTGACAACGGGATCTGCTCGGGGTCTGGGAGACTCTCTCGAGTGACATCCAGCCATGTCAGCTAGCGGGAGCCTGACAGCGGGATTAACTCGGGGTCTACTCGGTGAACTCTTCACCCATTCACATGAACCATCACAGGAGAAAATTAGAATATCAAGAAGTTTCATATTAGAAGAAAGAGGTTACGTACACGGTTTAAGGATAGAAACGCTTCAGGTCATCACCACTCCAGATGTGACTTACGGTCTCGCCCTCCACATTCTGGAGGCGATACCCCCCTAACTTTAACGTCTCTTTGACGATAAACGGATCCTCCCAATTTGGATTGAGATTTCCCACGGCAGCTGATCTCCCTGCAGCATCCACCTTTTTAAAGACCAGGTCCTCTTCCGCGAACTGCTTGATTCTAACATGCTTGTCAAAGTACTTGGCCATCCGCCGTTTGATTTCTTCTTGCCAGACGGCGGCCACATCTCGGAGTTCCTCTGTCAGGTCAAAGGAGAGTCGCAGCTCATCCTCATTTTCAACCCTCCATTCTTCCCTGCCTTCCTCTGCTCCCGCCACTCGCGGTGTCCGGACTTTGAACACGATTGGGAGTACAGTTTCGCAGCCGTGGGAGAGTTTAAAGGGGGTTTCCCCAGTGGCTGTGTTGGGGGTGGTCCTCAGGGCCCAGAGGACTGAAGGAAGTTGTTCCACCTAACTTCCCTTCAGGTTCTCAACCTTCTTCTTCAGCAAGTTCACAATGATCTTGTTCGCCGCCTCCACCTGTCTGTTACTCCTGGGGTGGTGGACCGACACAAACCGTAGATCGATCCAGAGCTGACCGCAAAAGCTGATGAACTCCGCGCTGGCAAACTGCAGCCCATTGTCCGTGACAATGGCCTGAGGCAACCCGTGCCTGCAAATAATCTCCCCCCATACGACGTTCCGGATCAACTGGGAGGTCACCTTGGCTAGCGCCTTAACCTCCAACCACTTAGAGAAATAATCGATCATGACTAGCAGAAACCTCCTCTATCCACTGGCCTGGGGGAAGGGACCTACCAGGTCCATTCCCCAAATGGCGAAGGGCCAGTGCGCAGTGATGCTCCTTAGTCTTTGGGATGGTAGAAGTTGGAGAGGGGCGAACAGCTGGCACTTCTTTGCAAACTCGGCGACATCCCGACCTAGGGTTGGCCAAAAATACCCTAGTCTCACTATCCTCCCCTCCAAGGTCCTGCTCCCCGAGTGACTCCCGCATTCCCCGGCATAAACTTCTTCCAAGATCCTCTGTACCTCCCCCTCGGCCACACAACGTGCTAGGAGTCCTGAGAGGGTCTTGCGATACAACTTCTTGTCGCGCATAAGATAGTATGTCGTCTTGTGCTTGAAACGCTTCTTGTTCAGGCCTTCCGGGAACTCACATGTGGACAAGAAGGTGGCGAAGGGGTCTATCCACGAAGGGCGCTGATCTACCTCCATCAGCTCTCCTTCTTCGATAGAGGGGCGAAAAAGGTCGGTGATGGTTCCCCCCACCCGGGGTCCATGTTTGGCCAATTGATCTACCGCTCGTTCTCCTCCTGCGGCACATGTCGAATGGAGAATGTTTGGAACATGCCGATAACTCCCTTTACCTTGGCTAGGTACAATTGGAGGGTAGGGTCCTGGGCCTCAAACTCCCCGCTGATATGAGAGGCCACCACCATGGAATCCATGAGCACTTCCATATTATTCACCCCCAACTCCCTTTCTAGCCGAAGCCCCGCTATTACTGCCTCATACTCCGTCTGGTTGTTGGTAATGGGGAAGTGAACGACCACCGTCTGCTCGATCTTTGTTCCCTGGGGCCTCTCCAGGATCACTCCTACCCCCAAGGAATGCCTGCTCGAGGCGCCATCTACCATCACCTTTCAAGGAACTGGAAGGGTGAGCTCCTCCTCCACCACCTCGACCACATAATCAGCCAGGAAGTCGGTCATCGCTTGAGCCTTGATCGAGAGGCGGGGAACAAAAGATATATCAAACTCGCTCAGCTCCACCGACCACTTTTCCAACCTTCCTGAATGCTCCACCCCCTCAAAGATGTTGTGCAGGGGATGGTCAGTCACCACTCAAATGGAGTGTGCTAGGAAGTAGGGTCGGAGCTTCCGAGCTGAGATAACCAGGGCAAAAGCCAACTTCTCTAAAATCGGGTAACGAAGCTCCGCCTTCCTCAAGACCTTGCTCACGTAAAATATTGGTAGTTGTTTCCTCCCCTCTTCCCGGACTAGGGCAGAGCTCAAGGCCTCGGCCCCGACCCCAAGGTATAGGGATAGATCTTCCCCCTCCTTCGGTCCCTGGAGCAGCAAAGACTGGGTCAGCTGCCTCTTCAAGGCTTGGAAGGCTCCCACGCACTCCTTCGACCATTCGAATTTCTGATTTCCCCCCAGCGCTTTGAAGAAGGGGAAGCACTTCTCTCCTGCCCGAGAGAGAAACCTGCTCAACCCCGCCAACTTCCCCGTCAGCCGCTGGACCTCTTTGGCGTTCCGAGGTGACCCCAACTCCATGATGGCCCTTACCTTGTCAGGGTTGGGGTCCACTCCTGTGGGAGTGAGGAGGTAGCCTAGGAACTTACCCTTGCACGCTCCGAAGACACTTCAAGGGGTTCAGCCTCATTTTATATTTCCGCAGGGTGCCGAAGGTCTCTTCCAGATCCTGGAGGTGAGAGTCACTCGACTCTTGATCATGAGATCATCTACGTACACCTCCAGGTTCCTTCCCTTCTGCTCCTAGAAGACCTGGTCCATCATCATTTGATATGTTGCCCCTGCATTTTTTAGCCCAAAGGGCATCATTTTATAGCAGTAGCACTTATCCCCGGTGATGAAGGAGACATCTTTTATGTCGGGAGGGTGCATCCTGATTTGATGATAACCTGAAAAAGCATCTAAAAAACTCATTAGAGAGAAACTGACGACAGAGTCAACCAGCGCGTCGATTCGAGACAAGGGGTAACAATCCTTAGGACATGATTTATTCAAAAGAGAGAAATCTACACACATCATTCAGCGTCCGTCTCTTTTTTTAACCATTACAACATTGGAGACCCGGCATGGATACCGGATCTCTGAAACGAATCCGGCCTTGAGGAGCTTACCCACCTCCTCTCGGATGGGCTCGGCCAGTTTATCCGCGGTAGACCTCTTCTTTTGTCGGATGGGGCGGGCCTCCGGATCCAGGTTGAAGCGGTGGCAAGCAACATCTGCATCAATCCCCGGCATGTCCGTCGCGCTCTATGTGAAGATGTCGATGTTCTTTTGGATGCACTTCAGCATCCTCCCCTGGTCCTCTGGGCTCAGCCTTACGCTGACGCACACCTTCTTCACCCTTTATTCCCGGGTGAGAACCTCCATCTCCACTACCTCCTCCGCTGCCTCCAGCCGAGTCTGGTCTCCCTACTTGCCCATGGCCCCCTCACCTGGGGCAAGAACTTCCTCCTCAGCCTCCTCCGCGTCCATCACCTCGGCATGCTCCTTCAGCACCTCCACCGCCACCTCCACATGGGTGCGGACCTCCTCCTCCTCGACCTCCATCTCCTCGGTTTCCTCTCCAGCCTCCTGCCTGGACACTTCCTCCATCCTCCTCTCCATCTCCTCGGCTCCCTCCTGCCAAGAGATGGTGTTGACCGCCGTGACGTAGCATTCTCTTGCCACCGGGGTCTCTGCGGACCCGGACTTGAATTCCTTCAGCATTGAACTTCAGACACTGATGGAAGGAAGAGGGTACACAACGGAAGGCGCTGATGAGGGGTCGTCTGAAGATCGCATTGTAACTGCTAGGAGCGTACACAGCGGAAGGCGCTGATGAGGGACTCAGCGCCAGGGAACTGAAAGCGTTGAGAGCACTCGCCCCACTCAACGCCAAGGAACAGAAGGCGCTGAGAGCACTCGCCTTACTCAACGCCAAGGAACTGAAGGCGCTGAGAGCACTCGCCTCACTCAACGCTAAGGAACTGAAGGCGTCAACAGAGCGCGCCTCACTCAACGCCAAGGAATTGAAGGCGTCGACAGAGCGCGCCTCACTCAGCGCCAGGGAACTGAAGGCGTTGAGAGCACTCGCCTCACTCAACGCTAAGGAACTAAAGGCGTTGAGAGCACTCGCCTTACTCAATGTCAAGGAACTGAAGGAGCTGAGAGCACCCGCCTCACTCAACGCCAAGTAACTGAAGACGTCGACAGGGCGCACTTACTTAACGCCAAGGAACTGAAGGCGTCGACAGAGCGCGCCTCACTCAGCGCCAAGGAACTGAAGACGTTGAGAGCACTCGCCTCACTCAACACTAAGGAACTGAAGGCGCTGAGAGCACTCTCCTTACTTAACGCCAAGGAACTGAAGGTGCTGAGAGCACTCGCCTTACTCAACGCCAAAGAACTGAAGACGTTGTGAGCACTCGCCTCACTCAACTCCAAGGAACTGAATGCGTCGATAGGGCGCACTTACTCAACGCCTATGGAACTGGCACGCGCGGCCTGCTCGGCGAACACTGGAAGGGTCTTGCTTCGGGTCTCGAGCCCTCTCGCACCTGGAGATCCCGCAAAGCACTGGCCCTAGAGGGGGGACCCACTCATCGAATACGGGGTTGTACAATGCTGGATCATGCGATATCGCCCCGCGATACCTATATATCGACAGGCGATATCAGTGAGTAATGCGTTGTACTTAAACCGTCGAGAAATGGCTGACGTCGTCAAGTCGATATCGCCGGTGATAGATAATTATTGCCAGCGATATCTCTATCTTTGAAAATTCTGAGCTCAAAGTCAATCCAAAATTATCAGAGTATTTACCTGGAGATATCTGCACACCATAAACACATTATTGTCAAATATATTCGGGATTTGTTATTTTCAAACCAAGGAGTACAGAATGCATACTTCAACAATCTCCCCTTTTTGATATAACAAATCCACTGAAAAAGAAATCAGAGACGACCATAAATTAAGTAAATGATAAAATAAGTAAGAACTATAGTGTGCACAAACTCCCCCTTAATGGATGCTCCCTCTATATCACAAACTCTAGTGAATACCGAAATAATTTCCTGCGATATTAATATATTCGCCCAAAAACTTTCTTGCCATATTCTCCCCAAAATGTTTTCTTGCAATATTCCCCCCCCCCCCCCCCTTTTGTTATTAGTAAATAATTGTAAATTCAAGGATTATCATTTTAGAGTTGCGGAAGCTTATGAGAGAAAGAAAATAATGCAAAATAAATATGTTACAAAAGAATTTAAAGAGTGAATAAGATGGACATGTAACTCAAATATAAGTAAGTTAGTGATTCATCAAAAAAAAATAGCCTATCAATGGAAATTGTCATAAAAGTTAATAGAAACATTGTAAAACTCATGCTAATAGTATGATATTCAACGATCTTAGAGATGAATGTTTGAATCGTGTTCAGTCCAATTCTCATGAGAAGAAATGTTAGAAGAGATAATAAAGTGTACAATGTAAGCTATTTTGAAAGATATAAGTGGTGAAATTATTCTCCATGAACTAAATGAATTATAAAGCATAACGTAGAATTTATATAATGTTCATGATGCTCATAAAGAGATTCAGGGCACATAACGTTGAAGTGGAATGACTTTTATGCTTGCACAAGATAATTTACATTTCTTTCCAAGGTGTCCAAACTCACAATACTTATCAAGACTTATCAGGAGATTGAGTAGTGCTTGGTGGAGTTGCCTTGGTGATTTTATTTTACGTAGCATTTTTTTCATAATGCACTTAACATATATATATATATATATATATTAATAATGATCAAGAACTCTGAATCCACTTGTGTTGCAAACATAGTACTTTTGAAAATAGCCATATGATTTCAATTGAACAAGTGTGCTTGAATCACATATGTAACAAGGAACATTCATAATTCAAGAGCTTAATGATTTATAAGACATAATCACAAGAGAGAAAAATTTAAACAACATATATCTAAGAACCAAAAAACGTGTTCGTGAATATCATTATCTAATGTAACATATTAGTCATACTTAGAGCCATGCAAAAACAATCAAAAACATTTGTTACTCAAATTTCATTGCATAATAAATATTCAAGGTGAAAGTGAGTGTAAGATCAACTCTTCACTCTAGAGGGGGGTTAATAGAGTGTTTTAAAATAATTTTGCAAATTTAAAAATTACTTTAGCAGTGGAAGACTTAATTTACTTAGTGTAGAGTGCTTAACAGTAATCAGAATAAAATAAATACAAGAAGCAAATCCACAGCACACAGTAAACAAAATAACAAGCAACCAAAAGACACAAGTAGCTATAGTGGTTCCACAAAACCTGGATACATCCACTCTTCTACCACCCTTGGAAGGAATCGACTGCAGGATGAGTTGATCAGGTGTCCTGGGCACCAATGAGCTTTTGATCAGGTGCTCAAAAACCAAACCAGATTTTTTGATCAGGTGTCTTGCCACTACTGAGTTTTGATCAGGTCTCAGAAACCAAAAAAAACTTTTGAAGGGAGTTTAAAGAACCCTTTTACAGGAAAGAAAAAGAAAAGGATTAGGTTGTCTTCTCTGTCAACAATCAGAGAGAAGCACAAGTGGATGTTGATGTTGTCAAAGCTCCCCCTGAGATTAGCAAGAGTTCAGGAATAGAAGCTTTGCAAGGGTGATAGTTCTTCAATGAAAAGACTGCTCCAGCAAAAGATGATTTCAACAAGAACTGAAATGTGTGTTGTCTGGAATATGAATGATGAAGACTTAAGAAACTTTGAATCAGAAGGAATCTGAAAAAATAGTAGCTTGTTCTCTATTCTGTGTTATTGATCTTCTTTTGTTTTCTTTTTCTTCTTTTTTTTGCTGTCTGTCTGTATTTCTTCTTCTTTGAATCTTAATATGAAATCCAGTCTTCAAATCTTCTAGATAGCCGTTAGCAAAATCATAAATGCTTTCCTTAAATGTCAACTGTCTCTGGAGGAAAAACCTAAATAACATTCCTTCTATATTTCCTTGAAACTTGCTCCAGATTTAATATAACGGCTAAAAATCTTCTTCAATAAATGCTCTGACTTGAAGACATTTGAAATCCTTAACAAACTGACAGAATTCCAGAAATCGTTGATCTCAAAAGATAATCGTCAATCTGAGCTCAACTATCGTTGAACTGAGCTCAGAGATATTGGAACTAGTTTAGACAGAAAGCGTCGATCTGAGCTCAGTGATCGTCGAACTGAGTTCGACGTCTCGTCGACCTGAGCTCAGAGATAGTCGAACTGGGTTCGACGCTTCGTCGATCTGAGCTCGACGACAAGTTGAACTCTATATCTGGGCTTCTCATCTGAACTAGGAGGTCTTGGGGAAAGCTTCAAACCTAAGTCCTAAGCCTTAGACCTTAACTAGTTGACCTTTACTCTATACAACAAGGTCAATGCAATAATCCTATAGACATAGTGATCTTGACCCAAATTAGTAATAGGGTGTTCCAACACAAGGCATGAATAAGCAAAAAAAACAATGGACTTTTAACTTGAAATGAAAAAATGATCACGATAAGTCATCTGAAAAAGATAAAACTAAAACTTAACTGGAAGATGAGTAACATTATTGAATAATGTTAATCACAGAAAGTAGGGACAATTTTGGATCATTCTACGTTATCGCGCCGCGATAGCGGGCTAATCGTCTGCGATAGCATTTTATATAAACAGGTTAGATCTGATTCCAAATCTCAAAAGTTCTGTGTTTTCCTGTGCCTCTTGTGGAAGAAGAAGACTGTACACCTCTCAGAATTCCAGATCTAAGGTAAAATCCTATTTATGTATGAAATTTTCTTATAGATCTTGTGTTAAATGTCAAAATAAGAGAATTTATGTGTTCAAAAATAGATTTTGATGAAAAACTTGTGGATTTTTATGAAGGTTTCTTGCTTGAGTAAAATATCACATTTTATATTTGATTTCATGGTTTTTGTAGATCTAGAGTATGTATATGTTTGGAGAAGTTTGAAAATTGTTTACATAGATTCTTAAGAGTAGATCTAAAAATTTGATGACGGAATTTCGGGCTTGATGAAGGTTTCCCGCTATCGCCCGCGTCAGCGATAGTGAGAAAACTGATCATTTCAAAAAATTTTCAGGAAAGGACCTACAGTTCCAAAGCACTGCACGAAATCCGCATGCATCATACCAATCATATCCAGGGATCGAAAAAGCCGCTATAGGTATAGCGAAGATTGTGATCTATGAGATGTTTGCACAGTCAGGTATATTATCACTTCTACTACCTGATATGTTTAGTTCGGTGTTAGTCAGAGAATTTTATAATCATCTTAAAGATCCAACTTATACTGGACCAAATGGAGTGAGATCACGATTACAAAGTGCAATCGTGAAGATTACCCATGACGATCTGAGAAATGAATTTGGCCTAATTGTTAGTGGTAATATATTGGATGCCGTAAAAAACTATAGGAAAGATAGAGATTGGACAGAGATGAACCAAGTCCTACATGGAACATCTACCAAATATCTCATTTAGACCACGACTACTCTCACTCCTGAGGCCTAATTAGTACAAGATATACTGAGAAATACCGTGTTGTTGAAGGCCGATGATACAAGAAACATCACCGCACAACTAAACCTAATCACTTATCTAGTAATAAAAAAAGAGCAATTTGATGTGACGGATTTGGTGTTATCGGTGATCTGATATACCTTTAAGAAGAAAGATCCATTAATGAAGAAATTCAATACACTTCCACTAGGAAGTACCATTCAGCGGGTACTTTACCAAAAGTATCAATGGATTCATCAAGACTTGTACATCAATGATTGCATACCTCCTATCTATAGTTCAGAGGCGACACGATATCCTTCAGGACGAGGTGAAGCATCTTTATCAGCAAGACCTACACGAGGAGAAACATCCTCATCTACTAGACCGCCACTCCCTTGAGAAGGATCTCTTCGAGAAAGGGTGGACGAGCTTTATGATTTAGTGGAAGAGCATAAGACGGAAACAAAATGAGTTTGAGTGGATTGAAGAAATCCATGAAGTTTATAGCTAAAGGTCTAAACTTGAACCTGACCCCGGAGAAAGAAAAAGACTGGGAGAGTCCAGTGGCGGATCCTCCTCATCATTCTATTCGACGCGTTAGACGACCGCGGGAGAGAGGACAAAGTTCAAGTGATAACCAACCACCTACCAGTGAAGACTGGGACTTTCGATCAGGTTTTTTGCAGGGTTGCTAAAATGAAGATATCTCCTGGCGACAGATGGCTACTGTCTGGCGAAAGTAAGCTAACACCTAGCGACAGTTAGCTATCGCCTTGCGATAAGAAAATTTCGAATTTTCATTCTGTACTTTAATTTTCTGTACTAGTATTGTAAGACAGACATTTTGGTGGCATCTATTTTAATCATTCTGTATAATTAATTAAACGTTGAACTTGATTTTCATTGGTAGTATTTTTGAATAATTTGGATATTTGAATGTTGTTGAGTGTTTTTGTTGGGTCCATAAAGACTTTCAGTTTTGGTAATATACATAATTTTTCTGATTAAATGATTTAGACTCTTAATTTGAAATGACCAAGACTCCTAACTCTAGTCCTAGTGAAGAAAAACTAGAATCGGGAAGAGGTGTGGTGAAAATATCGGCAATCTGTGACTCGGTTCTTATAAAATTAATTGTAATGTTGTCCTTTTTTATGTGATCTTTAATAAAATGATGACGAACGTCCATATGCTTAGATCGTGAATGATACACGTGATTATAAGTAAGCTCAATTGCACTTTTATTGTTGCACCTTAATTCTATGGTTTGTTGTTGTATTCCAAAATCTTCTAATATTTGTTTCATCCATAAAGCTTGCGCACAATAACTACCTAGTGCAATATATTCGGCCTCGGTGGTGGAGAGGATAATAGAATTCTATTTCTTATTCGACCATCAAATAAGTGAAGGGCTTAAAAAGTGACAAGTGTCACTTATGCTTTTACGATTTAATGAACAACCAACATAACCTGAATCAGAATAAATATGTAAAACAAAATCATCATTATAAGGATACCACAGTCCTAGTTTAGAAGTGTCAATAAGATATCTAAATATTTGTTTAACCGCTTTTAAATGTGATTTTTTAAGATTAGTCTGAAATCTAGCACACAAACAAACTGCAAACATAATATCAGGTTTAGATGCAGTAAAATATAATAAAGAATATATCATCTCACTATATAAAGTTTGATCAATTGATATTCAACTTTCATGTTTTCCTAACTTTAATGAAACACTCATAGGAGTACTAGCTTACTTAAGATTTTCAAATCCAAATCTTTTAAGAACATCATGAATATACTTTGATTGACAAATAAAAATATCACCATGTTTTTGAGTAATTTGAAAACCTAAAAAATATGTATGTTCCCCTACCATGCTCATTTCAAACTAATTTTTCATATTCATTACAACATCATTACATAACTCTTCATGATTGGCTTCAAAAATAATATCATCAACATAAATTTGTAAAACTATTAATTCATTTTTAATTTGCTTAATAAAATGTAAAATCAGTGCTACCCATTTTATAATCATTTTTCAACAAATATAAAGTTAATCTATTATACCATGCACAAAACGCTTGTTTCAAAGCATAAAACACTTATACTAATTTATAAACATGATTAGGAAATTTTTCATTCACAAAATAAGGGGGTTGTTCTATATAAACTTCTTCCTTAATAAACTCGTTCAAAAAAGTAGTTTCACATCCGTTTGAAATAATTTAAATCTCTTAAAACTAGCAAATGCTAAGAAAATCCTAACTGCTTCAAGACGTGTTATAGGTGCAAAAGTTTCATCAAAATCTACTCTTTCAATTTGAGCATAACTTTTTTGCTATAAGTCTAACTTTGTTTCAAGTGATCCTAGACTCACTATCTAATTTATTTTAAAATATTCACTTAACTCTTACAACAGGATGATCAGAAGATCTCTCTAAAAGAGTATAAACTTTATTACGTTCAAATTGACTAAGTTCATCTACTATAGCTAAAAACAAAGATTCATAATTTAAAGAGGTTAAAACATCTTTTGGTTCTATATTGAAAACAAAACAAAGGTTTGAAAATAAATCATGTAATGAAAAATGAGTACTTATCCCTCTTGATGGTTCTCCAAGGACCAAATTTTGTGGATGATCTTTTGAAAATCATAGTTCACTTGGAGACACATATTCTTCCACTTCTTCTTCTTCTCTTTCTTCTTCATCTTATTCTTGATCTTTAAGTATTTCATCATCATTCGATTTCAGTGGAGGAAGGGGTTCTTCGCCATTACCTGTAGGGTTAGTTTCTACACAAGAAACAAATTCATCAAATTTAACATAAATTGATTCTTCAATTATTTTTGTGCTCTTATTATAGACTTTATAAACTTTACTAATTGAATAATAACCAATAAATACACCTTCATCACATTTTTCATCAAAATTTCCTAACGTGTCTTTAGTGTTCAAAATGAAACATTTGCAACCAAAAATTTTAAAATAAGATACATTCGGTTTCTTTTGAAAAAATATAATTCATAAAGTGTTAATTACAAAAATGGTCGAAGCATAACACGATTAATAATATAACATACAGTATTTATAGTTTCAGCCCAAAACGATTTAGGTAATTTGTATTTAGATAACATAGTATGAGCTAGTTCTTGAAAAGTTCTATTTTTCTTTTCCACCACAAAATTTTATTGCGGTGTGCGAGCGGAAAATTCATACTTAATTTCTAACTCATTACAAAACGAAACAAACCTATCATTATCAAATTCACCTTCATGATCGGAACGAATGCATTTTACCTTAAATCAAGTTGATTTTGAATATGTATATATAATTTAGTAAATTCTAAGAATACATCGGATTTTGAAGTTAAGAAAATAATCCAACAAAAATGTGAATAATCATCGATCAAAACAAAAATATATTTTTTACCTCCTACACTTTGTGTAGTAATTGGACCAAATAAATCCATGTGAATCAATTGTAAAGGTCTAGTAATAAAAATAACTTTTTTGCTTTTGAACAAAGACTTTGAAAATTTCCCGACATGACGAACATAAAGAAGATAAATTTTCACTTAAAATAGGTAATTTTTTAATTAATTTATCTTTTGACAATTTTACAATTAACTTGGTACTAGAATGACCAAGTCGTCTGTGCCATAAATTTAACTCCTCATTTTTGGACAAAATATTTTAAAGAAGAATGTGAAAGATCACGAAATTTGATTATATAAACATTTTGAGATATTGGTGCAGTAAGAACAATATCATTTGTTTTAGAATCAAAAAATTTACAAAGGTTTGTAAAAGAGTCAAATAAAACATTTCGACTGATATTACATAACTGACTTATATAAATCAAATTGTATTTTAAACCTTTCACATACAAAACATTTGATATAGTAAAAGAATCGTTACCTACTACTCCAATGCCTATGATCCTTTATGAAAAACTTAATTCAAGAGCCTAAACACCTAGAGGGGGTGTGAATAGGTTCTAATTTTTCCTTTAATATTTTAGGCAATTAAACAGATTTTGTTTGGCACAAACAAAATAAAACACAGCACAGAACATTCACAGCACAGAGAACACCAGATTTATAGTGGTTCCCCAAGATATGAGTACGTCCACTTTCCCCCTTCGCCTATCCAGTAGAGTACTGGATTCAGCCTAACTTCTTTCCTCTTTCTCAGATCCAAAGATCCTACAACTCAGAATCAAAATGGTTCCTACACCTCAGACTTTTGCAAGTCCTACCTCAGATCTTTCCCAGAATCCTACCTCAGGCCTCAGCCCTACCTCAGCCCTTATCTCTAGTCTTACAACTCAGACTTTTGTAAGTCCTACCACTCAGGCTCACAGCCTACCTCAGCCTTTATAATTGTAGGCTTACAGCTCAGATCTACAACAGATCCTACAAGAAATTATGTAATAAAAGAGATACAAAAGATATCACCAGATAGATCTCTCTATTGATGTTCTTTTTGATCAGTTCTTGATCTTCATCCCAACCAGACTTAGCTGTTTCAAAGCTTCTTGATAGAACAAAATAAGGTTGGATTGTTCTTGATGTAGAAGTTGATCCACTGTCAGCTCCTTCCTTGAATTAAAAATGAGATCTGAATCTTCTCTGCAGACTGTTATGGATCTGCCTTCTTAAAAGGTTTCCCCTTTTCTTGTTGTGAATTTTCTCTTTCTTAGTTGATGGTTTTTCTGGCCTTCACTGAGTTGTTGTTATTGGTTGTTAAAGATCAGCCCTTTATATAGAGATTCCTCATGGTTACCGGCTGATCCGGTTTGTAACAACCTTCTGTTAGTTCTGACAAAGGTGTCAGACCTGTTGGTAATGACAGCTGTCGACCCACCAGTCATGATAGTTGATTCCTTAGAGACTTATCAACTCAGCATGATCCACTCAGCAATCTGCTTCACATGTGTCGACACAAGTAGGCAAAGTGTCGACACAAGTCTTGATGATGTCGACACAATACTCCAAGTGTCGACACAGTCATTCTTCTGCTCCTCAACACATCTTCTATTGCTATGTGTCGACACAAGTCCAGTGTGTCGACACAACTGCTCTTGGTCTCGACATAACTGTTGGGTGTCGACACAGCCTCTGCTTTAGGTGTCGACACAATCCTTGCCTCAGGTGTCAACATAAGTCCTGCTTTAAGTGTCTACACAATTCCTGCCTTTGGTGTCGACATAAGTCTTGTTTTAAGTGTCGACACAATTCCTGCCTTTGGTGTCGACATAGCTTCTGGGTGTCGATACAGTTCCTGGGTGTCGACATAATTTCTGGGTGTCGACACAAATCTGGCTTATGGTGTCGACACAACTTCTGGTTCTGGTGTCGACACAATTCTTAGGTGTCGACACCAGAAGCCAGATTTGTGTCGACACAAGTCCCGTGTGTCGACACAATTCTTCACAAGTGTCGACACTTGTACTTAGAATATTTTTCTTCCATTCCTTAACCTTGCACAAGGAAACTTAAACATACATCAAATACATATTGATGTATATCATTGACTAGGATGAATCTTCTCCAAATCTGGTACATACATCTAGTATACCCAACAATCTCCCACTATTTGGAGAAGTCATAACCCTTAGTCAAAGATATACACTAGTCAAGATAAAACACATAAGACATAGATGTACATTCATTCCAGTGCAAGTAAACATTCAAACAATGTAAACAATCTAAAATAAACAGTGAAACTGATTTTAATAAGCAGAAAATATTTGTTTTACATGTTTTCTCTTAGAGCAAAAATCAAAAAGATACATTGTTTCTTATCATAAGCCTATCTATCCTAATATTTGCTAGGCTCTCTTATTACAATGCCTTGACCAGACTTTATCTTTTCCTTCACAGCTGGTTCTGTATCTTCAGCAGGCTTCTTACCTTTAAGATCATTTTTCTTTAGTTCTCCATCTTTTATTCTTTGCCTTTCAAAGTAGTGAAAGGGCTTAGGAAAATACTTACTGGGCTCTATAGCATTTGCAGGTAGCTTCCCAGCTTTTACACTCCTCCTGTGCTGAAGAATGGCTTTCTGTTTAGCTTGATATTTATTCCACTCCTGCTCTGAGTACCACTTACCCCTATCATAGGTCTTGTCCTTAACAGCCTTCCATGCAGTCAGAATGATGTTCCTTGATGTAGGGCTTCATTGCTCAAAATCCGGTTTTAACTCAGCCTGTTCTCTGAATCTCTTCTTAGATAGAAATTCTTTCCTTTGAGCTTCTTTGGCAGCCTCTGACATTTCAACTTTCTCAAAGACCACATTTTGTGCCTCTTGTGGAGGGTTGTACATTTTCTGCACTTGGTCATGAACCATCTCAAAATTAGCAGGAGGATATATAACCTGAGCAACTTCTAGCTGATCTCCCTCTATATATGCAGGTTGTATTCCAGATTCAGTCATATTATCATCATCACATAAAGGAGGGAAGCAAAGAGTAGCTCTTATGGTATTGGAAACTCATTTGGCATGCTCAGAACTAGCTTGGACTAATACTCTCTCCCCCTTTAGGACTTCTCTTTCAATATGATCTCTGAGATCATCCTTGTGAAATCTGACTTGACCTTCCAGATGATCAATTCCTTCTCTGTAGTAGACCCCAAATTTATGAATTTGAGTGGTAATAGCTGTTTGGGCAGCCTCTATCGCCGTTTTGACAGCAGCTAGATCAGTCTCAATTAGTTTTGTAACTTCTGTTTTGACAGCAACAGATAGTGCTGCAATCTTTGTGAGAATTTCCTTATGAGAATCCGTGAGATTCTCATATGTTCTAAATTGATTTTCTAAGATATAGGCATATTTCTCTGTCATATCAGCTGCTTTAGTTTTCAGTTCCTGCTGCTGAGTGGCCAGATACACAACTGCATGACCTCCTTTCTCAAAGCAGTCTGTCATTTCTTTCTTGTGCAGACTCACTTCAAATCTGATTGACTTGATGTCCTGAGCTAGCTGGTTTTGCAGCTCTTTATGAGTTTCATCCACATACTTTTCAAGAGTTGTCCTTTGTGCATCTAGTTTTAGTTGCAATTGGACCATTAAGGAATTAAAGTTCATACCTGGAGCTGGAGGTGGTGTGGCTGTTTGTAAGGCCCTCTTATAGCCAGAGCTTCTCTTCTTCATTACAGTAAGTTTTCTTTTCTTAGCCAAGTTGGCTTCTTCATCATCAGAAGATGAACTTTCTATGTTAACAGTCTCTTTGTTTACAGTATTCTTCAGCAATTCCTCTCCCTCAGTCTCTGGTAGTTCTTTGTCCTGTGGTTGTTGCTCCCCCTCAGTCCTTACTGCTGGTGAGTCAGGGAACAACTCCTCCAAGGTTACCTCCTACAACATTTGAACAGGAGGAATAAGATTAGTTAGTAAAATACATGGTTTTCCCTGGACTTCCATGTCCTTGTCCAGTGACATTTCTAGGAAGGAGAAACTTACTTGCCCAATCTGAGCAATATCCTTCATATGCACCTCAGGTGCCTCTTCCTCTACATGCAATAGTGCCTCCTTATTTATATCAAAGACTATATCCATCACAGTATCAGTTGCTAATTCACTGTCTAGTGTAGCAGCATCATTTACTCCCCCTTGACCAGGCAGATTAGTAAGTATAGTGTCTTGTACAGCTGGTGCAGGGTCTGCTCCTCCTGGAGTAGAGATTCTTTCTAGCTCTGGGAGCATACTACTGTCCACTTGTCCTTGTACATCTTGTTGTTGGTGTCTGTCTTCATCAGAACTAAAGACCACTTCTTCTTCTGAATCACTAGATGATTCTTCCTGTGGAACAACTTTCTTTTTCTTCTGTATTGTTTTGGTCTGTTTTTGAGGAGTAATAATCTCCTTAGTCAACACCATATCCCATCTTGACAGAATCATGGTGTCCATTCTTCTCATATGATTGATTTTTGTACCAGAAAGTTGGCTCGTTACTTCTGGCATTACAGATGATAGGCATAGACTCAGAATTCTCCTCAGGTTCGGTTTCTTGATACCTTCACATAACTTGTCAAATACTATGGTTGTCCAATCAGTCTTAAGCTTGAAAATGATCCTGGTCATCAGGTGGAACATGGTGGCTGAGATTCTGTCATGTCCACCTGTTTTACACAGTATGACCTTCCCTACTATCTCAGAAAGGAACTTCCCTTGTGAATTCATCCCTTTTCAGTTGATAGATGATCCTATCTTAGTATTTGGGTTTAACCCACACCATTTTAAGGCCTCCTTAATCATAGATGGTTGTACGTCATCTTCTTCCTTAACCTTTGGGAGTTGGAGTGCGTTTCGGATTGTTTTCAAGGTAATTTTCACTCGGGTATCTTGAATAGTAGCTTTCATCTTCTTCCCGTCTGCGTCTGTAGTTGCAGAAGAATAAAATTCCAGAACTTCTTTCTTCCATATCTTGGTTGGTTCAGAGACCAAGAATTCCAAACCGATGTCTGAAATTAGGGCAATTACTCCATGAATCTCCGGTGATGCTGTCGTGAACCCACCACGGACCAGCTCATATCCTTCGTTCACCTTGTCTTTTGGATGAGGCGTCATTACCGGAAGAGAGAGATGGAGGTGAAAAGGAAAGATGATTCTCGTCGACAGAGGGTGCAGAGCAAGGAAATCAGAAAGCGTAGTCGACCAGATTTTGGCTTCACCTATTTATAGTCTAAGTGTAAAGGGGAGTTCAAAAGACGCGCCTTAGCACTAGGACAAGTCGACCAAATCTTATATGTGTCGACAGAATAGGTCTAGGTCTCGACAATACTGAGGTTTAGTCGACACATGTATATGTCGACATACTTATGTCAGTGTCGACATAGATGTCGACATGTCTCGACATAGATGTCGACATGTCTCGACACAGATGTCGACGTGTCTCGACACAGAGTGTCGACTTTGATTTTTTTTTGTGTTGACAAAAAAATCAGCTAACTAATAGTCTCGACATAGTTGTGTCGACACCAACTCTTGTGTGTCGACACAAAAGTCCTCTAGTTATATGGTCTCGACATAGTTGTGTCGATACCTATTCTTCAGTCGACACAGATATTATTTTTGTGTCGACACATCCGTTTTCTTTGTCGACACAACATACTGAGAGTGTCGACACAAGGTCTGCTTGTGTCGACACAAACTTGGTACTTAGCAAAATTTCCTATGAAAACTTGAGCTTACATGTTCTACTAAAGGTAGCTTGTGCTAACCTAATCTAGATTCAACATACCTAACTCAATTTTAAAATAATTGAATTTAGTTTCATCCAGATGTTTTGTAAAAATATCAGCAATTTGATTATTTGTATTCACAAACTCTAGTCTAATATTTTCTTTTTCTACATGTTCTCTGATGAAATGGAATTTAATTTCTATATGTTTTGTTTTACTGTGTGATACAAGATTCTTAGCAATAGAAATAACACTAGTAGAATCACAGAACAGTGGAATTCTACTTACCTTGATGTCATAATCTTCTAGTTTGTGTTTTATCCACAATAGTTATGCACAGCAGCTGACTGCAGCTACATATTCTGACTCAGCTGTTGATATAGCTACACTGGTCTACTTCTTACTGCACTAAGACACCAGTCTTCCTCCTAGGAATTGACAGGTTCCTGTAATACTTTTCCTGTCTTCTTTGCATCCTGCAAAATCTGCATCTGAGAAACCAGTTAATGTGAAATCTCTATTCTTAGGGTAACAAAGACCTAGATTAGGTGTGCCCTTGAGATATCTCAAAATCCTTTTAACTGCAGTATAATGAGATTCCTTAGGGCATGCTTGGTACCTAGCACAGACACATGTTGCATATATGATGTCAGGTCTACTGGCAGTCAAGTAGAGTAGGGAGCTAATTATCCCTCTGTACAAAGACTCATCAACAGGTTTCCCTGCCTCATCTTTGCTTATAGGCATACTTGTTCTCATTGGAGTTTTTATGGTGGAAGCTGAGTCCATTCCATACTTTTTAATCAACTCCTTAGTGAACTTAGACTGAGATATGGATAGTCCATTATCAGTCTGTCTGACTTGAAGTCCCAAAAAGAACTTCAGTTCACTCATACTGCTCATTTCAAACTTCCCTTGCATAAGTTTGGCAAACTTCCTACAAAGGTTGTTTTCAGTAGATCCAATGATAATGTCATCAACATATATCTGAACTAAGATTATCTTGCCTTTGGATTCCCTATAGAATAGAGTTTGATCTATCTTTCCCCTTGAGAATTTATTCTCAATAAGGAAAGCAGACAAGGTTTCATACCAAGCCCTGGGGGCTTGTTTCAAACCATATAGGGCTTTCCTAAGCCTATATACATAATTAGGACAGTGAGGATCTACAAAACCTGAGGGTTGTTCAACATAGACTTCCTCTTTCAAGTCACCATTTAGAAATGTTGACTTCACATCCATCTGAAATGCATTGAACCCTTGATAGGTTGCCTAGGTCAGAAACATCCTTATAGCCTCCAGTCTTGCTACTTGGGCAAAGATTTGATCAAAGTCTATTCATTTCTTTTGTCTGTAGCCTTTTACTACCAGTCTGGCCTTGTTCTTGATAATTGTTCCATTTTCATCAAGTTTGTTTCTGTAGATCCACTTGGTTCCTATGATATTGTGATCCTTAGGTTTAGGAACAAGTTTCCAGACTTTGCATCTCCTGAATTGATTCAGCTCTTCTTGCATTGCATCAACCCAGTTAGCATCTAGCATTGCTTCTTCAAACTTTTCGGGTTCTATTTGATACAAAAAGGTAGAACACAAAACTGTGTTCATGCTCTTGCTCCTTGTTAGAACACCTTGACTTGCATCTCCAATTATCTGGTGAGTTGGATGGTCTTTTAGGTGTCTTCTTGCTGGAGGAAACCTGTCTACCTGATGACCATCTTCATTTTCCTCCACCTAATGCTCCTCATTCTCTTCTGCTTCCAGTGTGTTTTGTTCTCCCCCTGGACAGCATGCATCATCCATCCTAGCAGGAGCTTCATCATTGATGGTCATCTTGTCCAGCCTATCTGTTAGACCTGTAGAACTAACTGAAACACTAAACAATTCATTGTTAATCAATCTAGACTCATTAAAAACAATATGAACTGACTCTTCTACAACTTGGGTAGCCAAGTTATAGATCATGTATGCCCTACTGTTGTTACTGTACCCAACAAATATCCCTTCTAGGATTTGGCAGCAAACTTTGTTTGGTAGTGTTTACCATTCACTAGGACATAGCACTTGCTACCAAAGATTCTGAAATAAGAAATGTTTAGTTTTCTGCCTTTCAAAATCTGATAGGGAGTCAACTTAAGTTTCTTATTAATGGTTGCTCTATTGAGAACATGACAAGCAGTATTTACTGCATCAGCCCAAAAATATTAAGGGAGAGTAGTGTCACTGAATAGAGTTCTACCAGCCTCAATGAGAGTTCTATTCTTTCTTTCAGCAATTCCATTTTGCTGAGGTGTTCTATGTGAGGAGAACTCCTGATGAATCTCAAGTTCTTCACAGAATTTTGTCATACATTCAGACTGAAATTCAGTTCCATGGTCACTTCAGATTTTGACCATAGAATTGTTAAATTCATTCTGAACTTGTCTAACAAAAGTCTGAAAAATACTAGGGGTTTCAGATTTCTACCTTAAGAAGAACACCCATGTGTATCTAGAATAGTCATCCACAACAACTAATGTGTATGCTTTCCTACCAAGACTTTGAACTGACATAAGACCAAACAAATCCAAATGCAAGAGATATAAACATCTCAATGAATCTTTAGTATCTAGTGCTGGTAAAGAGGACTTGGTTTGTTTGTCTTTTTGGCAAGCTGAACACACTCCCTCTTTCATGCACTTGACATGAGGATCATTCCTCACCAACCCCATGCTGAACAGCAGTCCTATGGACTTATAGTTCAGATGAGCTAGCCTCTTGTGTCATTGGACACATAGTGAGGCTGTCTCATCTGCAACTAAGCAAATAGGTGAGTTGTTTAACTCACAATCTAGATTAAGAAAATAGACATTTTCTTTCCTAGTGTCAGTCAAAATGATCTCTTGAACACTTGACCTTTTAATTTGGCACTCCCCTTTGTGAAAGGAGATGTCATAACCTATATCACTAAGCTGACTTATGCTTATCAGGTTGTGTTTTAGACCCTTCATATAAGCCACTTTAGTGATATTAATTGAGTCACTAGAGATGTTACCAAATCCTTTGATGACTCCTTTTTTTGATCCACCAAAGATGACTTTGGGACCATTCTTTATGGGTACAAAGTCCCTCAGCATTCTTCTTGTTCCAGTCATATGTCTGGAACAGCCACTATCTAAGTACCATATAGGGGTATAGTCACTTGGATTCACCTGCAACAAATAAATGATTACTTATCCTTAGAACCCAAGTTATTTTTGGGTCCTAGGTTTTTGTTAGTCTTGGAAACACCAGGTTTACCTACAGATTTTCAGATAGGTAAACTACTCTTGGTTTTAACACTTGTGTTAAACCAACAGTCCAAGGCAAAGTGGTCAACCTTTCCACAACACCAACACTCAAATCTGTTATACTTTTTCTTAGGTACAGACTTCACAGTCATGTTGCCAACAGTCTTTTTGAGTGAGGGTGCTGGAGCAGCAAACCCCATGAATTCCTTTTGAATCTGATGGGCTTGCCTATAGAGTGGCCTCTTGACATTTGCACACTTGCAAAGGTGAACTCCATACTCACAGTGACCATGAGTAGTTTCATGATCATATCTGTTTGTAGGATTCATCACCTTCCTAAAGAAGATAGGGGATTTTGCAGCTAGAGGCTGAACTGGGGCCTTACCTTTTTTTTGTGAATTGGTGGCCCTAATTCTTCCCTTAAAACCTAGACCAGTCTTCCCTTTTTGTGAGATGAAATTGTCTATTAAGGATAAGACAGATTTTGGTTTGGAGAATTTAGCCACTAGCTCTCTTTCTTGCTGAAGTTTTGCCTCCAGTTTCTTGATATGATTCTCCTTGAAAGAGATTGTGCACATCTGAATAACAGTAATGTTTTTCAGTTTGACAACCTCATTCAATTTTAGATCCAACAGCTTTGTTGAATCTGCTGCAGCCAGCTTAAGAGACTCAATCTCCTTGGTCTGCTCTTTGACAAGAAGTTTGCTTCTCTTTAGAGCTTGCAACAATCCACCATACTCATCAATGAGTTGGTGTACATCCCCTTCAGACTCAGAACCATCCACATCTCTTGATGCTGATGCTTCTGATTATGATCCAGTAAAATAATCAAATGCTGTAGGAGAGTTATATACCTTACTAGGACCATCTTGATCCAGGCACTGATTATTTTCTGTTATGACCATCAGCCCTCTGCAGCAGTATTCTTCCACTCCATTTATGGAGTCCAGCATTTGTAGAAATTCTATCTCCTTAGAATTCTCTTCAGTTGAGAATAACCCAACATATGCTTCAGCCTCTTCTTCTTCTCCTAATTTAAATAATGAAGAATCTGTCCAGCTTTTCTGCTTTTGGGCAACAAAAGATTTTTCTTTCTTGCCCTTCATTTGTTGCTTCTTCTTGTCTTTTGATTCAACCCTCTTGTCTGGACAGTCTGCTATGGCATGTCCTTGTCTGTTGCAACAATAGCACACAATCTTAGAATTAGATTGTTTACTAGGTTTACAAGCATACATGTCTTCCTTAGGAGTTTTCTTTTTCTTGTAGTACTCATCCTTTGAAAAGGATAAAGAAGGTCTGGTTCTCCACTTCTTCTTCATGAATCTTTGGAACTGCCTAGTGAAGGCTGCAAAGTCCTCATCTGAGGTGTGGCTGTCTGATGAATTGTTGTCAGGAATCCCTTCTTCTGCCTCAGCACTCCTTCTGGGAGGAGAAGGAGATTTTCTCCTGCCCTTTCTTGTGCCTTCAGCTTTGAAGGCAACTGACCTTTCGTTGTATTCAGATCTGCTGCTCTTCTCTTCCTCCTTCCTGGCTGTAAGCTGCATTTCATATGAAAGCAGCTTCCCAAACAGTGTGGGAGGAGGTGTGTCTGCCAGCTTGATCACTTCTCTGATGACACAAATCTTGGTGTCTCAATCCTTTGTCAGAGATCTCAGAAATTTGTCATTCAGTTCATAAGTGCTGAAGACTCTTCCATAAGTCATCAGCTCATTTACAATCCTGAAAAATTTCTTATAGCATTCAGCTATACTGTCATTCTTGGCTTGCCTAAAGCTTTCATACTCCTGATTCAGCATAGATTTTATGTCTTCTCTGACTTCTTCTGTTCCCTCCATGTAGACAATAAGAGTGTCTCACATTTCTTTGGAGGTTTTGCAATGCACCAGATTCTGAAAGGTGGCATCATCTATGCCACTTACAATGATATTCTGTGCCCTTTTGTCTAGAGTTGTCAGGATGATTTCATCCTTTGTCATTTCTGAATAACTCTTAGGAGTCTTCATATTTGCATCAAGTGCTGATACCTTCATTGGAATGAAGGGTCCTTCCTATACTGTGATGTAAATTCTTGGATCAGAAGATTCCATAAACAATCTGACCCTCTCCTTCCATATGTCAAAACATTCCTTCTTGCAGATAGGCAGTTTTATTGATCCAAATTCTTTTTGGTTCTCACTTGAACCCATTCTTGAATTCTGAAAATTGCCTAGGAGATTTACTCAGACTGTTAAGTCAATCATTGAGTAACCTCCCTCTGATACCACTTGAAAGACTTAATTCAAGAGCCTAAACACCTAGAGGGGGGTGAATAGGTTCTAATTTTTCCTTTAATATTTTAGGCAATTAAACAGATCTTGTTTAACACAAACAAAATAAAACACAGCACAGAACATTCACAACACAGAGAACACCAGATTTATAGTGGTTCCCCAAGATATGGGTACGTCCACTTTCCCTTTTCGACTATCCAGTAGAGTACTGGATTCAGCCTAACTTATTTCCTCTTTCTCAGATCCAAAGATCCTACAACTCAGAACCAAAATGGTTCCTACACCTCAGACTTTTGCAAGTCCTACCTCAGATCCTTCTCAGAATCCTACCTCAGGCCTCAGCCCTACCTCAGCCCTTATCTCTAGGCTTACAACTTAGACTTTTGCAAGTCCTACCACTCAGGCTCACAGCCCTACCTCAGCCTTTATAATTGTAGGCTCACAGCTCAGATCTACAACAGATCCTACAAGAAATTGTGTAATAAAAGAGATACAAAAGATATCACCAGATAGATCCCTCTATTGATGTTCTTCTTGATCAATTCTTAATCTTCAGGCCCAACCAGATTTAGCTGTTTCAAAGCTTCTTGATAGAACAAAATAATGTTAGATTGTTCTTGATGTAGAAGTTGATCCACTGTCAGCTCCTTCCTTGAATTCAAAATGAGATCTGAATCTTCTCTACAGACTATTCTGGATCTGCCTTCTTAAAGGGTTTCCCTTTTTCTTGTTGTGAATTTTCTTTCTTAGTTGATGGCTTTTCTGGCCTTCACTGAGTTGTTGTTATTGGTTGTTAAAGATCAGCCCTTTATATAGAGATTCCTCATGGTTACCGGCTGATCCGGTTTGTAACAACCTTCTGTTAGTTCTGACAAAGGTGTTAGACTTGTTGGTAATGACAGTTGTCGACCCACCAGTCATGACAGTTGATTCCTTAGAGACTTATCAACTCAACATGATCCACTCAACAATATGCTTCACATGTGTCGACATAAGTAGGCAAAGTGTCGACACAAGTCTTGATGATGTCGACACAATACTCTAAGTGTCGACACAGTCATTCTTCTGCTCCTCAACACATCTTTTATTGGTATGTGTCGACACAAGTCCAGTGTGTCGACACAACTGCTCTTGGTCTCGACATAACTGCTGGGTGTCGACACAGCCTCTGCTTTAGGTGTCGACACAATCCTTGCCTCAGGTCCTGCTTTAAGTGTCTACACAATTCCTGCCTTTGGTGTCGACATAAGTCCTGCTTTAAGTGTCGACACAATTCCTGCCTTTGGTGTCGACATAGCTTCTGGGTGTCGACATAATTTCTGGGTGTCGACACAAATCTGGCTTATGGTGTCGACACAACTTCTGGTTCTGGTGTCGACACAATTCTTAGGTGTCGACATAATGTTTTGTTGCTGCTGTCGACACAAGTCTCGTGTGTCGACACAATTCTTCACAAGTGTCGACACTTGTACTTAGAATATTTTTCTTTCATTCCTTAACCCTGCACAAGGAAACTTAAACATACATCAAATATATATTGATGTATATCATTGACTATGATGAATCTTCTCCAAATCTGGTACATACTTCTAGTGTACCCAACACTTTACTGTTCTCGCCAAAAGTCACTATTCCACTTTTTTTCGTTTCTAGACTAATGAACTTTGACTTGTTGCCCGTCATATGTTTTGAACATCCTGAGTCCAAGTACTACACGTCTTCCTTGTCCTTACCCTGCTAACACACCTAAAAAGAGTATGAGAGTAAAGATCTGGTTACCCAAGTAGTTACTCTCATAGTATAGGTGAAAGTCTTAGGTACCCAGACTTGTTTAACAAAACAGTAGTTTGTCTTCCTACAAGTGTCAGTAGTGTGACCAAACCTATTGCATTTGACACACGTGATAAATGAGGTTGAAGCATTTTTCAAAATGTTTTGAGAATTCTTGTTAGAAGTAGTAGTGATAGCAGATTTAGTGTTTTAATCTAAAAAATTTAAATTTTTGAACTTTTTTTTATCGCCGGCGATAGTGGCTATCGTCGACGATAGCTTCCAGAAGTGTTTTCGAGCCCATATTTTGCAGATCCATAACATTGATTTGTCAAAATCATATCCGTGATTTTCGGCCAACTCCAAACTTTTTAATGGTCATTTCTAAATCACGGGCCCAGGTTTTCAAGACGGTGTTTTCAGTGACTAACATAACACACCGGTTTGCAAAATCTTTCTTACCACTTTCTGCTTGAGATGAGAAAATTTTAGAGATCTTTCTAAGTCCCATTTTTTCTTTGTAAGAGAATCAACGTAAGATTGAAACTTAGCAAGATCCTTCTCTAATTCTAGTATCCTTGTCAAAGAGTAATCATCCTCTTGACAAGTAACCTTCTGCTTGTCAAATACTTTTAATTCAGTAGTTAGTTTTTTATTCTCTTTTAGCAAAATTTTGTTTTCAGATTTAAGTAAATTAATATCTTTTAAACTTTTATCAAAATATTTACAAGTTTTTAGAAATTCATAATATAACTCAACATATGTTGGATTTATCTCAGTGTCGCTCTGGACACTGCATTCGTCATCAGATGGTGAGACGCACTTTCCCATCAAGCACATGTTGGTCTCTTCGTCAGCTTATGAACTTGATCCACTCAACTCCTTAGATGTTAAATCATCCCAAGTTTTTGCCTTAAGAACCTTCTTCTTGTCCTTCTTCTTGTGCCTCTTCTCTTTCATTTCTTTCAGATATTTTGGGCACTTACTCCGGATATATCCGACTCTTCTGCAATGATAACATTTAGGTGGTGGACGCTCTTCATCATCCTCTACATCAGCTTTTGCTTTTCTTTTCTTGAATCCAGATTCCTTTTTGTTGATAAACTTTTTGAATGAATTTCTTCTTTCAAGATTTCTCATAAATCTCTTGAACTTCTTAACGAACAAGCTCTCCTCATCTTATTCATCATTCTCATCAGTTTCACTTTCCTCTTCTTTCTTGAATTTCAACGGCAATGCTTTCTTTCTTGGCTCCAAATTGTATTCTTATTGTTGAATCCTTAATTCCACATCATGAGTTTTCAGATTCCCGATGAGATTCTCAATTCAAAGAGTCTTTAGATCGTGTGACTCTGAAATGACAGTGACTTTCGGATTGAATTTTGGGGGTAGCGATCTAAGAATCTTCCTTACTAAATCACTATTTGAAAAACTTTTTCCAAGAACCTTAGTCATTCACAATTTTACTAAATCTCGTGTACATAAAGTTTATGTCTTCATCAACCTCCATCTTGAACTTTTCAAATTCTGATTCTAAATGGAATAACTTTGAGTCCTTCACCTGCGATGTACCTTCATGAGTAATTTCTATTAAATTCCAAATGTCATAAGCAGTTTCACATGCACACACTCGATTAAACTAAGTTCTATCTAACACACAGAATAAAGCGTTCATTGCCTTAGCGTTATTTTTACATCTCAGTTTATCAGTATCGTCTCACTTGTCCTTAGGTTTTTCCATAGTGACACTTCCAACTACCGTTGTAGGTGGAGTGTAGCATTGTTCTATCACATCTCATACTTCAGTATCTAAAGCAATTAGAAAACATCGCATTCGAGTTTTCCAATAGATATAATCTGTGTCAGTGAATAAGGGAGGTCTACTAATCCTTTGCCCTTCAAGAAATGCGTGATCGTTATGTGTCATTACTCCCGGTGGTGAAACCGATTTGGAGTAACCTGGCTCTGATACCGGGTGTTGGATCTTAAGGCGCCCTTTGAGAAGGGTAAATAAGGGCAAATAAATATTTTTTTCCTAAATGTGAAACTTTAGGTAAACTAAATGAGAATTGCTAAGATGATATTTTTCACAAGCCAAAATATATTCCAAACGCTCAGAAATTTAATGAAAATGAAATGACGATTTTATTTCATAACTAATGAAAAAACAAATACAAGGATTTCAATAGAGCTTGAAATCGAGGCTACAAATGAAAAATATCTTTTGAGTTTTCAACGGTCCTTCTCCCAAGAACCGATAGGCTATCGGTTAAAGCCTATCTCTCCCTAGATACAGCAACTAGCCTCCCCCTAGATCTCTCCACAACCTATTCGATGCACACAAGGCGGCGATTTCCCCCTAAGCCACATACGGACCTAGTCGCCACGCATAAGGCGGAGAGTTCTCTACCAATTATACTGAATAAAGAGAAGTAACAAATCTGAAATCTGAAATGAAAATTCCCTCTGGTTTAGAGCACTTGAAGAAGACGATGAATCCTTGCAACGATTGTCGGAGTTATAAAGCACGAACGGTCTCTTCTTCGCTCTTCAACTTGGTTGCACACTTGAGAGTTTTTCTGGTTCCATGGAGTTGTCAGGCTGGGAATTCTCAACACAAAGGTTCCTGGAGGTGTGTGTCTCGAAAAGCATGAAAAATATCCCTTTTAAGCAATATGCATTATCGCCCCGCGGTAGCTCGATATCGCATGCGCGATATCACCACAGCCTGTCACGTGGTCCACTCTGCTGTAATCGTGTCGGAATGATGGTGTTCATGCTGGATCATGCGCTATCGCCCCGCGATACCTAGATATCGTCAGGCGATATCAGTGAGTAATGTGTTGTACTTAAACCGTCGAGAAATGGCTGATGTCATCAAGTCGATATCGCCGGCGAAAGATAGTTATCGCCAGTGATATCTCTGTCTCTGAAAATTCTGAGCTCAAAGTCAAATTAAAATTATCAGAGTATTTACATGGAGATATCTGCAGATCATAAACACACTATGATCAAATACATTCGGGATTTGCTATTTTCAAACCAAGCAATGCGGAACGCATGCTCAAACAGGTGTGGGTGGTGGGTGTGGGTGTGTGATGCGCTCTGTAAGGCATCTAATTAAAATGTTATTAACTAATGATGGAAATGAGGGGGGTAAAACAACTCTTAATCTCCCCATCCCCACCCCGCCTTGTGAACCATGAATGTCTATAATTTTAATTCATATTCACGCACATCTAACCTATTTTAACTCTCCCAAAGCCCAAGGTTGGAAGCAGACTAGGAAAATTTTGAATAGAGAAAATCTCTTATAATCGATAAACTTGGCAATGCTTATATCCACACACGACGATCTTTCCGGCCTCGGCAGCCAGAGAGGCAGCAGAATGTCAGAGACCCAATCTCGGCAATCTCTATCAACGTCAACACATCTTGGGGCTTGAGTAAATCATCTTGCCCAGTACAAACCCCATGAATGCTTGAAATCCTGTTCAACCACCATTATTTCTTGTCCTCCGCCCATTCCGAGTCATGGACACACCTCCCAAAACCTACCCAATTCCTCTCCCTCTATCCAGTTCTCAGTTCGAGCCAACTCTCACAAGAGCCTCTCTCATTTTTAGCCCCAACCTGAGATCTACCCACCTTCAATCCTTCGCCACGAATCTTCTCCCACCATCCAAACCATTGCCCGACTCTTATTGCCTATTTCAGTAGAGACGAATAGATTCATTATGCGGTTGCCCTAAACCGGACTTACATATATATAGGCTCAGAAAAAATAAAACAAAAACAAATAGATATATTTAACTCTCCCCCTCAAGTTGGGAATATATATTGATCATTCCCAACTTGTTTGTGTTGTCCTTGAAGTTATCGCTGAATAAACCCTTGGTGAAGACGTCCGCAAGTTGGTCGAATAAGTTCACAAAAGGAGTGCAAATATTTCCTTTGTCTAGGTGATCCTTGATGAAGTGTCTATCAACCTCCACATGTTTGGTTCTATCATGTTGTACTGGATTGTGCACAATACTGATGGCAGCTTTGTTGTCACAGTAGATCATGATAGGGTTGTTCTCCTGAAGACCAATATCCCGAAGAAGAATCCTCAAACACAATTCTTCACAAACACCCTGTGCCATAACTCTATACTCTGCCTCTGCACTTGACCGAGCTACCACATTCTGCTTTTTGCTCCTCCATGAGACGAGGTTGCCTCCCACAAAGGTGCAGTACCCCGTGGTTGATTTTCTATCGTCTTGGCTCCCGGGCCAGTCAGCATCTGTAAACAGTTAAACTTCTAATGATTGGCCGTTTTTGAAAAGGATCCCACGACCTGGTGCCTTTTTGAGATACCGCAACACTCTAAAGACCGCTTGCTGATGATGAATGGAAGGAGAGTGCATATACCTACTTAGGACTCCCACAGCATACGAAATATCAGGGCGAGTATGGGACAAGTATATGAGGCGTCCAACCAAACGTTGGTATTTTGAGACATCCACCTTTTCTCCACTAGTATCTGCATCAATTTTATGATTAGCCTGAATAGGTGTGTCCATGGGAGCGCACCCAAGCATCCCAGTCTCTTCAAGAAGATCCAAAGTATACTTTCTTTGGGAGATGAAAATCCCTTGTTGTGACCTTACCACTTCAATTCCCAAGAAATATTTCAGCTTTCCCAGGTCTTTAACTTCAGATTCTTTGCTCAGTTGCTCCTTCAAGTAAATGATCCCCTCCAAGTGGTCCCCGGTAATGATAATGTCGTCCACATACACAATAAGAATAGAGACCTGGGCACCCTTTCTCTTAATAAAGAGTGTGTGGTCAGCATAACTTTGAGTGTATCCAAGTTGAAGCATGAATTTGTAAAAGCGTCCAAACCACGCTCTCGGAGACTGTTTCAAGCCGTACAGGGATTTTAGAACCCGACACACCTTTCCCTTGGACCCTTTGATAACAGAGCCCGGTGGAATATCCATGTAAACTTCCTCCTCCAGATCGCCATTCAAAAATGCATTATTGATATCGAGCTGAAGTAGATCCCATCTTCGGCTTGCAGCAACCGAGAAAAGCAAACGAATAGAGTTCATTTTTGCAACAGGAGCAAAGGTCTCCTGGTAGTCGATACCCTGAGCCTGGGTATATCCCTGAGCCACCAAACGAGCTTTGTACCGCTCCACTACACCATCTTGGTTTTGTTTGACAGTGTAGACCCAACGGGATCCGACCGTTCGCTTCCTTGGAGGAAGGCTCACCAGCTGCCACGTTTTGTTCTTGTCCAAGGCACGGAGTTCCTCCTCCATTGTCGTTTTCCATTCAGGTATCTGAACAGCCTCCTGCCATGTCTTAGGGATAACAATAGATGAAAGGGAAGAAATAAAGGCTTGATGTGCCTGAGAAAGGTGATCATAACAAATGTAGTTGGCAATGGGGTGACTAGTGCTACCCTTCTTACCTATAAGACGGGCAAGAAGAATATGGAGGTCATCATCCGAATCTGGGTTGGAGACAGTCACCGGTACTGGCGAAACATCCGCAGTCTGCACTTGCTCAACAGTCGTAGGACGACGGGAGTATGTGTATATTATCGGAGGAACGGAGGTGGAAGGAACGGGAGCAGGTGGAGGAATAGGATGAGCGGCAACAATAGAGACGGGAGCAGGTGGAGGAATAGGGTGAGTTGCAACAATAGGGAGCGGGGAGTTGATCAGCTCGTCACCAGTGCTAGTCATCTTCCCCCTGACGAGGACCAAAGTACGACTCCCCCTCACGAAAGGTGACATCGACAGAACAATAGTACCGACGTGTCGGAGGGTGATAACACCGATACCCTTTGGTGGTAGGAGAATAACCAACGAAAACACACCGAAGAGACCGCGCATCGAGTTTATCACGATTAGGGCTATGGACATGAACAAAACACACGGAGCCGAAGATACGAGGGGGAAGATGGCTAGCACTGGTGACGAGTAGAGACGAATAGATTCAATTATGCGGTTGCCCTAAACCGGGCTTACATATATATATAGGCTCAAAAAAAATAAAACAAAAACAAATAGATATATTTAATTATTTCAAGTGAACTCCAGTTGACGCTTAGCCATGACAAAGCCCCCAATATTACTCAAGCCTCCTTTTGCAGATCTCTGAGCCTTTATTTAGACCTCCTAGACATCTTACACACCAATGCCACAACTGATACTCGATCCGGGCAATGTTTCAATAAAGTGATAAACCCAAGTATTCTCTGCATGAGGTATTCTCTTTTGCTCCTTGTTAGTTTATTTTATGAAAGAAATTTAAGTGATAAAAGATAGGACTTGCTTGCGCATATTCAATCTCATTATCATTAATTTAAAAACTTTTTGTTTATCTCACTTCTCACATTATTGTTTGTTATAATCCAGATGAGGAGATTTTAGTGTCTGCTAGTGTTAATTTGCTAAGTAACTAATCAAGCTGAAGAATCAAAATTAATTATCAACATTTGATAATTCACTAGGTTCAATTAGCGCGAGTAAAACTCAAATTTGACGATACGATGAAACAAAGGTGGGAGGAGGAGAGGTGGTAGAGAGGGGGATCTCGAGAGTAAGAGATATTTTGTCCTTGGAGAAATAAGGGGTAAACTCAAAGAATGAAACATCAGCAAAGACATGTTTACAAAACATTTTTTGACAAGATGACAAAGCCATCAAGATTGTAAGTGCAGAGGGAGAGTTCTCCCACGGCCCCAAGTAAGCCCCCCATGGAGATGGTGACATCCACGACAGGCGTCATGAGAAAAATTGTCGGAGGGGGAGGGGACACAATCGAAGGACATTGCATAAAATTAGTAACAGCAAAAATGTGAGCGACAGTTGCATCCAAGGTGGGAATGTCGGGTCCTCCCAAGATCTATTGACGAATAAACTCATAGGAATCTGGAAGATAAAGAGGATAGTAGACCACAAGGAGTTCCTGAAAATATTTTTGTTGAGTGACAAGGTCTGCCAAGAATGGTCGATGATGGAGAAGTTCTACATTGAGATATTGAACTTCCTGATAGGAAGCGTCGGGATAGAGTGTTGGTCGAGTGTAGGGATCAGAATAAAGGGTGTAGATTCAAGTTGTTTTTGAATCCTTGGAGTAAAGGAGCAGAAAGATGATCCAATACCGCCTTCACAGTGTCATCACGGCGGATGATAAGCAAACAGGCACGAGAAAGACAGTTTGCAAGCCAGTGTGAAGAGTGTCATTGGAATCCCAATTAGCATAGGTGGGACAAGCGGGGTCAGGCAGAGCGCCAGAGAGATGATGGTGATTGCATTGAGAGCGCAAAAGAAAGGTGAAAGAAACATTCCAATCTGGATAATTTAGGCCCATTAATTTGGAAGTAGCACCTAGATTTCCAGACACATTGAAAATAATTGTGGGTGAAAGAGTGGGAGTGTTTGGAGGCGCCATAGATTAGCGACTGGAGCTTAGCGAGCTCCTCAAAGGAGGTCTCGCGGGAGGGGGCTGACTGGCAAGGAAGTCACGCAAAAGCTCGCGACCCGCAAGCCAACGGATGACGCGTGAACGAAGCATGCTTAGAGAGATACTAGGCCCAAAAGATCGTCTATAAAAAAGGAGGATATGAGGGTAAATGAGGAACAAAGAGTGTGCATGAGATCTTCGGGCACACAGTTGGAGTTTGCAAGAGTCGGTGTAGGAAATTGTTACTTGCCCAAGATTGAGATCTCATGCACTAGGGAAGGAGAGGGAAGTCCTCAAGGAGGGAGGGTGCCCCTTTTTGGATCCTCTCAAAGTTATGGTGGAGAGAGAAGGGGGGGCTCGGGCTGAGCGGCGCTGGCGGTGATCGAAGGGGTGTGGTTGCGTACGATTTAGGGTTCGGCGGAAAAAAAACGAGAAAGAAAGAGAGGAGAAAGTTACATAGAGGGGGAGAATTTGATATTAATTCTTGCTTTCATTTCCAAAGGCTAAACTCACCATATATGTGGGGAAAATATGTCCCAACAAAAGACCAAAAGGCTGGGCTGGAGTGGAACTAAGGGCGCAGTTGGAGGCTCGCCGACGAAGGCCTTCAGCTGGGACACGTGGAAGACGTCATAAATCTGAGCGTCGGCGGGAAGGCGGAGACGATTAGTCACGTCCCCGATACGGTGCAGAATCTCGAAGGGCCCAAAGAACTTGGGCCCCAGCTTCTGGCAGGCTCCCTTGGAGACGGTACACTGACGGAAGGGACAACGTTTAAGCCATACCCAATCTTGGGAGAGAAGAACAACTCGCGGTGGCCCCGATTGTGGGCAGTCTCCATTCGTGCCTGGGCCTGAAGAAGGCGGTCACGCGCAAGGTGCGGAAGCTCATCGCGCGTGCATAGCTCGGTGTCGATGGCGGCGGAGCGGGCACAGAAACTACCATAGTTAAGAAGGCGAAGGGATCCTGGTCATAGATGAGGATGAAAGGAGTGGTCTGGAGGGCCGTTTTATAAGAGGTATTGTAGCAATATTCTACCTATGGGAGCCAACATGCCAGTCCTTGGGGCGGTCCCCTGTAAGACAGTAGAGGTACATCTCGAGCGTCCGGTTGACCACGTCGATCTAGCCATCTGGCTGAGGATGGTAGGCGAAGGAGAGGATCAGTTTAGTACCACACAGGGAGAATAGTTCCTGCCAAAACTAAGATGTGAAGACCTAGTCCCTATCGGACACAATGCTCTCTAGTACGCCGTGGAGATGGAACACCTGATCAAAGAAGGCACGGGCAACTGTAGGACCGGTAGTAGGGCGGCTCATGGTAATGAAGTGGGCCCCTTTGGAAAACAGGTCGACGACCACGAAGATCACAGAGTGGCCCCAAGAAGGGGGCAGCCCATCGATGAAGACCATTGAGATGTCAGCCCAAATCTGTGTCGGAACCGGAAGAGGTTGCGGGAACCTTGCGGGCGAAAGAGACTCTATTGTGTTGTGCTGACAAATCAGGAAGGCTACAATGAATGTCTGGACACTCTGTTTGAGTCCATGTCAAAAGAACTTGGTGTGCACGCGCTGAAAGGTCGGGGACGGCCGCCAGAATGTCCCGAATCAGCAGAGAGGTGTCAAGCAAGTAAAAACAGTCCTTTTACAGAATGAGACCGTCACGGACTGTCTAGTGGAGCGGAAGGTGCCCCTCCTGAATGCGATGGAGCAGCTCGCAAAGAGACAGAGTGTGGTGGATTTGCTGATGGAGGCGGGGAAGAAAAAGAGACGACGGCGTGGACATGGCCTAGAGGAGTGCACCAGAAGAGTCGCGACGGGAGAGAGCGTCAGCCGCGCTGTTCAAGTGGCCAGCCTTGAACTCCGCACGAAAAATAAAAAATCGTAGCCTAAAATGCGGCTCACCCAACGTTATTGTGTCACTATAGTCAGCATTGCTCCAACAAATACTTGAGGATAAAATGGTATGTGCGCATCACGAAAGCACGTGCCCACAAATACGGACGTCGGTGGTGGACGGCCTTAGCCAGTCTGATGAGCTCCTGCTCGTAGGCTGTAAGCTTTCGGTGGTGAAGGACCGTCAGACGGATAAAGTAAGCGATCAAGTGCCCTTCCTGTTGTAGAACCGCCCTGCACCTGTGTTCAGAGGCGTCGCATTCCACCTGAAAATCTTTCTTGAAATCTGGAAGCTGGAAGATGGGGGCCTGGACCAAGGATTGCTGCAAGGCTCAAAAAACCTTCACGACGGTGTCGTCGCAAACGAAACACTGGCGGCGCAAGTGGGACAACAATGGAGCGACTATCACCATGTACCATTGGATTAATCTGCAGTAGTAGCTGGCCAGGCCGGGGAACCCACGGAGCTCCCGCTGAGACTAGGGAAGGGGCTGATCGAGAATGCCTGAGTCTTGACTGGATCAACAGAGACGCCCGAGTGGTTGACAATGTGTCTAAAGTACGCCACCCTGTCAATGTCGAAGGAACACTTGGCCCACTTAAGGAAGAGCCAATAAGAGCGGACCAACTGGAGGACCCTGTGGAGGTGATCGAGATGGGCTTCTCAGGTCTTTCTGTATACCAAAATATCATCGAAGAAAACAAGTACCCAACGACGAAGAAGAGCATGAAATACCTCATTTATGAGTGCCTGGAATGTAAATGAGGCATTCGTGAGCCCGAAGGGCATCACGAGAAATTCAAAGTGACCATGATAAGTGCGGAAAGGCGTCTTCTCCACGTCGGCAAGAAACATACGAACCTGTTGGTACTCCAAGTAAAGGTCGAGTGTTACCGACATAGCGGAAGAACCACCGTGGCAGGTGTATACGCGACGACCGCGGGAGACGAGTAGGGCTCATGGCGGTACCGGCTCGGAGACGCGAGGAACGGATCCGGGCGGAGTGGACATCGGACCGGACGGGGAGCCAGGAACCGGGCAGACATGAACCGGGCGGAATTGGCCCAGGCGGTTTTGGTTTATTTTATGTATCTTTGGTTTTATGTAATTGTGTGCCCTCCTATATATAGGGGTTAAATTATGTGTGGTTTTATCTTTTTGATCAATCAACTTTTGGAAAGGGGGCTACTCCCTCTTGCTTCTTCTCTCAACCCTAATTTCTCTTTCTCTCTCTCCCTTGGTCGGCCCTCCTCTTGTAGGAGCTCTCCTCGATTTCATGTACGGTAATATTTAGTCCGAATTGCCCTCTCCGCCTGCCTCCCGCCGCCGGAAGACCAATGGCCCCTTCGTCCCGCGCCCAAGCCGCTGACGCCCCCGATGCGGCCGACGCCACTAGCAGCCGACTCGCCCGCCACGATGCCCGCCTCGATGCGTTGCAAGCCTCCATGGACGCCATCGTCGCCGGCCAATCCATCATCCTGAGCCGCCTCGACGGTCTCTCAGCCCCGGCCCCCCGCACGCCGGCCCCGGGCTCGACATCCTCGACCGATGCGGCCTCCCTGTTAGGAGTGTCGCCGGTCCTCCAGCTCTCGGCGTTAACCTCCGTACCCGCACCGGCGGTCGGGCGTCTCTCCTCGACTTTGGACATTCCCTCCTTCTCCTGCGTGGATCCCTTGGGCTGGATCGCGCGCGCGGAGCAGTTTTTTGACCTCCACCTCACCCCGTCGGCGGATCGCGTGACGGCCGTTATCGGCCTCGACGGATCCGCCCTACATTGGGCACGTTGGCTTCGACAAATCCAGCCCGCCATCTCGTGGCCTGACTTCAAGCAAGAGATGATCACCCGCTATAATTCCCGCTACACCGGCTCCTCCATTGAACGTCTTTGCAGTGCCCGCCAAACGGTCGAGCTGGATAGTTACATTGATGAGTTCGTGTGCCACGTGACGCAAGTGCCGGGACTGCCGCCCGACCACTATTTGGGATTTTTTTGCAAGGGCTGCTGCCCTCGATTCACTCCCGCCTCCGGACTCATCACCCGAGGACCGTATCCGAGGCCTTGGAGCTTGCCCGTGCAGTGGAAGCGGATCTCGGACATCGGCCGCCTCTTCCCAGAGGCCACCACACCCCCCGGCCGACGGTTCCCCGGGACGTGCCCCATCGACCTGTTGTCGCCGATGGAGCTCGGCCGGGGCGCACAGACCCTCCTCAACGCATCTCCAATCAAGACTACAACGAACTTCGCCGCAAGAGTTTGTGTTTTCGTTGTCGTCAATCGTATTCCCCGCATCACATCTGTGCGGTCAAGGAGTTTCACTCCCTTTTCGGCGATTACAATCCTGAAGTCACGATGGATGACTTTGATGCCCTCGCAATACAAGACGACGAACCTCCGTCGGCGTGGCCCTTAATGTGCTCGACATCCCATTATACTCTGTGGGGGGAATTACCGGTCCGCGCACGATGAAGTTGGTTGGGACGCTTCGGGACCTCCCTGTGATTGTTATGATAGACAGCGGGGCCAGTCACACCTTTATCTCGGCAAAGTTGGCACGCGACCTCGCCCTCCCTACCGTTTCATCCTCGGATTTCTCCGTCTGTTTGGGCGATGGTCGCCGCCGACCAACCTTGGGGCGGTGCACCGGCGTGGCTATCTCCGTGGGCACCTACACCTTCGCGACAGATTTCTATGTCTTCGAGTTGGGCAGCCTCGACGCGATCTTGGGGGTCGCATGGCTCCAAACGTTGGGCGAGGTCCGTGTAAATTGGGCCAAGATGGCTATGTTATTTCAACACCAGGGCCGTTCCTGCCGCCTGGTGGGCGATGCGACGCTCCTCCGTTCCCCGCTCTCGGCTCGGGCCCTTACTCGCGTCACGGACGTCGCGTTCTCCGCCTGGCTGCTACCCCTACAGTCGGCATCCCCTCCCTCCATACCGGTCGCCGAAGAGTTTCAACGCCTCCTTGAAGATTTCGCGGACATCTTCGCCACCCCACAGGGCCTTCCGCCGGCCCGCGCGACCGACCATCCGATTGTTCTCCAGCCGTCCTTGGCGGCGGTTTCCGTCCGTCCGTACCGCTACGGGCATGCCCAGAAGGACGAGATCGAACGCTTAATGCGGGAGATGTTGTTGGGTGGGCTCATTCGACCTAGCGCCAGCCCGTTTTCCAGTCCGGTCCTGCTCGTCCGCAAGAAGGATGGAAGCTGGCGTTTTTGTGTGGATTACAGAGAACTCAACAAAGTCACGGTTGCGGACAAATATCCCATTCCAATCATTCAGGAACTCTTGGACGAGCTCCACGGCGCCGCCTACTTCACAAAGCTCGACCTTCACGCCAGCTACCACCAAATCCGGGTTCACCCGGAGGACATCCCCAAAACCGCCTTCCGCACTCATGACGGCCATTTTGAATTCGTGGTCATGCCGTTCGGGCTCACCAACGCCCCGACAACGTTTCAAGAAACGATGAATGATATCTTCCGACCGATACTCCGTAAGCACGTGCTTGTGTTTTTTGATGACATATTGGTTTTTAGTCCGTCTTGGCAGGAACACCTACTCCATGTCCGCCGGACCTTCTCCACACTTCGGCAACACCACTTGGTCGTCAATCAAAAGAAATGCTCTTTCGGCGCAACATGCGTCAGTTACTTGGGCCACACCATCTCGGTCGACGGCGTGGCCATATATGACTGTGAGAACCCGCCAACCCATATCGCATCTCAAAACCCAGGTGTTGAGATGAAGGGTGGCGGGGTACATAAACACGGAGGAGCAGGCGCTGCGGGCGATGTGGGACTAATCCCAACCACAGGACCGCGGGGATATTCCGCCACAGGGGGCCCACCGGGGTCAACACCCAGACCAGGAACGCGATGGGGAAAGCCACGGGGTCGGTCCCACACACACGTGTCCTGCTGGCAAATTACTCTCAACACACCCCCGCAGCAGGACAACCGTACAACCTCTGATACCATGTGAGAACCCGCCAACCCATATCGCATCTCAAAACCCAGGTGTTGAGATGAAGGGTGGCGGGGTACATAAACACGGAGGAGCAGGCGCTGCGGGCGATGTGGGACTAATCCCAACCACAGGACCGCGGGGATATTCCGCCACAGGGGGCCCACCGGGGTCAACACCAAGACCAGGAACGCGATGGGGAAAGCCACGGGGTCGGTCCCACACACACGTGTCCTGCTGGCAAATTACTCTCAACAATGACGAAAAAATTCAGGCGGTTCTCCACTGGCCGACCACTTCGTCCCTTCGGGATGTCCGCGGGTTCCTCGGCCTCACCGGCTATTACCGCAGATTCATCAAGGGTTACGACATGCTAGCCCGGCCCCTCACCCAGTTATTGAAGCATTCCGACGACACTCCGTTCTCGTGGCCGCCCGCCGCTGTGGCCGCTTTCGCAACCCTCCAGTCGGCCCTCGTGCGAGGTCCGGTGCTTGCTATGCCCGATTTCCAGAAATCCTTCATCGTCGAATGCGACGCCTCCGGTACGGGCGTCGGAACCGTACTCATGCAGGACGGCTGTGAGAACCCGCCAACCCATATCGCATCTCAAAACCCAGGTGTTGAGATGAAGGGTGGCGGAGTACATAAACACGGAGGAGCAGGCGCTGCGAGCGATGTGGGACTAATCCCAACCACAGGACCGCGGGGATATTCCGCCACAGGGGGCCCACCGGGGTCAACACCCAGACCAGGAACGCGATGGGGAAAGCCACGGGGTCGGTCCCACACACACGTGTCCTGCTGGCAAATTACTCTCAACACACCCCCGCAGCAGGACAACCGTACAACCTCCCTCTGATACCATGTGAGAACCCGCCAACCCATATCGCATCTCAAAACCCAGGTGTTGAGATGAAGGGTGGCGGGGTACATAAACACGGAGGAGCAGGCGCTGCGGGCGATGTGGGACTAATCCCAACCACAGGACCGCGGGGATATTCCGCCACAGGGGGCCCACCGGGGTCAATACCCAGACCAGGAACGCGATGGGGAAAGCCACGGGGTCGGTCCCACATGTGAGAACCCGCCAACCCATATCGCATCTCAAAACCCAGGTGTTGAGATGAAGGGTGGCGGGGTACATAAACACGGAGGAGCAGGCGCTGCGGGCGATGTGGGACTAATCCCAACCACAGGACCGCGGGGATATTCCGCCACAGGGGGCCCACCGGGGTCAACACCCAGACCAGGAACGCGATGGGGAAAGCCACGGGGTCGGTCCCACACACACGTGTCCTGCTGGCAAATTACTCTCAACACACCCCCGCAGCAGGACAACCGTACAACCTCTGATACCATGTGAGAACCCGCCAACCTATATCGCATCTCAAAACCCAGGTGTTGAGATGAAGGGTGGCGGGGTACATAAACACGGAGGAGCAGGCGCTGCGGGCGATGTGGGACTAATCCCAACCACAGGACCGCGGGGATATTCCACCACAGGGGGCCCACCGGGGTCAACACCCAGACCAGGAACGCGATGGGGAAAGCCACGGGGTCGGTCCCACACAACGGCCGGCCAATTGCATACTATAGCCGAGCATTTTCGGCAGCGTTCCGAAGCCGCTCCGCCCACGAGAATGAACTCATGGCCCTCGTCCTCGCCGTCCAACATCGGCGACCCTATCTGTTAGGTCGTCCATTCGTGGTCCGTACCGACCACCGCAGCCTACGTTATTTGCTACAGCAAATAATCGCGATCCCGTCACAACAACTATGGGTGGCCAAATTGCTGGGGTACGATTTCACCATTGAGTTCCGGCCGGGGAAGGCCAATCGGGCGGCGGACGCCCTATCCCGCATTCCGGACGCACCAGAGCTGACCGCAATTTCGCGCCCGGTTTGGGACGACGCGACCACCATTCAACAGGATGTAGAACGGGACCCCTGTCAGGCCGAAATCCGTCGGGCCTTGCTGGTCAATCCGTGTGCGCACCCGTCGTACTCGCTAATTGGCGGCCGCCTGATCCATCGGGGACACCTCGTCTTGTCTGCGGCATCGTTCAACATTCCACGCCTGCTAGCTGAATTCCAATCCACTCCGTCAGGAGGCCACGTAGGGGCGTTCCGCACTTACAGGCGGTTAGCGACGTCCTTGTATTGGCCGCATATGTTTCAACAGGTCAAGAGTTATGTCGCGGCATGTCTCCAATTCCAGAAAGTCAAGTATGAGGCAATGTTTCCCAGCAGTCTCCTTCATCCCCTTCTGATCCCGGAGCGCATCTGGGAGGATATCGATATGGATTTCATTACTCGGCTTCCCCGTTCGAGAGGTTTCGACTGCATTTTGGTGGTCGTGGACAGGCTCACTAAGTATGGCCATTCATTCCTCTACGCCATCCCTACACGGCCGCCACTGTCGCCGACAGTTTCATCGTCGAGGTCGTGCGCCTCCATGGTTTTTCGCGCTCCATCGTGAGCGACCGTGACCCTCTCTTCCTCAGCAGCTTCTGGACCTCTCTTTTTCGTCTCCAGGGAACTCACCTCAGTATGAGTACGGCGTATCACCCACAGTCTGATGGGCAATCGGAAGTGCTAACCGAAGTTTGGAAACTTATCTCCGCTACTTTATCGGCGAGCGGTCGGGTACTTGGGCCAAATGGTTATGTTGGGCGGAATATTCTTACAACACGGCGTATCACCATGCGGCGAACACGTCGCCTTTTGAAACCGTTTATGGGAGGCCTCCACCATCCGTGATCCGGCACCTCCCCGGGGAGTGTCTCGTTCCCACCTTGGCAGAACACCTCCACGACCGCGACATCATCCTCGATAGCTTGAAGTACCATCTCAGGCGAGCCCAAGGGAAAATGTTGTCATTTGCCAACCGGAAGCGTCGTGATATCTCCTTCCAGGTAGGGGAGAAAATCTTCCTCAAACTCCACCCGTACCGTCAGCTCAAAGTTGCGCGGCGACCATGCCCGAAGTTGGCTCCCAGATTTTTCGGCCCCTTCGAAGTTCTCAGACGCATTGGGGCCGTGGCATACCGGCTCCATCTGCCCAACAACAGCCGCATTCATCCCGTCTTCCACGTCTCGCAGCTCCGCCGGGTTATAGGGGAACATCCCGCGGTGGACCACATTCCGACCGACCTCGATTATTCTGGATCGGAGCCACTATATCCCGCCTCCATTCTTGACCGACGTCATCACTTACCTGGGGACGCCGCGCCGGATGAGATCCGTGTCGCGTGGTGCCATAGGCCGGCCGACGACGCTACATGGCTCCTCCGCGATGACTTTCGCCGCCAGTTTTCGGACTTCTGCCTTGAGTACAAGGCCAATTTTCCAGACGGCGGTATTGTTACCGACATAGCGGAAGAACCACCGTGGCAGGTGTATACGCGACGGCCGCGGGAGACGAGTAGGGCTCACGGCGGTACCGGCTCGGAGACGCGAGGAACGGATCCAGGCGGAGTGGACATTGGACCGGACGGGGAGCCAGGAACCGGGCGGACATGAACCGGGCAGAATTGGCCCAGGCGGTTTTGGTTTATTTTATGTATTTTTTGTTTTATGTAATTGTGGGCCCACCTATATATAGGGGGTAAACTATGTGTGGTTTTATCTTTTTGATCAATGAGCTTTTGGAAAGGGGGCTGCTCCCTCTTGCTTCTTCTCTCAATCCTAATTTATCTTTCTCTCTATCTCCCTTGGCCGGCCCTCCTCTTGTCGGAGCTCTCCTCGATTTCGTGCACGGTAATATTGAGCTTGGAGAAGTAACGGTACTGTGCAACTTATCCAACAACTCCTCGACCACCGGGATGGGAAACCTATCATTCACCGTGTGCGCATTTAGGGCGCGGTAGTCAACACAGAAGTGAAAGTTGTCATCTTCCTTGTGGACCAATAGGACAGGGGAGTAGAAAGGTGAAACGTTGTGGCGGATGATGCCCCGACGAAGCATATCTGCACACTGCCACACAATCTCATCCTTCGGTAAAAATGGATAGCGGTAGGGGCGAACAACTACCGGAGCGGTGTTCGGAAGCAGGCAAATGCGGTGATCCTGGCGGCGCAATAAAGGAGGCCCGGTGGGTGCTGCCATAGTGTCACGGTACTTGTAAAGACGAGTCGAAAGATCCTATTTCACAGCGAGTTCAGGTTGGAGGGAAAACCTGTAGCCCGAACCAGCAGTCGGACGACCATGCCAAACCGTCAGGTGGGGTCCCTGGCCCCAAGACATCATCAGGCCCTCCAAATCCCACAAGATAGGGTCGAGGGTACGCAGTCAACGCGTCCCTAACACCGCTTTGAATCCCTAAAAGGCGATGACGAAGAAGTTAACATGAGAATGATAGTCCTCCACAAACTTAGGAACGTTTTGGCAAACCTCGATGCAGGCCATGGCAGCGCCATTAGGCATGACCACGCTACAATGACTGCGACTGGTAATGGGAAGCTACAGCTGCTGGGCAGTGAGATCGCTGATGAAGTTATGCTTGTTGCATGTGTCCATGAGGGCGAGGAGACGGCGACCCGCCACGGTGATGTCCATCTGCAATGTGTCCCCAGAGTGGGACCCTACATAGCATGCAAAGAGATCGCGGGGTCCCCTGGCTCGTCATCTCCGGCTTCCTCATCCGAGGGATCGTTGACCTCGAACCAAAAAAGGCGCTTGCACTGGTGCCCACGAACATAGGCCTCATCACAGTTGAAGCAAAGGCCCTTCGCATGACGTATGGCCATCTCCTGTGTCGACAGACATCGGATGGTGGAGGGGTGATCCTGATCCCAAGACCTGCTTGGGCCGCCTCAGAGAGTGGCTGGGACTGACTGTAACTGCGGAAGGAACTCTCACTGCTACAACGCCCCAAATGGGGATGATACACCAGAATGCGCTTCTCGCATAGGCGAGCCAGGCTCATGGCCGTAGTAAATCCGATGGATTCTAAAACTCAACGTCCATGCCAAGCTGCTCGTGTGAGCCTGCGGTGAAGAAATCCACCTAGTGTGCCACTGGAATCGACGGGGCGTGGCTGAGGAGCACCTGGAACTGCTCTAAGCAGTCGTCGATGGATCCCGACCGCTTCAGGGAGATTAGGTCACCGATGGGGTTTTTGCGGAGCGGGCCCAAAACGTAGGCTGCATTGGAACTTGAACTCGTCCCAAGTAAGGTGGAGCTTCTCCCGTTGAAGTTGAGATAACCACAGTTGTGTTGATCTCATGAGGTGGAAGGAGGCCACACCTAGCCAATCCTCCGACGGGGTACGCTGCACAACAAAGAATTGCTTACAACGAGTCAGCCGATGTTGAGGGGCATACTTGTTGTGGCAAGCTCGGAAGATGGAAGTTCTAGATTGATCGAATGTTGCGATGAGCGTAAAGCTGCATTGTTGCATTAGTGTCGGCCGACAACAACGTTGTTGGTGGATATGGAAGTTGTTGCGAGCTAGTGGAAATACTGTGGTGCAACCACTTAAATATATATATATATATATATATATATATATATATATATACAGATTAATGCAAAAACGCGCAGCGTGTTTTGCTCTAAAAAACGCGCTCCCCGGAAATACGGAAAAAGCACCCCCTAAACAGCATTTTTAGAAAAAGTGGTCAACATGAAAGTTGTAGATCTCCACGAGATCTACAACTTTCATGTTGACCACTTTTTCTAAAAATGCTGTTTAGGGGGTCTATTTTCAAAAGGCGCGAAGGGGGTTCCGCCCGGTAAATATTACGAATTTTTTTTTTGCGCGGACCTCCCTTCGCGCCTTTTGAAAATAGACCCCCTAAACAGCATTTTTAGAAAAAGTGGTCAACATGAAAGTTGTAGATCTCGTCGAGATCTACAACTTTCATGTTGACCACTTTTTCTAAAAATGCTGTTTAGGGGGTGTTTTTTTCATTTTTCCGAGGAGCGCGTTTTTTTGTCCAAAAAGCGCTGCGCGGAAATACAGTGCCCCCATATATATATATATATATATATATATATATATATATATATATATATATATATATATATATATATATATTCCCAATGTGATGTTAGTAGGACTGTTTGAATAGTCTGCACAAAAAGTAATTGTCCACCAATCTCAAATCGTGGAGCCCAACAGACCCTAAATGCCCTATGTAATTTTTCTTTGAAAATTTAAAAAAAGTAAATAATTAATATCAATTTTTTCCTAGTGTGTAAATTGGGCCTAGCTCACGAGAGGATTGCATGTTTTAATACTTGCTTGCATTTCCAAAGGCTAAACCCATTATATATGTGGGGAAAATAAATCCCAACAAAGGACCAAAAAGCACCCTCACTAAGGCTTAACAAAAATAAGGTTAAAATGGTAAACATGTGTTAAAAATACTAATATAAAAAATAAAGATAGTTCAGGCGGCTGTCACTCAAGGCTCCCGACGTTTGTACGTGATCCCCCAACGAGGATCAGTAACATCTCCACCCTGCACGACATCAAGCTTGTCCTCGAGTTTGTCATGTGGCAGTGGCGGGAGTGGAACTAAGGGCACGGTTGGAGGCTCGCCGACGAAGACCTACATCTTGGACACATGGAAGACTTCATGAATCTAATCGTCGGCGGGAAGGCGGAGACGATAAGGCATGTCCCCGATGCAGTGCAGAATCTCGTAGGGCCCAAAGAATTCGGGACCCAGCTTCTGGTAGGCTCCCTTGGAGACGGTAGACTGACGGTAAGGACGGCATTTAATCCATACCCAATCCCAGGGAGAAAAGAACAACTCGCGGTGGCCCCGATTGTAAGCGGTCTACATTCCTGCCTGGGCCTGAAGAAGGCGGTCACGCGCAAGGCGCAAAAGCTCATTGTGCATGCATAGCTCGATGTCGATGGCAGCAGAGCGGGCGTAGAAGCTACCATAGGTAAGGAAGCGGGAAGATCCTGGTCGTAGATGAGGCTGAAATGAGTGGTCTGGAGGGTGGTGTGATAGGAGGTGTTGTAGTAAAATTCTACCCATGGGAGCCAACGGGCCCAATCCTCGGGGCGGTCACTTGTAAGGCAGCAGAGAAATATTTCGAGCGTCTGGTTGACCACGTCGATCTGGCCATCCGACTGAGGATGGTAGGTGGAGGAGAGGGCCAGCTTAGTACCACATAAGGCGAATAGTTCCTGCCAAAACTGAGATATGAAGACCTTTTCCCCGTCGGACACAATGCTCTCTAGTACGTCGTGGAGACGGAACACTTAATCAAAGAAGGCACTGGAAACTGTGGGACCGGTAATAGGACGGCTCATGGTAATGAAGTGGGCCCCCTTGGAAAAGCGGTCGACAACCACGAAGACGATGGAGTGGCCCCGAGAAGGGGGCAGCCATTCGATGAAGACAATTGAGATGTCAGCCCAAATCTGTATCAGAACCGGAAGAGGCAGCAGGAACCCGGCGGGCAAAAGCGACTATGTCTTGTTGTGATGACAAATTAGGCAGGCGGCAATGAAAATCCGGAGACTCTGTTTGAGTTCATGCCAAAAAGAACTTGGTGCGAACACGCTGAATGGTCATGGATGGCCTCCAGAATGTCCGGAATCAACAAAGGCGTCGGGCAAGTAAAAGCGGTCCTTGTACAGAATGAGACCGTTACGGACTGTCCAGTGGAGAGCAAGGCGCCCCTCCTGAATGCGGTGGAGCAGCTCGCGGAGAGACTGAGTGTCGTGGATCTGCTGACGGAGGTGGGAAAGAACAAGAGGGGACGACGTGGACATGGCATAGAAGAGTGCACCGGAAGAGTCGCGGCGGGAGAGAGACGCGCGGTTCAAGTGGACAGCCTTGAACTCCACCTGAAAATCGTAGCCTAAAAGGCGGCTCACCCAAGGTTGTTGTGGCACTGTAGTCAGGCATTGCTCCAACAAATACTTGAGGCTGAAATGGTACTTGGGGATCACGAAAGCATGCGCCCACAAATACGAATGTCAGTGGTGGACGGCCTTAGCCAGTTCGATGAGCCCCTGCACGTAGGCCAGAAGCTTTCGGTGGTGAAGGACTGTGGGGCGGATAAAGGAAGCGATCGAGTGCCCTTCCTGTTGTAGAACTGCCCAGCACCCGTGTTCGGAGGCGTCGCATTCCACCTAAAAATATTTCACGAAATCTGAAAGTTGGAGGACAGGGGGCGAGACCAAGGCTTGCAACAAGGATCAAAAAGCCTCCATGACGGTGTCGTCCCAAACAAAACACTGGCGACGCAAGAGGGATAGCAAGGGAGAGGCTATCACCGTGCACCCTTTGATGAATCTGCGGTAGTAGCCGGCTCGATCGAGGAACCCGCGAAGCTCCCGCTGAGCCTGGGGAAGGGGATAATCGAGAACACCCTGAATCTTGACAGGATCAGCAGAGAAGCTTGAGTGCCCCAAGTACGCCACCTTGTCAGTGTCGAAGGAACACTTGGCCCACTTAGGGAAGAGGCGATAAGAGCGGGCCATCTGGAGGACCGTGCAGAGGCGATCGAGATGGGCTTCCCAGGTAATCGTGAGGCCAAAGTGGGTGCTGCCATGGTGCCTGGAATATCATCAAAATATCATCGAAGAAACAAGTACCCAACAACGAAGAAGAGCATAAAATACCTGATTCATGAGTGTCTGGAATGTACATGAGGCAATCGTGAGGCCAAAGTGCATCACGAGAAACTCAAAGTGTCCTTGATGAATGCAGAAGGGCGTCTTCTCCACATCGGCGGGAAACATACGGATCTGTTGGTACCCCGAGCAAAGGTCAAGCTTGGAGAAGTAACGGTCTCATGCAACTCATCCAACAACTCTTCGACCACCGGGATGCGAAACTTATCCTTCACCGTGCGCGCGTTCAGGGCGCGGTAGTCAACACAGAAGCGCCAGGAGTCATCTTTCTTGTGGACCAATAGGAACGAGGAGGAGAAAGGTGAAACGTTGTGGCGGATGATGCTCTGGCGAAGCATATTGACACATTGTCGCTCAATCTCATCCTTCAGTAGAAATGGATAGCGGTAGGGGCGGACAACTACCAGAGGGGTGTTAGGAAGAAGGCAAATGGGTGGTCCAGGCGGCGCGAGGGAGGAAGCCTGGTGGGTGCGGCCATGACAAGGTACTAGTGAAGACGAGTTGAAAGATACTATTTCACTACGGGTTCAGGCTGGAGGGAAAAAACTTAGCCCGAATCAGCAGTCGGACGACCATGCCAAACCATAGGACCCTGGCCCGAAGACATCGTCATGCCCACCAAATCCCACAAGATAGGGCCGAGGGAACGCAGCCAACGCATCACTAACACCGCTTTGAATCCCTATAAGCCGATGACGAAGAAGTTAACATGAGAATGATAGTACTCCACAATGATAGGAACGATCCAGCAAACCCAGATGGAGGTCATGGCGGCGTCATTAGGGGCAGCCATGCTACAACGACTGTGACTGGAAATGGAAAGCTGGAGCCGTTAGGCAGTGAGATCACTGATGAAGCTGTGCGTGCTGCCTATGTCCATGAGCGTGAGGAGGTGGGGACCTGCCACGGTAATGGGTATCTGCATTGTGTCCCCAGAGTGGGACTCGACATGGCATGCAAAGAGATCGCGGGGTACCCTGGCTCATCATCCCCGGCTTCCTCATCGGAGGGATCGTCGACCTCAAGCCAAAAAGGCGCTTGCACCGGTGCCCATGACCATAGGCCTCATCACAGTTGAAGCAAAGACCCTTCATACGGCGTTCGGCCATCTCCTGTGTCGACAAACGTTGGATGGTGGAGGGGTGCTCCCCATCCCAAGCCCTGCTCGGGCCGCCGCTGGAGAGTGGCTAAGACTAACTGTAACTGCGGAAGGAACTCTCACAGCTACAGGGCCCCAAATGGGGACGATCCATCAAGATGCGCTTCTCGTAAAGGCAAGCCAGGCCCATGGCCATAATAAATCTGGTGGATTCTAAAACTTGACGTCTATTCGGAGCCGCTCGTGTAAGCCTGCAGTGAAGAAAGCCACCTGGTGTGCCACTGGAATCGATGGGGCTTGGGCGAGGAGCACCTGGAACTGCTCCAAGTAATCGTCGATGGATCCCGACTGCTTCAGGGAGATCAGGTTGTCGATGGGGTTGTTGCGGAGCGGGGGACCAAAACGTAGGCTGCATTGGACCTTGAACTTGTCCCAAGTAAGGTGGGGCTTCTCCCGTTGAAGTTGAGATAACAATAGTTGTGTCGAACCCACGAGGTGGAAGAAGGCCACACCTAGCCAATCCTCCCACGGGGTACGCTGTGCGGCAAAGAATTGCTCACAAAGAGTCAGCCGATATTGAGGGGCATGCATGTTGTGGCAAGCTCGGAAGATGGATGTTCTAGATCGATCGGATGATGCGATGAGCATAAAGCTGCACTGTTGCGTTAGTGTCGATCGACAACAATGCTACTGGTTGATATGGAAGTTGTTGCGAGCTAGTGGAGTAGCAGTGGTGCAACCACTTTAAAAAAAAATATATTTCCATTGTGATGTTAGTAGGACTGTTTGAATGGGCTGCACAAAAAGTAGTTGTCCACCAATCTCAAATCATGGAGCCCAACAGACCCTAAATGCCCCAAGTGATTTTTCTTTGAAAATTTTAAAAAGGTAAGTAATTAATATCATTTTTTCCCTGACATGCAAATTGGGCCTAGCTCACGACAGGATTACCTGCTTTAATACCTGCTTGCATTTCCAAATGCTAAACCCACCATATATGTTGGGAAAATAAGTCCCAACAAAAGACCAAAAAGCACCCTCACTAAGGCTTAACAAAAATAAGGTTAAAATGGTAAACATGCATTAAAAATACTAATACGAAAAATAAAGATAGTTCAGGCGGGTGTCACTCGAGGCTCGCGGCGTTTGTACGTGATCCCCCAACGAAGATTCGTAACATTTCCACCCTGCTCGACATCAAGCTTGTCCTCAAGCTTGTCCTGTGGCTGCGGCGGGAGTGAAACTAAGGGCACGGTTGGAGGCTCGCCGACGAAGGCCTTCAGCTGGGACACGTAGAAGACGTCATGAATCTGAGCGTCGGCGGGAAGGAAGAGACGATAAACCACGTCCCCGGTGTAGTGCAGAATCTCTAAAGTCCCGAAGAATTTGGGTCCCAGCTTCTGGTATGCTAACTTTGAGACGGTAGACTGATAGTAGGGATGACATTTAAGTCATACCCAATCTACGGGAGAGAATAACAACTCGTGATAACCCCGATTGTGGGCGGTCTCCATTCATGCCTGGGCCTGAAGAAGGTGGTCACGCGCAAGGCGCAAAAGCTCTTTGCGTGTGCATAGCTCGGTGTCGATGGCGACAGAGAGGGCGCAGAAGCTACCATAGGTAAGGAGGAGAGGGGGGATCCTGGTCGTAGATGAGGCTGAAAGGAGTGGTCTGGAGGGCCGTGTGATAGGATGTATTGTAGAAATATTCTACCCATGGGAGCCAACGGGCCCAGTCTATGGGGCAGTCCCCTATAAGGCAGCGGAGGTACATCTCGAGCGTCCGGTTGACCGCGTCGATCTGTCCATCCGACTGAATGGTAGGCAGAGGAGAGGGTCAGCTTAGTAGCACATAGGGCAGATAGTTCCTGCCAAAACAGATATGTGAAGAAATTGTCCCTATCGGGCACAATGCTCTTTAATACATCGTGGAGACGGAACACCTGATCAAAGAAGGCACTAGAAACTATGAGACCGGTAATAAGACAGCTCATGGTAATGAAGTGGGCCCCCTTGGACAATCGGTCGATGACCACAAAGATGATGGAGTAGCCCTAGAAGCGGGCAACCCTACGATGAAGACCATTGAGTGTCAGCCCAAATCTGTGTCGGAATCGGAAGAGGTTGCAGGAACCCGGCGGGCGAAAGAGACTGTCTTGTTGTGCTGACAAATCAGGCAGGCGACAATGAATCTCTTGACACTCCATTTGAGTCTGTGCCAAAAGAACTTGGTGCACACGCACTGAAAGGTCGTGGACGGCCGCTAGAATGTTCGGAATCAGCAGAGAGGTGTCCGACAAATAAAAGCGGTCCTTGTAAAGAATGAGACCGTCACGAACTGTCCAGTAGAGAGGAAGGCGCCCCTCCTGAATCCCGATCCGAATATGGCCGAACAACGGACCATGTCCTACTATGCTCGGCCAAATTTGGACGAGACTCAATCAAGTATTGTTCGACCCGCTATTGCGAACAATAACTTTGAGTTGAAGTCAAGCATCATCCAAATGGTACAATAATATGTACAATTTGATGGATTCAGGATGAAGATCCCAATGCACATATTTCTAACTTTTTAGAAAAATGCGATACGTTTAAAATCAACGGGATTTTCGATGATGTCATTCGGCTTAGGAAATTTCCTTTTACATTACGCACTAAGGCTAAGCAGTGGTTAAATTCTCTACCAAAAGGATCTATGACCATTTGGGCTCAAATGACGAAAAAATTTCTCACAAATTATTTTCTGTCTGCTAAAATGGCCAAGTTATGTAATGATATTACATATTTCTCTCAACTTGATACGAAAACATTATATGATACTTGGGAATAATTTAAGGAATTGCTTCGTCGATGCCCTCATCATGCAATCCCCGATTGGTTGCATGTTCAAACCTTTTATAATGGCCCCAATTCCCAAACAAAGCAATATATCGATGCAGCCGTCGGTGGAACGCTAAACAACAAAACACCGGCGGCCGCCCAAGAACTTATAAAAGGTATGGTTATGAATACCTATCATGGAGTACACCTCGGTCTCGTCCTAATAAACCGGTCGAGTTCTACGAAGTTATTTCGGTTTCAAATCTTTCTATCCAGTTTGAGCTTCTAAATAAGAAAATAGAAAAGATGACTGTTTCCTCTTCTACTCCTACCTGGGAATCTCCTACCATCGCCGAGCATGTGGATTACATGGGTAATCTGAATCGGCCACCCTTTAATTCGGGTAATAATAATTTTGGAAATAATTATCACCCGGGTTTTAGGAGTCACCTCAACCTCTCTTGGAGCAATCCGGGGAATGCGGTCCGACCACCACACACTATTCCACTAGGTTTTCTTCAACCACCAGCTCCAAAATTGCCTTCTCTTGAGGAGATTTTCACCAAATATGCGGCATGTAACGTTGTTAATATCCAGAATCTCACCGGATCAGTTAGTAATTTGGAGAACCAAATTAGGCAAATTGCAAAGATGCTCTCCGATCGTCAACAAGGAGCATTACCGGGCAATACGGATCCCAAACCAAAGGAGCAAGCAAATACCATCATGCTACGGAGCGGAAAGGAGGTAACTACTCCAACAAAGCAGGTTGAAGAGGAGTTAACAATTTCTATATCTTCTCATAATCCTAAAGTTGATATTGAAAATAAAATTAAAGAATTTAAACCGCCTCTTCCCTATATATCAAAATTGAAGAAAGACTAGATGGACGAGCATTACGGTAATTTTTTAAATATGTTTAAGCAAATTCATATAAATTTACCTTTTTGCGAAGCAATAGCGCAAATGTCGAAGTATGCAAAGTACCTCAAGGATCTTTTGTCCAATAAAAAGAAACTTGAGGATATTTCCACCGTTCAGTTGAACGCAGAATGTTCGGCGGTTTTGCTTAATAAATTTCCTAAGAAATTAACAGATCTGGATAGTTTCTCTATTTTATGCTTATTTGGCGATTTATTAGTCATACATGCGTTACCCAATCTACGTGTCTCTATTAATTTGATGTCTTATTCTCTATTTAAGAAATTAGGATTGGGAGAGCCCAATCCAACAAGAATGACCATCCAATTGGAGGACCGACAATTAAATACCCCATGGGTATTGTCGAGGATGTTCTTGTCAATGTTGATAAATTTATCTTTCCAGTAGATTTTGTCATCATCGACATAGAAGAGGACACTGAGATTCTACTTATTCTCGGTCGCCATTTTTTTCCACCTCATGCGCTATAATAGATGTTAGTAACGGCAAACTTTCCTTAGAGTCGGAGATGAAAAAGTTGCCTTTACTATCAATTCGTCTATGAAAAATACGCTTTCTAATGGCGACCCGTGTTTCTTTTTGGAGGCTTCACCCGTTTAAGACTCCACTTTATTTTCTGAAATTATTTCACCATCTATTTTTCATGAAGAAAATTTATAAAATCCATATTTAATTTCCCATGACAATAATGAAGATGATTCGATCGCTCGCGCACCTATTTTTGAAATATTAGAATTAGGTGTTGATCATTTTAAAACCTCTTATGGAGAACCTCCAACTTTCAAATTGAAACAATTGTCAGATCATTTAGAGTATTTATTTCTACCGAAAGATTCAAAATTCTCATTATTGTGTCAGTATTTTTATTTGATAATGAAAAGTTAAAATTATTAAACGTTCTAAAAATTCATCGTCGCGCGATTGCGTGGAAGATAGCGGATTTGAAAGGGATTAATCCCTTCTTTTGTACGCATAAAATCCTTTTAGAGGAAAATTCACGTAGAACAATTCAACCTCAACGCCACCTAAACCCTAACATAAAGGAGGTAGTTAAGGCGGAGGTGATCAAATTATTAGATGCGGGCATCATCTATTCAATTTCGGATAACACTTGGGTTAGTCTGGTCCAAGAAGTGTCAAAGAAAGGAGGATTAACGTTAGTGTCGAATGATAAAAACGAGTTAATCCCTACTCGAACCGTTACCGGATACCGGGTTTGCATCGAGTATCACAAATTAAATGATGCGACCAAAAAGGATCATTTTCCTTAACCGTTCATCGATCAAATCCTTGAACGATTATCTGGGCATTCCATTTATTGTTTTCTTGACGGTGTCTTGGGATACTTCCAAATCCTGATTGCGCCCGAGGACCAAGAGAAGACAACTTTCACTTGTCTGTTTGGCACCTTCGCCCATTAGAGGATGTCATTTAGGTTGTGTGACACGTCGGTAACCTTTCAAAGGTGCATATTAGCGATCTTTGACGAGCTAGTGGAAGATATAATGAAAGTCTTCATGGACGATTTCTCCGTTTTCAGAGATTCGTTTGATTTATGTTTGAATAACCTTTCCCACGTTCTCCAAAAATGTGAGAACACTAATTTAGTGTTAAATTTGGAAAAGTGTCACTTTATGGTATGAGAAGGTTTAGTGCTAGGACATAAAATTTCAAGTAAGGGCATAGAGGTGGGCAAGCCTAAGATAGAGACTATAGAAAAGTTACCTCCCCCTTCAAACATGAAGGTCGTACGTAGTTTTCTTAGGCATGTCGGTTTTTATTGCCGGTTTATAAAAGATTTTTCTAAAATTACCAAGCCCTAAGCCACCTTTTAGAAAAAGATGCCCCATTTATTTTTGATGAAAATTGCTTGCATTCTTTTTTTATAGATAAGGAAAAATTAATAAACGCACCGATCATGATCGCTCCCAATTGGGATCTTCCGTTAGAAATTATGTTCGGCGCTGGTAGCTTTGTCATGGGTGCGGTCTTAGGACAACACATCAATACAAATTTGCATCTTATTCATCATGCGAGCACAACTCTAACCGCCGTACAAGAGAATTACACTACCACCGAGGAGTTATTAGTCGTTATTTTTGCTTTCGATAAATTTCACTTTTATCTCACTTTGTCTAAAATTATTGTTTTTACCAATCATTCGACGAGATATTTACTAACAAAAACAAATGTGAAGTCAAGATTGATTAGAAGGATTTTACTCCAAAAATTTGACTTGGAAATACGATATAAAAGGGGAGCGGAAAATTTAGCGACGGAGCACCTCTCTCGGTTGGAGATCCCAATTCAGAGGAGCTTGTAGAGGAGGATATCAATGATACTTTTCCCGAGGAGCGCCTCCTCGCAATTCATAAGGCAATAACTCTCCTCACCCCTTGGTTCGTCGATTTCGCAAACTACCTTATTGCGAAATTTCTCCCTAAAGAATTTTCTTATCAAGAAATAAAAAAATTTATTTTTCAATTTTAAAATTTTTTTTGGAGGATCCATTTCTCTTTCGAGTTTGTACGGATCAAGTGGTGTGAAGATGTGTTTTTCATGAAGGCGCCTAAATTCTAAAACATTGTCACAAGGGGCCCGCTGGTGAGCACTATAAAGCGAATTAGACGGCAAAGAAAGTACTTGAAGCAGACTTTTATTGTCCGAGCATCTTCAAGGATGCTCATGTACACGTAAGTCATTGTGAACAATGTCAACGCTCAAGTAATATTTCTCGCCATGAAATGCCGTTAAATTAATTTTTAGAAATAAAGGCTTTTGATTTATGGGAGATCAACTTTGTCGGCCCGCTACCCAATTCTTATGGTAAACGTTATATTTTGGTAGCGGTCGACTACATGTCACGGTGGGCGGAAGCACAAGCTCTTCCTACCAATGATGCCTGAGTCATGACTCAATTTCTCAAAAAGCTCTTTTCATGATTTGGAGCATCGCGGACAATAGTGAGTGATAGGCGAACTCACTTTTGTAATGCCCAATTCGCCAAAGTTTTATTTAAATATGGCGTTACACATAGGTTGGTCCCCCTATCACCCTCAAACAAGCAGTCAACTAGAAGTAGTTAACCAGGAAATTAAACGCATTTTTAGAAAAAACGGTCCCTATTAATAGAAAAGATTGGTCGGCAAAAATCGACTATGCTCTTTGGGTCTATTGGACAGCGTACAAGACCGCTATCAGTTGTATGTCGTATCGATTGGTCTATGGGAAAGCATATCATTTACCGGTCGAGCTAGATCACGGTGCCTTTGGGGAGCTTAAGTTTCTTAATCTAGATGAGAATTTATCCCACGAGCTCCGCAGGTTCCAACTTAACGAGCTCGATGAGTGGCGCTCCTTTGCTTATGAAAATAACAAATTATATAAGGAGCGCACAAAGGTATATCACGATAAGAAACTAAAGCACCCAAAATCCTTCAAATCGGGAGACCAAGTCTTCCTTTATAATTCACGTCTACGTCTTTTTCCGAGTAAGCTTAAGTCTTGTTGGTCCGACCCCTTTGTTGTCAAGGAGATTTGGCCCTATGGGACCATCCTAATCTCTCATCCGAAAAAAGGCAAATTTAAGGTGAATGAGCACCGGCTAAAAATCATTTTATCCTGTGATAATCTTAATGAACACAAGGAGGAAATTCTCCTCCCTAACCCTTAACCGGCACACCACTATGGTCAAGCTCACCGACCATAAACAAAGCGCTCTTGTGACCATAAGAATTGGGTAGCGTGCGGACTCATACTCTCTCTAACGTGACCCTTCGAAATCAGATCGGTCACCTGTCTACATAGCTCCTCATGCTCTTTCGGACTCATGCGATAATGGGGTAAGTGATGTAGGCCAACTCCTAGGATGACATTGATGAAATGTTGTATATCTCTCATCGGGGGTAGCTGATTGGGTAACTCCTCCGGCATAATCTCAGAGAACTCATCAATGAGAGGAAGCACCCAACTAGGGATGTCTAAAGTAGTAAGAGTGGAATTGAGATCGGACAACATATAAACAACATCACTATCCTTCATCTCCTCCTAGAATTGGGACTTAGTCAGTAACATGGTGGTGGAGGGAAAGAATATCGCAGAGACAATGGTAGAAGGGTGTGAAGTCCTCTCTGGGGTTTTGGGAACAAGACTATTCTTCTGGGGGAGGAGAACAATCTTGGGCCCATTGCGCTCGAAGGAGTGAGAGTTCTTTACACCGTCGTGAACAACGTGTCTATCGTACTGTCAAGGTCGTCCTAATAGGATGTAACAAACCTCAATAGTAGCAACATGACATCATACTGCATCCTGATACGTACTACTACTACCTATGAAAAACTCTACGAGGCACTGGTGTGTGATAGGAATGATCGTACTGCTAGTGACCCGTGACAAACTGTAGGCTTTTTCTAAGAACTGTGTCTTCAACTTTAACTTATCAACCATGCGTTGAGAAACAAAGTTCTTCATACTACTGCTATCTATGATGATGGAGCAGAACTGTCCTTGTATGCGGGCGATGGTGCGAAAAATATTGTTCCTCAACCAATCGTCGTCAGCGGGAGTCTTAGGAGTTAGGAGACTATGATGAAGAATATATAATTGATTGGGTTGCTCTCCCTCAACTTCACATTCACTCTCTAACTCAGTCTCAGGGGTCAGGTCAGTCTGGGAGTCACAAAGAAATACATTATACTTAGGTTTTGATCCACTATCAGAATCAAAGATGGCAACGAAGTGGCATCGCAGACACTCGGAAAATTTATGGCTCGACTTCATACACTTAAAACAACGAAACGTCCCAGACTGAGGTCTAGTGTCTATAACTACCTTGCCTCTAGTGGGCGGGGTAGGAAGTGATGGGGTACTCGCGGGTACTGTCGGTCGAGAGGATCCGGCAGTCCTGTCAGCAGGTATATAAGTGTGAGTCGCAGGGTGCCTATCAGTAAACCTGACTCTAGCTATTCGTTTCTGTGAGGACTCTACTCTACGGGCACAACTCGAGACTCTCCGAGATCCTTATAGTCGAATAGTTCTAATTGGTCTCTAATGAGATATCGTAACCCGTTCAGATAACGGGAGACGATCATATCATCATCCTCTCGGAGGTCGAGCCGAGACTAGAGTATTAGGAACTCATTTGCGTACTCATCCACTAACATTTTGTCGTGTCGTAGATTGCAAAATCTACGATGGAGGTTTTGCAAATAGTCAGGGGTACATATCGCTTTCAAAGTTGTGTTTTAAATTCCGCCCACGTGGTGATGGGGGCATGCCTAAATTGAACCAAGACCTCTCTAGTTGTCCCCACCAAACTAGTGTGGATCCTTTTAACCTAAGGCTCCGTTCGTTTGATAGGTTTTGAGAGACGGGAATTAGTTTTGGCCAAAAACCCATGCCGCAGAGGTTTTGGAAATGGGCAAAAAATCAATTATTGTGTTCGTTTGGATAAGGTTTTGAGAGAAAAGAATTATACTGTTCATCGTCTTCTCCAAAACTCCGGCACTCAAGCTTCGCCAAATCAGAAGAAAAAACTCGCCCCGACTGCTGTTCGTTGGGTTGAAGCTGCCAGGAGTTGAAGCCTCATCGTCTGCTTTTCACTATTACATTGCTCTGCTACTGTTCATCGTCTTCTCCATCGCTCTCCTTTTCACTATTACACTATTTGCGATATGTACAGGGCGGTTATATAGATCGATCGAGATCTGTTTGGAGATTGTAGGGATCTCTTGATTGCGAATTCTTAATTCTAGCTTCCGACGGGCTTTGGGAGATGGTTAGCAATCAGGAAGCAGTAGACATTGCTCGCCCTCTTTGTTTAGATCCTCAGAAGCCGTCATCGCCATTGTCCGCCTGCAAAAAGCTTGCAAACCTAGCAATTTCTGGAGAAAATCTGTCCAAAAATGATGATAAATAGTGTCAAATCTGTTTGAAAACCCATCTAAATAGGTAGGTTTTGGGTATAGAAGGATTTGTCAAAGAGCAAAACCCATAGGTTTTGAGCCAAAACCAATCCCCTCCTTTAAATCAAGCAAACGAACACTAGAATTGGTTTTGGTCAAACACCTTCCTCCAAAACTCATAGGTTTTCCGTGAATGTCAATTCCTTCCTTAAAAACGTCAAACGAACACAAGAATTGGAATTGAAGGTACCTAATTCCAATTCCTTCCTCCAATCACTGCGAAACGAACGCAGCCTAAGAGTAGTGTATTCAACTTACCTAGCTTGGGGCAATTGCTTCCTAGCCAAGAAACGATCTATCCTTTCACGCCACTCTAAACAACTCTCGGGTTCTAATCTCCCTTTGAAGTCACCCACATCCAACTTGATTCTCATATCTCAGCGGGATTGGCAATGTGGTTCGTTATGTGTTTTCGGATCAGGGTGTGCAAGTTCTAGCGGTCTAGGGTTAGAGTCGATTTTGACCACTGGGGAGGGTGTTGGGTTTATGTGTATGGTTGCTTCTATATTATTGACCAAAGTGTGCAACCGGTTCATGACATGTGTGACACTACCCACATTAGCGGTGAAAGTTTCGACCGTTTTCATAAAATTGCTCATGTGCTGAGCCAAATCCCCGACACTCATCTCTAATTGATCCACATGTTTTTCCATTGAAAACAACTTGATTGTAATTTTTTCTTCAAAATATTTTAGATGCTTTAAAAAAATATTCAAATATTTTAATATATATTTTTTAATTTTTTTTTTTTAATAAAAGGAGGCCCCGAGTGGGAGGAAAATAAATTATTATTATTATTATTTTAAATTTTAAGAAATCAAAAATAAAAAAGTTGATTTTTTTAAAGAAACACGGATCGATCGTTTCACTATATGAGTGAAATGATTATCTCTGATACCAAACTGTTGTGAGCTCAATTTAGGGTTTTAAAAATCAAATAATTTTAATCAAATTATTTTATTTGTTATAAATCAAAAGTTATGATTTTATATTTTTTTTAACGAAAAATAAGTGGGGTTTTAATTTTGAAAGACAAAGAAGGTCGAGCGGCCAAATCGGATTACATGCGCAAATCAAACTCGTCGCCTTGAGCTTTAAGAGATTTGTTATTTTCACTCGGATGGAACTTCAAAAGTATTTGTTTGAATCGAACCCTCCACGGGATTACACGGCCACAAGCATAAAATTTACGGACAACAATTTATGGATAAATGATATTAATAGTAATGAGAACGCAGAGGCAAGCTCAGGGATTATTTAAGTGAAAATGCAAGGGAGCAAACGAGTATACCCAAGCAAACGGCAGCGAAGTGTTATTCCATCCAAGACCTCCACGTATAGGAAAAAAATTCTCCTAAAGTATTATTTGGAAGCCGTTTGGATCAACAGTCGGAAGGGAATCCAAAGCCGCGGCGTTGATTGATTGTCAGGCGTCGGATAGAATTTCTGAAGTCGACGACACCCGACGAGGGCGTTACTAACGGCTGTGGAGGCGGCGATTGGAGATCAACGGAAGCGGCGATCGCGGATCTAGGCACTGGTGGATGGAAGTCAGCGGAATTGGGGAGACGTGTTAGGCGCGCGGCGGAACGGTCGGCGGAAGTCTCCTATGGGCGCGGCGGGAGCAGGCCTGGCGGTGTTAAGGAACGGAGGGTCTGACCGACAATTAGCAGGAATCTTATTTTGGCTTCCCACCATGTCCGATCCTGCCTCCTTTTCCCGATTGATCTTTATAAGAATAGGCCCTCTGTCAAAATATTATTGCCAAAAGTAATAACACTCCGGATATTGCTAGCTTTGATTCTTCAGGGGATTTGTTTCCTAATCATTTTTTCCTATTCATGCCCCCTCCTAAATATTAGTCACCTTTTTTAATTTTAATTTATATTTTTCTGAAAAAATTTGGGCTTGCTCTACGGTCCTACTACTAATAATACCGGACCTCTTTATTTATGATCCCAACAGCCGGTCAAACCGATGAGCCGAAAATAAAACAAGTACAGAATACTGAGAACGAGTAGATGAAATGAAACGAGTACATGAAATAATAAAATGCATAAATAAATATATGAGAAAACTATGATACGTCGCAGGTTGCATCAATAAGGCGACTTCCATGCTCAATTTTCAGTCTATAGCCTTGAGGATAAGGTGAATTTTCCAAACGTTAGTACTGCTACAGAAATTGTCATCACCGTGATGGTGGCATGATTACTATATGTCGCAGAGTCATGTGCAAAACTGATTAAGATCGGGTGGATCCTTGGTTCGTCCTCGGACGAACAATTATCTTCCTAACTATGTGCATTTAGTATTTGTAACTTTTAGTTTAGTTGAAAAAACAGTTTTTATTAGTCTTAAGGCCTTGTTTAGTAAACTTAAGGATCTCCAAAATATTGGAATAATTTGAGCCAGGCAGGCACCTTCAGTGTTCACCTCCTCTCACCTTCACTGCTATCTTTCCATTACCGTCGTCAATACCTTTCCCTTCCTCCTTGTTCAGCATAGTAAACAACGAATGGACAGATCTATCTATTTCAGTTCAAGTCCATTTGAATAAGAGAATCTTCTTGTTAGGAAGAATTATGTTCGCTTTGGTGATGTGAAAGATGATGTTGAAGTAAATTCAACTGAACACCATCTTTGCTAAACTAGAGAAAATGCACTCAATGAAGGCAAATGCGTAGATTCTTACTCACAAAGAAAGGATCTGATCTATAATAAGATGTTTTAGGATGGCAAAGCTTGTACTTGATTGTTTTTTTAAATAGAACTCTATGCAAATGAATTCAAGTGTCTTTTTATATGCTTCCTTCCAACTCTATTGTTTTCAAAGTACTGTCAACTCGGGCAACAATCCTTGTGGTTCATAATATTTTAATTTTGCATTGTAGTGTCGTTCAAAGATAGACAAAAGTTTTGTAGTTTGGTGTATGCTTGTTCTCATATGAACCATGATTTGCATGTAGTTAATACATAACAATCTTCACCACCAAGTAGACTTCAGGTAATAATTTTAGTTGAGTATTCTTACATCTGTTATAAAACATTATTTCATATACATCAATAGCTTTATCCTAAACTATTTTTGGGTCAGCTTAATGAACCTTCATTTTCCGCTCGTCCATTTGACGGTCTGCTATGATATTAAACTTAGACTACATCTAAATTTTTGAACTTTCAATCAAAGTATCTTAGGTCTCGACCACTTATCCATCCTAATTCTTATGCATTGATTATATCCACTTAATTTGTGCCTTTCTACCATTTGTTGTACATAAACAAATCACTTTTACCATTTGTTGTGCATATCCAAATCATATGAGCCCATGTTTATCTGATTTTCAAGAAGCATTTATGTTATGAAATATGATTTTGTAACACATAATCATCTTCGCCAACCAAGTGAGTTGTGTTGGTGGCCCAATGCCGAATAAGAACATGGATTTCATAAAAACTACAACTTTTTAGTGGATAGGAAAAAGGTAAAAGGAACGAGGAGTGGAGAAAAGCATATCAGTTGAGGAAAATAACCACCTGAACTTGCTGAACAACTTCGTGCTCATCTGCATCAGCAAGAACTTGGATTTGGCTGGCCTTCAAGGCGTTCGAGAAAACTGTAAAAAAGAACTAGTTCATATAAACCACTAGCCTTCTTGGTATAAGCAGCAAAAGAAGTGCAAAAGGTTTGTTTCCGAAGGAATACAAAGGTGATATTCTCCAAATCTGGGATTAGCCAAATGATGCCGAAGATTCTGGATATTCTCAGATGTTGGTCTTAGAAAATAAATTGTTTTCATATGTGCCATTGACTCTTTGGACATTGAATCCACTAGCTCTACCAAAAATACTTCCTTTTGGAGCAGTTCTGACTGCGAATAAGCAACACTAACAATGTTAACCTGCATCAAAAACCATTGAAGCACACAAATAAGATACACAATCCGTGAGTCGCGACGCCGAAACCAATGAAGGTCCACACAGGGAAGGAAAAGAATGTGAAGACACGTGAGCAGGGAGTGATACAGGATGGGTGTGAAAGGGTGTGTGTGCGCTCTAATGGTACTCTAATGAGTGATACAAGTGTGTTGGTGTATGAGATCTTATATGGATGTGATGCACACACAAAAGTAAACATTAATTGCAATAATTTCAGAAATTTTAAAGAATTCCAAGGACATGCACTATCAAGATTAAGCTTTAGATCCAATAAATAATTTCAAAATCAAAATTAAAGTAAGAGTGCATTGATCAAATACTCCACGATTGTCTTTCAAATAGCACAAAGATTAGACATTTTTATGAGATTTGTTCATCCCAATTTGTATGTTTTCAACAAAATATTCAATATCAAGTATTAGGTCTTCCAAATAAGAATTTACATGAATAATTAATGCCAACACAAAGTCTACTACAGTTTTGAGTGCAAACAGCAGAACTGAAGCGATTTCTTCACTGGAATCTCTGATTCCTGCACAAATTTGTACTTTCCAAGGGATGGATTAACAATGGACTGACGTTCGTTGAAGTAAAACACCTGAGGAAGCAAAAAGAAGGTGCAGGCCACGCTAATCAATCACTTTCAGTGCCTGGAGTTGGGTTTCTGCAAGCCTTGATATGCAGGGAGAGAACGGTAACTGTTCTGGATGGCTGGACTCCACACAGATGGTGTTGGTTCGGTCAGTGGCCGGGAGGAGGCCGGCGCTGGACATATGGTGGATCCTTGTTGAATGATGGAACGGGAAGGATACTCTACACGCTAAACACTGGTGAGGCAAGGAGGGGGAGCCAGAAGATTCTCCAGAGTCCTCCACAGGTCTTGGGAATCAGCATTGAGAAATGCATTTTTGATGTCCAGCTGATGTAGGGGCCACTGTCGATGCACGACAAGGGAGATAAGAACGCGAACAATATTCAACTTGTCGACTGGAGAGAAGGTTTCGTTGTAATCAATGTCATGTTGTTGAGTGAAACCCCTGGCCACCAGGCGGGCTTTAAGACTGTCAATAGTATCATCAGGAGCATGCTTGACAACAAAGACCCATTTGCAGTTAACACAAGACTGGCCTGGAGTGAGAGGAACTAGGTCCCAAGTCTGGTTAGCCCAGAGGGCTGGCATTTCTTCGTCCATGGAACGCCATCCCGGATGTTGGAGAGCTTCCTGCAAAGAGTGAGGAATAGAAATGGTGGAGAGAGAGGTGACAAATTTGAGAAGAGGCGGAGAGAGGCGATGTAGGGAGACATAATTCGCCATTGGATGAGCTGTAGAGGGCGTTGCCGAATCATCAAGCCACGGGATAGCATCGGTAGAAGGGAGCTGTTGTAGAGCATTTGTCTGGGATGAACGACGAGTATCGACACGGAGAAATGGAGGAGGTGGTGGAGGTAATTGCTGACACTGGGAGTGGAGAAGTAGGAGGTGTATGTGGCAAATTTGTGACGGGGACAGCCAGACGAGTAGTAGTGGAAGGTGGAGGCAATGTAGAAGAGGTGGAGTAGAAGGGTTGTGCCTCAAGAAAGGTGACATCAGCAAAGACGAGCACTTTTTCCTGCACAAGAGAGTAGCCGACATATCCTTTCCGAGTGCGGGAGTAGCCAACAAACATACATTTTGTGGCTCGAGGGGCAAGTTTGTCATGTGGTGGTCCAAGAGAGTGGACATAGCAGGTACATCCAAAGAGATGGGGAGTCGGGGAAAATGGAGACTTGGAAGGAAACAAGAGACCGAACGGAGAAGCTAAGTCAAGCACAGAGGAGGGCATGTGATTGATGAGATGGAAAGCAGTAGAGACAGCAAAGTTCCAATATTTGGTAGACACCTGCATTTGCAACATAAGTGATCAAGTGACATAAAGAAGATATCGATTCTTCCGCTCGGCCACACAGTTTTGTTGGGAGGTTAAAGCACACGAGGTCTGATGGACAATCCCAAACTCGGTGCATAAATTTGTGAAGGTGCGACTAGTATACTCACGAGCATTATCAGTGCGAATTATTTTTAAGGTAACAGAGAATTGTGTACGCGTCTCAGTAATAAAGGCACGAAAGACAGATGTCAGTTCAGTACAATCACGTAGTAGATAAAGTCATGTCAGACGTGAATAATCATCAATAAAGGTAACAAAATATCGATAGCCAAAAAAACTGGGATTTTATAGGGCCCCCAGATATCAGAATGTACTAAAGAGAACGGAGTAGTACTCCGATTACAGGTAGGTGAAAAAGAAACACGATGTTGTTTGCCAAAGATACATGATTCACATGAAAACTCATGCAAGGAAACACCAGGAAGAGCCTTCTTGAGAATCCGGAGAGGAGCATGGCCAAGATGACGATGTCAATCAACGGTGGGGACTGCAGAGAGGATAGTAGGGGAGACATCCAAGAGATAAAGCTCATTCGACAGCCATCCTTTACCAATGATATTCCGTGTTTGACGATCCTGCACAACAAAAGACGAAGGTGAGAAGATTAGGCAGCAATCAAGATCCCCAGCTAGCCTACTAACAGAGAGTAGATTGAAGGGTGATCCCGGAACATGAAGAACCGAGGACAAGGAGAGAGTAGGAGTGAGGCACAGGTCAACAGCTCCAGACACCGGAGTTGTGTCGTCATTGGCCACAGTGATGAACTTGGGATAATCATAATGCATATATTGAGGTGACTTCTGGGAGGTAATGTGGTGAGTAGCATCAGAGTCCACAATCCAATGAGAGCTATGGGAGAGACAGGAGATACCTTCGGTAGAGAAAGAAGCAACCGAGCCAGATGAGCGATTAACAACGCCTTAGAGCTGTTGAAGCTGTAGGCGAAGGTCGTTGATATCTTGCTGGGTAGACGAGTGTGACCTAGTAGGAGTAGAGCCAGGGTGAGGAGGAGCAGCAACAGTTGTAGCAGTAAGATGAAGCGGCATACCATGCTTGCGGTAGCAGGTGGCTTCAAGATGGTCATACCGACCACAGTGGGTACACTTGAGAGTAGAGTGTCCCGCACGTCCTCAACCTCGAGACGTAAAGCGACCTCCCCGATTAGAAGAGCCACGAGCTGCAGGAACATGAGCAGGTAAAAGGGGCTGCTGGAGCAGAGCTGGAGAGAAGCTGGCAGGAACCTCGGGTGGTGGTGTAACCTTGAGCAGCATGGAGCAAACATCAGATAAGGAGGGCGTAGTGGAATAGGAAAGAATCTGATCTCTGACATTGTGAAGATGACTAGAAACATGAGTCATCATCATAGCGATCCCACCAGTCTCCTTCTGTGCCCGTTGAGTAGCAAGATCTGTGGAAGGGGGCTGATGTTGTATCCAGGCTTCTACCAGAGTTTTAGCCTAAGCAATAAAGGAAATCAAGTCGCCCATGACTCCAGGGTCCAGTGATTGAAGGGCGGAGATAATGTCAAACAGGTGTTGTAAGCTGTCCTTGCCGGAGTAGCGAGAATGCAGTTCATCCCACATTTCCTTGGTCGTTTCATAGTACATGGCCATGCGATAAGTCTCAGTGTCCTTGGAATTAAGCATCCAGGATTGGACCCGACCGTCATCATGAAGTCATTCATCGGTAGGGTCAACAGGTTTGGCCCGAGTGAGATGGTCGAGAAGACCCTTGGTCTGTAGAACACGACGAAACGAATGAACCCATTCGACAAAACTGGCCTTCCCGCTGAGAGAGATAGTGGTTATTCGAATCTCATCACAAACTTTAGAAGGCGAGGCAGCAACACGTGCGGGAAGGGAGGGAATTGTCGTAGAGCCCATAGAAGCAAGAGAAGGGCGGCAAGAAGGGAGACCTGGAGACTAGAGAAAGGAGGTCGGGCGGCTAGGAGAGCATTCTCAACTTCCAAGAGTGTCTGAGTCGTGTGCCCAACATAGCAACTCGGACTGTCAATCTTGTTCTTCTACCTTTTCTGGAGACTCTATGGTTCAGACATCTCTACTTCAAACTCTACCTCCAACACTAGCAAAACAGTTGAATGGTTCAAGCATCTCTACCTCCAACATTGACAACACTACTATTGACCTTTCTTCACCTTCTCCAGAACCTCTCGCTCCTACAAAACAGTCGAATAATGATTCCTCTCAACCAGAACTTTCACCCACTTCACCCTCATCTACACCTGTATCAGCAGAATCTTCTCCCTCGGCCAAGCCACCTCCAAAATTCTGAAGCATCAATGAATTGGTTTATAGATTGCAACACTGTCTTCCTCAAGCTCTGACGGCCACACATTGCGGACCGGCCCCTGCTCATGAACCACACACCTTCCGGCATGCTACTCGTGTCTCTGAATTGTGTCATGTTATACAAGCTGAAATGAGTGTCTTACATCAAAATAAAACTTGGAGTCTTGTTCCACCTCACCCCTCTATGAATATTGTGGATTGTAAATGGGTCTACAAACTTAAACGCAAAGCTGATGAGACAGTTGACTGTTACAAAGCTCGCTTGGTGGCTCGCGGTTTTACCCAACAAGAAGGACTTGACTATGATGAGACATTCAACCCGGTTGTTAAGCCGATTACTATCCGTACCATTCTAAACATTGCTTTTGTCTCGTGCCTAGGAACTTCACCAACTGGATGTATGCAATGCCTTTCTCAATGGGAAACTTACTGAAGAAGTATGCATAATGCAACCCCCATGGTTTGTTGATCTGGCATTTCCCACACATGTTTGCAAACTTCATCGTGCTCTGTATGGTTTAAAACAGTCACCTCGGACCTGGTATCATCGACTACATGATTTTCTTACTAATCATCATTTTTTTCCAAGTCGGGCTGACTCATCTTGGTTCGTATGATATTCGTCCACCGGAACAATCTATATCCTTGTCTACGTTGATGATATAATTGTTACCGGTAGTTGTTCCACCGAGGTTTCTCATTTTCTTGATCAATTGTGCTCAACCTTTGTCAGTCGCCGACTAAGTTCCTGAGTTATTTTCTTGGGATTGAGGTCACTCGCACTTCCACTACTCTCACATTATCTCAAGCTCGTTATGCTACAAATCTCCTCGCTAAATTTGATTTTAGTGGATGCAAGCCATGTCATACTCCTCTGTCTTCACGACAACGTCTATCTCGTAATGATGGCGATCCTCTTCCTGACGCCACTTCATATCGCAGCATGGTAGGTGTGTTGCAATATCTAACACTCGCCCGTCCGGATATTACCTTTGCTTGTCAACCAAGTGTGTCAATACATGCAAGCTCCCCGAACATCCGCATCTTCAAGCCGTAAAACGCATTTTTTGGTACATCAAGGGAACTATTACCCATGGGTTTTCTCTCGCCAAGTCAACGGACACCACTCTTTGTGCTTTCACAGATACTGATTGGGTTGGAGACCCCGATGATCGTCGCTCTACGACGGGGGATTGCATCTTTCCTGAACCAAACCTTGTCTCTTGGACGACCAAAAAGCAACCTACTGTCTCTCGATCAAGCACCGAAGCTGAGTATTGCGCTCTTGCTGGAGTTGTTTCTGAATTACGTTGGATCAGTCATCTCCTTCGCGAACTCTAAATTCCCCTATGTCAATCTTTGGTAGTGTACTGCGATAACATGTCTAAAACTTATGAACATCCAACACCTGCTCAATTTCCTCAATGGTGGGTGTAGATCAGGCTAAAGTTGGCGGTAGAGTGGAAGATGGTACGGGAGTGGGTGGATTAAGGATAGAATTGGGAGGCTCTCCAAAAAATGGCACAAGGTCAGCAATATTAAAGATAGGAGAGGTCTCAAATTCAGTAGGTAAGTCTACAAAGATAAGCATTTATGCCAAGACACTTTTTAACCTGAAATGGGCCGAAACGTCGTTGTTGTAGCTTGTGATAGGTACCCGCGGGAAATCTTTCTTTCCTGAAAAAAGTAATAACCCAATCTCCTTCTGCGAAATATAACTTACGGCGATGCTTATCCACCGCATCCTTGTATTTTTGAAAAGAGGTTCACAAACTGTTAGCAATTGACTTATGCAAAGATTTTAAATGATCAATATTTGTTAGCGCATCAAAAGAGGTTTGTTCAAAAGAATAAAGGAAATTACAATCGAGTAATAGTGGGATGGGGTAGCCATAGACTATCTCAAAAAGAGATTTGGTAGTGGAACGATTCTTTGAAACTGTTATAAGCAAATTATGCTTGCGGAATGACTAAATCTCATTGGTTTGGTTGCTCCCCCGCTAGACATCTAAGAAAATCGCTCAAGCTTTCAATTCACTACCTCAGTCTGCCCATCCGTTTGTGGATGAGAGGCGCTACTAAATTCTAGCCAGGTTCCAAGTTTTCCCCATAAGATCCTCCAGAAATAACTCAAGAATCAAGTGTCCCGATCAAAAGTAAAAGAGCGGGGAATCCCGTGTAAGAAAACAATCTCTTGAAAGAAGAGATCAGTGACGTGAGTGGCATCTGAAGTTTTTTAACAAGGAATAAAATGAGCACTTTTTGAAAATCGGTCAACTACGATAAAGATCGAGTCTACTCGTCGTTTGGTTCGGGGCAAACCTACAACAAAGTCCATAGAGACTTCATCCCAAGGCCGCTCAGGAATGGAAAGAGGGGTGTAAAGGCCGGTATTTTGTGTGTGCCCTTTAAACTGTTGACAAGTAGTGCAAGTCCTAACGAGATTAGAAACATCCTCTTTCATTTTAGACCAATAAAATCGAGTGTTAGCGAGGTCCGGGAGTTTATTTTGCCCAACATGACCTCCTAACCTAGAAGAATGAAGCTCTCTTATTAAGATCTCCCTAAGTGGTCCTTCACAAATACAAAGGCGAGTTCCTTAAAATAAAAAACCCTCGCTCAATATAAATTCCGTAGTGGAATCAGTACCACTAAACTGACACGCGGCCCAAATCTTGTCGAAATACGAATCAGATAGATAAAGGTCCTTTTGTGAATCTAAGTCGAGGATATGCAATTAAAGGGTGACTACAACATGGGACCTACGGCTAACGTGTTTGCTACTCTATTTAAAACACCAGGTTTGTGTTTCGGATGGAAGGTGTACTCCTGAAGAAAAACTACCACTTGGCATGCCTACGTACCTCCTTTTGGGAGTTCAAATATCGAAGTGCATCATGATCGGTATTAAGGATAAACTCGCATTGAATTAGATAATGATGCCAGTGACGAAGGGCTTGGACGATGGCGTAAAATTCTAAATCGTATGTGGAATAATGATTTTTAGCTTTATTCAACTTTTCACTAAATAATGCGATGGGCCTTCCCACTTAGCTTAAGCCGGCTCCTATGTCAATGATTGAGGCGTCGCAGTCTACCTCAATGATTTTCTCGAAATCGGGAAGTGCTAACACGGGAGCACTAGTCAACTTTTCTTTTATAAGAGAGAAAGCACGCTCCGCTTCGTCGGCACAAATGAAATGTCCCTTTTTAAGATAGTTGGTCACAGGAGATATGAGGGTGCTGAAATTCCTAATAAACCAATGATAAAGAGAGGTTAATCCAAGGAAACCGCGAGCTTCAGTGATAGTCTTTGGACTATGCCACACTCTAACTGCTTGGATCTTTTCAGGATCAACCTTAATTTTTTCGGCCAACACAATATACCCCAAGAAGGTCAAACTATCAGTCAAAAATACGCATTTCTTCAGATTCACGTAAAGCATGTTTTTTAAAAGGATCTGAAGGACCTGACGCAAGTGTTCAAGATGGTGGTCTGGGTCGATGTTATAGACTAAGATATCGTCGAAGTAAACAACCACACAAACTCCCATCAAAGGGCGAAGAACTTGATGCATGAGTCGCATAAATGTACTATGGGCATTGGAGAGGCCGAAAGGCATCACAAGCCACTCGTAGAGTCCTTCCCTAGTCTTAAAGACAGTCATTCATTCATCCCCGGGTCGGATCCGAATCTGATGGTAAGCGCTCTTGAGATCTATCTTAGAAAAAGCGTTGTTGTGGTTATCCTCCGACATGGCCGATATATCGTCTGACATAAAGGTTTCATGGACAAAACGACACGTTTCTGATTTTTTTTTGCAAAATATCCTTTTTGGAATATATCCTCCGATATTTTTGCTATTAACCGATATATTCCCCGATATATCGGCTGATATATCCCGACATTTTATCGACTGATTTTTTTCAATTTATTTTAATTAATGTCTATGGTCTAATAGACAATAGACCAAACTTATTTCATTGTTTAGGTTGTTTTTTTCCTTTCTCTAGCTTTCTTTCTTGCTCAAGTCCGTCATCGACTTTAATTATGCATGATCTTTGAATTATGGACTAAATGTTCCTTATCTTTCATTATCATCGACAACTTCTCAATATTTTGCTTACTGTTATTTTATTTCACGTGTTATACCGTTATTACTAGTGCAACACAAAATGTTTATATTAGTTTTATAAATTTAGGAATTCAATAAATATCAAATAATAAATATATTAATATAAAAAAAATTAAAAAAGATTAAATTTATAAATGATTACTCATATAAATAATTAAATATTAAAAGCCGATATATGAAATATCCCCGATATATCCCCTGACATATTAAAACCGACATGAAAAACCTAAACCGACATGTCCCCGATATCCGACATCTACAACCTTGAGAAAAAGTCTTGGACCCACTGAGCATGTCAAGCATATCATCCAATCGAGGGATCGAAAAGCGATACGTAATGGTAATTTTGTTGATGGTTCGACTATCCACGCACATACGCCAAGTTTCATTCTTCTTAGGGATGGGGAGTGTAGGAACGGTGCAGGGACTCATACTCTCCTTAATATGACCTTTTTTTATTAGATCGGAGACTTGACGGTAGAGCTCCTCGTGCTCTTTAGGACTCATATGATAGTGTGGTAAATGAGGTAGGCTAGCACCTGGTATAAGATAAATACAATGTTGTATATCACGCATGGGAGGGAGATGATCTAGTAGCTCCTCGGACATAGTAGTAGAAAACTAAGAAATAAGAGGGCGCACTAAACTCGGAATCTCTGTGGACTCTTGACTGGAATCTAGACCAACTAAAATTTAGACAACTTCACTTGCCTTCATCTCCTCCTGGAATCGGGGACCAGAAAGTAACATGTGGGTTGAAGGAAAGGAAATCGCAGTAATAGGAGAAGTCGAGTTACTACTAGATGAGGAATGTTCGAAGGGTTTGGGCAGAGGCCCGTTCTTCTGGGGAAGTAGAATGATCTTGCGCCCACTACGTTCAAAAGTGCAGGAGTTCCTCACTCCGTCATGAACTACGTGCTTATCAAACTGTTATGGCCGCCCTAACAAGATGCGGCAAACCTCTACGGTCGCAACATGACACCAAACAGAACCCTAATAGGATGCCCCTATGGAAAACTCGACTAAACACTGATGCGTGACTGGAATAGTAACAAAACTAGTGGCCCATGAAAAGTTGTATGGTTTTCCTAGAGGTTGGGTTTTAAGTTTAAGCTTCTCTACCATGCGCTGTGACACACAATTTTTCATGCTCCCGCTATCAATAATGATGGAGCACAATTGCCCATGAATGCGTGCGGTCGTACGAAAAATATTATATCTCAAACATTCGTCCTCTGTGAAAATTTTGGGGGTGAGGAGGCTATGCTGCATGACACAGACTAGGTGCACTGCTTGCTCTCCTTCTACTTTGACTTCGTCTACGGTGACCGGAACTGGTTGGGAGTCTGTACAAAAGACTCCATACTCAGGCTCCTGATCCTCCTCGGACTCAATCACAACTGCAAACTGCTTACAGGGGCACTCTGAAGACTTGTGCCCTGGCTCCATCATGCATGCACTTAAAACATTGAAAGGTTCCCGGGTAGGGTCGGGAACCCATAACCTCTTTGCCTTTAGTAAAGGCAGGGGGAGAAGTAGGGCCACTAGTGGACCCTGGTGGGTGACTTTGTACGAGGGGTTTGGGTGTGGTTATGGGCGAGTGCGAGTTAGGCAGTGTTGTAGATGTCGGCCGACATGTCCGACTTGTCGGCCGACATAAAGGTTTTGGGTGCAAACCGCAACGAAACCGATTTGTTTGACAAAAATATCGTTTTGTAAAAAAACGGCGATATATCCCGCTATATCGATATATATTTAACCCGATATTTCGGTTATTATATTTAATATATAAAAAAACAAAGTTCACGGGACCCGTATTTTTCTACTTCACGAGTCCATTTCACGCATTCGGCATTTCACGCATTCGGCATTTCTCGCTCTACCCTAAATTTTACGGGAGAGTCGCTCTAGCGGAGTGGTCGACACTCGACGGCTCCTTCTCCGGTGACGAGGCAACGAATCGACATCGCAGGCGAGGAGTAGACCACGACGCCGGGATTTCTACGAATCGGCATCGCAGGCAAGGACACGTGGAGTCGACGGCAGGCTTTAGGGTTTCTGCTACTTCACTCCACTGTAAGCCCCCTTCTTCTTTCTTATTCGTTCTTCTTGTTTCTGCGACAATTGAAAGTTTTATTTGGAGTTATTATATTGATCAAGTCATAAGATCTAAAAGTTTTATTAAACTTGTGTTACTGTAAGCTTTTTACTTATGCTATAGTTAGATTTCTTTCTTGCAATAACTAAGTTTATACCTTTCCTTGTGTAAATCTGCAGTGATTTTTGTTTCTTCTGTGCACTTCTAACTTATGCTAGTTAACTTCTACTATAGTGATTTTTGCAATAGCTTAGAAAAATCCCCTCCAACTTTACATAATTACATGGGATTCTCCTTTATCTTTCAAAATTATTTCAAAGAAAATCTTATAAATACTTATTTGTCTGTACATTGCTATAGTTATTTGTCTGTACATTTTTACTTATTTGCAAAAAATGTGTTTATAAATACTGTTATCTTTATTTAAATATTAAAATCCGATATTGTAAAATATCCCCGATATATCTCCCACAATCCGACATACGACATTTCAAACCCAAACCGACATGAACCCGACATCCGACATCTACAACCTTGGAGTTAGGAAGTCTTTCAGAAATCGTAGGGCCGGAATCTTTCTTCTGTAGTGATGCATCTACACGACAGCCCCTACTGGAGATCTCCCCTAGGTCTCGAAAATCATGAAGCACTACCTGCTCTCGGATGGCATAACGTAGATTGTTAAGATAGCGAGACACTGTCATATCGTCCTCCTCTAGGATATCTAACCTAGACTGGAGGTTGAGAAACTCGTGGTATAATCATCCACTGAGAGTTTATCCTGACATTGGTTGTGGAATTTGCGGTATAGATTTTGGAGAAAATCAGAGGGGACATATCGCTTCTGCAACTGGTTTTTAAATTCAATCCAAGTTTTGATTGAGTCCAAAACTAGGGTGAAACGAGTACGCTCTAATTGGATCCACCAGACTAGTGTTGAACCCTTGAGCCGAAGGGTAGCATACTCGACTTGGTGATTCAAAAACATTTGTTTCCAAGCCATGAATCGTTTCATACGCTCGCACCAATCTAGGCATCGTTCAGATTCTACTGGGCCGTCGAAATCTCCAACATCCAACTTGACGCTCGTATCCCATCGTGGCTGGTTTTGGGGTTCAGGATGTTGTGGCAAGGATATTTCCTCCCTAGGGTTTGGTGGAGGCTCCTGATTTAGACCTAGGTGTCTATCGGCTTCGAGATTATTGACAGAAGTTATTAACTCATTCATGACTTACGGAACAACTCTCATTTGGAGGGAGAATATTTCAACCAGTTACATAAGGTTGCTCGTGCGTTGATTTAAGTCTTCGACGCTCGCCTCAATTTTGTCTACTCGATTTTCCAAATTTTTTTAAATAAAACTATAAATTTGTTTTTTTAATAAATAAATTAAGAAAAACGACACTGATAATTTTTTTGTTTAAAGCGAACAGTGAAATTTTTTTCATTTTGAAAAACTATTTTTTTAAAACAACTAACAACAATAACAACACAACAACACTCAAGCCTTTATCCTATTATAGTGGGGTCGGCTACATGGATCCTTTGTCACCATTGTGCCCTATCTTTTGTCATAATCTCACTAATGCCTAAGTACATCATGTCTTTCCTTATAGTTTCTTTCCAAGTCTTTATTGGTCTACTCCTCCCTCATTTAAAATGCCTAGTGACTAGTCACAATGCCGAACAGGTGCCTCTAATGGTCTCCATTTTACATGTCCAAACCATTTTAGTCGAGCTTCTCGCATCTTCTCTGCAATTGGTATTACTCATGTCTTATCCCTGATATATTTATTCCTAATTTTATCCAATCTCATGTGTCCACACATCCACCTAAGCATTCTCAGCTCCGCAACTCCCATTTTTTGCTCATGTACACAATTCACTGCCCAACACTCAGAACCATAGAGCATCGCGGGTCTAATTGCAGTACGGTAAAACATGCCCTTGAGTTTTAGTGGTACTTTATGATCACATGAGATCCCTGATGCGCCTCTCCACTTCAACCAATCCGCTTGGATTCTGTGTGTCACATCTTTATAAATACCTCCGTCTTTTTGAACTATCGATCCAAGATATTTAAAACACTCACTACGGGAAATATCTTGATCACCCAACTTAATAACGAAGTCATCCATCCTTATTGTATGGCTAAATTTAAGCTTCATATACTTCGTCTTTGCCCTGCTCAACCTAAAACCCTTCTTCTCTAAAGTATCTCGCCAAGATTCAAGTTTTGCGTTTACACCCTCGCGCGTCTCATCAACCAAAACAATATCATCCGCAAACAATAAACACTAAGGTATTTCTTGTTAGATATGTCTGGTGAGCTCATCTACGATAAGGGTAGAGATGTAAGGGCTTAAAGCTGAACCTTGATGTAAGCCAACAATGATAGAGAATTCATGTGTTAATCCTCCAGATGTCCTCACCCTTGTCACTGAATTTGTATACATATCTTTGATTCTGTCAATATATGGTATATTTACACCTTTTTCTAAGACTCTTCATAAGATCTCTCTTGGAACTCTATCATAAGCCTTCTCAAGATCAATAAACAGCATATGCAAATCTTGTTTTCTTTCTCGATAGTTGTCAATGAGTCTCCTCAAGAGATGTATAGTTTTCATGGTCGACTGCACTGACATGAATCCAAATTTGATTCTCAGAGATGTAAAGTCTCTTTTTTACTCTTCTTTCTATTACTCGTTCTCATAGTTTCATGGTATGACTCTTCAATTTAATTTCTCTATAATTAACACAATTTTGTATATCTCTTTTATTCTTATACAAAGGTACCAAGGTATTCTCTCCATTGGTCTGGCATATGGGCAGTGAATTGTGTACATGAGCAAAAATGGGAGTTGCGGAGATGAGAATGCTTAGGTGGATGTGTGGACACACGAGACTGGATAAAATTAGGAATGAATATATCAGGTTTAACACGGGAGTAGCACAAATTGCAAAGAAGATGAGAGAAGCTCGACTAAGATGGTTTGGACACGTATAAAGGAGACCATTAGAGGGACCTGTTAGGCGTTGTGAGAGTCTAATCACTAGGCATGTTAAACGAGGGAGGGGTAAACTAATAAAGACTTGAAATGAAACTATACGGAAAGATATGATGTACTTAGCCATTAGTGAGATTATGACAAAAGATAGGGCACAATGGCGACAAAGGATCCATATAGCCGACCCCGCTATAGTGAAATAAGGGCTTGAGTGTTGTTGTTGTTGTTGGTCTGGCATACTCTTTGACTTTACTATCTTATTGAAAAAACATGTAAGACACAAAATTCTTTCATTTCCTAGATATTTTCATACTTCAATTGGTATATTGTCTAGCTCAGCCATCTTTCTATTTTTCATCTTATTTAGAGCATCTTTTACCTCCGATACTTGAATTTTACGATAAAACGTTATGTTCTTATACTTTTCTGATCTACTTAACTCTTCCAAGATTAATTCATTGTCCTTTGTTTTATTATAAAGTTGATAAAAATATTTTTTGCATCGCTCTTTAATATCCACATCATCCGTCAAAACTGAATTTGTCTCATATTTTATGCATTTTAGTTGACTTAAATCTTTTGTCTTCCCTTCACTACCTCGAGCAATTTTATATATGGCACGCTCTCTATCATTGGTATCTAGTCGCTTATAATTCTGGTATATAGTCACTTATAAAATTCTTCATAACCTTGACTTCTTGCTTTATTTAATGCATGTTTAGCTTCTTTTTTGGTGACTTTATACTTGGTTAAGTTTTTATCATTGCTACAAGCGTAAAGTGATTTATAACTGGTCCTCTTTGCCCTCACTTTGTCTTGCACTTACTCTTTTCACTATCAAAATTCTTTATTTGGGGGACACGGGCTTTTGATACTCCAAGTACGTTTTTTCACTTATCCTTAAATGTGAAGACATAACTTTTCATGAGATAGTAGGATCAACATAAAGGTCATCAACTAGTTATTTCATAACTTTCATCTTAAAAATAACTTGTTTTTCTATCTTCAAGTTCCACCACCAAATTTTTTTCAACATTTTTGTTCTTGTCTTAAATTTATTATATTTAATTTGTACATCTAACACTACTAACATTTGTTGTGTTGTCAAACTTTCTCCTAGTATGACTTTGCAATCCTTACAAATTATTTTATTCATTTTGCGAGCTAGGAAGGGATGGAATAGAAGTTGTTGATGACATACCGGGTTTTCAACCACTGGTGGGAAAGCTTATTTATCTCTCCCACACTCGTCCAGACATATCGTATGTTGTAGGAGTCCTTAGTCAGTACATGCATTCACCTACATCACATCACATAGATGTTGCATATAGAGTCCTGAGGTATCTCAAATCCTCTCCTGACAAAGGAATATTATTTTCACACAACGAGGCATTAACAATAAAAGTAAATAATGCGGACTGGGCGGGTTCAATTGACGACCGGAGGTCAACATCAGTGTATTGCTCTCTTGTTGGAGGCAATTTGGAAACCTGGAGGAGCAAGAAACAATACGTTGTAGCCAAATCCAGCACAGAGGTCGAGTTATGTGCTATGGCACAGGGGATATGTGAATGGTTGTGGATTCAATCGGTCATGAAAGACCTTGGCGTAGAGTGTGCTGGTCCAATCAGGATCTACTGTGATAATAAAATTGCTATTAGCATTGCCCACAATCCGGTCCAACATGATCGTACCAAACATGTGGAGATCGACAGACATTTCATTAAGGAAAACATAATTAGGGGGATTGTGAGTACCCATTTTGTTTCATCAAAACAGTTGCTTGCAGATGTGCTTACCAAGGGGCCAGTGAAAGCTCGTTTGATAGAATACTAGGCAAGTTGTGCTTGACAAACATTACACGTCCAACTTGAGAGAGAGTGTTGGAGATAGTGTGTTTTATATTTTTGATTTGTAATATGTAATGTGTAATCTCATATATATATATATATATATATATATATAATATATATATATTGGCTACCTGCGGGTAAGAGGGGAAATCACTAAACACGTCACACTAGGTTTTCAAAATTTGGTCATGTTTGTCTTGAGACGATGGCATAGAATGAGTGATAAAAGATCATATTCAAGAGTGGGTCAATAAGTATAGTGTCGAAGACTAGATCTATAGTTGAATGGGAAACTAGGATTAAATGAGGTGTACATGATGGATATACCATCACGATGTCACTGTCCGCTCGTCCTCACTCTCGTGACCATAGTCATTAGTCCTACAAATGTCGGTCTCCACCTACATACAGCCATGACTAGACTCAACTTCTAAATAGAGTGGGACAGAGTCTCATCAAGATGAGATGAATCAAAGTCAGGTGTCGGGTCTCTTATGTCAGTGGGAGCACTACTAGACACATTGGTGACTTGATCTAAACCCCTAAACTTTATCATATCGATTCTTCTTAAGACAGTCCTCCAGTGATCAAAATAAGCATCTATGCAATCAAATTAATCATAAACTAATTGTTGAAATTCGACTTCCGACATCTCCATTTTCGAAACAATAGGACGGTTTCTAATTGTTGTCTTGATGATGGTGACCTCTATAAGGCTCTTGATACTCATCGTACTAATCACCTCTAGAGGAATCAAATCGTGGAGAAGGGTTAGCATGATTTCTATGAGTGGAGGGTTGAGGATGAAGATAATCATCGTAATAATGTGAAGATCTCTGTGAAGGCATTCTAAAAGATCGAGCACATTCAGCGGCATAGCACCCAGTATTTCGCGGCATTACACCGCGGGGATTCACAAAATGAGGAAATCTCTTCAAATTTCTGTAATGCCCTGAAATGAACTCCACACACATACTTATACAAGAGCCACACACATCGGACAGCTATGATTGGTCGTTGTAATAACACTAAAACACACAAGATAACATGCGACACAAATAAAACCACCATATTGAAAATATCTCGTCGACGTCCTGAACACGACGACGGGCTCGGATCGTCCGTATGACAGCCCTAATCCCTCCTCTTGAGAATTTAAACCTGAATGAGCCCTCATGTGAGTCGGCCCACCCATGGACTATGATCCCCATCAGGGAGCCTGAGGAGGCATGGGTATTTTAATTTGTTTTTTCTAATTCATTTTGATTTAATGAGTGAAGGACCATGTAACATGCTCTATATAAAAAAGTGAGGAGGATAATTTGGACATCAAAGTAGTTTCCAATTTTGGAGAGTGTAGATATGGCGGCACTTGAATTCTATCAAGTTAATTGCAATCTCCTTTTTTTAAATCCCTCTGGGCTACTAGGGCACCACCAAGATTCCTTCTCCTCTCGCCCCATTACTTCAGGCTCCGCCTCCCTTGGACACGAGCTTCTATAGTTATAGTGATTGTGGTAGTTGGTTAGGTCTTGAAAATGACACAGTAGCGCCACATAGATTCTTTTACGAATATGCACATACTTCACCTACTACATTTTACAGTATTAGTTTTCATACTTTGTTTGCATACTCTCTTTGTACATGCATACCATTGTACTAATCTTTTATGTAGGATAGTTCATTTTGTGAATCTAACCATTTATATATAGAATGCTCAGATAACCATTAGACTAATAATTATAGTCATCCCAAAGCTAAAGGAGATTACTTGGAGATGGAATTGTAGCAGAAGATTTAGAGACTTTATTTGAGAGTGTGAATATTTTAATACTCTGTTGCAATAGCTTTACCACTTACTACGAGAGCCCGCAACCAGTACGCAACATAGTACTCAGGTCGTCGCGATCATAGTTTGCAGACCGCACAGGCAGCAAGCTTACGGTCTCCAGACCGCCTTCCAGCTTTGCAGACCGCCCCGGTCACCTTCAACAATTGCAGACAGAAGACCCAGGCCGCACAGGTCGGTCACATCTCAAACAACAACCGATCGGATAAAAGCTCGAGGTCGGAAGGGTAAGACCGCCCGTTTTGGCGGACTGGCAGCCTGTCTTTTTTTTCTTTTGTATCATGTCACCTCTACCCGGTTCTCTTGTACCCTGGGTAGGCGATTATTTTAGCCCTACCCGTTTGGGCAGACCTCCGAGCCTATAAATAAGGGGGAGCAGCATTCCCAAAGCACGCTGACTCGGATCTAGGAGTCCATTTGTTAAAGGTTGCGGACTCAATTCTCAGGCTTTGCAGTCTGCTGCTTGCACAGGTTCTTCTTTTTTCCAACTTTCCTGTAACCGCATCTTTTCAACCAAATGAAAGTCCGTCGCAAGAGAGGCATTCGCCGTGACGAGCGAAGTCTAGTATTGTCGCGGCCTGCGGCTCTGATTATTTACCTTCTCACAACCGCTAGTAACCAACAACTTAAAGTTTTTTCCTCCCTCTTTTTTCCCTGTGAGTCCTGAGGTGCATTTCAGGCACCAACATTCAACACGCGGCCTTCAGATCAAGTAGTTGTTGAAATCAGCGGTTAGCCATGTCAGATCGCCATTCTGCTCAGCGCCCAGTGCGCTCCAGTCCTTTTGAAGATGCTCTATGGGAAGCGCTCGAACAGTCCCGTCAGGAGGCTGAGCAGTCCCGCAGGGAGACCGACCAGCGTCTTGACTCTATCGGTCAGGCTCTAGCCGCAATCACTCAGCGGTTAGCGCCTCAGCCCGCAGCAATGTTCGCGACTACCCCGGTCACTCCAGCTCCAGCAATGGTGCCCCCTCTACCGGTCTATCTGCCTGCTCAGACCGCAGCACCCCTGCAGCCTCAAGAAGAAGAATTCGCCTCTGATGAATTTCTTCCGTGAAGCAGCCAGAGGAGCCCAGCCCGCATGCTGAACAACAATGAAGATTATCAGCCCGCTCAGACCGTCGTTGCTCCTACTTCAGTCCGCCCCCTGCCTCCTCCAGTCCCAGCTGAGGTGGAGGAGCCCTCTCCTTTCGTCGACAGGATTCGTTAGGAGTCTCCTCCCAACAACTTCAGAGAGCCCCGTCTGCCTCTTTATACAGGTGAAACTGATCTGATAGCACATCTACAAGCGTTTGAGGTTGTTGTTGCCTTGAGATGCATGTAAGACGCCATGAAGTGCAAGATGCTCGTAACCACTTTTGATGACCAAGCTAGAGAGTGGTTTCACGAGTTATATCCTCGATTGATCACCTGCTTCGCTGAGCTCTGCAAGAACTTTTGTTGAGGTTTGCTACCTCAAAGAAGAGGAAGAGTGTTCCAGCTCACTTGGGGCCAGGCTCACCGCTCTTCATTATATGCATCAAAGGTTGTAGAAAATTAGATGCTGGATTCTCCCATTTTGCTCATGAAACGTTAGCAAGCTACTACAACCTATGTTATTACCCTATTAGCCATCTAAATAGAAATTTATGCCCAAGATCCACTTGTTCCAATGTTTCAACAACGCCAATAATTTAACACCTCTATTCAAACTGCCCGAGTGGATAAAACTTATTGAATATGATAAATACTTTCCAAGGAAAATGAGAAAATATCCAAGAATCCCTATTAAAAGAAGTTCATGTGGGTGCTACTGTTATGCACAAAGAAACATGAATCATATGAGTTAGGGTGTCTATATGAGAAGATCGGGGAGAGGATTAAGAAAAGAGGTAAAACTCCAAAAACATACCGTCTCAGAATCCAGGATGAGGACCTTCATGCCGGAGATGTCCTGCAACATGCGCCCGATGTACTCTCGAACAAGTGAAATTAACACCATTTTTTTATTGACTGCTCACAGCGCCGCCTAGGATCGCCGGTCTTCCCGTCTTTGCTTGAATCTAATAAATCGGGAGGTAGACACTAGCTCCAGCAGGGGAGATTCTTAGCAGCGGGAGCCATTCCGAGATCAGCCTTGGTTTGGCGCGGCTAATCTTCCGGGTCCCCGCGTGAAGGAAGGAAAGGTGAGTTTAGACAAATTTTTGACTCCTAGAGAGATCATTTTGATCTCCTAACGTATGTCTAGGCAAGGCAAAAATTATGACCATTAATGACCTCCCATGAGTTTAGACCATTATATTATTATGACCATTATGACCGCTACCAAGTGTTTGGCGAAGTTCCGGCTGCCGGAGAATCTCTATTCCGGTCGTCAAGTTGTTTTTTCTGTGTTTGTTTTCGAAGCTTTTTAAAAAGCGCTTATCTCAAAATCACTCTTTCCCTCAACTCCCGAAATCTGCCTTGGGGCCGCGTTCCGCGCTCTAAAAAGCGCTCCTCATCGCGCCTCTCCTCTCCTCTTCCCAAACTCCCGATCCGCCTCTCCGTACTCCTATTTTGAGCCCCCGACGTCCTTCCTCCAGCCATTCCGAGCACCCGACGTCCTTGCTCCGGCGATTTCGAGCCCCTGACGTCCTTCGTCCGGCCATTCCGAGCCCACGACGTCCTTCCTCCAGCCATTCCGAGCCCTCGACGTCCTTCCTTCGGCGATTCGGAGCCCCGGACGGACTTCCTCCGGCGATTCCGAGCCCCGGACGGACTTCCTCCGGCGATTCCGAGCCCCGGACGGCCTTCCTCCGGCGATTCCGAGCCCGGACGGCCTTCCTCCGGCGATTCCGAGCCCACAACAGCCTTCTTCCGACGATTCTGAGCCCCCAACGACCTTCCTCCGGGTATTCCGAGCCCCTGACGGCCTTCCTCCTCTACCAGATCTCTTCAGATTTCAAACCCTAATTTTTTGAGCCTGATTTTTCTACCAAACAGTTTACAGCTCTATCTGTAGAGTTTTTCTGAGAGCTCTTTCTAAGAGCTCTACTCCATCAGCAACTTCTCCATCCGCCAGAGCTGTCCCAAACAGACCCTAAGAAAAATGATTAGTTTTGAGCAAAAAGACTTGGATTTCTTTAATGCCCTGTTAAAAGCACACTGGTAATAACTATTGTCACATCTAAAAAATACATAAAAATTTAAAAACCCTAAATCTCTAAACAACCAAAAATTTTAGTTGCACTCCAACTCGACGGCGCCCTCTCCTCCTGATCGTAATTTTCGCTACTGCTTTCTCCGACGAGTTCACGGTCGTCTTCTTCTATCTTCTGTAAGACCCCTCCCCTTACCAAGGAGTTGTCTGGTCTTATGCCCAGAACCGCCGCCTTACATCTGAAAAACACATAAAAATTTTAAAGACCCTAAATCTCCAAACAACCCAAAATTTTAGCTGCGCTCCAACTCGACGGCGCCCTCTCCTCCTATTCGCAATTTTCGATGTTGTTTTCTCCGACGAGTTCGTGGTCGCCTTCTTCTATCTTTTGTAAGACCCCTCCCCTTACCAAGGAGTTGTCTGGTCTTATGCCCAAAACCGACGTCTTACAGTGATACTAACTCTCGGGTTAGACACCACCGCATGACGCCGATCCTGCTGGCTATTATGTTCATTCGAGAAAAGAAACAAGAGTACAAGAATACAAGTCCACAGAATCACAGCTTCAACATCATATAGTGATATATATATATATATATATATATATATATATATATATATATATATATATATATATATATATATATATATATATAGTCCACAATGAGTACAAAATAGAAAGAAAGGGCTTAAGTCTGATACATGACAAATGAATTAAATCTCTCTCTCACACAACTCTAAGAGGAAGCTGAAACTAAACACTCGTCATCACCTGACGCTGAGTTATAGTAGTAGTGATGCGCGACATCTCCTCCTCAAGTCTTGCCACCTAATTCTGTTGGTCGTGCTAGAGCTCTATCTCCTCGAGCTCCTACGGTCACAACCGACCGTTAGTCATAAAGACTAAGCCATTTTGTCTTCGCCTCACCCCCGTGACTCTTAGGTACCGTGCGGGAGGACGAAGGCGGAGTACAACAAAGGCAATATCAAAATAGCATGCGACAATGAAACTATTTTATCATGAGTAAACATATAACATTGTTTATATTATTATGCTAGTAGTGTGAATAGCAAAAGTAAGGAACAGTATAACTGTAATAACAGAAACACTAGAGTAAGAAAGTACACAATGGTACCTTAACTTATATGAATATTCATACAAACTTATAAGTTACAGTTTCAGGAATTGTAACTTATCATATAAAAGAGTTCATACAAATTTATATGATAAGAATCTGCAATATGAATGTCCTAGAGTGCGTATGTATGTTATGATATGATATGCATGTCATGACTCATATAAGTGCAACTCACTCACACGGCTCTGTGATCACAGACCTTTAGTTTCAACTTTTTGGAGTTAGCTAAACTCTCTAGTACCACCGTTATGACTACGACAGTAGTGGAGCGGGCATCTCCACTCCTAGGCGGGTATACACACTACCAAACCTAGACCTCTAATGCACCTTTGTACACGTCCCAGGTGCACTCTAGAGTCTCTACGTACTAATTTCTGGCTATCTCACCAATCTTAATGGTCGAGTGTGTGCTTTCGGGGATCATCCTCCAGACCGTACCCACTGGCCCCTCAAACCCTCACACCTCGCTAGAGTCAATGTATTGCTATCGGTGTGACGAATTGCCTAGTACTGATAACCCGCCACTAATTTGTTTCTATGCACATGCAATTTATCTCAACCCGATCCTCCAGCTCGCAGAACCAATCCGTTATGATATAAAAACTACCGAGCCTCCAGCTCACAGGACCAACTCGTCCTGATATAGAACTCCCGAGCCTCCAGCTCGCAGGACCAACCAGTCCTGATATCACTCCAAACCCAACAAGGGTGAGATTGCTTTCTTGTTCCTTCAACCTAACCTATTAAACTACTATTGTTTAAATTTTAGTTGTACTTAGAGATTTAGGGTTAATCCTGCACTTCCTATGGTCTATTTGGTGAAGGGCTCGCAACGGTACTAGGGAATACGATGGGCTGAAGCTCAAATCCCCCTTTCTAGGACAATTATTTTTATTAGTGACTACCCGCTATTAATAACCCACTCTCATTGTTACTCTTGAGTAAACCTAATGTCTTAGGATACTTATAGGAGTGACGATCTTTCGTCGGACTCTGGTCTAGCTATTCCTCTAAATGACCATGCACACAAGCACGTATACCATGTAGTGACATTCCTAGGGTTCCAATAAAGGTTCCAATGCCTCCCAAACATTTCTTCAAATCAATTAGAATCCACTATCCTGAATTCCATACCCTGCCCACCCTTATGCATCCGTTCCATAGACGGTGCGAACTCGTAAACCCTTAAGTGTGGTGCAAACCTACTTGTTATTCCTCATGAACCAAAAGACACTTCTGATGATGCACCATGACCTTATTCATGACTTTAGGTGGCTGGGTAATATTTTCATGTAGTTTGAATGATCTAAACACTATATGTCAATTTTACTAAATGCAGCTCAAGGATCTATCCTTAATCCATATGAGGTGACTTCCAATTCTTTGGGCAAAATGCCTCCAAATTTTTGTCATGAGTTCATTAGGTGGTAATTAGTGAAAAAACAAAAAATCACAATTTTTCTAATTATTTTTGGCCATAATTAAAATTATTTTATTATGTGACCTAAGTAACATTGAACATGAACTACCAAAATCAGAGGTCCTCTAGGTCTAAATAATTTATCTATTGATCATCTTGGTATAAAAGGTCAGTGAACAAAATCTAATAATTTCCTAGATTGATTTGACCCATGTTTTCTATTTATGAATTTTAATACCATATTATCCATTTCCAAATGAAGTAATAAGAATAATCAACCAATAATTCAGATAAACTTTCTAGATAATAATATTGTCATGGTAGCAGTAAAAATAAATTTTCATAATTATCCATAAAGGATTGACTTAAGATTTTCACAATTTAAGATATTTATAAAAATGTCACTATTCATAAAATTATCATATCTGCCCATCCAAAAATTCTAATGAAAGTTACAGAGGTTTATAGTACTGAAATAATGATCTAGTAAAAATTTCATAATTTTCCAAGTCATATTTGTCATGTTTTTAATCAAAAACATCTTAGGACATAATTAACATTTGTACCATTTTTCTCATGAAATAATTCCCAAAAATCCCACTAAATTTTTCAGAGCAATAAAATGACATTTTAAGGTTTGAGATAGAGATATAAAATTTTCCAAGATAATGTTGCCCATATTTTCTATCATAATATAAATTTGTGCTATATTTAAAATAAATTGAAACTATAAGATTTTTTATTCCAAAAATCCTAATTTCTTTATGGATGATATATTTCATCTCCATAAACTCCTAGCCAAAGTTTCATTGACATGCAATGAGTCAATGAGCTAAATTTCTCATTTTTTACCCTTTTTGCTAATGACACGCCAAATACACTTATACCTTCATCTTGTAACTTGGATCCTACAACATGCAGAGGTCCAAATGACCCTAAATTTTTACCAGGGTCCTAAATGATCTCATAGTCATGCCACCCAAATTTGGGGGTATTTGAAGTTGTAAAACTCCCTAAATCACATTAATTTGATAAATCAAATAATGGAGTAAAACTATAGGGAAATGTTCTCCTAAAAATTTGATTTTTGAGCATAAGCTAGGTCTAGTACATACACATGCATGACCCAAATTTTATTATATTTGAAATTGTAATATATCAAATATACCTATTTTAATTTCTAACCTAGGCTAAGAGCAGTCCAAGGGAAATAGACCTACAAGGAGCTATATTTCTCCAAATGACTTGATTAAGGTGCCTAATTAAGTTAAGCCAAAGGGCTACACTTTTTGTTGTTGGGGACTTTTTCTAAATCTGCCCCTAATGGGCCTAAATTTAACATGCAAGGTACTGTATAAAGTGTGACAGTAATTTACATAAACTATAGTTTAATATTTAAGAAAATCGGCGACATCCCTTCATCTTCTCCAACCAGCCGACGGACCAGATCTTCTCGTGTCGTACCACCTTCATCTTGCATTTCCGGCCACTTGGGCAACCACCACCGTCAGCTATAATCACCACCACCTCCGTTGAGGTGGTGGCTCGCGTTTCCCACCGATATGGTGGCCGTAAACCGCCTCTCCGGTGATCCCGAACAAGCTAAAAACCTTGTGATTTTCTCCCACACCTCACATGGAATCGGGCTCAATTGAGCCTGATATCTCTCATAATCGATCTAGGAAGCTAGCATAAGGGGAGGGGAGGAGAAAAAGACCTGTAGATGAGCTTGGTGGCGGGTGTGGTGGCGGTGTGCCATGACCGATTGCTTTTCCGACAAGCTTGCTCCCGAACTCATTTCTCCACCTAAAGCTTAGATCCAAGACTCGAATTCAACTCCTCTCAGTGCTCTGAAGGTGATGGAAGGGTCGGTTTTGGTTGGATGTGGTTGTATAAGGATATGCCATCATGAGTGGCCGGCCTCAAGCTTTGTATGCTTTACCATGAGCTCCAAGCGTCCACCATCCCTAAAAATTTGCTGGGAATTGTTGTGTGGGTTCAAAAATGTGGTTGGGCAGAGAGGAGGGACACATGGCTTCCATTCCTCATTTCCCTCTCTTCTCTCTCTTAATTTTAGGGGAAATTTCCAAAATGCCCACATGAATTTCATACCTCTCCAAAATCAGAGGGCATGGATGGTCATTGGGTTAATGGGCTGCTGATGGGCCATGGTCCATGGCCTTAGCCCATTGGGAATGGACTTGGTTCTTTAATTCCCCATTTTGACCGTGGTTGACTTTTAGAGTTGACTTGGTCAACTTGATGAGTGGGCTGGCCCCACATGATGGTCATGAATCCTATGACATCACCCAACATTGGTTGGGCCATGGTGATGCCCAAATTGGGCTAATTGAACCCATTTATGTAATTTTGATCAAATAATGGTTATGGTTGACTTTGATCAAATTGGACCAATTGGTGACCATGTGATGAGGCTTCATGGTCCAATGGACTCCAATTATGGTTTGGAGTTTAGTAGTGGGGTCAAATTGACCATGTGTTGCTTAATTGAGCCACTTAGGGTTGAGTTGACCCATATTGACCTAAATGACACTTTGGTCAAATTGGTCAATTTGGTGTCCCTATGATAGGGCTTTTAGGTCACCTAGGTTTCCTTTAGGGTTAGGGATATAGTGGTGAGGTCAATTTATACTTGTGGTTTCAATTTGGGCTAGATTGACTTAAGTTGAATTGGACACTATAGTGGACCCCATGTGAGTCCATCCTAACTCATTGGATCCTAAGGTCACTATCTAGCCTAACCCATCACACCCACCACATGTCTTATCCTAATGTGTGAGTTAAGGGGGTCTAGAAAAAAGGGATGTTACAAATCCAAATAAACTAAAAAATAATTTTGTCCTCGAAATTCAAGTTCGGGTCTACGGGGTTTTAAGCATAAGAAGTTAAGAACTTTTCAAGGATTTTCAAAATATACCTGAGGCGAAGAGTCTCGGGTACTATTCTTGTTGGGTATTGTATCCACAATGTACATGATTTGAAGAAGCCCTGAACAAGCTAAGTTGAATTGACAATGTATTTGATGATTTTCTATCAAGTTGTGCTTGCAGCTATTCCATGCAAAGTACACACCAATGTTAGGGTGCAAGGGGTCAATATAAATGGGTCTGCGCAACGTAATCCCTCGTTGAGTAGATCAGTGTGTTGACTCACGTGTGCTCTCTCTATTGGAGTGTACTTATTTTCAAGTACAGGATTAAGGCAGATCATGAGCAGAAGAAGGAGCAAAGATGGGTCAAAGACCAAGTCATCAAAGGAAGGAAGAGAAAATTCTTCTAAGTCAAAATCGACGGGAATCACTAAGTGATTCTCGCCGACTTCGACGAGAATCGTTAGTGATTCCCGCCGATTCGGCGAGAATCAGTCTGCATTCCCGCCGACCTCTTTCAGATGACTGTTTTCCTACAGGAATTCTGCTAAGGCAGAATCGACGGGAATCACCAAGTGATTCTCGCCGACTTCGACGGAAATCATTGTGATTCCCGCCGATTCGATGAGAATCAATTTGCATTCCCGTCGATTCCCACCGGCTGACAAGGTTTCCAACTAGAATTCGGCCAAGGCAGAATCAACGGGAATCGTGAGTGATTCCCGCCGACTTCGACGGGAATCACCAACGATTCTTGCCGATTTTGCCTTAGGCAATTTTCGTCTGTTTGCTGGACCGAACCAAGAGGTCGTGCGCTGTTTCGGCCGAGGCTAGGGTTTCTCCTTGTGGGTCCCACAACGGTTATTAGAGTTGGCTCGGGTATATATACATACGTATTTCGAACTTCTACAGCAACTCATTCACGCGAAATAAAAACGCGGAAAATCGCCGATCGCTGACGCCGCTCGCAAGCTCGTCATCGCCGCTGATCTCAGAGCTTCTTTGATCTTCTGACGACAGTACCGAGGCTAGCAGTGCGTCTCACTCATCTCTCTTGAGATCTCTTGTCTCTCGATTCATTGAACGAGGTTAGTTCTTCATTCCGAATCGATTGAGACGACTGATCCGACTGAGATCGTTCGTAGACCTTGCTTGCTTCGTCAAGAAGTTTGGATCTACAAAGTATCGCCGCCGCAATCGCTTTCCGCCGCCGATCTTGACAAGATCCTCTCCAAGAGAGAACTCCGGTTGTGGACTCTTCGTATCTTTCAAGAAAGCTCCAACGAACGAAGAAGGACATCAGAATCTCCAAAAGCGTTGTTTGTATTTTCTTTTACATTCAACTTTGATTTATTGTAAAGGAATTTTTATTCCTAGTTGTAAGGGTTGGGTGCAACCTGTGGTGGAGGAGTAGTGACTCCTTTGGTTGGAAGGGTTCCTTCCGTAGTGTGAGGATTGGATTTCAATCCGTTTGGAGAAGTGACCGAGTCGTCCCTTGGTGGGAGATAGGTCGAAGGGGGAAAGTGGACGTACCCAAATCGGGGAACCACTATAATTTCTTGTGTGTTTTCTGTGCTGTGTTTGTTGATTTGTGCAAGGTTAAATTTTATTCCACAAAAGACTGCACGACACCTATTCCCCCCCATAAGTGGATTTAGTCGACACTAGATACTTTCAAGTGGTATCAGAGGGAGGTTGCTCGTCAATAAGGTTAACACCTTGAGTAAGATCCTGTGTCTAGTGTCAAGAGGAAAGAAGATCTCGGGAATGGACAGACTCAAGTATTCAGGAAAGATCCCAGTGTGCACCGAGCTGAACTTTCCCATCTGGAAGAAAAGGATCAGGTTCTATATGGAAGCAATCGACCCTCGACTCTTCATGGTAGTGGAGGAGGGATCTTATATCCCCACTAAGGCCTCCACCATTGATCCGACCAAGATAGTGCCAAAGAAGCTCTCCGAAATGGATAAGGATGAGATGGTGCTAGTCGGTCGAGACAAGAAGGCTCAGAACATTCTTGTCAGCGTCGTCGATGACTCCATGATGCAGAACTTCAGCAACTACAGGACTGCCAAGGACATATGGCACTGCCTGATCATTCTGATGGAAGGCACAGATGAAGTAAGGGATGATCGAAGATCCCTTCTGAACCAGAAGTATGAGGCCTTCAGGCAAGGTCCCAAGGAAGAAATCGGAGTGACATTCAAGAACTTCATGAAGATCGTCAATGCCCTGAAGGGTTATGGTAGAGTGTTCACCGATGGTGAACTAAATGACAAATTCCTTAGATCCCTCACTAAGGAATGAGATACCAAGATTTGCGCCATCAGAGAATTTGGCAAGCTGGCAGAAACTGATCCCCAGATTCTGTTTGAGAAGCTTATGTCCTATGAGCTTCAGCTGAATACCAGAAAAGCTGAAGAAGAGGCTGATAAAGCCGCGGCCAAAGAAAAGACTATAGCCCTGAAAGCCAATCACTCAAGGAAAGGCAAGGGTGCAACCTCGTCCCGCTATTGGAAAAAGGATGAGGAAGAAGACTCTGAGCCATGCTCTTCCAGCTCAGAGCTATCTGAAGAAGAATTCTCCCTCATCACTCGAGAGTTCAAGAAGTTCCTCAAGATGAGAAATCAAAGAAAGAGAGACGACTCCTCCTCCAGACATCAGAAGAAGAACTACTCTTCTTGACAGGTATGAATCCAAACAGAACAAACATCGCTCTGCTGACATCATTTGCTTTGGATGCAATAAGCCATGCCACGTCGTTGCTGACTGCCACCAAAGCAAGAGAGACAAGGGGAAGGGAGAAGAGCACATATCCTCTAGAGATAAGAAGAAGGAGAGGAGCTACATTGTTAAAAAGCCAAAGACACTGAGTGAATCTGATTCTTCAGACTCCAGTGATGATGAGGAAGCCTACTTCGGGCTAATGGGTCGCTCTGACTTAGAAGGAGACTGCCCCCCATTTACTGGGAAGGTAAAAGATCATACCCCCCTCTCTGACTCTGACTCTGAGTCTCCTGATGATGATCTCGAGGACAACCCATCTGCTCGTGAAGCTGAGCTCCTCGAAAAAGTATGAGCTTCTGCTCAATACCTTTGAGGAATACCGCAAGAGGTTGAGGGCTCAGAAAAAGGAAGTCAAATTCCTTAAGGCTGAGGGTGTGTCCCTAAGATAAGAGATCACTAGCTTGATTTCTCTTCGACAGGAACACCTGGACCTGACTTCTGAGCACTCAGAGTCTCTAAGGCTCCTTGACCAAAAACAGGAAGAAATCAACAAGTTGGAAGAACAGCTTGCGACAGAAAGGAAGATTGTCAAAAGCTTATCTATGCCCAAGACCGTTCTTCCTCTGGTTGATGAATTCTCTGCTCAGGCTAAGGGGGCTGGCTTAGGGCATGTGGGTGTGCCTGGTAAATCATCCAGGAGAAACAGAAAACAGAGGAAAAATAAGGCTGCTAAGAAGGACTCTGTTGCAGAAAAGGAAAAGGCCCAACTCGATCCTGTTTCATTCAGAAAGCCTGGATTTCCTTGCAATGAGCAGGACTTTGAGTCAACCTATGGCCACTTCTTCCGGCCCTCGGTTGAAAAGCCCAAGAGCCGGTATGATGGTTGGACCTTCCCCCGAAACTACGGTGAGAGTGTCTTCAAGGAACCTTATGAGGAAATCCAAGTGGAGAATTATGGCCACTTCTCTAGCGGCCATAATAGGAAGCAGGCACCAAAGGTCAAGCCTGCTATACTGAAGGAACATGAAGTGAAGAAATCATGTGATTGCTGTCATCATGATGCCTCCACCTCCAGATCCAAGGCCCCGGCTGGACCCACCGTTCCAAGGGTGAAGAAGGAGCCTAAGGAAACGGTACAACAGGTTTGACTGTTGGTGCTGTGGCAAAGTTGGTCACTTTGCCGTGGATTGCTGGTTTAATCCAAGATTCAACGAGACTCCTCATGTTAACAATGCGAGGCCGACCACTCGTAGGGTTAACCACCCGAGGGGGAGTGTGCTAATAAGGAATCTAGGACCCAAGTTCGATTGGGTTCCTAAGGGAAACTAATTCTGTTTTGTAGGTATGTCCAAAGGCCACCAAAACGCCTATCTAGTACTTGGACGTACTTGGACAGTGGATGTTCCCGACATATGACCGTGACAAGAAACCTGTTGCGTGATTACTCCCAAGTCAAAAATGGACCCAAAGTCATCTTTGGAGGATCTGATCGAGGAGTCACCAGAGGTTATGGTATGATTTCCAACGGTGTATTCTCTATCACTGACGTGGCCTATGTTGAAGGGTTAAACCATAACCTGATCAGTGTAAGCCAGTTGTATGATAAAGGATACGACGTTAAGTTCTACAAGGATAATTGCTTGATAATATCGTGTGCCTCTTCAGAGACGGTATTAACTAGCATTAGGAGCAGAAATATCTTTTGCTTAGATTTTCTTAGCTTAGACTCTTCTACCCCCGTGTGCCTAGTAGCAAAAGGCAGTGCATCTCTTTGTGAACAATGACACAAGAGATTAGCACATATTAATTTCAAGACAATTAAAATGTTGTTTTCCAAGAATTTAGTAAGGGATGCCCCTACTATTAATTGCATCAAAGATAGCCCTTGTCCTATATGCCATAAGGGCAAACAGACTCGGGCTACCTTTAAGGGCATTACAGACAAAGACTCCTCCAGATGTCTTTATCTTCTGCATATGGACTTGTTTGGTCAGGTGCAAGTTCATAGCTTAGGAGGCAAATCGTATACGCTAGTGATTGTTGATGATCACTCTCGGTTTACATGGGTGTTCTTCTTGAAACGAAAGTCAGATACGTTTGACATCTTCACTAATTTTATCAAGCAGATTCAGAATGAGCTTAACTGCTCCGTGGTCAAAATCAGAAGTGACCATGGAACAAAATTCGAGTCTGGTGCTATGACAGAATTCTGTGAAGAACATGGTATCTTTCATGAGTTCTCCTCCCCGTGTACTCCTCAGCAAAACGGAGTTGCGGAGAGGAGAAATAGAACGCTCATTGAAGCATGTACGACAATGTTGAATGACGCTTCTCTTCCAGAGTACTTCTGGGCAGAGGCTATCAATACGACTTGTCATGTACAGAACCGAGATTTGATCAACAAGAATCATCGTAAGATGCCTTATGAGCTATTGAAAGGCAGGAAACCGACCATGTCCTATTTAACGATTTTTGGCTGCAGATGCCATGTACTCAATAATGGGAAGTACCCATGTACTAAATTCGGAGAAAAATGCTTCGCATATAAGGTCTTCAATAAGAAAACTCTAGTGGTAGAGGAGTCCATTAATGTTGTTTTTGATGAAGGAGGCTTGCTTCATAGCAACTCTTCCAGTGGAATTTTTGAAGATGCAGGTGCAAGGTTTTAACAGCTATGTCTCGATGAGACTGCTAAAGGTGTAACTCCAAAGTACGTCAAGGTTTCCACCTCAACGCCAACTAGGAGAAGATGACGATCAGGATGGAGAAGATCTCCCAGAAGAGGGAGGAGCCCGAGAAGCTGTTAGAGCTCTAGATGCCAGACTCTTAGAGCTCCGACACGTGAGGGATCATCCTAGAGATCAGATCATAGGAGATCCTCGTGACGGTGTCAGAACTCGCAGAGGTACAATTAACGAGATTCTGCACCTTAGTTTTCTGTCACAGGTTGAGCCAAAGAAGTTCGATGAAGCGAACAAAGATGCATCATGGATATTGGCAATGCAAGATGAACTGCATCAATTCGAACGATGCAACATCTGGACGCTTGTTCCCAGACCAAAGAAACAGAATGTGATCGACACCAAGTGGATCTTCAGAAACAAACTGGATGAATACGGTGTCATCATCAAGAACAAGGCCAGACTGGTTGCACAAGGTTACAGACAGGAGGAGGGGATTGACTTCGACCAAACCTTTGTACCAGTTGCAAGGCTGGAGGCGATCAAATTATTCCTGGCATATGCCTCTCACAAAGGATTCACTATCTATCAGATGGACGTGAAATCTGCGTTTCTAAATGGAAATTTGAAAGAGGAAGTATATGTCGCGCAACCCCCAGGTTTTGTTAATCCATCACTTCATAATCATGTTTATTTTCTTAATAAAGCATTATATGGCTTAAAACAAGATCCTCGAGCTTGGTATGAGACTCTATCTAGTTTTCTTCTTGAGAACAAGTTCTCGAGAGGAAAAATAGATAAGACATTGTTTCTTAGGGAAGTCAAAGGCAAGATTCTGCTGGTGCAAATCTATGTCGATAACATAATATTCGGCTCAACGGACAACAATCTTTGCAAGAAGTTTTCTAAACTTATGCAAGGAAAGTTTGAAATGAGCAGCATGGGAGAGCTAAAGTATTTCTTGGGACTTCAAGTGAAACAGTCTTAGGATGGAATTTTCATTTCTCAAACGAAGTTCACAAATGAACTCCTCAAGAAATTCAGAATGGAGAATGCAACCTCTATGAGGATTCCAATGAGATCCACTATGTCTCTGGACAAGGATGAGAAAGGGAAACCTTTTGATGAAACCAAATACAGAAGCATAATTGGATCCCTGCTCTACCTTACTGTGAGTAGACCGGATATTATGTTTTCCACATGCGTTTATGCCAGATATCAGGTGAACACTAAGGAATCTCATTATGTCGCTGCAAAGCGAATTCTTAGATACCTTAAAGGTACACCAAATCTTGGCTTGTGGTACCCAAGAAACAATGATGTCGAGCTGATAGGCTTTTCAGATGCTGACTTTCCAGGAAGCAGGGATGATAGGAAAAGCACTTCCGGGACGTGCCAATTCCTCAGAAGAAGGCTTATATCGTGGAACAGTAAAAAGTAGAACTGTGTCGCAACCTCTACGGCTGAATCTAAGTACATCTCAGCAGGCAGCTGTTGCGCACAACTTCTATGGATCAGAAATCAACTCGAAGATTATGACTTGCAGTTCAGAGAAGTTCCTATGTATTGCGACTCCTCGAGCGCAATAGCAATTGCGAACAATCCAGTATCGCACAGCAGAACAAAGCATATTGAAGTGCGCTACCACTTCATTCAGGAGCATGTGGAAAACAAAGATATATCTCTCTGCTATGTCCCCACGGATAAGCATGTTGCAGATATCTTCACAAAGCCCCTAGACGAGGCCAAGTTCAGTCTCTTCAAAACTGAACTCGGCATGCTAAACTATGAAGATTGAAGACTGAAGGGCTCAAGGCTCTTGAATCAAGGGGGAGCATCAACAAGGAACTCAAGCTCGAGCACGGATGCAAGAACTGAGGGGGAGCATTTGGCTCCAAGTGAAGTCCCAGATTTGTAGAAGCCGAAAAGGGGGAGATTACCCTCTCGGCTAAGGCTAAGGTGGCTGCCAATGTTAAGTATGCTCTCAGGAAAATGATAATGAATTTCACTCTCAACTGAATTTTCATTTTATGATTTTCATTCCCATCTGTTCTATTCACCTTAGCTTATAGGGTTTAGGCTTCTTCAAATAGGGGGAGATTGTTGGGTATTGTATCCACAATGTACCTGATTTGAAGAAGCCCCTGAACAAGCTAAGTTGAATTGATAATGTATTTGATGATTTTCTATCAAGTTGTGCTTGCAGCTATTCCATGCTAAGTACACACCAATGTCAGGGTACAGTGATCAATATTTCACGGGTCTGCGCAACGTAATCCCTCGTTGAGTAGATCAGTGTGTTGACTCACGTGTGCTCTCTTTATTGGAGTGTACTTATTTTCAAGTACAGGATTAAGGCAGATCATGAGCAGAAGAAGGAGAAAAGATGGGTCAAAGACCAAGTCATCAAAGGAAGGAAGAGAAAATTCTTCTAAGTCAAAATCGACGGGAATCACTAAGTGATTCTCGCCGACTTCGACCAGAATCGTTAGTGATTCCCGCCGATTCGGCGAGAATCAGTCTGCATTCCCGCCGACCTCTTCCGGATGACTATTTTCCTACAGGAATTCTGCTAAGGCAGAATCGACGGGAATCACCAAGCGATTCTCGCCGACTTCGACGGAAATCGTTGTGATTCCCGCCGATTCGACGAGAATCAGTTTGCATTCCCGCCGATTCCCACCGGCTGACAAGGTTTCCAACTGGAATTCGGCTAAGGCAGAATCGACGGGAATCGTGAGTGATTCCCGCCGACTTCGACGGGAATCACCAATGATTCTCGCTGATTTTACCTTAGGCAATTTTCGTCTGTTCGCTGGACCGAACCAAGAGGCTGTGCGCTGTTTCAGCCGGGGCTAGGGTTTCTCCTTGTGGGTCCCACAACTGTCATTAGGGTTGGCTCGGGTATATATACATACGTATTTCGAACTTCTACAGCAATTCATTCACGCGAAATCAAAAAGCCGACGCCGTGCCCTAGCAGATCGCGGAAAATTGCCGATCGCTGACGCCGCTTGCAAGCTCGTCGCCGCCGCTGATCTCAGAGCTTCTTTGATCTTTCGACGATAGTACCGAGGCTAGCAGTGCGTCTCACACATCTCTCTTGAGATCTCTTGTCTCTCGATTCGTTGAACGAGGTTAGTTCTTCATTCCGAATCGATTGAGACGACTGATCCGACTGAGATCATTCGTAGACCTTGCTTGCTTCGTCAAGAAGTTTGGATCTACAAAGTATCGCCGCTGCAATCGCTTGCCGCCGCCGATCTTGACAAGATCCTCTCCAAGAGAGAACTCCGGTTGTGGACTCTTCGTATCTTTCAAGAAAGCTCCAACGAACGAAGAAGGACATCAGAATCTCCAAAAGCGTTGTTTGTATTTTCTTTTACATTCAACTTTGATTTATTGTAAAGAAATTTTTATTCCTAGTTGTAAGGGTTGGGTGCAACCCGTGGTGGAGGAGTAGTGACTCTTTGGTTGGAAGTTTTCCTTCCGTAGTGTGAGGATTGGATTTCAATCCGTTTAGAGAAGTGACCGAGTCGTCCCTTGGTGGGAGATAGGTCGAAGGGGGAAAGTGGACGTACCCAAATCGGGGAACCACTATAATTTCATGTGTGTTTTCTGTGCTGTGTTTGTTGATTTGTGCAGGTAAATTTTATTCCGGAAAAGACTGCACGACACTTATTCCCCCCCATAGGTGTATTTAGTCGACACTAGATACTTTCAGTTCCTGTATCAGGTCCATCGGCTTCCAGGTGTGCTCCTCTCGCCCGTGGTTAGACCACAACACCTTAAATAAGGGAACCTTCTTCTTCCGCAAAACTCGAACTATCGTGTCATCGATCCGAATCGGCTCCAAACGAACTGATCGATCAAATGCTACTGGGCCCGCTATAGTTGTTATGTGCTGCGCTGGCCAAAACAATGCTCTCTAAAGTGAGGAGACATATAAGACGTCGTGTAGGTTCTCTAACTCTAGTTACAGCTCCAGCCGGTATGCCAAAGGACCGATCCGCTCCAGGATCATGTAAGGACCCATAAACAGAGGACTGAGCTTCTTGTGCCTCCGCAGCCGCGAAACCCCGTGCACCGAACGTATCTTCAAGAAGAATCTGTCGCCCACATGGAACTCTACCTTTTGATTCCTCGCATCGTAATACTTGGCCTGCCTACTCCGTGCCTCTAGCATCTGGTCCCTGATCAGCTGTATGTGCGTGTCCGTGTACTCAATATAATCTGATCCAAGTGCCCTTGGATCCTCATCTTGGACCCAAGATAGTGCCATCTCAATGTTTGTCTGGTGGCTGTTGTTATAAGAGAACTATATCAGTGACAACAACCTCTCCCAGGGCTTCCATGTATCCAAGATGCACAAATGAAGTAGGTCCTCCATGGTTCGCTCCGTCTGACCGTCGGTCTGGGTGTGAAAATCAGTGCTGAAAGTAAGCCTAGAACCCAAGTACGTCTGTACTGATCTCCACTCCCTAGAAGTGAACCGACCATCATGATTTGAGATAATCGATCTGGGCATGTCGTGGTATCTGACCAACTACTCCACAATTAGTCTCACCGAAACTGCAACCAGAGTGTCCTTCCTGACTGGAATGAACCGTGCCATTTTGGTAAATATATTGATAATGACTCAAATAGAATCATGCCCAGCGTGGGAGCGAGGTAACCTATGTACAAAATCCATCGCTATGTCCTCGAACTTCCACTCTAGCACTAACAACGGCTGCAGAAGTTCTCCCAGGCTCTTACACTCTACCTTCACCCGCTAGCAGGTCTCACAATGTGTCACAAATGATATAATCTCCCTCTTCATCCTAGGACAGTACATGTCCCTCGGCAAGTCTGTTGTCATCTTGGTGATCCCGAGGTGCATTGAGTATTGAGTGCAGTGTGCCTCCCTGAGCATGTCCTCCCGAATCCCACCTCCTGTAGGTATATAGATGCTGCCCCAGAAATGAATGAGGTTGTCGCGCAGTGTATAATCCTCAGACTTGCCCCCTTCCAAGGCTCTAAATATAGGCTCCAAAGTCGTGTCCTGTCTCTGTTGCGCCCTAATACGGTCTCGTATATCATGCTCAGAGAGGCCAAGTACTCCCTATAGACCTCTGGCTCTGCCCTGGAAACCACGGTAATGTGCATATCCTCCAACATCTGTATAAATTCCATGGCCACCACTTAAGGATCCAGTCCAGTAGTGCCAGCTCTCCTGCTAAAAGCATCTGCTATTGTGTTCGCCTTCACTGGGTGATAGTGCATGGTATAGTCGTAGTCGCATAGAAACTCTAACCATATCCTCTGGCGTAGGTTCAGATCCTTCGGTGTATCGATATATTTGATTTTCTTGTGATCCGAGAAGATGTCACAATGAACCCCGTACAGATAATGTCTCCATATCTTCACGGCAAACACCACTGCCCCGAGCTCTAAGTCATATACCGGATAGTTCTGCTCGTGCTTCTTCCGTTTACTTGAAGTATATACTATAACCTGACCATGCTACATTAGAACTGCACCCATCCCCTGATATGATGTGTTAGTGTATATGTGAAATTCGCCCTTTCCAGATGGAAGTGCAAGGATGAGGGAAGAGGTGAGTCGGTCATTCATCTCCTAATATGTTGCCTCACACTTCTCTGTCCAAGTAAATGCTGCATTATTCCTCATCAAAGACGCGAGGGGAAGCGCTATCCTCGAGAATCCCTCCACAAACTAGCAATAGTAGCCTGCTAATCCAAGAAACTACAGATATCTGAGGCTGACTTTGGTTCTCGGCCATTCTCTCACAGCTTGCACTTTGGTCGGGTCCACAGCAAACCCATCCCCACTGATGATGTGTCCCAGAAATGCTACCTCCTACATCCAGAACTAACACTTGGAAAACTTGGCGTACATCTGATGCTCCCTCAACTTGCCCAACACCAGTGCCAAGTGCTGGGAATGCTTCTCCTTTGTCCTGGAGTAGATCAAGATATCATCAATGAATACTATAACAAATCTATCCAAATAGGGCTCGAACACATGGTTCATCAGACTCATGAATACAGAAGGAGCATTCGTGAGGCCGATGTGTAACACCTCCATCCGTCAAATGAAATATAACAGAGGGTTCGGCCGGGGCCCCATGCTATATTCCATAGATAGTCGGCGGAGTTACGTATTAATATCAAATGACCAAACAAATCCTAACTCAGAGCATTCTAGCAGAAGCTTCATGGGTTAACTTGAACTCAATACATAAGAATGTCCACTGTATATATATATCAAGAATGTTTACAAAATACACAAAATGTTACGGCCTTAAGGCCTTACAGTTATACTTCAAAAGTGTGATTTACAAACATCGGCGCGCACGCCAGACACACATGAAAACAATAAAAGCCTTCACTTGGCCTTCAAGGCCCGACATAACATTAAGGGTTTCAGCCCGCTATTTCCCGCTCGGCTCTCCAGCACCTGCACAGGGACAATCCACCATGAGGATGACAAATAAGGCAACGGTCAGCTTTCAGCTGACCAATTTATAACGAACCTATCCCATATCCGGGGTTGCGGTATTCCTTCCCTGCAGGCATAATATTAATACAGATATATCACAAGAAGGCACACTCAAGCACCATTCAATATATCACAAACGAGTGCCTTAGCAGCCAAACATTTCTTGCACTCAGTGCACATTATCGGTGTACCGGATTTCCATGATCCCACCACCATTCAGAGGTCCAAGACTTGACGGTCAGCTTTGAGAATTACTAGTCTTTCTAGCGCATAGGCCTAAGACTCTCATTATGCACTCCAACGATACCAGTTACTTTAGGAATTTGAGTCAGATGGACATAACTCGGGTACAATTCTGCTATTTGCCATTGCTCAAATCGCTAGGTCAACGCCGACGGTCACAACCATCATGGAGAATGACAAGATGCGGGTCAGCCTCCCTTTTTCCGTTCGGCTCACTGGCCTTTTAAGAGCTCACAACTCACACTAGCCACACGGTATCCAAGAGACTGGCTTCATCAATAAAAAAATGTTATCTGGAAGCTATCGCCAACGATAGTCACTATTGCCTTGCGTTAGCGACAGAACTCTCTTCTGTCTCCAAACTCAGCCACAACTGGAACACCAGTCCAAAACAACCCTGTAGCATCATGTAGTGCCAGAAAACTGGGCTTTCACAACAATCACAGCTCACCAAGAGCTATTGCCAGCAATACTCGCTGTCGCCCAGCGATATCCAACAGTTATTCAAACTGTGGTATTTTCTGGATATTTTCCTGGAGCACACCTCAAGTACTTTCTGCTACTCTCATTTCACAGGTACAACCCATTGACTTCATAAAATACCCGTTTATACTCGAAGTCTTCTCCGACACGCAAAAAAAATATCACCAATCGAGACCAACCTATCTAGATGAGCTTCACATAACATGTCTATTCCTTACTACGATTTCCGGATCTATATGCAAAACCAAAACGGGGATATCACGTATCGTCCCATCGGAATTCCCTCGGTTCTCCACCTTTTGGTGGGGGATTCCATGCATATGCAAAAGAAGGACTTCACTTGCCCAAGAAGGAAGATCATTACCCTTGTAGATCTTTTCGGGGCCATAAATAAGTCTTCTATCCGGATAGAAAGGAGCGCCTCGCTTTCCTCTTCATGGATCTTACTTCAACACTTGAATCTGACCACGAAATCTCTTCCAATAAGCTAGTAAAGCTCAGCCTCAGCCTTCTTCTTCCTTTCTTCTAAGAACTTGATGAGAAAGATGAGAGAGTGAGACAAGAGAAATGAATCTTCTCTCTACCTCTCTCTGGTTAAGCAGTCTCGGGAATAAACCCAGCTACACGATCCTCTCATCAAAAGAAAGCAAAGGACACAATTTTAGTTGATAAGTCAAAATTAATGCTATCGCCTGGCGATATCCACTATCGCCTGGGTGATATCGTCGGTAGCCTCTTGACCCCAGTCGAATACCGCTCATCAGCCGCATTCCGACCATCTGACATGTGTTAAACCATACGTGGCAGTATCGCCCAATGATACCCACTATCTCCACTCTGATAGCTCACTCAATGCTTCGTCGAGAGCGTTGAAAGCATCGAGTGCGTTCAGTCTACTCAACGCTTCGCTGAAGGCGTTGAGTACGTCAAGTGATATCACTACCGCCAGCGATACTCACTATCGTCGCGCGATAGTATTCGTCGAGTTTACTCAATGCTTTGTTGAAGACATCGAGCGCGTCGAGTCTACCCTACGCTAGCGTCGGGTGCTATCGCTAGCGATACCCACTATTGCCCGGCGATAGTCACCAAAAGTTCTGTTTTCTCATTTTTTTTGGGTGTTACAAATCTCTCCTCCTTACAGAAATTTCGTCCCAATTTTTTTTTCATCTGTAGGTACGCAAAAACAGCAACAAATATGTTACAACATTATTTTACAAATAACTCGGGAAACTCATTGCGCATTGTTTGCTCACGCTCCAAGGTGAGTTCTTCACGGCCATAATTGTCCCAACAGACTTTGACCATCCTGATTGCCTTGTTTCGTAGCTGCTTCATCTTCGTGTACTCGATAAGAATGAGCCTAACCTTCGTTGTCAGCCCATTATCGATTGGTACTTGATCAGCAACGATCACTTGCGTAGGCTCTTTCAAAGCTTTTCGCAGTACCGATATGTGAAACACATCGTGCAAGCCACTTAGCTCCGCCGAAAGAGCTAATTGATAGACATCTTCTACAATCCCTCAACCACTTCAAACGGATCAAGATACCTTGGACTCAACTTTTTCAAGCGATGAATCCTGGATACGCCTTTGAAGGGCTTGATCTTCAGATATACCCAATCACCCATCGCAAACTCCACGTTTCGGTGTTTGGTATAATAGTATTTTGCCTGTCAATCCTATGCTACCAATAGCCGCTCATGTATCAAGCATATAGTTAAATTTGCATCTTCGATTTGCCTGTTTCCACCCAAGCTAAAGGTGTACGACACTTCCTACCGTATAAAGCTTCAAAGGGCATCATCTGAATACTAGCTTGATAGCTATTATTATAGGCGAACTCGGTCATATATAGATGGTACTCCCACCTCTTCCCGAAATCCAAGGCGCACATCCAGAGAATATCCTTCATTGTTCTGTTGGTCCTCTCGGTCTGACAATCCGCTTGCGGATGAAAGTTCGTACTGAACTGTAGTTTTGTACCCAACAACCGGTGGATTAGCCTCCAATCATTCATAGTAAAGCACCCGTCTCGGTCACTGACGATGCTACGGGACACACCGTGCAATCGTACTATATTATCTACGTATAACTTAGCCAACTTTTCCACTGAATCATTCTGAAAGTGCAGGATAAGATCACTCCTAACTCTAGAGGGGGGTGAATAGAGTTATTTAAAATAATTTTCCAAATAAAACTTGCAGAGAAAATTTTTACTTTACTTAGTGTATGGTGCTATAGCAAGTAATCAGAGTAAAAAATAAATTCACAGCACAAAGCAAAACACAGAAAGGGGCAAGCAATCCAGATGACACAAGGAGCTATAGTGGTTCCCCAAATCTGGGTACATCCACTCTTCTATCACCCTTGATAGGAATCCACTTCAAGATGAGTTGATCAGGTGTCTTGAGCACCAGAGAGTTTTTGATCAGGTTCTCACAAACCAACAGAAGCTGATTTTGACCAGGTTTCAGCAAAACCAAAAGTAACTTTTGAAGGGAGTTAGAACCCTGTACAGAAAGAAAAAGAAAAAGAATGAAGTTGTCTTCTCTTTTCAACAAGCAAAGAGAAGCAGAAGTGGATCTGAAGTTGTTGTCAAAGCTCCCCCTGAGATCAAGATGAGGTTCAGGAAGGAGAGCTCTGCACAAGGGTGACAGGTCTTCAAAGGTCTGATTTGCTCCAGCAAAGAATGATCCAAGTGAGTTGGATGGAGGTGTCTGAAGCAATCAGATTTTCTGTAAGAGAGTCTTTCAGAAAAAGTTTTCACTGAGAGAAAGATGAGAAGTCTTGTATTGTTGTTCTCTTCTTGTTCTGTGTATTCTCTGTATATTCTTATTATTGTCCAAGAGAAAAATATATTTGAATCTTCTTCTTCCTTTTCCTTGATAGCCGTTGGAAGTCAGCATTGATTGCTTTCCTTAACTGTCCATGCCTCAAAGGAAATGACAGGCAGACATTCCTTAGAAAATTCCTTGAGCCATGCACCAGATATTCTGTAACGGCCAATAAATTCTTCAGCATTAATTGCCTGTCAGAAGGAATTTGAATTCCTATCCAAAATCGACGGAAGTCTGGAAGGCGTCGAGCTCACAGAAAAACGTCGATCTGAGCACGACACACGTTGGTCTGAGAGTGTTTTCTGTAAGCAGAGCTGGGATCGACGGAACGTCGAGCTGAGGTCGACTCCACGTCGAGCTGAGGTCGACTCCACGTCGAGCTGAGGTCGACTCTGCGTCGAGCTGAGATCGACTCTGTGTCGAGCAGAGGTCGACTATGCGTCGAGCTGAAGACTACTCTAACTAGCCTATGTGACCTATATAATAACATGGAGGTCACAGCATACAATCCCTATAGAAATATAGTCATCCTGGTCCAAATAGTAATAGGGTGTTCCAACAATCTCCCCCTATTTGGATTAGGATTACTATTTACATGAATTTTAGGGAATCAAAGAAAAGAAATAAAGCAGATACAACACAATATAATACAACCAGACATAACAGAATAATATGCAGCATATATGAAGCACTATATAGCAGCAGAATTGTTTAAATGTCCTGAGTCCAGAATATAGAAAGTGTCAGAATACCTTACTTTACTTGTCCTTTGATGCTTTGTCTTGATCACTCTTTTTGAAGATGATTTCTCTGTTTGGATTGGAAGCTTCCTTTTTAGATCTGAAGTCATCAGCTGCACCTAAAGATTTTTGATCTCTAGCACTGGGTGGTACAGCTGCAGGGTGGAGTTCCATGTATCTGTCTGAATCAAAAAATTTCTTTGAGCCATACTTTTCCAATTCTTCTCTTCTTTGTTCTGACATAGTACTGATATGAGATGTATCCAGTCCTCTTTCTCTGGCTTTGCTGATCTCATTTAAGGCAGCCATTTCTGTCATTCTTGCTTTCCAGTAAGCAGGAGTCTTGGTAGGATCTTCAAAGGGGACAGCTGGTTCAAATTTGTTAGAGGATGATTCTTGAGAAGTTCTTGGAGTGAGGTCAACTCTAGGCCTATAGGGATAGGGACCAGAGGTTGGATCAAAGGTTCTTCCCCTGGACTGCCTGCCTTTATAATTTCCTCTTTGTTGACCTCCCCTTTGCTGGCTACTTCCTTGATATCTTCTGGCTTGATAAGTTTTTCCATGAAGAGCTGAAGGGGCTGGTTTTGAAGAAAGACTAGCACCTGCACCTGCATCAGGAGGAGGTGGAGGTGGAGGCTGATGGACTGGTTTAGATGGACCTTCATTGAATTTTCTCTTCTTCTTCATTGCCTTTCTCTGATTCTGAGAGTACTGCATCCAAGGCTCTGTGATTTCACAATTATATTTGATGTAATAGGGAATGTCATGATCTGTAGCTCTGGCAGAAGGTACTCTTTTCAAGGCTTTTGATCTGGCTTTCCTCTTCCTTGCAATAGTTGCAGAGGAGTCATCAGAATCTGTGGCAAACTCATCTTCAGAACTTTGTGATTCTTCATATGGATCTATATATTTTCTTTTGGAGAGGGGAAAGCTGATGGAGGCTGGAGCTGCTGAGGAAGAGACTAAAGGAGGCTCTGCTGTCAGTGGGAAGGAGGAAACAACCACTGCAGGAGAGGGCACAGCCTCAAAAACCATAGAGGCTGAGGAGACTGGTTCCTGAAGAGCTTGGGAGATATTGGCCTCTGCAGCATCAGGTGTCTCAGTCACTGCACCTGAAGTCTCAGCAGAGACTGCCACACCAAATCCAACACTAACAGGAGCCACTGCTACCACTGCTAACTCAGAAGTCAAGACTTTCTGGAAGGGGACAATAGCCCTGGACATATCTTCTTGAAGCTGTTTTTCTGCTATATCAAGGTCTTCTTGTATTGAAGCTGGAGGAGAGAAGATCTGAAGAGAAGCTGCCAAAGACTGAATGTCTAAGGCACTGCTGATTTGCTGCTCTGAAACTGGAGGAGAGGCCTCAGATACCATTTGATCTTCTGCAGCAGACACTGTCTGTGAACAAGTAACTGATACTGTCTCTGAAGGAGTCTGAGCAATCTGAACTGAAGAAGGAGGCAGCTCTTCTTCTGCTGACATCTCCCCCTGCCTAGAATCAGGGGCAGCTGACTCTAGGCCCCCAGAAGAAGGGCGTGCCAAATGGGAGGAAAGGGAGGAGACAGAGGCAGAAAGAGCTTTCAATGAAAGTAGGAGAGGAGCCAGCTTGGCATCCAAAAGGGAGGAGAGCCTAGGAGACAGAAGATCAAAAAGTTGATTGGCTAAGGGCAGGAGGGCTACTTGCTCAAGGGGAACTTGAGTAGAGGTAGAGGGAGTAGCAGAAGCTGAGAATGAAGAAGATGTTGAGAGAGGAACAGACAGAGGAGGTGTAACTTGTTCCTGAATGGAGGAGAAGAGTAAGTCTGAAAAAGTAGATGAATTGAGGAAGTCATGAGGAGAGGAGGTAGAAGCATCCATGAATGAGTCTTCATGCATGTCAAGTGAAAAGATATCCTCATGAGGGGTGGAATCCAAGGTTATTGGAAGGAAAGTAGTTTGAGGAGGAAGGGAGAAGGCAATGGTGGATATGGAGGAGGGTAGAGTTTGAGAGGATGAGATAAGTGAGGTTGAGGGGATGAAGGTGGATGGAAGGGTGAGGGAGAGAGATGGCATAATCCCTTCTTCTGGACCAGTGGACTGAGGGGAAGTGACCTCTATAGTCCTGGTGTCTGCAGAGGATTTCATGGCTGCTGCTGCCCTGGGATTCACGATTTTCCTGTCCCATTTGCCAATTAAAGCACATGTGAGCCTCTTGGAAGCATTTATGTGCTTCTTGGAGGACACCAGCAGTTGGGGGCAGCAGTGGTTGAGGATCAACCCAAGAACTCTTCCAAAATGGACAGAGCTTTTATCCAACTTTTTCTTAAGCATATCAAACACAATTAATCCCCAGTTGGGATGTTTCTTATCCATTAGAGCAGCCATGATGCAAAACTGATGCCTTGTTATTGCATCATGTGCAGTTCTCTTTGCACAGATCACCTTTCCAGTTATATCTGCTAAAAACTTGTACTCAATTGCTAGGTTAATTTTAAGGAGTTTGGAGGGGTTACCAGCAGCATGCCCCATCCTGTCCAGCATCAAGGTATACTCTTCCACTGATAGTTCTATATCATCATCTCCAGCAGCAAAGTTGAAGGCTTCTGTAATGACTTGAGGTGAGATGGCTACCTCATTTCCTGCAATCTTCCCAGTCAAGATGTTGTTATCTGAAATGATTGCTGTAAGACACCATTCTTTAATTTCTGATTCGGGAAGGGGTATCCTGGTAGACATAAAGTGGACTAGCTGCTGCTCCTTGAAAAGATTCAGTATATCCAGAAGGTGTTGTGGAGATCCATCAAAAGAATCGAAATCAATGTCGAAACCAGAGTCGAACTTCATAGCCGCCAGAGCTCCTGCTGTAATTGCCATTGTCCTGCAAAAGAAAGAGTACCTTCCAAGATCAAAAGTATAGTATTTGGAGGGAGAAAGCTTGAGCAGAGAAATATGAAAGCGCAACTGCGAACGACGGAGAAAAAATGATTTTATACTTAGGGTTCGACGCAGAAAAGGAAAGAACGTCGAGCTCAGTTCGACGCTCAAGGGCTCTAGGAGAACTGAAACGACTCAACAGCGTCCAGCTTAGGTCGACGTTCGACTCTTTGGCTGAAGCTATACGTCGAGCTCAGGTCGACGTTGAACGAAGACGTCGACCGGGGAGAGAGAAACTCAAGAAGCCAGGGAGCTGTGAACTCAGTTCGACGCTAGAAGCTGAGTTCGACGTTCGACGCTTTTGAGGGCGACGGACCGTCGATCTCCGTTCGACGCAGCGTCGAGCTTAGTTCAGAGCTCAGAACAACCACTCAGACAGGAAATTGTTAAAATGAAATTTTTCCTATTCCTGTTAATTATGGGTTTCAAAATCTTGGAGTTTTATTTTATGCTGTCTCCATCTATCATTCCCAACTGATTGAGGAAAAAGAAGTGCTTCTTTTCATCCAAGGGCTTGGTGAAAATATCTCCTCTCTGTAGTTCAGTGGAAATGTATTCTAGTGCAATTTTCTTCTTTTCTACATTGTCCCTTAAGAAGTGATGTCTGATTTCTATGTGCTTAGTCCTACTATGGAGAACTGGATTTTGAGCAATAGATATTGCACTGGTATTATCACAAAAGATTTTAGACATCTCTAAGTTGTACCCATAGTCTAGGAGCTGGTTTTGAATCCACAAAATCTGTGAGCAACAACTACCTGCAGCCATGTATTCAGCTTCAGCAGTTGATGTGGACACAGAGGTTTGTTTCTTACAAAACCAGGAGACAAGTCTATCACCAAGAAATTGACAAGTTCCACTGGTGCTTTTCCTGTCTACTCTACATCCAGCATAATCAGAATCTGAAAATCCAGTTAGATCAAATCCTGAGTCATGTGGATACCAGAGACCTAGATTAGGACAACTTTTTACATACCTAAGAATCCTCTTAACTAATGTGAGGTGGGACTCTCTAGGGCTTACTTGAAATCTAGCACAAATGCATGTGGCAAACATTATATCTGGTCTAGTAGCTGTTAGATAAAGTAATGAGCCAATGATTGCTCTATAGTTTGTCTGATCAACTGGTTTTCCAGATTCATCAGCATCTAAAACAGCATTTGTAGGCATAGGTGTTTTCATGGATGATGCTTCAGACATTCCAAATTTCTTAACTAGTTCTCTTGCATACTTGGTTTGAGAAATGAAAATGCCATCCACATGTTGTTTAACTTGCAATCCAAGAAAGAAAGCAAGCTCACCCATGCTACTCATTTCAAACTTTGAGTGCATAAGTTGTGAGAACTTTTTGCATAAATTTGAATCAGTAGATCCAAATATGATGTCGTCTACATAAACTTGTACTAGTAGGGTATGGGACCTATGGGTTCTAACAAAAAGAGTTTGGTCTACACTACCCCTTTTAAAATCATTTTCCAACAAAAAACAAGCTAAGGTCTCATACCATGCTCTAGGAGCTTGCTTGAGACCATATAAAGCTTTATGCAGTTTAAATACATGATCAGGAAAAGTTGGAGAGATAAAACCTGGAGGTTGCTTTACATAGACTTCTTCCTTGATGTCTCCATTGAGGAATGCACTTTTGACATCCATCTGATATACCTTGAATCTCTTGTGAGCTGCATATGCAAGGAAGATTCTTATGGCCTCCAACCTTGCAACTGGTGCAAAGGTTTGGTCATAATCAATTCCTTCTTCTTGGCAATACCCTTGTGCAACAAGTCTTGCTTTGTTTCTCACAATTATTCCTTGATCATCCAATTTGTTTCTGAATACCCATTTGGTTCCAACAATTTGCTGGTTCCTTGGTCTTGGTACTAATTTCCAAACTTTATTCCTCTCAAATTGATTCAACTCTTCTTGCATTGCAATGATCCAGTTTGGATCTTGCTCTGCATCTTGTATGGTTTGAGGCTCAATTTGAGAAAGGAAGCAGGTGTGCATAATATTTTGGTTAACTTGATTCCTTGTTTGCACACCCACTGAGATATCTCCAATCACTTGTGAGATTGGGTGATCTCTTGTTGTTGCTAGATCAACAAGGGGTGTTGATGATGCACCAACCTGTGTTGTTGTTTCCTCTTGTGGAACAACAACAGGTTCTTCAATTTGTTGGCCCTTTGAACTTTCCAGAACTTGAAATTCCTCTTCATTGTCACTAAGTTCAGTGACTTGTTGAATTGGTGAAGGTGATGACCCTTTGTCTTTGATGGTAAGCTGCTTCAGATTTTCTGAAATTGAATGTTCTTGCAAATTGCTTATGGTAGAAGTCTCCTTCTCCTTATAAAACATGTTAGTTTCATCAAATGTAACATGCATGGATTCTTCAATTTTATTTGTGCACTTGTTAAAAACCCTATAAGCCTTGCTAGTCATGGAGTATCCCATAAACACTCCTTCATCAGCTTTGGCTTCAAATTTAGCTAGGTATTTCTTGTCATTATTGTGAATGAAACAAATGCAACCAAATATTTTGAAGAAGTTCACTTTAGGTTTCTTCCCTTTGAGTAGCTCATAAGGAGTCTTACCCTTTAGCTTATGTATCAGGCTTCTATTCAGAACATAGTTGGAGGTGTTCACAGCCTCTGCCCAAAAGGTTAGAGGAAGGTGAGCATCTGTCAACAATGTTGTGGCAGATTCAATAAGGGTTCTGTTTTTCCTTTCAACTACCCCATTTTGTTGAGGAGTTCTAGGAGCTGAGAAAGTATGCCTGATACCTTCATTCTGGCAGAACTCTAGCATAAGAAGAGAATCAAACTCTGTCCCATGATCACTTCTGATCAGGGCAATGTGAGTATTGAACTCAATCTGTATGCCTTTGAGAAAATCTGTCAAAATTTTGAAGTTATCAGACTTCTTCCTCAGAAAGAACACCCAAGTGAATCTTGAGAAGTCATCTACAATTACTAAAGCATAAGATTTCCCTCCTAGGCTTTGTACATTAATTGGTCCAAAAAGGTCCATGTGCAATAAGTACAAGATTCTAGGTGAGTCACTCTTATTAATTGACTTGAAACTGTTTTTGGTTTGCTTGCCTAATTGACAGGCCTTGCAAAGTCCTTCCTTCTTGTAGGGACCAGAAGGTAGTCCTCTAACAAGGTTGTCTTGGGATAACTTAGCAATGGTTCTAAGGTTCACATGTCCTAATCTTTTATGCCACAAGATGTTTGGTTTTGAAATGGAGTTAAACAGGCAAATATCTACTACAGGTGAATGAAAATCCACTAAGTAAATGTTACCTCTTCTGTTACCTGTCAACACAGTTGTGTTGTCCACTGACTTGACTTTGCATATGGCTTTGTGAAAGGTTACTTGGTATCCTTCATCACACAATTAACTGATGCTTATCAGGTTGTGTTTGAGTCCTTCAACATATGCCACCTTTTTGAAAGTGACTAAGCCAATTTGAACTGTCCCATATCCTTTTGTAGTTCCAAAGCTTGAGTCTCCAAAAATTACTTTGGGTCCAAGCTTGGTTTTGAAGGAAGTGAGGTTGTCCTTGTCTCCTGTCATGTGCTTTGAGCACCCACTATCCAGATACCATTGATGGTTCTCACTTGGATAGGTCTTTACCTGCACAAAAACAGCTTATTTGTTTTTGACCCAGTTAACCTTGGGCCTAGGTTGATATCCCTTAAATTCTGAAATGAAGGACATCTCAGGTTGACTCTTATAGCCTACAGGATGATATCTCCTAGGAGGTATGATCCATTCAGCATAAGGGTTAAAGTAATGAGATGTGGAGCTAGAATTGAAGTTTGAGTTAACCCTTGAGAACTGGGTTTTGCTCTGAACTTGGCTCGACGCACGTCGAGCTTCGGTCGACGGACTCAAGTGAGTGCGTCGAGCTCCGTTCGACGGCAAGGTCTTGCTCTGTTCAGAGAGTAGAGGGCGTTGACCTGGGTTCGACGTTTTCTTGCGATTACGTCGAGCTCTGGTCGACGTCCGTCGAGCTTCGTTCGACGTTTTTTGTCCAGTTTCCTGGGTTAAGTCAGCATTCTTCCTAGCCACTATCAAGACTCCTTTACCTTTCTCACTGGTAAATTTGATTGGAGTTGTCAGCACTATGGGTTGGCTGGATGAAGCACCCAAGCCCAGTGAACCATTCAATCTTGAGTTCACTGTACTTGTGATGTCCATCAATTTGATACTTCTCCCATTAAGGGTTTCTTCAAATTGTTTGGCCTTAGATAGCTCACTTTTCAGTGAAGCTATCTCCTCCCCACACTGCTTCAACTCTTCTAAGAGTCTAAGGTTATCTGAGTTAATGGATTTGCATTCAATTAATTGTTCATTTAGAGTTTTAATCAGCTTTTGAGACTCAATTAAGTCAATGCACATAGATTTAAACTCAGATTTGAAATCATCAGAAGTAAAGTCAAATGAATCTATTACCTGATCCTCAGTAAGTTCCTGATCAGATGGATAGTCAGCCTCAGGCTCTGAATCAGTGTTCTTTTGAGATGCACTGATGGCCATCATGCAGAATCCCTTTTCTTCTGCATCATCCTCATCATCACTAGAACTGGATGATGAATCAGACTCATCAGAGTCACTCCAGGATTCAGCCACAAATCCTTTCCTGGTGTGCTTGCTGTTGCTGGAGGAAGGCTTGTCATGGTATTTCCTTGACTCCTTGTCCTTCCTTTTATCCTTCCTTTCCTTCTTGTCCCTTCTGTCCTTGTCTTGATTTTCTGGACAGTTTGGGAAGATGTGTCCTGGTTTCCTGCAACCAAAGCAGATAATATCTTTATTATTGGATCTGTCATACCTTGGCTTGTCTTTGTCTTTGGATGACCATCTTCTGAAGTTCCTTTTATTTAGCTTATTGAACCTCTTGACCAGTAGGCTCATAAGCTCTTCATTTCCCAACACCTTTTCTTTAGGTTCTTCTTCCTGTGCTTTGAAGGCAATAGTTTTCTCAGCCTTCTCTGTTGGTGTGGATGTCTTCTGCTCTTCTTCTCTTTTCTTAATAAATTGCTCATAGCTCTTGAGCTTTCCTAGAAGAGCTTCTGTGGATAGCTCACAGACATTTCTTCCATCTTTAATTGACCATATTCTTGAGTCCCAAGAGCTAGGGAAACAAGTCAGTATCTTGTCATTTATCTCAGTAAGAGATATGTCCTTCTCTAGTGATCTAAGTTCACTTATGATTAGGCTCAGTCTGTTGTACATGTCAGCAACTGACTCAGACTCTGCCTTTTTGAAGTTTTCATACTGTGTGATGAGATAGGATCTCCTATCCTTTCTTTCATCTGCAGAACCTGATACAATTTCTGAGAGTTTTTCCCAGATCTCCTTGGCAGTATTGCAATCTGCTACCTTCTGGAAAATGTCATCTGACATGGTTTGAGCCAAGATGTTCATGGCTTTAGCATCTGCTGCCTTCCACTTCTTTATGTCAGCATCAGTCCCTGAAGGAGGAGGAACAGCTGATGTACTTGTTCCTGTGGGAGGTCTTGGACAATCTGTCAATACAGAATTGAAGATGTCTTCATCAAAAGAGTTCATATAAAGTCTAATCCTTGCCTTCCATAGTGCAAACTTAGATAGATTGCACATAGGAGGTCTGGTGCTAGCAAAGTCCTTGTTTTGTGCCATGAGTTTTAAAAGATAAGTAAAACTAAGAAAAGTAACCCTTTGAGGGAAATGATCTTATCAGAGATCTTTTGATCCAGGTGTTAGCCTGTATGAATGATCAACCTGGCTCTGATACCAATTGAAAGTGCAGGATAAGATCACTCCTAACTCTAGAGGGGGGTGAATAGAGTTATTTAAAATAATTTTCCAAATAAAACTTGCAGAGAAAATTTTTACTTTACTTAGTGTATGGTGCTATAGCAAGTAATCAGAGTAAAAAATAAATTCACAGCACAAAGCAAAACACAGAAAGGGGCAAGCAATCCAGATGACACAAGGAGCTATAGTGGTTCCCCAAATCTGGGTACATCCACTCTTCTATCACCCTTGATAGGAATCCACTTCAAGATGAGTTGATCAGGTGTCTTGAGCACCAGAGAGTTTTTGATCAGGTTCTCACAAACCAACAGAAGCTGATTTTGACCAGGTTTCAGCAAAACCAAAAGTAACTTTTGAAGGGAGTTAGAACCCTGTACAGAAAGAAAAAGAAAAAGAATGAAGTTGTCTTCTCTTTTCAACAAGCAAAGAGAAGCAGAAGTGGATCTGAAGTTGTTGTCAAAGCTCCCCCTGAGATCAAGATGAGGTTCAGGAAGGAGAGCTCTGCACAAGGGTGACAGGTCTTCAAAGGTCTGATTTGCTCCAGCAAAGAATGATCCAAGTGAGTTGGATGGAGGTGTCTGAAGCAATCAGATTTTCTGTAAGAGAGTCTTTCAGAAAAAGTTTTCACTGAGAGAAAGATGAGAAGTCTTGTATTGTTGTTCTCTTCTTGTTCTGTGTATTCTCTGTATATTCTTATTATTGTCCAAGAGAAAAATATATTTGAATCTTCTTCTTCCTTTTCCTTGATAGCCGTTGGAAGTCAGCATTGATTGCTTTCCTTAACTGTCCATGCCTCAAAGGAAATGACAGGCAGACATTCCTTAGAAAATTCCTTGAGCCATGCACCAGATATTCTGTAACGGCCAATAAATTCTTCAGCATTAATTGCCTGTCAGAAGGAATTTGAATTCCTATCCAAAATCGACGGAAGTCTGGAAGGCGTCGAGCTCACAGAAAAACGTCGATCTGAGCACGACACACGTTGGTCTGAGAGTGTTTTCTGTAAGCAGAGCTGGGATCGACGGAACGTCGAGCTGAGGTCGACTCCACGTCGAGCTGAGGTCGACTCCACGTCGAGCTGAGGTCGACTCTGCGTCGAGCTGAGATCGACTCTGCGTCGAGCAGAGGTCGACTATGCGTCGAGCTGAAGACTACTCTAACTAGCCTATGTGACCTATATAATAACATGGAGGTCACAGCATACAATCCCTATAGAAATATAGTCATCCTGGTCCAAATAGTAATAGGGTGTTCCAACACATTCTTCTTGTTCGGTATGAAGTGTGATACCTTTGTCAATCGGTCAACGATCACCCATACGACATTGTTTTCACTCTGTGATCTCTGCAGTCCGTACACGAAATCCATAGAGATATCATCGAACTTCCATACCGAAATTGGTAACAACTTCAGGAAATCTCCAAGCTTCTGACATTCTGCTTTCACTAAGGCACAAGTTTGACACTTCGCCACGTAAAGAGCTATGTCATTCTTCAAACCCGGTCACTAGAAAAAATTTGTCATGTCCTTGTACATCTTTGTGTTCCTTGAGTGAATTGAGTACTTCGTGAAGTGTGCTTCATGCATCAATTCCTCCTGTAGTTTATCTACATTCGGGACGCACAAATGACTATCTTTTCTCAAAAGACCGTCAAATAAAATATAATAGAGGGTCCGGCCGGGGCCCCACGCTATATTCCACAGACAGTCGGCAGAGTTACGTATTAATATCAAATGACCAAACGAATCCTAACTCAGAGCATTCTAGCAGAAGCTTCATGGGTTAACTTGAACTCAATACATACGAATGTCCACTATATATATATATATATATATATATATATATATATATATATATATATATATATATATATATATATATATATATATATATATATATCAGGAATGTTTACAAAATACATAAAATGTTATGGCCTTAAGGCTTACAATTATACTTCAAAAGTGTGGTTTACAAACATCGACGCGTAGGCCGACCACACATGAAAATAATAAAAGCCTTCACTTGGCCTTCAAGGGCCGACATAGCATCAAGGGTTTCAGCCCGCTATTTCTCGCTCGGCTCTCCAACACCTGCACATGGACAATCCACCATGAGGATGGAAAATAAGACAATGGTCAGCTTTCAGCTGGCCAATTTATAACGACCCTACCCCATACTCGGGACTTCGGTATTGCTTCCCTGCAGGCATAACATTAATATAGATATATCACAAGAAGGCACACTCAAGTACCATTCAATATATCACAAACGAGTGCCTCAATGGCCAAATGTTCAGTGCACTCAGGGTACATTATCAGTGTACTAGATTTCCAGGATCCCACCACTATTCAGAGGTCCAAGACTTGACGACCAACTTTGAGCATTACTAGTCTTTCCGGCGGCAGGCCTAAGACTCTCATTATGGGCTCCAACGATACTAGTTACTTTAGGAATTCGAGTCAGATGGACATAACGTGGGTATAGTTCAGCTATTTCCCGATGCTCAAATATCTAGGTCAACACCGACAGTCACAGCCATCATGGAAAAAGACAAGACGTGGGTCAGCCTCCCCTTTCTCGTTCGACTCACAGCTCACACTAGCCACACGGTCTCCAAGAGACTAGCTTCATCAATAAGAAAATGCTTTCTGGAAGCTATCGCCAGCGATAGTCACTATAGCCTAGCATTAGCGATAGAACTCTCTTCTATCTCCAGACTCAGCCACAACTAGAACGCCAGTCAAGAACAACCCTGCAACATCCTGTAGTGCCAAAAACTGGGCTTTCACAACAATCATAGCTCACCAAATCTATCACCAACGATACTCGCTGTCGCCCGACGATATCCAACAGTTATGTAAACTGTGGTATTTTTTGGGTATTTTTCTGGAGCACACCTCCAGTACTTCCTACTACTCTCATTTCACAGGTAAAACCCACAAACTCCATAAACTACCCGTTTATACTCGGAGTCTTCTCCGGTACGCAAAGCAAAACATCACCAATCCAGACCAACCTGTCTGGATGGACTTCACATAGCATGCCTATTCCATACTGTGATTTTCGGATCTATATGCAAAACCAAACCGGGGATATCATGTATCGACCCATCAGAATTCCCTCGATTCTCCACCTTTTGGTGGGGGATTCCATGCATATGCAAAAAAAAGACTTCACTTGTCCAAGAAGGAAGATCGTTACCCTTATAGATCTTTTTGGATCCATGAATAAGTATTCTATCCTGATGGAAAGGAGCGCCTCACTTTCCTCTTCACGGATCTTACTTCGGCTCTTGAATCTGACCACGGAATCTCTTCCACTAAGATAGTAAAGTTAAGCCTCAGCCTTCTTCTTCCTTTCTTCCAAGAACTTGATGAGAAAGATGAAAGAGAGTGAGAGAAGAAAAATGAATCTTCTCTCCACCTCTTCTTTGGTTAAGCAGCCTCAGGAATAAACCCAGCCACACGATCCTCTCATCAAAAGAAAGCAAATGCTACAATTTCAGTTGACAAGTCAAAATTAACTTTATTGCCTAGTGATATTCGCTATTGTCTGGGCGATATCGTCTGTAGCCGCTTGACCCCAGTCAACAATCACTCATCGGCCGCCTTCTGGCCATCCGACATATGTCTAACCATACGTGGCAGTATCTCCCAGCGATACCCACTATCTCCACTCTGATAGCTCACTCAACGCTTCTTCGAGAGCGTTGAGAGCGTCGAGTGAGTTGAGTCTACTCAATGCTTCGCTGAAAACATTGAGTGCATCGAGTGCTATTGCTATCGCCAACGATACTCACTATCGCCGCGCAATATTATTCGTCGAGTTTACTCAACGCTTTGTTGAAGGCGTAGAGTGCATCGAGTCTACTAAATGCTAGCATCGGGTGCTATCGCCAGCGATACCCACTGTCGCCCGACAATAGCCACCAAAAGTTCTGTTTTCTCATTTTTTTGGATGTTACACGAAGGGCATCACGTGAACTCGTAGTGCCCATATCGTGAACTGAAAGCTGTCTTTGGGATGTCCTCCTCCCAGATACGCAGCTGGTAGTATTTAGATCTCAAATCAAGCTTCGAGAACCAAAAGGCCCCCTGCAACTAGTCAAACAGCTCATCAATCCACGTCAGTGGATAAGTATTTCGCACTGTCAATCGTTTCAGCTCCTAGTAGTCGATGTAGAGTCGTAACGACCAATCCTTCTTCTTGATAAATAATAATGGAGCTCCCCATAGTGATGAGCTTTGTCAAAAAAAACCTGACTCCACATGCTCCTGAAACTGGGTTTTTAACTCTGCCAACTCCTTGGGTGCCATCCTGTAAGGTGCCCGAGCCACAGGACTCGCTCCTAGCACTAACTGGATCCGAAAATATATATCTCGAATCGGAGGTAATCCGGGCAATTTCACAGGGAATACGTGTAACACCTCTACCCGTCACGTAGTATATAATAGAGGGTCCGGCCGGGGCCCCACACAATATTCCACAAACAGGCGGAGACGTCACGAAATAATACCATGAACCATTGCACCCTAACACAGAGCATTATAGCGGAAGCTTCAGGGTTGAAAACATGAACTCAATAATAACAGAAATGTCCACTTCTCTTACAAAATAGGAATGTATACACCCATACACAACAGGTACACAGCCTTATGGATTTTACAAGTTTCTCTGAACACAAGGTGTGGTTTATAAACTTTGGCACGCAGGCCGGCCACACATGAACAAGATTAAGCAAAATAAGGCCTTCGAGGGCAGTAACGCAGCTTGGGCTTCAACCCGCTATGTCCTGCTTGGACCAGCACCACCTGCACCTGCAAGAACCATTCCACCAACCGGTGTCAAACAGGGAAACGATCAGCATTCAGCTGACCAATTATAACAACCATGCCCCTGACACGGGGCAACGGAATTCCTTCCCTGCAAAGCAATTTACATCACACACATATATATTCAGCCACCAAGGCAATACATATCACAAATGCCGGCACGACGACCCGACATTCCGTGCACTCAGGGCACATTCTGGTGTACCAGAAATACCGGATCCCACCACCATTCAGAGGTCCCAGACATGACGGTCAAACTCTAGCATTCCTAGTCTTTATGGCGCCCAGGCCAAAGACTCTCATTATGCCCCTGATGAAAGCCCAATGCCTTGACGCTCTCTTGTACAGCTGGCATAACGCAGGTACAGATCAGCCACCCCCCTTTGCTCAAATCGCCTTGCCACAAAGGAATACCGAAGTACTCCTGGTCAACTTATAGGCGCGGGTCGGTTTCACCTTTCCTGTTCGACACTAAGTCCTTTTCGCAGTTGACCCCCTACGACTCAACTTCATACCACATGGCGCTCACGACCATAAGAGTTGAACCCAACTCTCACAATTTCCTGGACTTCCTCCAGTACTTCCTGCGACACCAAGCCACAGACATCCATCACAGATTTCATGCACACTAGCAATAAACACAAAGTCTTCTCCGATGTGCAAACAAGCATCACCAATCCAGACCAACATGTCCAGATGATCTTCACACAACATGCCTAACCGTACTCACACTTCCGGTTTTAATGCACTACAACAAGGGATGAACCACCAATCCCAAGGGAATCTCTTCGCCATCCATCTTTTGGTGGAAGATTCCTATGCAAATGCAGAAAAGAAGGACTTCACTTGTCCAAGAAGGGAATCGTTACCCTTGGAAGACGCTTCAGAGCCATGAGGAGAAAAATAAACGGATGAACATTCTCGCAGCAGCCTTGCCTTCCCAAATCCGAACTCGGCTCGCGATTTGAACCACCGTAGCACCACCGGCAGCCGGCTTCCTCTTCTTATTCCTGCTCAAGCTCTCCTCTCTCTCTTACTTAAGAAAAAGCAAGACAACTCAAAATGAGCTTTCTCCTTCTCAAGGCCGGCCTTATCACCCCAGGGATGAGCCTAGACAATTGGATCTTGGTTAAAGAAAATGAACGGATCAGATCATCCCTTAAACTGATTTCCTGGACTGAACACGGGTTGTGACACGCCCGTATCATAGGCCGTGTTCCTGAAGCGGCTACAGAACCGACTCACCCAGTCCAGTATACGGGCTTAGACACGCCCATGTCAAACACCTGACACACTCGTGTCAAAAAGCACACAGCCGTGTGACTAGCCGTGTCACTCTTTCAACACAAGACCGGATCACCCGAGAAGGACACGACTAAGGCACATGCCCGTGTCCTTAGCCGTGTGCCAAACACGCCCCTGTGACATGCCCGTGTCACAGGCTGTGCTCCACACTCAACGCCACTCCACTCAACGCCACTCAACACCACCCGGGTATTCACCCGAGCAGGACACGCCCTGGGACACGCCCGTGTCCCAGGCTGTGTCACCTCTCGATGATCGTCGACCGTGCCATCTCGAGAACTCGAGTCGATGCCTATAGTAAAGGACACGCCCTGGGACACGTCCATGTCCCAGGCCGTGTGCACTAGACACGCCCTGGGACATGCCCGTGTCCCAGGCCGTGTCACCCAGCCTGACCCATTTTGGGACTTAGGGATTTTTGGGGTGTTACAATCCTCGCCCCCTTAAAATAAATTTCATCCCAAAATTTGTACGCAGCAAGGGAACAAACATCACAATGCTATTCCACTAACATTTTTGTTATAAAAGAATGTACACGGTCAATAATTTACACAAAAAGCTCGGGAAACTCAGTTTGCATGGTCTGCTCTCTCTCTCATGTTAGCTCTTCACGACCACAATTGTCCCACCGGACTTTGACCATCCCGATCATCTTGTTCCGCAACTGTTTTTCGGCTCGATCCTCGATTCGAATAGGCCTAACTTTCGTCATTAGCCCGCTGTCGACTGATACTTGATCTGCAACAACCACTTGGATTGGCTCTCTTACAACTTTCCACAACACCGAGACATGAAACACATCATGTAAATCGCTCAGCTCTTGCGAAAGTGCAAACCGATAGGCAGCTTCACCAATACGCTCGACCATTTCAAACAGTCCCAGATACCTCGGGCTCAACTTTTTCAGACGTCGTATCCTGGACACACCTTTGAATGGTTTGATTTTCAAGTACACCCAATCGCCCACCGCAAACTCCACGTTTCGGTGCTTGGCATTGTAATACTTAGCTTGCCTGTCTTGAGCCACCATCAGTCTTTCACGTATCAACCGTATACTTGCATTTGCATCATCTAACTCTTTTTGCTGATACAACTTCGTTTCGCCAGTCTTCGCCCAAGCCAAAGGTGTACGACATCTTCTACCGTATAAAACCTCAAAGGGCGCCATCTGGATACTTGCTTGGTAGCTGTTGTTGTAGGCAAAATCAACCACACCGAGATGATCTTCCCAATTCTTCCCGAATCCAGCGCACACATTCAGAGCATATCCTCCAACGTCCTGTTGGTCCTCTCGGTCTGCCCATCCGTTTGAGGGTGGAAGGCCGTGCTGAAATGTAGTTTTGTACCCAACAGTTCGTGGACTAATCTCCAATCACCCGAAGTGAAACGCCCATCTCGATGACTAACGATGCTACGGGGCACACCGTGCAATCATTCAATAGTATCCACGTACATCTTTGCCAATTTCTCACCTGAATCGTCCTTACGGTTCGGGATGAAGTGTGACACCTTGGTTAATCGGTCTACAATCACCCATACCGCATCATTTCCACGCCGTGATCTCGGCAATCCATGCACGAAATCCATGGAAATATCATCAAATTTCCATACAGGGATGGGTAACGACTTCAGTAAACCACCCGGTTTTTGGCATTCTGCCTTTACCAAAGCATACGTTTGACACTTAGCGATATAGTGTGCTATATCCTTCTTCATTCCAGACCACCAGAACAATTTCTTCATATCTTTATACATCTTTGTGCTCCCGGGGTGAACCGAATATTTGGTGAAGTGGCCTTCATACATCACCTCTTCACGAAGCTTACCCCTATTTGGGACACACAGACGACCGTACTTCCGAAAAAGATCATCATTAAATGAAAATCTAGAGTCCACACTTTCTGCTGTATAGCGTTGTAGAATTTCATCAAGTTCTGTTGCTTGCCGAACTCTGTTCGCCAGGTCACACTGTACCTCCGTCCAGTTTAGGCACACATATGCAGTGGCATTCCTTTCAACACAAGAAATATTTAATGCCTCCATTTCTCGAATTAGGCTTTCATCATTCCTTAAAAGCCAACTTGCCCTTGCCGGAGTCCGAAAACTCAAGGCATCCGCGACTACATTCCCTTTACTGGGAGTATAATGAATCTAGAAGGTGTAGTCACCAAGAAACTCCATCCACATTCTCTGTCGCATGTTAAGATCTTTCTGATCCAACAAATATTTCAGGCTCTTATGGTCCGTGAATATATCCACTTTCACGCCATATAGATAATGACGCCACAATTTAAGTGCAAATATTACCGCCGCCAATTCCAAATCATGGACGGGGTAATTCTATTCATGCACCTTCAACTGGCGTGAGCCATAAGCTATCACTTTTCCGAATTGTAAAAGAACGCAGCCTAAGCCGCTCCCTGATGCATCACTATAGATCTCAAAGCCGTCTTGACCACATGGCGATGTTAAGATTGGCGCCGCGGTCAAGCGACTCTTTAACTCTTCAAAAGCTCGAGCGCACTCTAGCGTCCAAATGAACTTCTGATCCTTTCTCGTCAGTGTGGTGAGAGGCAAAGATATTCTCAAGAAATTCTCTACGAAGCGCCTGTAGTAGCCCGCAAGTCTAAGAAAACTCCTGACTTCTGCTACTGAAGAAAGAACAGGCCACTCCCGTATAATAACTATCTTGGAAGGATCCACCGCAATGCCCTCTCCACTAACCACATGGCCAAGGAAAGCCACTGACGACATCCAAAACTCACACTTAGAGAACTTGGCGTAGAGCTTATTCTTCCTCAGGGTGTGCAACACCATCCGCAAGTGATTTGCATGATCTTCTTCGGATTGGGAATATACGAGGATATCGTCAATAAAGACGATCACAAAGAGATCCAAGTATTCCCTAAATATTCGATGCATCAAGTCCATGAATACCGATGGCGCATTAGACGGCCCAAACGGCATTACCATGAACTCATAGTGACCATAGCGTGTTCCAAACGCTGTTTTGAGTATGTCACTTTCACGAACTCTCAACTGATAGTAGCCTGACTTCAAATCCAACTTGGAGTATACAGTCGAGCCAACTAACTGATCAAACAAGTCGCCGATCCGTGGAATTGGATACTTGTTCTTTTTTGTTAGTTTGTTCAGTTCTCTATAATCAATGCATAAACGCAAGCTGCCGTCCTTCTTTTTCACAAAGAGAATCGGCGCGCACCAAGGCAATTGACTTGGGCGTCTATAACCTTGCCCTAGCAATTCTTGCAACTGAACCTTTAGTTCCGCCATCTCCTTTGGCGCTACTCGATAAGGCGAGCGGGCCACAGGTTTCGCACCTGGCACCATCTTGATAGCGAAGTCGATTTCCCTTTGGGGTGGTAACCCCAGAAGAACTTTTGGAAACACATCAGCGTATTCCGATACAATCGGCACCTCACTTACACTGACCTTCGGCCCCACCGCCTTAATGAGTGTGAAGAATAACTCTGCACCCTTCCGAACTGCCTTAATGACTTGGAGAGCGGATATCAATACCCTACTCGTCCCTCGCATACCACTGAACTTGGCCTCTTGCTTGGTATTTTTCCCTAGTGTAACCTCTTTTGAGGTGCAATCTATACAAGAATGCTGCTCTAAAAGCTAGTCCATACCAAAGATTATATCAAACTCTGATATCGGCAATACTAATGTTTCCACCTTGAAATCCCGACTCCCTATCTTGACCTCAACACAACAAGACTTATCCGCACACATCAAACACCCGTTAGGTAGTAATACCTTCAAACTGTCTATCGCGGTCCGTATAGGCACCTCGATTTGCAAGATGAAATCATCCGACAGAAACGAATGTGAAGCACCTGTATCGAACAGTGCTCGTGCCGGAGAGTCCCGTATAAGGACAAAACCTATAACACCAAGATTAAAACAAGCACAACACACAACATACAATTAAATTTAAAAACTACGCGCACCTGTGACGACGTCGGCCTGTTTAATGGCCTCATGTTGCCCAAGGTTGAAGACCTAGGGATGCTCGTGCGATACAGAAGACTCCACAACAGTCTTCCCTTTCTCCGCATAAGATGCTCCCGTCTTCTTCTCACCCTTTGGAGGGCCAACCCTATAATCACGTGCAATGTGTCCCAACTTCCCACACGTAAAACAAGCATGAGATCCATACCTAGAAGATGCTTCCGTCACAGTCGCTGAAGGAGCTTGTCTAGTCGATTTGGAATTCTTATTCCATCTCCTTCGGTATCTAGACTTCTCCGGACGTGGCGGCTTAAACTCCGGCTTTGTAACAGCCAAGGTCCCCCTTGCTTGTCCTCTTTTCATATCCTTTTCCAAAGACCGAGCCGTACAGACCAATGTTTGGAATCCCTGATTCACAGAACTCGAGAGCAAATACCGCAGCTCATCTCATAGTCCCCCATAGAACTGACTGGTCTTACACTCCTCTTCGGCGAAAATATTGCCCGCGTACCGTCCCAAACGTGTAAAATCATGCAAATACTCATCCACACTATACTCCCCTTGAGTTAACCGTTGAAACTCCAACTCCATGGAAATTCTTTGCTGCATCCGGAGATGCTTTGCTAAAAACAATCGAGAGAACTCTTCCATCGAGACTCCCATCAAACGTCTGCCCGCCAAGTGATGCAGTTCTACCTCGTCCCACCACAATCGAGCCTCTCCCTCAAGAAGGAAAGTGGTTAGTGTGACTTTTTGTTCCTCCTCTACTCTGATAGCTATCAAGAGCCTCTTAATCCTTGAGAGCCAATCCTCCACTTGGGCTGGGGAACCCGCCTCAGTAAATTGAGGAGGATTGAAGCTCATGAACAGATTCAATTGTTGATCTGCCGCCCGCGGATCAACTACAGCCTCCACTGGTTCTTGTCTTATCTCCGCATGCATTGGCACCACTGCAGGCCAAGCCTACCCAGCTTGTTGAGCATTCATTACTGCAATCACTGTCTCCGTAATCAAACAGACAGTGTCAGTAGATAAAGGAGATGTGAGCACCTCAACCAGTGCCGCACTTTCAACAGAATGCTGAGGTTCCGACTGACTCGCAACACTTCTAGTCACCTATATGTGTAGAAACACAATTTAGCGACCAAACAAACGGCAAACCTACAAAAATGAACCCACAGGTTCACCAAACAAGTGTATTTGCATTCCTAAGTGGACATTATTGAGTTCAATATATACGTTATAACGGCAGCACTGACACGTGCTCGCCACCCCTCAAAAGAATTCGTCTGTGAATTCGGAAGAGATCGACCAACAAGCTGATACCAAATTGTAACACCTCTACCCGTCACATAGTATATAATAGAGGGTCCGGCCGGGGCCCCACACAATATTCCACAAACAGGCGGAGACGTCACGAAATAATACCATGAACCATTGCACCCTAACACAGAGCATTCTAGCGGAAGCTTCAGGGTTGAAAACATGAACTCAATAATAACAGAAATGTCCAATTCTATTACAAAATAGGAATGTATACACCCATACACAACAGGTACATAGCCTTATGGCTTTTACAATTTCTCTGAACACAAGGTGTGGTTTACAAACTTCGGCACGCAGGCCGGCCACACATGAACAAGATTAAGCAAAACAAGGTTTTCGAGGGCAGCAACGCAGCTTGGGCTTCATCCCGCTAAGTCCCGCTTGGACCAGCACCACCTGCACCTACAAGAACCATTCCACCAACCGGTGGCAAACAGGGCAACGGTCAGCATTCAGCTGACCAATTATAATGACCCTACCCCTGGCACGGGGCAGCAGAATTCCTTCCCTGCAAAGCAATTTACATCACACACATATATATTCATCCACCAAGGCAATACATATCACAAATGCCGGCACGATGGCTCGACATTCCGTGAACTCAGGGCACATTCTGGTGTATCGGAAACACCGGATCCCACCACCGTTCAGAGGTCCCAAACATGACGGTCAAACTTGAGCATTCCTAGTCTTTTTGGTGCCCAGGCCAAAGACTCTCACTATTCCCCTAACGAAAGCCCAATGCCTCGACGCTCTCTTGTATAGCTGGCATAATGCAGGTACAGATCAGCCACCCCCGTTGCTCAAATCGCCTTGCCACAAAGGAATACCGAAGTACTCATGGTCAACTTACAAGCGCGGGTCGGTTTCACCTTTCCTGTTCGGCACTAAGTCCTTTTCGCAGTTGCAGCCCTACGGCTCAACTTCATACCACATGGCGCTCACGAGCACAAGAGTTGAACCCAACTCTCACAATTTCCTGGACTTCCTCCAGTACTTCCTGCGGCACCAAGCCACAGGCATCCATGACAGATTTCATGCACACTAACAATAAACACGGAGTCTTCTCCGATGTGCAAACAAGCATCACCAATCCATACCAACATGTCTAGATGGGATTCACGCAGCATGTTTAACCGTACTCACACTTCCGGTTCTAATGCACTACAACAAGGGATGAACCACCAATCCCAAGGGAATCTATTCGCCATCCACCTTTTGGTGGAGGATTCCTATGCAAATGCAGGAAAGGACTTCACTTGTCCAAGAAGGGAATCGTTACCCTTGGAAGACGCTTCAGAGACATGGGGAGAAAAGTAAACTGATGAACGTTGTCGCAGCAGCCTTGCCTTCGTAAATCTGAACTCGGCTCGCGATTTGAATAACTGTAGCACCACCGGCAGCCGGCTTCCTCTTCTTCTTCCTCCTCAAGCTCTCCTCTCTCTCTTACTTAAGAAAAAGCAAGACATAACTCAAAATGAGCTTTCTCCTTCTTAAGGCCGGCCTTATCACCCCAGGGATGAGCCTAGACAATTGGATCTTGGTTAAAGAAAATGAACGGATTAGATCAGCCCTTAAATTGATTTCCTGGACTGAATACGGGTTGTGACACGCCCGTGTCACAGGCCGTGTTCCTGAAGCGGCTGCAGAACTGACTCACCCAGTCCAGAACACGGGCTTAGACATGCCCGTGTCAAACACCTGACACGCCCGTGTCAAAAAGCACACGGCCGTGTGACTAGCCGTGTCACTCTTTCAACACAAGACCAGATCACCCGAGAAGGACACGACTAAGGCACACGCCCGTGTCCTTAGCAGTGTGCCAAACACGCCCCTATGACATGCCCGTGTCACAGGCCGTGCTCCACACTCAACGCCACTCCACTCAATGCCACTCAATGCCACCCGGGTATTCATCCGAGCAGGACACGCCCCTCTCGACGATCGTCGACCATGCCATCTCAAGAACTCGATTCGATGCCTACAGTAAAGGACATGCCCTGGGACACGCCTATGTCCCAGGTCCTGTACACTGGACACGCCCTGGGACACGCCCGTGTCCCAGGCCGTGTCACCCAGCCTGACCCATTTTGGGAATTAGGGATTTTTGGGGTGTTACAATACATCGGAGAAGTCCCACACTTTCGGGATATCAGCAATGGAGGCTTATGTTTTTGCCAATTCGAAGTAGATCAGGTACACCTCGTCTCCCTGCTCATGGTCTTTGACAGCCTGTACATATGATAATAGAGTACGAGAGACAAGTCTAATACCTTTGATGACGATCTCTGAGTCTCCGTGTCGTAAGGTGATCCTCCCCGTCGGGCAATCAATCCGGGCATGGTTCCAGTGCAACCATGTCATGCCCAGGATCAGATCGAAGTCCAGCATCTTCTAGATCATCGTCGGTGCCTCAAATATCTTCCCTCCAATCTCTGCATCAATGTTGCACTTGACAGAGGATAAAAGCTCTAATCCATCTGGTAGACGCACCGTCCTGGTCTTGCCGGTGAAGCAAGTATCTCAAATAAGAAAAGAGGAATCTAGCTACATTAAAAATAGGCAACTTGAAATAAAGAATCTTGAAGTTTATATATTTTTCTAGGGCACCAACAAAACATGCGACAAATTATTGGATACATGATTTGGAGAAATTGAAATGGAATAGGAATCAAACCATATTGATGACATTCATTTAATAGGCTATAAAATTGTCAAAGGATCTCACAAGCCATCATGAGGTTATTTATTTTAAGTTTTAGGAAAAAACTAGAAATATCAACTTGTGCAACAATGAAAGTTGATCACAAGCACATAATTACTTTGAGATTTCAGAAGGTTTTAATTCACTATTTATTTTTGGGAGTTTATAATATATTTAAGATGACTTCTTTAAAAATATATGTTTTAATTTCAATTTAACAAGTACGTAGTGTATGACTTCTGGTCCCTCCAAGAAATCTTTGAATACGAATGAGTGCGAGGCACCCGTATCGAACAAGGTATGGGCAGGCTTGTCGCTAATAAATACTATACCTGAGATTTTTGTTTGGTCATGTTATGTTGTTGTTCTACTAAGGGTTGTAAGGTACTATAATTTTAAATAAAAAATGCAATTAAACTTAAGTACCTATGATGACTTCCTTAGGATTCCTTGGCTCAGAGAGATCCAAAGAGTACATCTGCTCTGGCCTTTAGCCTCTACCGTGAGGTCCTCTGCCCCGACTTCGTCCTTGTCCTCGACCCTGCTGTGCTGGAGGGGATGATAGAGGTGGAGGAGGAGGTGGACGAAATTGCTGAGGGCAGTCAGCTCTAATGTGCCCTGTCTGGTGTCACCCAAAACATATCACCTGTTGGTGACCTCGATCATCTTTCCTCGTCGGCTCATGGATCCTCAACGGTGGAGGAGCTAATATTGCAGGAGGCCTCTACTCCTGCCTGAAGTTAGGATGATGTACTCTATCTCTCCTATGGCTCGTAACTCTGCCCCATTGTGAGCCCCTGCTGCTCCCTTCTCCTGCTCCCATAGTATCTGCTGTCCTCTTTCCCCTATCCTGCACCATCAAGTGATCAACCTCCTACCTTTTTCCCCTCTCTATGATCTTTATCATGAACACATCATAAAAAAAAGCAAATCATGTCTTAGATTATCTTATAGTCCTCGATAGACCTTCTTCGAATAATCACGCTCACTCATGGCACTAGAAAACCTCGCCAGATGGGAAAACTCCCTCTAGTACTCTATCACTGAATGACTCCCTTGCCTCAGGTACAGGAACCGCTCTTCCAACGCATCTCTGTCAGTCTGTGAGATAAAATGCTCTGGCAAGGCCTTATGGAACTGTTCCTAGGTAATTTCTGAGATCTCGTACTCCGCAAATGTGGAGTCCACGAGGGACTTCCACCACCTCTTGGCATGACCTCCCAATGTTGTGATTGCTAAGGAAACAACCTCATTGACCTAACAGCGAATCCCTGCTAGCATCTCCTGGATGGTGTCTAACTACTCCTCTATCTGATCCACAAACTCAATCCCAAAGTACGTCGGAGGGTAGAGGCCTCGGAAGGTAGTCAGCCAGTTTGAGCTTGGATTCGGCTATGGAGCCAGAGCTTGTTGAGCTCAGAAAGCTTCCAAAATTGCCATTAGAGTCTGCCGTAACTCCGCCTGCTGAAAAGGAGTGATAGTCGGAGGGGGAGGGACAGCATTATGAGGTGCGATGGCCCGTGGGGATACACAAAAGGTAAGGTTTATATTAGGATTGGCATAACTCATTGCTTAAATGGACTATTTTCTGTGACTTTTTACACATAGGTACACCATTGCTTCCGCTGCATAGTTTGTCCTCAAACTAAAGCTCAAGCGTGGTGATCTAGTGTTGTTGACTTCTTTCTCATATGATCGTTTGTTAAGTGATACTAGTTTGTAAGACCCCTCCCCTTACCAAGGAGTTGCCCAGTCTTATGCTCGGAACCGCCGCCTTACGGTGATACTAACTTTCGGGTTAGTCGCCATCGTATGACGCTGATCCTGCTGGCTATTACGATCATTCAACCCTTAGGCCAATCTTGAGAAAATAAATAAGAGTACAAGAATACAAGTCCACAGAATCACAACTTAATCATCATATAGTGAAATATATATATAGTCCAAAATGAGTACAAAATAGAGAGAAAGGGCTTAAGCCTGGTACATGCCAAATTAATTAAATCTCTCTTTCACACAACTCTAAGCGGAAGCTGAAACTAAACATGTGTCATCACCTAACGTTGAGCTGTAGTAGTAGTGATGTACGACATCTGCTCCTCAAGTCATGCCACCTCGTCCTGCTGGCCGTGTTGGCGCTCTATCTCCTCGAGCTCCTACGGTCACAACCAACCATTAGTCATAAAGACTAAGCCATTTTGTCCTCGCCTCACCCCCGCGACTCAACAATTAGTGTGTGTTTTCGGGGATCTTCCTCCAGACCGCAGTATAAAACAACCTACCAGCCCCTCAAACCCTCACACCTCGCTAGAGTCAACGAACTGCTATCGGTGTGACGAATGGCCCCGTACCGATGATCCACCACTAATTTATTTCTATGCACATGCAAGTTATCTCAACTCGAGCCTCCAACTCGCAGGAATAACCCATCCTGATATAAAAACTACCGAGCATCCAGCTCGCACAACCAACCCATCCTGATATAGAACTCCCGAGCCTTCAGCTCGTAGGACCAACCCATCCTAATATCACTCCAACCCAACAAGGGTGAGATTGCTTTATTGTTCCTTCAACCTAACCTATTAAACTACCCTTGTCTAACTTTTAGTTGTACTTAGAGATTTAGTGTTAATCCTGGACTTCCCGAGGTCAATCCTGTACTAGAAAATATGATGTGCTGAAGCTTAAATCCATCTTTTCAGGACAATTATTTTTATTGGTGACTACCCATTATTAATAACCCACTCTCATTGTTACTCTTGAGCAAACCTAATGTCTTAGGATACTTATAGGAGTGACGATCTTTCATCGGACTCCGGTCTAGCTATTTCTCTAAATGACCATGCACACAAGCACTTATACCATGCAGTGGCATATCCTAGGGTTCCAATCAAGGTTCCAGTGCCTCCCAAACATGTCATCAAATCAATTAGAATCCACTATCCTGAATGCCATACCCAACCCACCCTTATGCATCCGTTCCATAGAATGTGTGAACTCGTAAACCCTTAAGTGTGGTGTAAACCTATTCGTTATTCCTCATGAACCAAAAACACTTCTAATGATGCACCACGATCTCATTCATGACTTTAGGTGGCTGGGTAATATTTTCATGTGAATTGGATGACCTAAACACTATATGTCAATTTTATTAAATACAACCTAAGGATCTATCCTTAGTCCATATGAGGTGACTTCCAATTCCTTGGCCAAAGACCTCCAAATTTTTATCATGGGTTCAATATGTGGTAATTAGTGAAAAATTAGAAAATCACAATTTTCCTAATTATTTTTGGCCATAATTAAAATTATTTTATTATGTGACCTAAGTCACATTAAACATGAACTACCAAAACCAGAGGTCCTCTATGTCTAAATAATTTATCTGCTGATCATCTTGGTATAAAAGGCCAGTGAACAAAATCTAATAATTTCCCAGAGTTATTTGACTCATGTTTGTTATAAATGAATATTAAATACCATATTACCCATATCGAAATGAAGTACCAAAAATAATCAACCAATAATTCAGAGAAAATTTCTAGATAATAATATTGTCATGATAGTGGTTAAACCAAATTTTCATAATTATCCATAGAGGCTGGACTTAAGATTTTCATAATTTAAAATATTTACAAAAATGCCACTATTCATAAAATTATCATATCTACCTATCCAAAAATTCTAAGGAAATTTACAGAGGTTCATAGTACTGAAAGAATGATCTAGTAAAAATTTCATAATTGTCCAACTAATATTTGTCACCTTTTTAATAACAAACATCTAGGGTCATAATTGAAATTTGTACCATTTTTCTTTTGAAATAATTTCCAAAAATCCCACTAAATTTTCCAGAGCAATAAAATGACATTTTAAGGCTTGAGACAGAGATATAAAAGTTTCCAAGATAATTTTCCCATATTTTCTATCATGACATAAATATGTGCTATATTTGAAATAAATTGAAACTATGGGATTTTTTATTCCAAAAATCCTAACTTCTCCATGGATGATATATTTCATCTCCATAAACTCATAGCCACATTTTCATTGACATGCAATGAGTCAATGGGCTTAATTTCTCATTTTTACCCTTTTTGCTAACGACACACCAAATACACTTATACCTTCATCTTGCAAGTTGGATCCTCCAACATGCAGAGGTATAAATGACCATAAATTTTTACCAGGGTCCTAAAATGACCTCATAGTCATGTTACCCAAATTTGGGGGTATTCGGAGTTGTAAAACTCCTTAAATAACATTAATTTGATAAAATAAATAAAGGAATAAAACTATAGAGAAATGTTCTCCTAAAAATCTGATTTTTGGGCATAAGCTTTGTCTAGTACATTCACATGCATGACAAGCCCACACTTTATCGATCGAGGTAGAAAGAGTGTCATCCATCAGAAGACATCCAAATACTTAATATTGGATAAGGGACTTTTAAGATAATTGATTAACACTTAATCATGGTTAACAATTAACCAATATGCATATTCACAAAATAAAACTTACAACACTCACAATCCAAATGCATCCCAGATGTGCATAAGAAAAATCATCAACACTTGACGAACTGGGCTAAATCTGAATATCTAGAATCCTTCTAAATCTTCAGATTTACATGCATTGGACATGAGCAACACCAACTCCACTTACATAATGGACAAGCTCGTCTTTCTATGTGAGATTAAAAATCTAACACACTTGGTTTCACAAACCAACAAGAGGGACAGTTACTATTAAGGAGAAATAAAAATATCTCAAAGAAATCACATGCGTTCTTGGTGGGGTTCCAAGAATAGATTTGGGCATTTAGAACACTTCTAAATTTCCAGATCTACACGCAATAGATTTAACAACTTTTGAAACAATGATCATCGCGCAACCTCACTCTGATACCACTGTTAGGTTTTTCTATACGCCACAACACTTGTGCATAGCGAAATATGGAATAAGAAAACCCCAAAAGAAATAGATCTTGTGAACATTGATCAAGATGTAAAATTGATATAAATATAATTTACCTTTGCAGGATTGAGTCACTACTCAACCAAGATGCTCCAATAAATCCAGTGGACACAAGCAGCTGGAGTTCCGAGCATAGAATGATGTCCACGCCTCTACAGGTGATCCATACGAACAGGAGAACCCTTAGACTCTTGTTACACAATATCTAGGTTGGTGGAAAGCACTCTGCATCTTCAGAGACTGCTAGATCTGCTCTAGAAGAGACGACGACGATGGGTGCCAGAAATGAGCTGAGCGACGACGAGATTGGGGCTTTCGGAAACGATTTCCATTGGCCTTTTTCCTCCCGGATTTCATGCGCTTTTGCTTCTCAGTTTCGGCATGCTTGCACACAATTGCATAGTAAAACCCCAAGACATCTTCTATTTATACCCAAAGGAATAAACTGTAGAAAGTCGTCACTATCAGTAGACTCGTAATATATGGAAGTTATTTAGACGAATCAACAGTTGATTCGACGAATTGTCGAGTGGTAACAATGCACTCAATGCATGATAGTGGCCTCAACACTTGAATTGACGAATCAATATTTGACTCGACGAATCGTCGAGTGGACTCAACGCACTCAATGCCTAACTCAACAAATCAACATTTGACTCGATGAAGCGTCGAGTGGTCTCAAAACACTCAATGCCAACACTTGACAAATCAACACTTGACTCGACGAATCATCGAGTGGTCTCGAAGCACTCAATGCCTAACTCGACGAATCAGCACTTGACTCGACGAAGCATCGAGTGGTCCCGACACACTCAATGCCTAATAGTGTGGTCTCAACATACTTAATGCCTGGCACTGCTTAGTCTTTCACTCATCATATATGAGCAAGACCAACATAATACATTCCTCCAATTTCTCCAAACGTACTTATGTGCAACCCTGTAGGCTCATATTGCATTGGCAGTGAGACTACATGCTTGATCACTTCCAGTTCACAATGGTAACACTAACAGTCTCCCACTTGATCTAGAAAGTATCAAACAAAAGCTTCACAAATAATGAGCGACATCTAGCAATACATCATTGCTCCCCAAGCAATAAAGTTTAAAACTCAAGAGCCATTACGACCAATATAATAGTGTTCTCTTGTCCCTTCATCCCTTACATTCGGATAGAACTATAGGTATAGACCGTGTCACCCTCATAATTATTTAATCCTAGATTCTTGATCAGGAATAAACTTCCAGAAATCGGTGAGTCCAATATAATATATTGAATCAACCAAGCATAACCATGCATTTCTTAGTCTCATTTCATCAAGGGGCCCATGGATGCAACTCCTGTCATATAGAAGGACAAATCCCATTTTGTCCACACGTAAATGACCAAATGATTTGTAACGTACCCAATAATCACTTTTATCATCCAACTTTCTCAAGAATGGACTTTTGATAGCATCAAAGCACGCTCTTCCTCACTTGATGAATGTTGTGAGTTCATGTCAAAGGACCACAAACACCATTGCCACTTGAGCCATACTTGTGACACATTCATATAACAATCCACAAAGTATTGTCATGGCGCGTCTGTCCAGTACAAATTATTCACTAACAAGTACCCATGTGATGACTTGATATCACAATATCATGACCTGTGTGAACCGGCCATCAGTCATCGCACATGCTAGTCTTAATGTATCATCATCACCCTTAGCTTCTAAGATGACACGCCGACCAGGGACCATTTATGAGTGAAGCTTCTAAGAACATAGGCTCTCACATTTAAGTCACCACTTGACTCCTATGCAAGTAAACATTCTAAGGGCATTTATTACATTAAAATAATCTATCATAATAGAAATAAATTTACACAATAAAAGAGCTTGCCATAAATATAAAATGAAATGTATAGTACTCTATTCATAAAATGAATTATTACAACCGATAAACATATAACCCACAAGACTCCCACTAGAGTTGATCATTCATGTATATAATACCCATTGATCTAACATGACCATCATACTTTCTTTGTGCCGGAGGCTTTATCAGTGGATCCACAATATTTTCTTCAGTCGGCACTCTGCAAATGTTCACATCTCCTCGATCGACAATCTCATGAATAAGATGGAACCGCTAAAGTATGTGCTAGGAGCGCTGATGAGATCTAGTTCCGAAGTAAGTACAATTGCACCGTTGTTGTCACAGTAGAGAACTACGAGACCAATAATGCTAGGAACTACATCTAATTTGCCGATGAATTTCCTAATCCATAAAACCTCATTCATCGCATTTGCAGAAACGATATACTCGGCCTCAGTTGTAGAATCAACAACTGTCTCCTACTTGGAACTCTTCCAGCTAACAACTCCTCCATTTAGGAAAAATATAAACCCTGACTGAGACTTTGAGTCATCCCTACAGTTTGGAAGCTAGCATCAGTGTAACCCTTTACAACGAGCTTTTTCTCTCCGCAAAATACCAAGAACCTATCCTTAGTCCTTCTCAAGTACTTTAGGATATTTTTGACGGTTATCTAGTGATTATCACTGGGATTAGACTGATACCTGCTAGTCATGCTCAAAGTATAAGAGACATCAGGTCGAGTATATATCATTGCATACATGATTGACCCAATTACTGAAGCATATATAATCAACTTCATGCGGTCTTTATCTTCACAAGATTTAGGACACTGGTCCTTAAGGAGACTCACACAATAAGATATGGGTAAGAATCCTTTCTTAGACTCAAGCATGCTGAACCGTTTCAGCACCTTCTCGATATACGTACTTTGGGTCAAACCCAATAACTTATTTGATATATCTCTATAGATCTTAATACCAAGTATATAAGTTGCTTTGCCCAAGTCTTTTATAGAAAAGCAGTTCCCTAGGTTGTTCTTGATAACTTATAGGGTTGGTTTGTCATTCCCAATCAGCAGTATGTTATCTACATACAATATCAGGAAGATAAGAATGCTCCCACTAATCCTCTTGTAAACACACAGTTCATCCTCATTCTTGATGTAAAAAGAGCTAAATCAATACAAATTTTATTGCTATAACAAGATAATGATTACATAGGTATGCCCCTTATTTATAGAATTATGGGGAGATAAGAGAATACAATAAGTGATGTGGTACTAAATACAAGCCGCGTGGGTTGGGCTATTTGTCCCTATCAAACCTCCAAACTATACAACAAATACAATCTCCTGGGAAGCCTCTGAACACCTGCTGCGGCTTACCGTCAGACCATTGCTGCAACTAACCCTCAAACCGCTGCTGCAGCTAACCACCAGACCGCTGCTGTGGCTAACGACCATACAACTACTATGGATAATGACAAGACCGTTGTTGTGAACTCTTACCAAGCCGTTGGGAAGGATACCATACAGACCGTTGGTCCAAAATGCCATACTGCTGACCAGACAGGCTGCTGCGACTAGAAAGGCTAACCGCCTGGTTTCTATATATTTCAACACTCCTCATCAAGCTGGAGTATATATATCAACCATATCTAGCTTAATACAAACTTCTGAGAACAACGTAACTGGCTTTGTGAAGAAATTGGCTAGCTCCTTATCATAGGTAACAAACCGAGTATAAATTTGATTCTTTAATATCTCTCCTCTGATAAAATAGCAATCCACTTCAATATGCTTCATTCTCTCATGAAATACTGGATTCCTTGAAATATATATAGCCGCATTATTGTCACAGAACATCGATAAGGGATGATCATAACCTCTCCCAGATCTAGCAAGAGTGTTCGTAGCCACTTTAGCTCGCAAGCAGTCAGAGCCATGCTTCTATATTCCACTTCTACAATCGACATGACAATTATAACCTGTTTCTTGATCTTCCAATTGACCAGGTTACCTCCAACAAAGGTACAAAAACTAGATGTAGACTTCCTATCCTCCTTATCATCTGCGTAGCTAGCATTAGAATATGCCTTCACCTTCAAATATCCCATTCTCTAAAACAAGAGCCCTTTTCTTGGCTCACCTTTAACATACTCTAATATCCTTAGAGCTTACTGGATATGATATTCTCTTGGGGCTTGCATAAATTGGCTCACTCCCTACTACATAACAAATATCTGGTCTTGTGACTGTCAGATAAATGAGTTTACCGACCAGACGTCTATACCTGGTGATATTTCCAAGTAGAGGAGAAGTCTTACTCCAGTATTTGTCATCTCCAACAACCATAGGAGACCGAGCAGGTTTAGTCCCGAGAAGACCTGTCTCTTCCAAAAGATCCAAGGCATACTTTCTCTATGAAAGAATAATAGAACCTCGTTTTCGATATATCTCAATCCCTAGAAAGTATTTTGGATACCCCACATCCTTGGTAATAAAATGATGAATCAAATGCTTCTTTGTCATATGAATACCTTTCCTATCATCCCCTATAAGAAGAATGTCATCCACATATACTACAAGAACAACAAGACCAGCTGATGTTTTACGAATAAACAAAGAGTGATCTGCAGCGCTCCGATCAAATCCAATAATAGAAATAACTTCATTGAATTTGTCAAACTAGGCCCTCGAGCTTTGCTTAAGACTATAGATAGCCTTCTTCAATCTACACACCTGAGACTCTCCCTAAGCAACATACCCAGGAGGTTGCTCCATATAGACTGTCTCATTCAAATCAGCATAAAGAAAGCATTATTGACATCCAAGTGAGACATTTCCCAATCCCTGTTTACTACCACAGAGAAAAGAACACAAATCGTAGTAATTCGAGTAACAAGAATGTGTCAAAGAAATCCACACCATAGGTTTGCGTAAACCCTTTGACAATAACCCGAGTTTTATATCGATCAACAGTACCATCAGGGAGAAATTTGATGACAAAGACCTAACAACAGCCAACTACATCAGCCCTAGGAGGGGTAGGAACAAGAGACCAAGTACCCCGCTCAGTAAGAGTTTTCATCTCTTCATCTATAACAGCTTTCCAATGAGGAATAACCCGAGCATCACTATAGGAGACGAGAAGAACATTTGCCAAGAGATAAAGAGCAAAGATCTGAGACCGAGGAGACAGATGCGCATAGGATACCACATCCCGAAGAGTATGTTGTGTGCACGAACGAACACCTTTTCGAAGAGCAATTAAAAGGTCAAGGTCTGTCCTATCTACTGTATCAGTTCCCTCCGAACAAGAGACTACTGGACCAGGAGCTATTGACAGCGGCTTAGTAGAAGAATCAGAGACAATATGAGAATAAGAAATAGAAGGAGAAGAAGGAAGTACAGGCTCTAAAAAATGTGCTGACACAAGGGGGAAAAAGCAGAATCATTAGAAGAAGGGAGAATAGAGGAAGGAGAAAAGAATGAAGCATCCTCAAAGAAAGTAACATCTGTATAAACATACTGTCGTCGAAGAACAGGATCATAACACCTATATCCTTTCTATGTTGGACAATAACCTAGAAAGATGCACTTGACATAACAAGGAGAGAGTTTGTCATGACCAGAAAAAGGAGAGTGGACAAACACTGTGCATCCAAAGACACGAGGTGGTAAAGGAAACGGAGTCGCATCAGGATATAGAATAAAAAATGGTGTCTTTCCATTGAGAACCGACGAGAGAACTCAATTAATGAGAAAACAAGCGAGAAGAACAACATGACCCCAATAAGACTTGGGAACATGCATATGAGTGAGAAGACTACGAGCTGTATATATAAGATGACGATTCTTATGTTCAGCATTGCCATTCTGTTGAGATGTATAAGGACAAGTAGTTTGATTAACAATGTCATGATGCATACAAAATGATGTAAATTGTTGACTAAGATACTCCTTAACATTATCAGTTCGAACAACTTTAACATGGGTATCAAAATGTGTACGAATCTCATTATAAAATGCAGTAAAAATGGAAAAAAATTCAGAGCATTCATGGAGCAAATATAATCACGTACATCGAGAAAAATCATCAATAAATGTAATAAAATACAAACTACCCCTACCAACAGTATGCATAGGAACAAGACCCCATATTGTGGAATGAACAAGTTCAAAAGGTTGAGAAGAAATACGTCCATGCTTGGCAGGAAAAATAGACTGGTGATGTTTACCAAACTGAGAAGCCTCATAATGAAGAGAATAGTCTCCTCGAGGTAAATCGGGCAGAAGCTGATAAAGAATTTGAGGAGGAGGATGTCCAAGCCGAAGATGCCACTGAAGTAAAGAAGAGGAGGTGGAAAAAGTAGAAGAAGTATCAAGGTAGAACAAGCCGCCGCTTTCAGTCCTAGTAGCAATCATCTCCTTGGATTGAGGAACCTGAAAAGCACAAGTAGTGGCAGTAAAAATAGCTTCACAATTCAACTGTTTACAAAAAGCAGTGACAAATAGATGATTGCACGAAAAATTTGGGGCATAGAGAGTGCCCTGAAGTTGAAGAGAATGAGTAACGTGTACCGGCCAGATGTTGGGTCCATCAATCCCAATGGCCCTGATTTGATGATGTCAAACATGTCAATGAGATAGAAATAGTTGTATTTGATGTATGTTTAAGTTCATGCATACAGGTTAGTATTTGTCATAATGATTGGACAGCTTGTTTAAGAGACAATGACAGGTGGACTCAAGGTGATAGGCTGGAAAGTCAGAAAAATGCCTAAGTCCAAAAGCATTGAGTGAAGCAAGCTCACTCAATGCCATTCAGCTAATAACGCTGAGAGAAGGAAGGCAGTCAAAGCTGACAGAATTGCAAAGAAAGAAATCTGGCTAAGTCCAAAAGCGTTGAGTGACCTCAACTTACTCAATGCCATATAGCCAGAACCATTGAGACAAGGTTATCCTATCAAAGCATAAGCAGTGGAATCCATAATTTTGACTAACTCCGGAAGCGTTGAGTGAAGCTTCGTCACTCAACGCCATGATAAGCCTGTCAACGCCAAAGCTTAAGGGGACAGAAAGTTCAACTAAGTGAAGTAGCGTTGAGTGAAGCTCACTCACTCAATGCCAATTAAAATGGCTTTGAGTCCAGCCTTACTGTGAAGAATCCAGAAAATCAGCTAAGTCCAGAATCATTGAGTGAGGTCAGCTCACTCAACGCCATCAGACAGATAGCTAAATAATGGGCTAAAGGGAAAATAGCGTTGAGTGAGGTCAACACACTCAACGCTCTCAATGCCATCTAGCAAGAGCTGAAGAAATTTCTAAGTCCAGAATCGCTGATTCTACCATTCATTGAGCTGAGCTTAGCTTTCATCGACCGGAGTTCAGAGAATTCGTCGATCTCAGCTTTTACCTATAAGAAGGACTCAGCTATCAGAATCGTCGACCGGAGTTCAGATTTCGTCGACCGGAGTTCAGAGATTTTATCGAACTCATCCTTCATCTGAAGAAAGAATTGGGCTGAGAGAATTCGTCGATCTCAGCTTCACTGTTTTGTCGAACTGAGCTCGAAGTTCATCGACCTCAGCCTTCACCTAAAGAAAGAACTGGGCTGAGAGAATTCATCGATCTCATCTTCATTATTTCGTCAAGCTGAGCTCAGATTTCGTCGAGCTGAGATTGAAGTTCGTCAAACGCAGGATTTCAGAAAGGTTAGTTGATTTTGGCTAAATCCAAAATGATGCTGACTTAGCAAAGTCAACAAGTCAACAAAGTTCAGATTTGGTACAAATTGACATTAATGTCGCCATCAGTCTACAATGGATCTCAAGTTAATTAAGCTGAGGTTTTACCACCGTTAAAAACTGGGACACGTGTCGATAATCTCGTTATTTTGACGGGATTATTAATAGATGAAGTGATCTAGATCTGAAAAAGTTTTTCGAATTAAGTTTTTTGATTAATTTTCAGAGAAAACGATAAGCGGAGTTGTCGTCTTCATCTGCAATTATTGCAGAAGCAAAGAACTTCAAGTTTAAATCAGAAGGGCTTCTGAGTAAGCTATTGCGATCATCAGCTTATACAACAAGTTTAGAGTAATTCTCTGAGGAAGACAAATCAGCCTAGGCGTGAACTAGCTGAAGTTATCTTCTCGATCCAAGCCAAGCCATAATCTAAAGATTAATTCGCTGGATCAAAGAAGAAGAAGGAAGGGTTGATAACTACTTAGTCCAGATTGGGAGACATTCCTGAAAGAGAAGCAGATTGATCAGTTAGTCGATTCCAGAACAAGCCGGGCTATAAATTCAAGATCACGGTATCATCTTGTTGCTGGGAAGACAAAGTTAGGGCTGAAATCTACTCAGTCCAGGTAGACAAACACATATACTTTCCTCTGTTGTCTGTAATTCAATTTTATTGAATAATTCTGTGTAAGATTCATTTTGAATCTGAGTGGTAAGGCTAAGGCCTGAGGTGTAAGCCTGTTATTATAAAGGCTGAGGTAGGGCAGGGATTGGCTGAGTTGTAAGCCTGGTTATAAAGGCTGAGCTAGGGCAGGATTGCCTGAGCTGTAGGAGTGTGGATTCACTATGAGGTAGAGTTCTTGGGAAGAACTTGAGCTATAGGATCTTGGAGATATGAGTGGTAGAGCTTGCGCCTGATTTGTAGGAGCCAGTTGGGCTCTGAGCTGTAGATCTGAGGATCTGAGAAAGTGGAAGGAAGTTTGGTCGAATCTAGCTTATTGCTGGATAGGCGAAGGGGGAAAGTGGATGTATCCATCAATTGAGGAACCACTATAAATCACTGTGTACTGTGCCGCGTGTGCTATGATTGCTGGGATTGCTGTGTGTGCTGTGATTACTATGTTTAGATAATCTATAAGCTACCAAGAATTTTTAACTTGGACATATTCACCCCTCCTCTAGGTGATTAGTGTTCTTGAAATCAAGATTTTCAAGTGGTATCAGAGGGAGGTTGCTCAAGAATAGACTTAACAATTTGAGTTGATCTCCAGGGAAGCTATTAGATGGCCAAAATGGGTTCAGGTGAAAATCACAAAGAACTTGGATCCATGAAACTTCCTCTCTGCAGGAAGGAGACTTTTGGCATCTAGAAAGAAAGGGTCAGACTTTTCATGGAAGCATCTGATCCTAGGATATACATCACAGTACAAGAAGGACCCTTCATCCCAATGAAGACATCAGTCCTTGATACAAATCTACAGACTCCAAAGAAGTATTCTGAGATGACTAAAGATGAAATCATATTAACAACATTGGATAAGAGGGCACAAAACATTATTGTTAGTGCCATAGATGATTTAACCTTCCAAAACCTAATCCACTACAAGACATCTAAGGAGATGTGGGACACACTAGTTGTCTATATGGAGGGGACTGAAGAAGTGAGGGGAGACAGGAAGTCCATGCTCAATCAGGAGTATGAAAGCTTCAGACAGAATAAGTCAGATGGCATAGCTGATGACATATGGCAGAGTCTTCAACACTTATGAATTGAATTACAAGTTCCTCAGGTCTTTAACTAAAGACTGGGACACAAAAATCTATGCCATCAAAGAAGTGGCCAGACTTGCAGACACTTCTCCACCAACCCTGTTTGAAAAGCTCCTGTCTTATGAAATATAGCTGACTGCCAGAAAGGAAGAGGAGAAAATTAGCAAGTCTACAGTTAAAGACAAGTCAGTGGCCTTCAAAGCTGAAGCCACAAGGAAGAGCAGGAGAAAGACTCCTTCTCCACTAAGGAGAGATGTTGAATCTGACTTAGAAAGCTCAGAAACCAGCACATCAGACTGCCACATTTTTGATGAAGACTTTGCTGCCTTCTCTAGGCAATTTCAGAAGTTTATGAAGAAGAAGCACTAGAGAAGCAGGCCATCCTCTTCTTCTTATTCCAAGGAAGATTACTACAAGGTCAAGAAGAAATCCTCTAAAGAGAACAAGTGTGACTCTAAACCAAGTAAATATACTTCTTCTAAAGTGGTATGTTATTGTTGCAGCAAGCCAGGGCATGTCATAGCAGACTACCCTATCAAAAGAAAAGGCGCTGGAGAAAAGAAGGATCATCAGCAGAAGGGCAAGAAGGAGAAATCCTTTATTGCTAAGAAGCAAAAGAGCTGGACTGACTCCTCATCATCAGAGTCAGAAATGGAAGATAAAGCTGAAGCCTACATTGGGTTATTTACTGCTAAAGAAGAGTCTGTAGAAGTAGGCTTCTTAGAGATGCTGGCCGCAATCACTAGAGAAGCTGATGATGCCGCTAGATCTGAAGAAGAAGAAGAAGTCAGCCATTGCCTTAGGCTGATGGCTTTGACTGAGGAAGGACCCAACTAGGAGCAGCCTAGCCCTAGTAAGGTACATTCTACACCTTCCGTGTCAGATTATGTAACTAGTCCAAAGTCAGAAGCATCTGCATCAAGAGATGAAGATGGTTTTGAATCTGAAGGAGATGCCAATCAATTGATTGATGATTATGGTGAACTCCTACAAGCACTGAAGAGAAGCAGACTCCTAGCCAAAAATAGGCTGAGGAGATTGCCTCTCTGAAGCTGGCTGTTTCAGACTCAGCAAACATGTTGAACCTGAAGATAAAAGAAGTCAGCAAGCTGAAGAACATCACTGTTATTCAGATGGGAACAATCCCCTTCAAGAATGACCACATTAGGAATCTTGAAGGTAAGATCCAAAAGGAGAGGGTGCTAGTGGCTAAGTTTTTAAAACCAAGTACTGTGCTATCTTTGATAGAATCCTTTTCCTCCCAAAAGGGTAAGAAGAGATTAGACTTCAAAGGGAGAACTAGAGCTGTCAATTCCAAAAGGAAGGGCAAATCTCCAGTGCAACCATTAGCCTCCAAGCCACAAATTCCTTTCAAGAAAGTGGTGCTACCATCTAACATGTATGACCATGAGAGCATCTATGGTCACTGTGAGTATGGTGGTAGGAATGATAAGGGTGCTAGTGCCTATAAGGTAGCCCATGAATAAATCCAAATGGCCCATCCTGGACCATTTGTGTTTGGTGTACCAGCCCCAACACTCAAAAATAAAGCTGCATCCCATTCTCAAAGTCTGTCCGTCCACAATCAGACTAAAGGAAAGTCTGTCAGCATACCGAACTTAGGTATATCTGAATCCATTAGGAGCTTGCACTCTGAAAAGAAGGTAGCTGCTGATAGGGTCCAAGATATCCCCAGTAACTCTGCTGCTAGACATATCCCAAATAAAGCGGTGGTTGGAAGCGTTAAGAAAAAGGCTGCTGTACCGGCTGGACTGAGAGCTGCTGACAACAATGCTGTTAAGTTAGCCCTTAAAAGAAAGTACAATATTTATGAGTGCTGGTGCTGTGATAAAGTGAGCCACTATGCTATTGATTGCTGGCACAATAAGAGTGTCCAGAGAGATAATGCCAGCTTACCTGTCAGAAGAGCTGCATGCAGGCATGTTGAATTTCAGTCTAACCTGCACCTAGGACCCAATAAAAATTGGGGTCCTAAGGAAAGATGATTTATTTGTTGCAGGTAAGTCAAAGTGGCCATACCCCTATATGGTACTTGGACAGTGGATGTTCTAGGCACATGATTGGAACAAGGAGCATGTTGAAGGAGTATACTCCAGTTGAAAATGGACCCAATGCCATCTTTGGTGGTTCATAAAAAGGAGTAACCAAAGGGTTTGGTAAGATATCTAATGGCATAATCACTATCACACAAGTAGCTTATGTGAAAGGTTTGCAACATAACATGATAAGCATAAGCCAACTATATGATCTTGGCTATGACATTTCTTTCCTCAAGGATGAGTGCCAAATTAGGAGGTCAAGTGACCAAGGGGTCATCTTGACAGGCACTAGGAGAGTAAATGTCTATTATCTCAATTTTGTGTGCGAGAGTAAGGACTCTCTTATATGCCTAGTTGCAGATAAGAAAGCTTCACATTGTGTCCAATGACACAAGAGGCTAGCTCATCTGAATTACAAGAAGATATGCAAACTCTTTAGTGAAGAGTTAGTGAGAAATGGTCCTAAGGTGAAGTGCATCAAGGAGGGTATCTGCTCAGCATGCCAAAAGGGCAAACAGACTAGGACCTCCTTCCAGAGCCTTAATACCAAAGACTCAGTGAGGTGTTTATACCTCCTGCATATGGATCTATTTGGTCTTATGCCAGTTCATAGTCTAGGTAGGAAAGTCTACACCCTTGTGGTTGTTGATGACTTTTCCAGATTTTCCTGGGTGTTCTTTATAAGGAAGAAATCTGAAACCCCTGATGTCTTCCATACATTTGTTAGGAAAATTCAGAATGAACTTAACAGTACTATGGTCAAAATCAGAAGTGACCATGAGACTGAGTTTCAGTCTGAATGCATGATAAAATTTTGTGAAGAACTTGGGATTCATCAAGAGTTCTCCTCTCCTAGAACACCCTAGTAAAATAGGATTGCTAAGAGGAAAAATAGAACTCTCATAGAGGCTGGTAGAACCTTGTTAAGTGACACATTTCTTCCAGAATATTTCTGGGCTGAGGCAGTAAACACTGCATGTCATGTCCTTAACAGGGCTTCCATCACTAAAATCCACAAGAAGACTCCCTATGAGATTCTAAAAGGCAGAAAACCAAACTTATCCTACTTCAGGATTTTTGATAGCAAGTGCTATATTCTAGACAATTGTAATTCCTATGTGACTAAGTTTGCTGCCAAGTCCCAAGAAGGGATATTTGTTGGGTACAACAACAATAATATGGCATATATGATCTATAGCTTGACTACTCAAGTTGTAGAAGAATCAGTACATATTGTCTTTGATGAGTCAATCCTAATTAACTGTGAGCTACCAAACATCTCTTCTAGTTCTACATGTTTACAGGATGTGATGGACAAGCTTACCATCAGGGAAAAGGATCTAGCAAGACAAGATAAGGAAGAAGATGGGTGCTGTCCAGGGGGAGCTCAAGACTCAAAAGCTGAGGATGAAGAACAGTCAGCTGAAAACAATGCAGTATAGCCAGCTGAAGACAATGAAGTTCAGCTAGCTGAGAACAATGCAGAACACCATGCTGAAGCAAGTATGCCTCTAGATGAGAGACATCTAAGGGACCATCCAGCAAACCAAATCATTGGTGATGCAAGACTTGGTGTCCAGACAAAGAGCAAGAGCATCAACGCAGCTATATGTTCAAGCTTCCTATCACAAATAGAGCCAAAGAAGCTTGAAGTGGCTATTAATGTCTCTTTTTGGATTGGAGCTATGCAGGAAGAGCTGAACTAGTTCAAAAGGTGTAAAATCTTGAAGCTGGTTCCCATACCAAAGGGACATAATGTCATATGAACAAAGTGGATCTACAGGAAGAAGCTAGATGAGAATGTCATTATTGTCAAAAACAAGGCCAGATTGGTGGCAAAAGAATACATGCAAGAAGAAGGAATAAATTTTGACCAGACCTTTGCCTTAGTAACAAGGCTGGAAGCAATAAGGTTATTCTTTACTTTTGCTGCCTATCAAGGATTCAAAGTCTTCCAGATGGATGTGAAGTCAGCATTCCTGAATGGAGACTTAAAAGAGGAAGTATATGTGGATCATCCACCAGGTTTTGTATATCATCACTTTCCTAATTTTGTTTATAAGCTTAAGAAAGCTCTATATGGGTTGAAGCAAGCCCCTAGAGCATGGTATGAAACATTGTCTACTTTCCTCATTGAGAACAAATTCTCAAGGGGGAAAATAGATAAGACCCTATTCTTAAGGGAATCTAAGGGCAAGATCATCCTATTCCAGATGTATGTCAATGACATTATCTTTGGATCTACTTAAAACAATATATGCAGGAAGTTTACCAAACTTATGCAAGGGAAGTTTGAGATGAGCAGCATGGGTGAGATAAAATTCTTCTTGGGACTCTAAGTAAGACAGACTGATGATGACTTGTTCATATCCCAGTCTAAGTTCACAAGGAAGTTAATTAAGAAATATGGTATGGAGAATGCCTCCACCATGAGAACTCCAATTAGGTCAAGTATGCATGTAGGCAAATATTAGGCAGGGAGACCTATTGATGAGTATTTGTATAAAAGGATAATGGGCTCCCTTCTATACTTGACTGCAAATAGGCCTGACATCATGCATGCTACATGTGTCTGTGCTAGGTATCATGCATGCCCTAAAGAATCTCATTATTCTATTGCAAAGAGAATTTTAAGGTATCTTAAGGGGACACCAGATCTTGGTCTATGGTACCCTAGGAATAGAGATTTTGAGCTAACTAGATTTTTAGATGCAGATTTTGCAGGCTGCAAGGAAGACAGGAAAAGTACCACTGGTACATGTCAATTCCTAGGTGGAAGACTGTTGTTATGGAGCAGCAAGAAGCAGACTAGTGTTGCTATCTCCACTACAGAGTCAGAGTACATTGCAACAGGTAGCTACTGTGCTCAATTATTATGGATACATTATCGGCTTGAAGACTATGCCATTAAGATAAGTATAACTCCTCTATATTGTGATTCTACTAGTATAATTTCTATTGCTAGGAATCCCATTTCATGTAGCATGACTAAGCACATATAAATTAAGTATTATTTTATTAGGGAGCATGTCGAGAAATAAGACATTTGCCTAGAGTTTGTCTCCATTGACAAGAAAGTGGCTGATATCTTCACTAAGTCACTAGATGAAACCAAGTTCAACTCCTTCAAAATATATTTGGGTATGTTGAACTTAGAATAGCTTCAGGTACTCCATAATTTATTATGTTTGGTGTATGCTTGTTCTTTTTACAGGTGCTGCAAACCTAGTGGAAAGCAAGATGAGAGAAGATGCTTATTCTCAAGTGGTATCAACAGCTGCAGGACTAGAGACTTTCAAGTAGTCTTTTCAAGTGGTGTAGAGAAGATGAGAGAAGCTCGACTATCTGAAGAGGTCAAAAAGGGGCATGTTTGTCTCCACTGACAAGCAAGTGTATAAGGGGCATGTTGGCAGCTGCAATCCTGGCTTCATCTACATAAGCTAGGGGGAGAACACAAGTGGAGAAAAAGACCTGATGCTCCTTCCTAACTATCTGAAGAGGTCAAATAGGGGGAGAGATAGATGTCATGTTTACCTTGAGAGATAGAGGTCATGTTTACCTTTGGTTGATCAAGCTCAAGGGGGAGAGATAAAAGATGACTATCAGAAAGGATCAAGCTCCTTCATGACAGAAACACAAGGGGAGAAAGTCATGGGGAGACAAGGTTGATCAAGCAAGAAAGGATCAAGCTAAGAGGTAATCCTCTAAGGTGTAACTCACCCTGCAGCAATCCAGGGGGAGTAGGTAAAATTCATTTCACTGAATTTAATATGAATATGCTTTTATTTCCTATGTAATGTGAATCTCATTGACTAAGGTACTTGATCAGTGGTTTTGACATCTTCAAATAAGGGGAGATTGTTGGGTCCATTGATCTCAATGTCCCTGATTTGATGATGTCAAACATGTGAATGAGATAGACATAGTTGTATTTGATGTATATTTAAGTTCATGCATACAGGTTAGTCTTTGTCATAATGGTTGGACAGCTTGTTCAAGAGACAATGACAGGTGGACTCAAGGTGATAGGCTGGAAAGTCAGAAAAATGCCTAAGTACAAAAGCGTTGAGTGAAACAAGCTCACTCAATGCCATTCAACTAATAGTATTGAGAGAAGACAGGCAGTCAAAGCTGACAGAATTGCAAAGATAGAAATCTAGCTAAGTCCAAAAGCGTTGAGTGAGCTCAACTCACTCAACGCCATATGGACAGAATCATTGAGACAAGGTTATCCTGTCAAAGCATAAGCAGTGGAAGCCAGAATTTTGACCAAGTCTAGAAGCGTTGAGTGAAGCTTTGTCACTCAATGCTATGCTAAGCCTGTCAACGCCAAAGCTTAAGGAGACAGAAAGTTCAACTAAGTGAAGTAGCATTGAGTGAAGCTCACTCACTCAATGCCAAGTGAAATGGCTCTGAGTCTAGCCTTACTGTGAAGAATACAAAAAATCAGATATGTCCAAAATCGTTGAGTGAGGTCTGCTCACTCAACGCCATCAGACAAATAGATGAAGAATGGGCTAAAGGGAAAATAACGTTGAGTGAGGTCAACACACTCAACGCCATCTAGCAAGAGCTAAAGACATTTCTAAGTCCAGAATCGTTGAGTCTACCATTCGTCGAGCTGAGCTTAGCTTTTGTCGATCGGAGTTCAGAGAATTTGTCGATCTCAGCTTTTACCTATAAGAAGGACTCAGCTATCAGAATCGTCGACCGGAGTTCAGATTTCATCGACCAGAGTTAAGAGATTTTGTCGAACTTAGCCTTCACTTGAAGAAAGAACTAGGCTGAGAGAATTCGTCGATCTCAGTTTTATTATTTTGTTGAACTGAGCTCGAAGGTCGTCGACCTCATCCTTCACCTGAAGAAAGAACTGGGCTGAGGGAATTCGTCGATCTCAGCTTCACTATTTTGTCAAGCTGAACTCAGATTTTGTCGAGCTGAGCTTGAAGTTTGTCGAACGCAGGATTTCAGAAAAGTTAGTTGATTTTGGCTAAGTCCAGAATGATGCTGACTCAGCAAATTCAACAAGTCAACAAAGTTCAGATTCGATACAAATCGACATTGACATCACCATCAGTCTAATGTGGATCTCAAGTTAATTAAGCTGAGGTTTTTACCACAGTTAAAAAATGGGACACGTATCGATCATCTCGTTATTTTGACGGGATTATAAATAGAATAAGTGATCGAGCTCTGAAAAAGTTTTTCGAATTAAGTTTTCCGATTAATTTTCAAAGAAAATGAGAAGCAGAGTTGTCGTCATCATCTTCCATTGTTGTAGAAGCCAAGAACTTCAAGTTCGAATCAGAAGGGCTTCTAAGTAAGCTGTTGCGATCATCATCTTCTACAATAAGTTCAGAGTAATTCTCTAAGGAAGACGAATCTGCCTAGGCATGACCTAACTGAAGTTATCTTCTCGATCCAAGCCGAGCCAGAATCTGAAGATCAATTCGCTGGATCAAAGAAGAAGAAGGAAGGGTTGATAACTGCTCAGTCTAGATCGGGAGACATTCCTGAAGGAGAAGCAGATTGATCAGTTAGTCGATTCCAGAACTAGCCGGGCTATAAATTCAAGATCACAGTATCATCTTGTTGTTGGGAAGACAAAGTTAGGGCTGAAATATGCTCAGTCCAGGTAGACAGACACAGATACTTTCCTCTGTGGTATGTAATTCAATTTTATTGATTAATTATATATAAGATTCATTTTGAATCTGAGTGGTAAGGCAAAGGCCTGAGGTGTAAGCCTGCTGTTATAAAGGATGAGGTAGGGCAGGGATTGCCTGAGTTATAAGTCTGTTATAAAGGCTGAGATAGGGCAGGATTGCCTGAGCTGTAGGAGTGTGGATTCACTCTGAGGTAGAGTTCTTGGGAAGAATATGAGCTGTAAGATCTTCAAGATCTGAGTGGTAGGGCATGCGCCTGATTTGTAGGAGTCAGTTGGGCTTTGAGCTGTAAGATCTGAGGATCTGAGAAAGTGGAAGGAAGTTTGGCAGAATCTAGCTTATTGCTGGATAGGCGAAGGGGGAAAGTGGATGTACCCATCAATTGGGGAGCCACTATAAATCACTGTGTACTGTGCTGTGTGTGCTGTGATTGCTGTGATTACTGTTTGTGTGATTGCTATGTTTAGATAATCTATAAGCTGCTAAGAATTTTTAAATTGGACCTATTCACCCCCTCTAGGTGATTAGTGTTCTTGAAATCAAGACTTTCACCAGACCCATGAACCGGAGACGGAGAACTGTCACAACCCGCATTTTCTCCGAATTAAGATTTATCAGAGTAAGAGAAAACACGCGTCATGATGCCACGTCAAGCAGGGGATAACTGCTGACGCTCAGGCAAATCCAACTACCATCTTTATGCAAGAAAATCATGTGCTTAATGAATAGAAAATCAGTTATGTTTAGAGTCCGTATCCCTCGGCTCAGTGGATCATCTAGTCCACAAAAGAAAACTATATTTAAACGCTGCGGAAAATCACTTTAATTAGGCTTTACACCCTAAAGAGCGCATAAGGGTCCCAAGAGAACCACTCATGCTATACAAGACACTACACTTAGTTTATATAATATATATAAGAAAACGGTTTTCGTACGTGATTTGGAAAATAGTGATTAAGTTTATAAAAACATGCTGATCATGAGCTTCATTTATAATAGTATTTATAGTTTAAAAATAACTAGCAACCTAGCATAAAACCTTCTCAAAGCAAGTAGACTATCTCTAGAAAATAAATGGTAGCAGCAATAGTGTATATCTAGTACAAGGTAAAAACTACTAGTGGGCGCCAACAACCTGACACGAACCCACCAGCACACATATATGTCTGTAAGAAAGTACTGAAAACAACCTCACAAACAAGGTAAACAAAACTCCAAAGTCCGGGAGTCCACCAACAACACCACCTCCAACTAGCCACCAGACTGGCTACAGCTCAGAACCTGGGGTATTCCAAAAGAAAACAGAATACCTCAGCAAGCTAAAATCAAGGTAAAACTGCATGAAAGAGTCAACCAAAAGGACGAAAATAACAGGAAACATGCAGTAGAAAGAGTCACAAATGTCCAAAACAGGACCACAAGAAATGCACAACGTGCAAAGAAACAGCAACGACCCAGCCCAGGAACCACATCCTGCAGGGCCTACTAGGCTGCCAAGAGCCAAAATGCTGCAAAACTACCACGGAAGAAACTTCTAACACCCTAAACTGTGGGAAGTGATAGTAGCAAAAACAACAACGAGGAACCGGATCGAAGGCAAACGCAGTCCCCCAATCCACCATGTCCAAGTCAAAAGCTCGAGGGTCAATACGTGAACACACAAGGGACCTTCCACCCGACATGCCCAGCCCGTACCTGGAGCAAGAAATCCATGGGTGGCCTTGGCTATATCACACAACTCCACCCCCATAAAGAGCTACAACCACCACTACTATCCACGACCCACGATTCGGCCTTTAGGAAAATAAAGAAAACGGCCGACAAGGAAAACCCAGAAATACAACTGGAAAAATCCACTCGGAAACGAAATACAAGGTAAGGGAAGAGTGTTGAAATAAACCAACACGACTAGGCGTTGAGTGAAACCCACTCAGTGCCTACCTAAACTTTGGCCTTGAGTGAGCTAGCCTCACTCGCCGCCAAAATTAAGTTACTACCCACAAACCCACTAAAGAAAACGGAGCTCGACGGTAGTCGAACGACCAAGGCAGAAGATCCAGAACTCGAGTAATTTCCTGTTACTTGAGTATCTAAACTCCCGCACTCGAAATCAGCTAAATACGCCTAGCAAAAGGAAATATACAAAACGCACGGTCAGTGGCGCACGGTCAGTGGTCGTGCGCACTCATTGGCTGATGATCGTGCGAAACGAACCTGGAAACCTGACAGAAAACCTAGCAACTGCGCACGATCACTGTCGCACGATCACTGGTCGTGCGCACTGTTGCCAGCGCTCGTGCGATTGCCCGAGACAGAACTTTGGAAAAAGAAATATATACGCGCACGAACAGAGGCACACGACCAGTGGTCGTGCGCCCTAAAGGCTGATGACCGTGCGCGGCAAACCTGTACCGTTTGGAATTTTCCGAACGACACCGGAACGCGCACACGTCTCATGCCACTGCAATAGCAGTAGACAACTATCAACGTCTCACGCTACTACCATTCAAACTATGCCTAACCACTCGAATAATATCTTAACGAGGGAAATTGGCAACCACACCCCCCTCCTAACTCTCCCCCTCGGCTACGCCCGAACCGGAGCAACAATCAAAAAATGAAGGAAAACAACGGCTTCACGCCGACAATTTGGATTCCAAACATCACCACATAGGGGGGGGGGGGTTTCAGTAGGAAGAACTAAGCCCTATAGTTAGCAAGAAAAAATGAGAATAACAAGGCCTCTAACCTAGGCTAACCGGGAGTTCAATTTCAGCAAATAAAATCAAAGGAAACACTTGGCAAGGGCAAGAATACCACTTGCCTCAAATCTCAGCGAAGCTTTGGACTGCTTTCCTCCTCTTCGCACGGATCAAGACGGCCGCAACACCTAGAACAAAGACTCGGCCATTAATGGCGGAAAACTTCCAAAACTGAAAATTCCAATCCTTCCAAAACTCCACGAAAATCGAATTTCTTACCGCAGGAATGAAGGTCTCGACGAGAGCAATCCGAATCCACTCTCGGAATCGAATTCCGTCCACAAACGCTCCGGGAATCGGCGTCCGAAGGCAAGGTAGGCGGTTACTCCGTTTCCTCGTATAGGACCGGCGGTTTCTATCGTGAGGAAGAAGATGACCGATCCTTTCATTCTAAATATATATATATATATAATTATATAATTATATTATTAATTACAAAATTACATAAAGCACCAAATCGACGCGAAAACCGAACTACCTCGGAATTCGACGAAATTCGCACCGTAGCTAAATGCCCACGCTACGAACACAACGGCGAAGTCGAAATTAACTTTCGACGAACAGAACTCGAGTTATGCCCAAACAAAGCCAAACACAAACATCCCCCGAGAGGCCACACCGGGTCACCAAAACGACTCGGTTTGCTAGGGAGATCTTGCCAACAGGCTACCAAACAGGGCACTCAGTTCTAAGGAGCTAAACCATACTCCACACATGGCACAAGCCACGGAAACGCGTCATCGTAACGCCAAACGAGAATAAAAATAATCGCTGAAAAGACGGGGCGTTACAGTCACTCCCCCTAAAAGAAAGTTTCGTCCCGAAACTTTACGCACAGCCCTCCTACTAAAGAAGGAAAAGTAACAAACAGAAGTTACAAAGGGAAACATACCGATCAAATCAGAGAAACAGGCGAGGGTACGCCCTCCTCATGGCCGACTCTAGCTCCCAAGTCGCGCTCTCCAAATCCTGATTTTTCCATAGAACTTTCACCATCGGTATGGACTTCTTTCGCAGCACACGCTCCTGAGTATCCAAAATACGAACTGGCACCTCAACAAAGGAGAGGTTGGGCTCTAACTGGGGCACAACATCCAAAAGTTGCCCACTGCTGCGCAAACATTTCCGCAATTGGCTAACATGAAAGACATTATGAACACCAGGGAAGTTCGCTGGCAGATCCAATCTATATGCAGACACACCAATCCGCTCCAAGACCTCGAACGGGCCCACATATCTTGGGTCCAATTTCCGATTTTTACCAAATCTCTTTACACCAACCATTGGAGAAACCTTGAGGTATACATGATCCCCTACTAAAAACTCCAAAGCAGACCTACGCCGGTTGGCGTTCTTTTCATACCTCTCCTGGGCTAAGCGAATCTTCTCCCGAATAAGCTTCACGGCAACTTCCATCTCTTCCAGAGCATCAGGACCCAACAAAGGCTTCTCACCAGCCTCAGCCCAAAACAACGGAGTCCTACAGCGCCTCCCATACAACGCTTCGAACGGAGCCATCTGCAAGCTTTCCTGATAACTGTTATTGTAAGCAAATTCCATGAGTCGCAGACGCTCATCCCACGCTCCACCGTGGTCTAAAATATAGCACTGGATCATATCCTCAACAATCTGATTGACCCGCTCCGTCTGCCCATTGGTCTGAGGGTGGTACGCAGTAGAATACCTCAGATCCGTACCCAAACCCTCCTGCAGACTCTGCCAAAAACGAGAAGTAAACCGGGAGTCTCGATCTGAAATGATGCTAACCGGCACACCGTGGAGTCGGATGACTTCGTTCAAGTACAACTCCGCTATCTTCTTCATCGGGTAATCAATCTTATATGGCACAAAGTGAGCACACTTTATCAATCTATCCACTATAACCCAAACAGAATCAAATCCTCTCGGGGATTTCGGCAAACCCGTAATGAAGTCCATAGATATACTCTCCCACTTCCAAGTCGGGATCTCTAGCGGAGTCAATTTACCACCAGGCCTTCCATGATCGGCCTTCACACGCTTGCAAGTGTGACACTCAGCAACATATCGGGCTATATCTCCTTTCATACCATACCACCAGGCAATTTGCCTTAAGTCACGGTACATCTTCGTAGATCCCGGATGGTAGGCAACGCTGGAACCATGAGCCTCACTGCAAATCCTACTCCTAATGTCCCCAACAGCGGGAACGCAAAACCTGCCGCGGTACTTCAAGGTACCCGCATCATCAATAGAAAAATCTGGCAACTCTCCCTTCTCTGTCCTGGTAAAAAGGTGCAACAGATCCGGATCGTCCTTCTGATGCAGTCTAGTCAAAGAAATCAAGGACGGCTCTTCCACTGATAAGCTATTCTGCAAACTACAGCATCCCACTGAAATATCCATAAGGAGGAACTCCTCAACTAAACGATCGGCGGAGAGGTTAAAGATCTTTCCCGTCTTTCGGCTCAGGGCGTCGGCCACCACATTGGCCTTGCCCGGATGATACTGGATTTCCACATCATAATCCGCCACAAACTCGAGCCACCGCCGCTGACGCAGATTCAACTCCTTCTGCGTGAACACGTACTTCAGGCTCTTATGGTCCGTAAAAATCTTGCACTGAGCCCCATAAAGTAAGTGTCTCCACAACTTCAACGCATAGATAACCGCTGCAAACTCAAGGTCATGCGTAGGATAATTCCGCTCATGAGTTTTCAACTGCCTTGACCCATAAGCAATTACTTTTCCATCCTGCATTAATACGCATCCCAGACCTATATGCGAAGCATCTACATACACATCATAATCCATGCCCTCAGTAGGAAGGGTCAGAACGGGAGCAGTACACAATCTCCTCTTTAACTCCTGAAAAGCTTCTTCACACTTCTCACTCCAAACAAAAGCCACATTCTTCTGAGTTAGCTTGGTCAAAGGTGCGGCTAGAGAAGAGAAACCCTCCACGAATCTCCTGTAATAGCCAGCCAACCCTAAGAAACTTCTGATCTCCTTAGAAGTATTCGGCCTACTCCAATCCGTCACTGCTGCAATCTTTTCTGGGTCAACCGAAATCCCATCCTTGTTCACCACGTGGCCTAGAAAAGAAACCTGAGGCAACCAAAATTCGCACTTGCTCAACTTGGCGAATAACTTGTGGTTCCTCAACTCTGATAGGACCAAACGCAAATGCTGCTCATGCTCCTCAGCACTGCGAGAATAAACCAACACGTCATCAATGAAGACCACAACGAACTTGTCTAGGAAATCCTTGAACACCCTGTTCATCATATCCATGAAGGCTGATGGTGCGTTGGTCAGACCAAACGACATCACCAAAAACTCAAAGTGCCCATGCCTCGACCTAAACGCAGTCCGTGGAATATCTGCCTCACGGATCCTGAGCTGATGATAGCCCGAACGAAGATCGATCTTGGAGAACACCGTGCTACCACGCAACTGGTCAAATAAATCATCGATCCTCGGCAGAGGGTACCTGTTCTTGATAGTGACCTTGTTCAACTCTCTATAGTCAATGCAAAGCCGCATCGACCCATCTTTCTTCTTTACGAACAAAACAGGAGCACCCCAAGGCGACGAACTCTGCCTGATAAAACCTTTAGCCAACAACTCATCTAACTTAATTCGCAACTCCTCTAACTCGCGAGGGGCCATCCGGTACGGCGCCTTAGCAATAGGACGCGTACCCGGCTCCAAATCAATAACAAACTCCACATCCCGCTCAGGAGGGATACCAGGAAGATCATCAGGAAAAACATCGGCGAAACCACGAACAATAGGAATCTCCTCCAAGCGTGGCCCGCTAACAACGGTTCCAACCGCCGATACTAAACAAACACAACTATCAGAAAGAAACAATCTCTGAACACATACCGCAGAGAGAACAGGAGAATCCTGACACGGATCAGCATACACGCTGCCGGGCTGACCGTCGTCCCTGATGAAGTCCAAGCGCTTTCCTTTGCACTGAATGACCGCATCATACCGAGAGAGCCAGTCCATGCCCAAAATGACATCGAAGTCCTCTAGATCAATCATCTTCAGGTCCGCCTTCGCAAGAAAATCCCCCAACAAAACCGGGCAATCCAAAATACCCAAATCTGACAACACAGATTCACCAGAGGGAAACTTGACACGGAAGGAATCCCGAACACGATCTAGAGACAACCGATGACGCCCCACAAAGGCTCTAGCCACGAATGAGTGGGTAGCGCCGGAGTCAAACAGAACACGCGCCCAACGGTTCTTCACCTTAAATTTCCCTATAGGAACGCACAAAAACTAAGGAACTAGCACAACAGTACCGCAAACAATCTAGCAACTAAACTACCAGGCTAGAAAGAAAAACGACAAACTACTAACCTGAGATCACCTGGGTCGAAGTCTGAGCCTCCTCGGAAGAAATCACGTTCAGCTTCCCTTTTCCCTTGTCCACACGCTGAGGTGGAGGTAATGCCTGCAATGGAACTGCAGGAAGAGCTGACTGGACCTGAGGACACCTCGACTTAACGTGACCCTTCTGCCCACACTGAAAGCAGACTCTAACCCTGGACCAACACTGGGCTGCATCATGCCCGGATCGCTTGCAAACTGAACAGGAGACATCTCTCCTAGGAGCACCCTGAATCGCATGAACCTGCTCCTTCTTCTGAGCTGCCGCCTTCTTGAAACACCTCTCAACAGGATGGCCTGACCGGCCACAGAAACTGCACACCACCCTGTTCCTCTTTCCCGGAACAGCATCGGGTACCAGGGGTTTCTTCTCCTCTACCAACTTCCTCTTATCCTTCTTCAACTGCTGGCCTCTGCTCTTCGCCGTCTCAATGGCCTCAACCTTAAGAGCAGCCTCTACAACTCCAGCATAAGTCACTAACCCATAAGCACTGGCCAACTGCTGCACCTCACTCCTCAAACCACCGAGGAATCGCTTAACTCGATCAGCCTCAACGCTGACCAATCCAGGGGCAAAACGGCTCAACTTACTAAACTCTATCTCATACTCACCCACCGTGAGCTGCCTTTGCTTCAGATAGAGGAAATCATTCATGAGGCGGTCACGCTCGACCGAGGGTAAGAACTTCCTCAACAGCATCTCCTTGAACACTTCCCAAGAGCATCCGGCTACCAGGCTCTCCTTCTCTCTCAGCCACCAACTCTTAGCCAAACCTTTAAGCTGATAGGCGGCTATCATCACCCTCTGATCATTTGAAATCCCAGAGTACGAGAACATCTCCTCCATGGAGATCAGCCAGTCGTCTATCACCATGAAATCTGCCTTCCCATCATAAGTGGGAGGGCTCAGCCTCTGAAACTGCGAGATGAAGGCCATCTCTGCTGGCACCACCACTGGAGGTCTCAAGGGTGCAGGAGGAGGAGGAACAGCTAACCCCCCAGCAGGAACTTGCGCACCCTGAGCCTGGCCTGCCACAACTGCCACCAAAGACTGAATCTGGGCTTGCACCTCCTCCAACTGCCTGCCCATAGCTTCGCTACTCTGACGCAGACCCTCGATCACCGCATCGTTCTGAGCTCCAGAAGATTCACCCTCAGACAGGGGAGTTGATCGAGTCGCAGGACGCCTAGCCATCCTAAAAATCAATACAACGCAAATCAGAACCAAACCCCACGACTAGAACCGACTACCAGTACAGACAATACATATGTAGATATAGACTTAAAGCTGCTAAACTTGCTCTGAGAGTTTATCTTCTTCATAATAATTAGATGATATGCCCTAACCTAGGATGGTTAACCACCACCTCACTAACTCTTGTGCCTAGATCGGATGCATGAACTTATGTTAGTTTGAAAACTTATGTGTGTACATATGTCATCCTGCAAATCTTTAGCTCGGCGCGTTGTGCTTATGCAATGATATGATATGCATGATTGTGCTATGCATTCTAAAAAGAAGGCCCTAATGCATGATATGAGCGGCGTACACATGAAAATGTTATGCATCCCATACTACATAACATTTCCATGCAACGAAAAAGAAACGTGCTAGTCGCAGTCATGTGGTGAGGTTATGCATCCCATACTACATAACCCTCACATGTAGCCCCTATGGTGGATCCATATACGAACACATATTATGCATCCCATACTACATAATATGCCCCGTATACTTCATGTTATGCTATGAGTGTAGTGTTCGTGCTTTTGCCAAGACGTGCTGATGACATATCGGTGTGTGAATGACATGATGCTGAACTACTAAAAGCATCCAAGGAAGGTTGCCCAACTAACTTGTCAAGCAACCTCCCTCTGATACCAACTGTCACAACCCGCATTTTCTCCGAATTAAGATTTATCAGAGTAAGAGAAAACACGCGTCATGATGCCACGTCAAGCAGGGGATAACTGCTGACGCTCAGGCAAATCCAACTACCATCTTTATGCAAGAAAATCATGTGCTTAATGAATAGAAAATCAGTTATGTTTAGAGTCCGTATCCCTCGGCTCAGTGGATCATCTAGTCCACAAAAGAAAACTATATTTAAACGCTGCGGAAAATCACTTTAATTAGGCTTTACACCCTAAAGAGCGCATAAGGGTCCCAAGAGAACCACTCATGCTATACAAGACACTACACTTAGTTTATATAATATATATAAGAAAACGGTTTTCGTACGTGATTTGGAAAATAGTGATTAAGTTTATAAAAACATGCTGATCATGAGCTTCATTTATAATAGTATTTATAGTTTAAAAATAACTAGCAACCTAGCATAAAACCTTCTCAAAGCAAGTAGACTATCTCCAGAAAATAAATGGTAGCAGCAATAGTGTATATCTAGTACAAGGTAAAAACTACTAGTGGGCGCCAACAACCTGACACGAACCCACCAGCACACATATATGTCTGTAAGAAAGTACTGAAAACAACCTCACAAACAAGGTAAACAAAACTCCAAAGTCCGGGAGTCCACCAACAACACCACCTCCAACTAGCCACCAGACTGGCTACAGCTCAGAACCTGGGGTATTCCAAAAGAAAACAGAATACCTCAGCAAGCTAAAATCAAGGTAAAACTGCATGAAAGAGTCAACCAAAAGGACGAAAATAACAGGAAACATGCAGTAGAAAGAGTCACAAATGTCCAAAACAGGACCACAAGAAATGCACAACGTGCAAAGAAACAGCAACGACCCAGCCCAGGAACCACATCCTGCAGGGCCTACTAGGCTGCCAAGAGCCAAAATGCTGCAAAACTACCACGGAAGAAACTTCTAACACCCTAAACTGTGGGAAGTGATAGTAGCAAAAACAACAACGAGGAACCGGATCGAAGGCAAACGCAGTCCCCCAATCCACCATGTCCAAGTCAAAAGCTCGAGGGTCAATACGTGAACACACAAGGGACCTTCCACCCGACATGCCCAGCCCGTACCTGGAGCAAGAAATCCATGGGTGGCCTTGGCTATATCACACAACTCCACCCCCATAAAGAGCTACAACCACCACTACTATCCACGACCCACGATTCGGCCTTTAGGAAAATAAAGAAAACGGCCGACAAGGAAAACCCAGAAATACAACTGGAAAAATCCACTCGGAAACGAAATACAAGGTAAGGGAAGAGTGTTGAAATAAACCAACACGACTAGGCGTTGAGTGAAACCCACTCAGTGCCTACCTAAACTTTGGCCTTGAGTGAGCTAGCCTCACTCGCCGCCAAAATTAAGTTACTACCCACAAACCCACTAAAGAAAACGGAGCTCGACGGTAGTCGAACGACCAAGGCAGAAGATCCAGAACTCGAGTAATTTCCTGTTACTTGAGTATCTAAACTCCCGCACTCGAAATCAGCTAAATACGCCTAGCAAAAGGAAATATACAAAACGCACGGTCAGTGGCGCACGGTCAGTGGTCGTGCGCACTCATTGGCTGATGATCGTGCGAAACGAACCTGGAAACCTGACAGAAAACCTAGCAACTGCGCACGATCACTGTCGCACGATCACTGGTCGTGCGCACTGTTGCCAGCGCTCGTGCGATTGCCCGAGACAGAACTTTGGAAAAAGAAATATATACGCGCACGAACAGAGGCACACGACCAGTGGTCGTGCGCCCTAAAGGCTGATGACCGTGCGCGGCAAACCTGTACCGTTTGGAATTTTCCGAACGACACCGGAACGCGCACACGTCTCACGCCACTGCAGTAGCAGTAGACAACTATCAACGTCTCACGTTACTACCATTCAAACTATGCCTAACCACTCGAATAATATCTTAACGAGGGAAATTGGCAACCACACCCCCCTCCTAACTCTCCCCTCGGCTACGCCCGAACTGGAGCAACAATCAAAAAATGAAGGAAAACAACGGCTTCACGCCGACAATTTGGATTCCAAACATCACCACATAGGGGGGGGGTTTCAGTAGGAAGAACTAAGCCCTATAGTTAGCAAGAAAAAATGAGAATAACAAGGCCTCTAACCTAGGCTAACCGGGAGTTCAATTTCAGCAAATAAAATCAAAGGAAACACTTGGCAAGGGCAAGAATACCACTTGCCTCAAATCTCAGCGAAGCTTTGGACTGCTTTCCTCCTCTTCGCACGGATCAAGACGGCCGCAACACCTAGAACAAAGACTCGGCCATTAATGGCGGAAAACTTCCAAAACTGAAAATTCCAATCCTTCCAAAACTCCACGAAAATCGAATTTCTTACCGCAGGAATGAAGGTCTCGACGAGAGCAATCCGAATCCACTCTCGGAATCGAATTCCGTCCACAAACGCTCCGGGAATCGGCGTCCGAAGGCAAGGTAGGCGGTTACTCCGTTTCCTCGTACAGGACCGGCGGTTTCTATCGTGAGGAAGAAGATGACCGATCCTTTCATTCTAAATATATATATATATATATATAATTATATAATTATATTATTAATTACAAAATTACATAAAGCACCAAATCGACGCGAAAACCGAACTACCTCGGAATTCGACGAAATTCGCACCGTAGCTAAATGCCCACGCTACGAACACAACGGCGAAGTCGAAATTAACTTTCGACGAACAGAACTCGAGTTATGCCCAAACAAAGCCAAACACAAACATCCCCCCGAGAGGCCACACCGGGTCACCAAAACGACTCGGTTTGCTAGGGAGATCTTGCCAACAGGCTACCAAACAGGGCACTCAGTTCTAAGGAGCTAAACCATACTCCACACATGGCACAAGCCACGGAAACGCGTCATCGTAACGCCAAACGAGAATAAAAATAATCGCTGAAAAGACGGGGCGTTACAGAGAACCATTAACAATAAGAACCGGAGGTAACCGGTTACTCTTGTTAAGAGAAGAGAAAAGATAAGAATTCTCCATCATATGATTAGTAGCACCATAATCAATGAGCCACCTACACGTAGTAGCCAACTGAGCAACACAAGAAGTAGCAAGAGAAGAAGTAGATTTCTTGGAAGAATCAGCTGAAGCAGGTTGGAGGTAAGGATGTTTGGCCCAAAAATGATCAACCAAGTGAACAACTCTATCACAATGAGAGCAAAGAAACTTAGAATATCCACGACCACCAGTGCAGCCACCTCGACCACTAGAGTTGTCTTGACGAGCTGGATGAGCAACAACATCAGGAGAAGGAGAGAGAAGCAAAGGATGCTGAAGAAGAGTTGTAATAGCGGAAATGTGAGCAGCAGTGGCATCTAGAGTCGGATTATCCGCCTCTCCGAGAATTTGTTGCGAATCATATCACACAAATCAGGTAGAAGAAGTAAGTAGAAAACCACAAGAAGCTCTTGAAAGTGTTAATGTTGCTCATCAAGATCAGCAAAAAAAGGTCGATGCTGAAGAAGTTAAGTACCAAGAGTTTGAACCTCCTGATAAGCAACACCATGAGTTAAGACTGGTCGAGCAAAAAGATCCGCATATAAAGTATAGATGCACGAAGTCTGTGCTCCCTTGGAGTATAAAGCAGCAAGATGATTCCAGATAGCCTTGACCGTCTGATCATGTTTAATGATAGGAAGGCACTCATCAGACAAACTGTTGGCCAACCAAGTACGTACCAAAGCATCAGTAGCATCCCAATAATCAAAAGAAGTAGAGCCAAAAGGAGGGGGATCATTGGTCAAATGATGGCGCTTACGCCGAGAGCATAATAGGAAAATAAAAGACACACTCCAGTCTGGGTAATTTTGACCTGTAAACTTAGAAGAAGTACCCAAATTACCGGAAGTTGAAGTAGAAGAAAGAGAGAGAGGGGCAGATAAAGTGGAAGAAGAAGATGGAGTGTCCATAGAGAGCAATAACATGCCGTACGGTTTAACCAAACAAACCGCACGAACAAGAAAAAGAGAGAAACCACACGAGCAAAGGAAACAAACTGCGCAAAAAGAGAAGAGGGCAAGGGACAAGTTGCAGGAAAAGTGAAAAGCAAGGGAGGGCAGAGATGGAAGAAGCTGCGCGAACAAAAGGAAGTCGCGTGAACAGAAAAGAAGTCGCGCGAATAGAAAAGAAGCTGCGTGAAAAGAAATGAAACCGCGCGAATAGAATAGAAGCTGTGCGAAAAAAAAAGAAGCCACGTGAATAGAAAAGAAGAAGGCCAGAAGCGGTTGGAAAAGCAAATCACGAACAAATTGGAGCAAAGGAACGATTAGCTCTGATACCATGTAAAAAAAGCTAAATAAAGACAAATTTTATTGCTCCAAAAAGATATTTATTACATAAGTATGCCCCCTTATTTATAGAAGTAGTGGAGATGAGAGAATACACCAAGCGAGGTGGGACTAAATACAAGCCGCGTGGGTTGGGCGGTTTGTCCCGATCATACCACTTGACTATACAACAAATATAATCTCCTTGGAAGCCTTTGAACACTTGTTGTGGCTAACCGTCAGATCGCTGCTACGGCTAACCCTCAGACCGCTACTGCGGCTAACCACCAGACCACTGCTGCGGTTAATGACCAAACTGTTGCTGCGGCTAACAACCAGACCGCTGTTGCGGTTAACCTCCAGACTGCTGCTACGGCTAACCTACGGACTACTGATGCGGCTAACCTCTAGACCGCTACTGCGGTTAACTTCCAGACCGTAACTGTGGCTAACCTCCAGACCGCTACTGTGGATAGCCACCAGGCCGCTGCTGTAAACTCTTACCAAGCCACTAGGAAGGCTACCAGAGAGAACGCTGGTCCAAACCGCCAAACTGCTGACTAGACAGGCCGCTGCGACTAGAAAGGCTAACCTCCTGGTCTCCATATGTTTCAACTTTTGATAAAACAAACTATTTGATCTTTTCATCCAAACAAAGATTCCAACTTCGAGAAGCCTGTTTTAATCCATAAATGGATCTCTACAGCTTGCATATTGTAGTGGCTTCACCTGGAGATACAAAAACTTTGGGTTGTGTCATATACACTTCCTCAAGGAGTTTTTCATTTAGGAAAGCCGGTTTGACATCCATCTGCCAGATCTCGTTGTTGTAATACACAACAATAGCAAGCAAAATTTTGATGGACTTAACCATAATAATATGGGAAAAGGTCTCATCATAGTCAACACCATAAATTTGCTTGAAACCTTTAGCCATGAGTCGCCCTTTGAATGTTTGTACGTTCCCATCCATATCGATCTTCTTCTTGAAGACCCACTTGCACCCTATGGGTCGTACCCCTTCAGGTGGTTCCACCAAGGTCCAAACTTGGTTTACATACATGGAGCCCATTTCAGATTTCATGGCCTCAAGCCACTTCTCGGAGTCCGGTCTACACATAGCCTCTTGGTAGGTTGCAGGCTTATCATCATGATCCATAAGCAACACATTACCTATTTTAGACACTAGAAATCCATATCTCTCAGGATCAAACCTTGGTCTACCAGATCTATGTGGAACTTGGGTTTCTTGAGCAGGTTCTTTAGCTATAACATCTTATAGTCCTTACTCAGGTTCCAATTCCGGTTCATTCACTATTTGTGGTTCTTGAACTTCTTCAAGTTCTACCTTGATAGTCTTTCTACTTAAGAACTCTTTCTCAAGAAATACACCAGTTCTTGCGACAAAAACTTTGCCCTCAAACGGTAGGTAGAAATAGTACCCTTTAGTTTCCTTAGGATACCATACAAGATGACACTTATCTGATTTAAGTTCCAGTTTTTCAGGCATTTGACGTCTCACATATGCCTCACAACCCCAAATCTTAATGAAAGGCATACTAGGACACTTCCCAGTCAATATCTCATATGGTGTATTTAGAACAATTTTTATTGGAGCAGAATTTAGTGTAAAAACAGCAGTCTCTAGAGAAAATCCCCAAAAGAAAACAAACAAATCTACATGACTCATCATCGATCGCAACATATATAACAGAGTACAATTCCTCCGCTCAGGCACACCATTATGCTGCGATGTTCTGGGTGGAGTGAGTTGTGATACAATACCACACTCTTTTAAATGATCACGAAACACATGACTCGAGTATTCGCCACCTCGATTATATTGGAGTGCTTTAACCCTTTTGCCCAGCTGGTTCTCTACTATATTCTTAAACTCTTTTGTTGGGTACACTGGAAATTGTGTGCCAGATTTGGAGAAGCCTCTCTGTACTCAATGATATACATCAATTTGTATTTGATGGGATGTTGAGTTTCAGTGTGCAAGTTTAAGAAATGCAGAAAAATTTCTAAGTATAAGTGTCGACGCTTGTAAGGAATTATGTCGACACCTGAAGCAGGAGCTGTGTCGACACCCAGGAATTGTGTCGACACCTGAAGTAGGAGCTGTGTCGACACCCAGGAATTGTGTCAACACTTGAGGCAGGAGCTATGTCGACACCCAGGAATTGTGTCGACACCTGAAGCAGGAGCTGTGTCTATACCTAGGAATTGTGTCGACACCTGAAGCAGGAGCTATGTCGACACCCAGGAACTGTGTCGACACCTGAGGCAGGAGCTGTGTTGACACCCAAGAATTGTGTCGACACCTGAAGCAGGAGTTGTGTCGACACCTAGGAGTTATGTCGACACCAGAAGCAAGGCATGTGTCGACACCCAGGAGTTATGTCACGACTGAAGACTTGACAGTTGTCATAAGTAACAAGACTGACACATCTGTCAGTGCTGTCAGAAGGCCGTTATAAACCAGATCAGCCGGTAATCATGGATGAACTCTATATAAAGGGCTACTCCATAACAACCATAATCGAATCCAACAGAAAAATTATATAAAACTAACAACAAGTATTAGAGAGCAAGAGGCTGACCTAGAAGAAGGCAGATCCTGAACAAGTCTGCAAGAAAGAATCAGATCTGATTCTGAATTTAAGAAGGAAGCTGAAAGATCAACTTCAATACCAAGTAAAGATCAACCTTATTTTGTTCAAATTAGAGAAGCTTTGAAGAAGCTAAGTTAGGTTGGATCTGAAGTATTCAATCATTCAAGAACTGATCAAGAAGCTCTCACCCATTTAGATTTCAATCTGTGTGAAATTTCTATTTCTTTAAATAAACTTTTTCTTGTAAGATCTTATATAGATCTGAGTTGTAAGCCTGTATTTATAAAGGATGAGGTAGGGCTGAGTGCTTGAGGTGTCGGACTTGTTAAAGTCCTAGTTGTAGGCCTGGAGATAAAGACTGAGGTAGGGCTGTTGCCTGAGGTAGGGTTCTTGGGAAGAATCTGAGGCTGGACTTGAAGAAGTCTGAGCTGTAGGAACATATCAGGTTCTGAGTTGTAAGATCTGTGCATCTGAGATAGTGGAAGGAAGTTTGGTTGAATCCAGTTATATACTGGATAAGCGAAGGGGAAAAGTGGATGTACCCATAAATTGGTGAACCACTATAAATCTTGCTGTGCTGTGCTGTGTTTATTTTTTCTGAGAACTGTGATTTTATATGCCGTGTTAGAACTTGTTAAATGCCTAAATAGTTAAAAAGATTAGAACCTATTCACCCCCCTCTAGGTGTCTAGGCTCTTGAAATAAAATCTTTCAAGTGGTATCAGAGGGAGGTTGCTAAAAAATAGACCTAACAGTATGAGTAAATCTCCAAGGTAATTAATAATTAGCCAGAATGGGTTCAAATGAGAATCAGAAGAAATTTGGATCCATGAAACCACCCATCTACAGGAAATAAAACTTTGGGATATGGAAAGAATGGGTCAGATTGTTCATGGAAGCATCTGATCCTAGAATCTACATTACAGTACAAGAAGGTCCTTTCATTCCAATGAATATATCCGCTCTTGATGCTAATCTAAAAACCCCTAAGAGCTATTTGAAATGCTTATGGATGAGATCATTCTTGCAACTTTAGATAAGAGAGCACAAAACATAATTGTAAGTGCTATAGATGATGCCACATTTCAGAATTTGGTACATTGCAAAACCTCTAAGGAGATGTGGGACATCTTAATTGTCTACATGTAGGGAACAGAATAAGTTAAAGAGGATAAGAAATCTATGTTGAATCAAGAATATGAAAGCTTCAGACAAGCTAAGTCAGACAACATAGTAGAATGTTACAAGATGTTCTTTAGAATTGTAAATGAGCTGATGATCTATGGAAGAGTCTTTAGCATATATGAATTGAATGAAAAGTTTCTCAGGTCACTGACCAAGGACTGCAATACAAAAATATATGCCATCAGAGAGGTGGTCAGGCTTGCTGATACACCTCCACCAACCTTTTTTGGAAAACTGCTATCTTATGAGATGCAGCTCACTGCCAGAAAGGAGGAGGAGAAAAGTAGTAGGTCTGAGTATAAAGACAAGTCAGTAGCCTTCAAAGCTGAAGCCACAAGGAAAGGTAGGAGAAAGTCACCTTCTCCACCCAGAAGAAGTGCTGAGGCTGAAGCAGAAAATCCTGACATCAGTACATCAGACAGCCACCATTCTGATGAAGACTTTGCTGCTTTTACAAGGCAGTTTCAGAGGTTCATGAAGAAGAAGAAATAGAGAACCAAGCCATCTTCATCCTCCTTCAAGGATGATTATTACAAGAAGAAGAAGACTTCTAAGGAGGACAGGTATGCCTTTAATCCTAGTAAACAAACTACCTCTAAAGTTGTTTGTTATTGCTGCAACAGGTCTGGACATGTCATAGCTGACTGTCCTGATAGGAGAAAGGAGACTAAGGATAAGAATAAGACTCAAAATAAGGGCAATAAGGAGAAATCCTTGGTTACCCAGAAGCAGAAGAGTTGGACTGACTCTTCATCCTCAGAATCTGGAGAAGAAGATGATGAAAAAGCTTATATTGGGCTGTTTACTACAGAAGAGGATTATATGGAATCAGAATTCTTGCAAATGCTGGATTCCATAAATGGATGTGAAGGCTATTATTGTAAAGGGCTGATGGCTCTTTCATAAGAAGATCAATGCCTAGATCAGCCTAGTCCAAGTAAGGTATACAGTCCATCCTTAGCTTCTGATTATTTTACTGGATCAGAATTAGTAGCATCAACTTCAATAGAAGTGGATGGTTCTGAATCTGAGGGGGATGTACATCAATTAATTGATGAGTATAGTGGTTTGTTGCAAGCACTTAAGAGGAGCAAATTCCTTGTCAAGAAGCAGGCCAAGGAAATTGAATCTCTCAAACAGGCTGCAATAGATTTAGCCAAATGATAGATTTGAAATTGAAGGAGGTTGCTAAACTGAAAAACATATTCATATGGGCACAATCTCCTTCAAAGAAAATCACATCAAAAATCTGGAAGCAAGAATCCAGAAAGAAAGGGATCTAGTGGCTAAATTTTTAAAGCCAAAGACTGTCTTGCCTTTAATAGATAACTTCATATCTCAGAAAGGAAAGACAGGACTAGGCTTCAAGGAAAGAACAATGGCAGCCAATTCTCAAGGCAAAGGCCCAGTTCAGCCACTAGCTATGAAAACCCCTATTTCTTTTAAAAAAGTGATGCAACCTACTAACATGTATGATCATGACCTCACTCATGGTCACTATGAGTAGGGTGATCTCAATGGCAAGGTTGCATATGCTAATAGGCAACCCTATAAGCAAACCCATCAAGTTCTTAAGGAATACTTGTGGTATGCTGCTCCAACACCTACACTTAAAAGGAATGCTGGCAAAAATGTTGTGAAGCCTATACTTAAGAAAAAGTACAATAGATTTGAGTGCTGGTGTTGTGGCAAGGTGGGCCACTTTGCCATTGATTGTTGGTTCAATACTAGTATTAAGAATAAGGCCAGTTTTCCTGTCAGAAAGGCTGCAGGTAAGCATGTCAGATTTCAAGCTAACTTGAACCTAGGACCCATTAACAATTTGGGTTCTAAGGATAGGTAAATCTTTATTTGATGCAGGTGAGTCCAAGTGACTATACCCCTATATGGTACTTGGATAGTGGATGTTCCAAGCACATGACTGGAACAAGAAGGATGTTAAAGGACTATTCTCCCATAGAGAATGGACCCAAAGTAATCTTTGGTGGATCTGAAAAGGTATCATCAAAGAGTTTGGTAATATTTCTAGTAACTCTATCTATATCACTCAAGTGGCATATGTGAAAGGTCTGAAACATAACCTAATTAGCATAAGTTAACTAAGTGATCTTGGGTATGACACCTCTTTCCTCAAAGGTGAGTGCCAAATAAAGAGGTCAAGTGATCAAGAGATCATTCTGACTGGCACTAGGAAAGGGAATGTATATTATCTTAACCTTGATTGTGAGTATAACAACTCACTTATCTGTCTAGTTGCAGATGAGAAAGCATCATAGTGTGTCCAATGGAACAAGAGGCTAGCTCATCTAAACTATAAGTCAATAGGATAATTATTTAGTATGGAGCTAGTGAGTAATGGTCCTCAGGTCAAGTGCATTAAAGAGGATGTTTGTTCATCTTGTCAAAAGGGCAAACAGACCAAGACCTCTTTTCATGGACTTGATACCAAAGATTCAGTGAGATGTCTATATCTCCTGCATATGGATTTATTTGGTCCTATGCCAGTTCATAGTCTAGGTAGGAAAGCATACACATTAGTAATTGTGGATGACTATTCTAGATTTACATGGGTTTTCTTCTTGAGGCAGAAATTCTGAAATCCCTACTGTCTTCAAGACTTTTGTTAGACAAATTCAGAATAAATTTAACAATTCAGTGGTCAAAATCAGAAGTGATCATGGAACTGAATTTCAGTCTGAGTGTATGACAAAGTTCTGTGAAGAACTTGGGATTCATCAGGAGTTATCCTCACCTAGAACTCCCCGGCAAAATGGAGTTGCTGAGAGAAAGAATAAGACTCTAATTGAGGCAAGTAGAACACTACTAAGTGACACTTCTCTCTCTGAATACTTCTGGGCTGAGGCAGTAAATACTGCATGTCATGTACTCAATAGAGCTTCCATCAATAAAAGACATATGAAGACTCCCTATAAGATTATGAACGGCAGAAAACCAAATATTTCCGATCTTAGAATCTTTGGTAGCAAATGTTATGTCCTAGTTAATGGTAAGTACTACCAAACTAAGTTTGCTGCCAAATCCCTAGATGGGATATTTGTTAGGTACAGTAATAACAGTAGGGCATACAGGATCTACAACTTGACTACATAAGTTGTAGAAGAATCAGTCCATGTAGTATTTGATGAGTCTAAGTTAATTAACAGTGAACTGACTAGCTCTTCTGGTAGCTCTACAGGTTTAAAGGAAAGGATGAACAAGCTGACTATTAGTGAGGACCAACCTGCAAGACTGGATGAAGAAAAGGATGGAAACTATCTAGGGGGAGTACAAGACTCTCTGGATGAAGATGAAGACAATGAAGTGCATCATATTGAGGAAAGAGAAGAAGACCAATAGGTTGACAGATTTACTCCAGCTAGAAGACACTTGAAGGACCATTCAACACACCAAATCATTGGTGATGCAAGTTAGAGAGTTCTAACCAGGAGCAAAAGCATGAACACAATTCTATATACAAGTTTTCTATCACAGATAGAACCCAAGAAGATTTAAGAAGCCATGCTAGACACAAACTGGATTGATGTCATGCAGGAAAAACTGAATCAATTCCGAAGATGTAAAGTCTAGGAGTTGGTTCCTAAACCAAGGGATCACAATGTTATAGGAACCAAGTGGATCTATATGAATAAACTAGATGAGAATGGCACCATAGTCAAGAACAAAGCCAGACCGGTAACAAATGGCTACAGATAGAAAGAAGGGATAGACTTTGATCAAAATTTTGCCCCAGTGGCAAGGTTGGAAGCTATAAGATTGTTCTTGGCTTATGTAGCTTTTCAAGGTTTCAAGTATTCCAAATGGATGTCAAGTCAGCTTTTCTGAATGGAGACTTGAAGGAAGAAGTTTATGTAGAACAACCATCAGGTTTTGTTGATTCTCATTATCCCAACTATGTATATAAGCTTAAGAAAGCTCTATATGGTTTGAAACAAGCCCCTAGGGCTTGGTATGAAACTTTGTCTTCCTTTCTTATTGAGAATAAATTCTCAAGAGGGAAAATAAACAAGACTCTATTCTTTAGGGAATCAAAAGGTAAGATCATCCTAGTCCAGATTTATGTTGATGACATTATCTTTGGTTTTACTAAAAACAACCTTTGTAGTAAGTTTTCCAAACTTATGCAAGGGAAGTTTGAAATGAGCAGCATGAGTGAGCTGAAATTCTTCTTGGGACTCCAAGTTAGACAAACTGATGATGGATTGTCCATATCTCAGTCTAAGTTCACCAAGGAGTTAATTAAGAAATATGGCATGGAGACAGCCTCCACCATGAAAACACTTATGGGAACAAGTATGCCTATAAGCAAAGATAAAGCAGAAAACCTGTTGATGAGTCTTTGTATAGAGGGATAATTGGCTCCCTACTTTACTTGACTGCTAGTAGACCTGGCATCATGTATTCTATATGTGTCTGTGCTAGGTACCAAGCTTGCCCAAAGGAATCTCATTATACTGCTGTCAAGAGAATTTTGAGATATCTTAAGGGCACACATAATTTAGGTCTTTGTTATCCTAAGAATAGAGATTTCTTACTAACAGGTTTTTCAGATGCAGACTTTGCAGGCTACAGAGAAGACAGAAAAAGTACCACTGGAACATGTCAATTCCTAGGTGGTAGGATGGTGTGATGGAGCAGCAAGAATCAAACAAGTGTGGCTATTTACACTGCTGAATCAGAATATGTAGCTGTAGGCAGCTGCTGTGCTCAGTTGTTATGGATAAAACATCAACTTGAAGACTATGACATCAAGGTAAGTAGAATTCCATTGTTTTGTGATTCTACTAGTGCTATTTCTATTGCTAAAAATCATGTTTCACATAGTAGAACTAAGCATATAGAAATTAGATTTCATTTCATCAGAGAACATGTTGAAAAGGAAGACATAAATCTAGAATTGTAAACACTAACAACCAAATTACTGATATATTTACAAAATCTCTGGATGAAAGTAAGTTCAATTATTTTAAAATTGAATTAGGTATGTTGAACCAAGAATAAGGTGATAGGTCAACATAAAATTTTTCAAGTAGTATCTATAAGTCCAAAATTTCTCAAGAAATTTTGTCTAAGTTAGAAAATTGTGTCGACACATGCTAACTGTGTCGACACTATCATTTATTTGTGTCGACAAAGAAAAGAATTGTGTCGACACAGAAATAGTATCTGTGTCGACAGAAAAGTTGGAGTCGACACAACTCTGTCGAGACCTTGTATTAGTATATTTTTGTGTCGACACACAAAAATTGGTGTCGACACTCTCTATCGAGACTTTGATAGTCTGTGTCGACACTGGCACAAGTATATCAACACATAGACGTGTCGACTAAAACAAAGTTTTGTCGTGACCTAAGTCATTACTGTCGACACTTGTATATTTTTGTGGACTAGTATTATTACTAAGTAAGGCATGTCTTTTGACCTACCCTTTACCAGTAATCTATAAATAGAAGAAGACAAAATCTGGTCGACTACGCTTTTAGAATTCTCGACTCTAGACTTTGTGTCGACTAAGATATTCTCTTCTCTTCCCTTCTCTCTCTCTCGTCAATGGCGCCACACAAGGACAACAAGATCAATGAAGGATACGAGCTAGTTCGTAGGGGATTCGAGACAGCTTCACAAGAAATCAAGGGTGTGCTTACCCTAATCTCAGAGAATGGGTTGGAGTATTTAGTCTCCGAACCTACAAAAATTTGGAAAGTGCTTGAATTCTACTCGTCTGCAACTGTGGATTCTGAAGGAAAGAAGATGAAAGCCACTGTTCATGGTACAAGAGTGAAACTCTCACAGAAAACGATCAGGAAGTCACTTCAACTCCCTAGAGTTAAAGAAGATGATGACATTATTCCATCAATGACAAAGGATGCACTTAGTTGGTGTGGACTGAATCCAAATACCAAGGTAGGATCCTCTATTACCAGGAAGGGAATGAATTCCCAAGGTAAATTTCTCTTAGAGATCATAGGCAAGGTAATTCTTTGCAAGACAGGTGGACATGATAGAATTTCTGCTTACATGTTCAACCTTATGACCAGAGTTATATTCAGTGTAAAAACAGACTGGTCATCAGTAGTTTTTGACAAGATTCAAGAAGGTATTAAAAAGCCAAATTTGGGTAGAATACTAAGCTTGTATCTAGCTTCCACTATCCCAGATGTTATGAATCAACTGTCAGGTTCTAATATCAATAACATGAGGAGGATGGATGTGAGGATTCCATCTAGATGGGATAGAGTCTTGACAAAGGAAGTTTCTACTCCACAGAAACAGGTAAAGAAGGATATAAAGAAGAAACTATTGTCCAAGAAGCAGAATCCTCCAGTGATTTTGAAGAAGAAGTGGTCTTCAGCTCAGATTAAGACCAACAGGAAAAAGAAGCTTAAGCTCAAGTAGAGAGCAGTAAGCAACTAGAGAATCAGATAGTCTCCACTCCAGGGGGAGAGAATACTAAAATAAATGTCCAAAACACTGAACAATCACAGCTGCCTGCCCAAGGGGGAGGTATTGCTGAAGCTTCTCTAGAAAGTGAGTATGCTGCTAATAATATCATCGATGTTGTATCAGAAATAAACAAGGAAGCACAGGTCAATACTGAGAATGAAGCACAAGATGTGCAAATGACAGATCAAGCTCAAGATGAGCAAGTCCACTGCTCCAGTGTTGAGAAGACCCTGGACAAAGATCTAGATGTCCAGAGGGAATCATTAGTTCAAAAAGACAACCTTGTTCCTCCTGTTCAGATGCAACATGAGTTCACTTTGGAAGAAAAGTTCCCTAACTTCAATAAAACAGGGACTGAGGGGGAGTAGCAAAGGATTGAGAAAGAGATACAAGGAACTGAGGGGGAGATGTCTCAGCATGCCCCTACTAATATGGACACTGTGAATATACCAAGCACATCACAATCTTCTGATTATGAAGAAGCCTCCATGGCTAAGAAAAGAAAGCTAGTCGCTATCAGGAAAAGGAGCACAGGCTATAAGAAAGCCTTACAAACAGTCTCTCAACCATTAAACATGCAGAAAGACTTCAGTTCACTGATGGTGAAACTACAAGTAAAATTGGATGAGCAAAGACAATCTTTGGAGAATTATATGGATGAGACACATAAAGAACTGCAGTTCCAACTTGCTCAAGAAATTTAATCCATCAGATTTGAAGTAAATATGAACAAGAAAGAGATGACAGATTGCTTCCACAAAGGAGGTAATGCTGTAGTATATCTGGCTACCCAACAACAAGAAATGAAGACTGAAATTGAAGACATTACAGTCAAGCAAGGTTATATTCTAGAAAATCAATTCAGATCAAATGAAAATCTCAAGGACTCACATGCTGAAATTCTCAATAAAATTGGAGGTATAGCCACTGATGTGAATGCTGAACTTTCTAAACAAATTAAAGATGGTTTAGCGGCTGTCCACATAGCCATTGAAGCTTCTCAAAAGACTACTTCTGATCACCTGACTAAATTCAAAGCCTACTACAAAGAAGGTACTGAATATCTTGCTGATCAAGTAAGGTTTCAAAAGAATGATCTGAGAGATCATATAGCCAGAGAAGTCATAAAGGGGGAGAGGATATTAGTCAAAGCCAGCTCTGATCATGCTAAATGGGTTTCTAATACCATCAGAGCTACCCTTGGATTTCCACACCTATGTGATGAAGATAACACTGCTGAATCTGGTGTTCAAACAGATTATATTGAAGGTGTTCAACAGGAAGTTGCACAAGTTATCTATCCTCCAACAGATTTTGAAACAGTACATCATGAAGTTCAGAAAATATATAGCCCTCCATAGGAGGTACAAAATGTTATCATTGACAAAGTTGAAATGTCTGTAGCTGATATGGAAGTTCAAAAAGAGGCTCAGCTTTCTAAGAAAAGATTTAGAGAACAAGCAGAATTGAAGCTTGACTTTGAGCAGTGGAGTCCTACTTCTAGGAACATTATTCTTACTGCCTGGAAAGCTGTGAAAGATAAGATGCATGATAGAGGCAAGTGGTACTCTGAACTAGAATGGAATAAGTATCAGGCAAGGCAAGAAGCGACACTTCAGTTTAGAAGGAATGCCAAAGCTGGGAAGTTACCTGCTAATACTCTAGAGCCTAGTAAGTACTTTCCTAAGCCTTTTCATTACTTTGAAAGGCAGAAGATTAAGGCTGAAGAGCTCAAAAAGAAGGATCAGAAAGGGAAGAAGCCAGCTGAAGATACTGAAGATAATGTGCAAGCTAAGATCAAGTCTGGCAAAGGGATAGTAATCAAGGAGCCTAGTCAATCTTAGGATAGATAGGCTAGTATGTAGAACAATGTAATCTTTCTGTTCTATTAAGAAATCTATAAAGCTAAATAATTTTCTGTTTAATGAATGATATCATTTTCAGTGTTGATATTAGCTGTTATTTATGTTTATATGTTACCCTGCTGTGAAATGGATGTACACATATTTTTTATTTGTTTTATCATGTGTGGTGTATATCATTGACTAAGGGTTATGACTTCTCCAAATAGGGGGAGATTGTTGGGTACACTGGAAATTGTGTACCAGATTTGGAGAAGCCTCTCTGTACTTAATGATACACATCAATTTGTATTTGATGGGATGTTGAGTTTCAGTGTGCAGGTTTAAGAAATGCAGGAAAATTTCTAAGTACAAGTGTCGACACTTGTAAGGAATTGTGTCGACACCTAAAGTAGGAGCTGTGTCGACACCCAGGAATTGTGTCGACACCTGAAGCAGGAGCTGTGTCGACACCCAGGAATTGTGTCGACACCTGAGGCAGGAGCTGTGTCGACACCCAGGAATTGTGTCGACACCTGAAGCCGGAGCTGTGTCGACACCCAGGAATTGTGTCGACATCTGAAGTAGGAGCTGTGACGACACCCAGGAATTGTGTCGACACCTGAGGCAGGAGCTGTGTTAACACCCAGGAATTGTGTCGACGCCTGAAGCAGGAGTTGTGTCGACACCCAGGAGTTATGTCACCACTAGAATCAAGGCATGTGTCGACACCCAGGAATTGTGTCGACACCTGAAGAAGGCTTGTGTCGACACACAGGACTTGTGTCGACACACACTCAATGCCATCTATCATCAACAACTATACTGAGTCTGAAAGGCTTGTGTCGACACACTCAACGCCATCTATCAACAACAACTATACTGAGTCTGAAAGGCTTGTGTCCCGGATTGGGGTATGGTCGTTATAATTTGGTCAGTTGAAAGCTGACCATTGCCCTATTTGCCACCATCTGGTAGAATGTACCTGTGTAGGTGCTGGAGAGCCAAGTGAAAATAGCACGTTGCAGCCCTGAAGCTATGTCGGCCCTCGAAGGCCAAGCAAAGTTTTATTGCTTTCATGTGTGGTCGTCGGCCTACGCATCGATGTCTCTAAACCATACTTCTAAAGAATAATTGTAAGGCCTTAATGCTATAATAGTTTAGCTACTGTTGACTGTTGCCGGGCGATAGTGACTATCGCTGGCGATAGTGACTATCGCTGGCGATAATAACTTTTGTGTATTTTTGTAAGAACATTCCAGTGTATATATAGAGGACATTATTGTGAGACTTGAGTTCAAAAAGTTAACCCTTGAAGCTTCTGATAGAATGCTCTGAGTTAGGATTTGTTTAGTCTTTGATATTAACATGTGACTCTGCCGACTGTCTATGGGATATGGCGTGGGGCCCCGGCCAGACCCTCTGTTATATTTCATGTGACGGATGGAGGTGTTATGATTTGGTATCAGCTTGTCTTGGTCTTCCTTTTGCAAATTCGTGGTCGAATTCTTTTGAGGGGTGGCGAGCACATGTATATGCTTACCGTTATAACAAACATGAACTCAAGAATATCTACTTAGGAATGAAAATACACATGTTTGAGGAACCTGCACATTCCTAATAGTCGTTGTTTGCCTTTTTAGTAGTCGCTAAATTGTGTATTTTATATTTATAGGTGACTAGAAGTGATGCAGGGCAGTCTGAACCCCAACGTTCTTTTGAGAGTATGGCACCAGCTGATGTGCCCACACCTCCTCCTTCTACGGAAATAGTACGCTTAGTTTCTGAGGCAGTGTTTGTAATGATGAATGCACAACCGACTTGGCAGGTGCGACCTGCGATGGTGCCAGTACAGGTTGGTGTAGCCGTGCCTATAACTGTTAGACAAGTGCCTGCTGAGGCTTTGGTTGATAAGCGAGCAACTAAACGGCAGCTGAAGCACTTCATGAGCTTTAGTCCTCCTACGTTTATGGGTGCATGATCCACAATGCAGGCAGAGGACCGACTTTTGCTAGTCAAGAAGATATTGACAGCGATAGAGACAGAGGAGGGACAGAAGATCACCTTGTCCACTTTCTTGTTGGAAGGAGAGGCTCAACTTTGGTGGGATGAGTTGGAGTTACACCACTTCACGGGCAAACGACTATCAGAGATCTCGATGGAGGAGTTTTCAAGATTATTCTTGGCAAATCATCTATCGTCGTCACAGCGGATTTCCATGGAAAATAAGTTCCAGTGTTTGACTCAGGGCGAGGGTAGTGTGGATAACTACCTGCATGTGTTTACTAGGTTGGGAAGTTATGTGGGGTCTACTTTTGCTGATGAAGAGCCTAAAACCAATAGGTTATATGAGGGACTGTAGGATGAGCTGAGGTTACTGCTCTAGGGTCCGATGAACCAAGGTTTTCAAGAGTTGGTTAATACAGCTCATTCGTTAGAGAAGGACATGAAGAGAGTACATGGCAAGAGGGAATTTGCTGTGATACAGCCCGAGTTCAAAGTGCCGACTTCTTCAAAATCACATTTTATAGGTGGAAGAAGAAGTCCAAGTCCTCCAGACAAGCTCCGTCTTCAGTTACTTTTGGAGCAACATCAGGGCGAGGCCCTCTCACATGTTATACTTGTGGTAAGCCAGGACAATTTACCCGTGATTGTAGGAGTGGTCCTCCAAAGGTTGATAAGAAGGCATGAACATCGTATGCTGAGAAGGGAAAGGCGGTGGATTCCACTGTGTCCCAATATGCTCCAGCTCAGCCGAGGGTGTATAACCTTGGACAACAGGAGGCCATCAAACAGGCAGATGTAATCACAGGTGTGAGTGGTAGATAGTTTTCATGCTTTATACTATATACCTTGTGAATTTCTAGTGTATAACTTGGTACGTGTAGGCTTTGTCCTTATTCGGGACTGTCCGGAAAGAGCCCTGTTCGATATAGGTGCTTCACATTCGTTTTTATCTGAGGGCTTCTGAAAGTGAAGGGGTAGATACTACTCTAGAGGGGGGGGGGGTGAATAGAGTTATTAAATTTTGCACTAGACAAAACTTAATAGTCTGCCCAACTCCCTTGGAGTGAAATGCGGAATGAAAAGATTATAGATATGGAGATAACCCTAAAGCCTAACACAAGTGATGTGCACAGACTCAAGCTAACTGTAATTACAGTTAAGGCTTGGATAACCTAATCAGTAACTAGCAAACCTAGTTATATTTAATCACAGCCACAATGCAAGTAATTAAATTAAGCAAGCCAGACAATACAAGGAATTTATAGTGGTTCCCCAAACAACTTGGGTACGTCCACTCTTCTACCCACACGGTAGGAATCCACTACAGGTTTTTGATCAGGTGCCCTGCCACCACAAGATCTGCTTCAGGTAGATCTAGAAACCCTTTAGACTTTTGATCAGGTGTCTAAAAACCGAACACAGGTTTTTGATCAGGTACCCTGCCACCAAGGGATACTTTTGAAGGGAGTAATAACCCTGTACAGGAGGGGGAAAGAAGGTTAAGGTGTCTTCTCTATTTTACAATGGATTAGAGAAGCACAATAACTTGCACTGAGCTAGACAGCTCTAAAAGAATCAAGGCTCCCCCTAGCTCAAAGAACGTCCAGGTGAAGTCTTGCTTCAGTGCAGAAACTCTTCAGTAAGAACTGAAGGAAGAACTACAAGAAGATATAAAATAATAAAAGAAAATATAATCTTCTAGCAGCTATCTTCTTCTTCTTCTTCAAAAGAACTCTGAGTCAGAACTTCCTTGAACAGGAGAACTCAAGTTGAAGAAGAGCAGAAGACCTAACACTTCTCAGTTGAATGAGGATTGCTGAGAGCAATGAACTTGGACTTGATGATAGCTTGAATGCTAATTGAATAACTCTTTTAATAACTGGTTAGCTAGCTGAAATCCTTCTCCAAAGGATTCCTTTTATAGCAGCAACAAGCAACGGATCTTTTCAATTTGAACTGTTTGTCTTCTTCTGAAACTCGAAACCTGGGCTGCAAATATCACAAAGACAAACAAACTCTGCAGCAAAATATTCTATAAAAGGGATAAACCTTTTTCAAGGAAGCTGCAGGAAGCAATCTGATAATAAAGGTACTAAATAAAATCACATCAGAAACAAACTCTTTATAGCATAAGGAAGACTTTTCAGTCTAACGGCTATAAAGGACTGACAGCAGATAAAGTAAAATACAATGTCAACTAATAAGACAAACAACTTTATCTGAAAAGATTTTACTCAGGCAAAAGGGATGGAGCATATATTGCCTGGAAATATTATCATAAAACAACTGAAATAAAATGTCAGATAATGTATTAATTTATTAAATAGAATAAATAAATACAAAATAAAAAGGCAAACAGAAAACATCGAACGACCCTCGGAGATCGTCGACCGACGCACGGAGATCGTCGACCTATCGGGCAGATAGTCGAACGATCCAGATAGTCGAACTATCAAAGAAGATAGTCGAACTACCAGATAGTTGAACTATCAGGACAGATAGTCGAACTATCAAACACAAACAGATAGTCGACCTATCAAGCAGATAGTCGACCTATCACAGAAAACAGATAGTCGACCTATCAACAGATAGTCGACCTATCAAAACAAAACAGATAGTCGATCTATCAACAGATAGTCGAGCTATCAGATAGTTGAACTATCAGGACAGATAGTCGAACTATCAAAGACGACAGATAGTCGACCTATCAACAGATAGTCGACCTATCAAAGCAAAACAGATAGTCGACCTATCAACAGATAGTCGAGCTATCAGATAGTTGAACTATCAAGACAGATAGTCGAACTACCAAACTAAGCAGATAGTCGACCAATCAACAGATGGTCGAGCTATCAACGCAGACAGAGCGTCGACCAACTGATAGACGATAGTCGATCAGCCGATAGACGATAGTCGAGCGACGTTCGACTATAGTCGAACGAAAAACTACTTAACCAAATACTTCATCTGGAAAAGCGGGGACTCTACAGCTAGACCACTAACCATTGACCATAGATATTTCTTAGGTCAAGGGACTAAGAAGACAAGACTAAACTCAAATCAAACTAGGGTACCAACAATCTCCCCCTATTTGAGTTAAGTCTCTCAAAAACTAAAACACAGAGCTAGCTATAGAACAATAAAAACAATACAGGAAATAGTTAAGCAACTAAATAGCAATTAACAATCAGTCAGATAAATAACAGCAGTCAATCAAAATTAAGAATCTACAGAATCAGGCTTGGGATCAGAAGAGATAGGAACAAAAGAAACTTTCCGCAAGGGATCAATGGCTTATTTCTTAGACATCTTCAAATCTTGCACACCAATAATCTTCAGTTCTGCAGCCCTTGGAACAACTGCTTCTGAGTGCTTTTCCATATATTTAGAAGGATCAAATACTTCAGGGCTAACCTGGATCTTATCGAGTTCCTTCATTCTGAACTTTGACATTGTAGAGAGTCCTGCAGAGTCCTTTCCTTCAGCCTTAGCTTTCTTTATCTGGGCTGATCCAACAAGTTCTAGAAATCGAGCCATCCTGAAATCAGGATCTAACTCTTGGCTTTCATACACATTTTCAGATGATGTATCAATAGGCTTCACAGCTTTAAACTTAACAGATAAATCTAATAAACTTACAGCTGTATCTTTAACTTCTTGAATGACAAGAGATGAAGGAGGAGCAATTTCAGCAAACTTCTTACAGGACTTTTCAGAGAAAACAGTTCTTTTACCTTTTGAAATATCCTTAGCAACATGAACTGGTATAGCAGGAGAAACCCTTTTCTTGGGAGAAGGAGGAGGTGAAAATGTTGGCTTTTGATATACAACCTCCTTTACTTGTTCTTTAACCTCAGTATCATGCCTTTGAGTACCAGTATATGATTTGCCTTGGTGGCTTTGAGAACTTTTCCTTGAATGAGGCTAAGAAGGAGCAGATTTTGCAGATGGAGCAGATGGATTAGCAGATAAATTGCCAGAGGCTCCTGCACCGGGAGGTGGAGGAGGAGGACCTCTGGGAGTCCATCTGGGAGCAGGACTATCATATCTCTTAGATTTCTTTCTCTCCTTTTGCTGGTTTTTGGAAAACCACATCCAATGCTGGAAGTCTTTCGACTTAGGGTCAATCCCTTTCAATATGTAATAGGGAGTATCATTGTCTCGATTGGGAGGAGGAGGAGCAACAACTTTCCTTTTTCTCTTTGCAGCTTTCTTTTTCTTAGAGTCCTCAGACATATCTGAATCATCTTCATCTTCAGAAAGAGATGAGGGAGGATGATCATAAGGGTCATAGGCTTCTGATACAGCCTTTTCCTTTGCTTTCAGAGCAGCTTTCTCTTTTTCTTCTTCCATGGCATCCTGAGCCAGAAGAGAATCCAGATCAGGTCCTGGAGAGTCATCCCATATAGTAGATTTTTCATCTTGCAAAACTTTTTCTTTCTCTTCCAAAGTATCTTGTACTCTTTGCTGCCAGGCAGCTCTTGCTTTCTCTTCTTCTAAACTCAGTACTGGGGACTTTTCATCTTGGCTTTCAGATTCAACATCTTCTATATCAGCTAAGAAAAGATCCATTTCTGGATCTATTTGCACATCTGACTGAGCTGGTTGAGCAGACTCAGTATCTTGAGCAGCAGGCAAAAGATCAGCTGGAACTTCTGGAGAGGGTTTTGATACTGTCATTATGACATCTGGAACAACTAAAACATCTGAAATAGATTCTTGAACAACTACTTCTACTTGAGCAGCTATATCTTCTTGAATATAATCTGTAGATTCATGAACACAAATCTGCTATATAAGCTAAAAACATCCCTTCTAGGTATCCACAAACTAGCAAATCAGTTGACTCGTCAATAAAACGGATGAGTGAATTACCTTCATACTTTACCAACTCCCAGGATTCATCTAGATAGGATGTAATAATGCCTTCTAGGAAACGGGCAACCAAAGGAGTGGTGAGATCTTCTAAACAAACTTTGACAATAAATTCTGTTTCCAATATAGCATCAGCAATCTCTTTTTCAGATAACACTAAAACTGATTCTTCTTGAGCTGGAGCAGTCTCTTATTGAACTGTCATCACTATATCTGTCACCGCTGGAGGATCTGCTGGAGGGGAGGCTGGAAGCTCTGAGACATCTTCATAGAACATCTCCCCCTGCCTGGTTTCAGTGGGAACTAAAACTAGGCCCCTGGAAGAAGAGGGCTCAGCAGAATTAGAGAGGGATTGGATGGTAGCAGTCAAAGTAGCAATGGAGGAAGCAAGTGGAGCAATTGCCTCTTCAATCATGATTTTGATTGAAGGGGTAATCAACTCCAAGATGCTGGAGATGAATGCTGGGGTGATTTCAAAAGAATGTGGAACTGCAGTGGATGGAGGAGCAGCAAAAATGGTTGATGTGGCAGGATGAAATGAAGTGAGGACTGGAGATCGAACGGGAGAGTTAACTGGAGAGTTAACTGGAGAATGATGTGGAGAAGGTGAGTGAGGAGGAGTTGGAATGGGAGAATGAACTGGAGAGGCAATATCAGACGCCAACAGATCAAAGCTGGGTTGAGAAGTCCCAGCAAGATCAGTTGGGTCAGAAGATGCAGGAGGAGAGCCAGAATGTCGTACTGCAGTTGAAGTTGAAGGAACTTCAGCTGCAGTAGACGGCAAAGCAGAAGAAGATGAAGGAATAGCTGAAGGAGCTGAGCCAACTTCTTGAGGGTGGGGAGCGACAGAGTCAGTCCTTGTGCTCTCAGATGCAGCTGGAGCAGCCCCTGCAGGAGCGGGCTTCACGAATGTTCTCTTCCACTTGGAGAACAGATTGAGATCCATCTTCTTGCTGGCATTAATGATTGTAGCAGTTGAAATCAACAGCTGGGGATATCTTTCCTTCAGAAAAATCCCAATAACCCTGCCTAGGGTAACCTCTTTCTTACTGTTCTTCTTCCTTATCAAATCAAACAAAACCCCTGCCCAATTGATCCTTTTCTTGTTGACAATTGCACACATGAGTGCAAATTGTTGTCTTGTAATGTTATCGTGGGCAGAGTGTTTGCCTAGCAGCACTTTTCCGACAATCTCAGCAAGAAATTTAATCTTAAAAGGAAAATTTACCTTGAGGAGCTTCGAGGGAATGCCTTCTGCATGTCCCAGCTCAATCAACATCCTTCCAAATTCTGGAGCATCTTGCTCAAAATCTTCTTCGCCATTAATCAATCCAAAAACATCGGTCAGAATGGCGGGAGACAAAATTACCTCTTCTCCGGCAATAGAGCCGTTCATCGATTCGTCGGTGGAGGATGAAGTAAATGCCCATTCCTTAATCTCGGGAATATTTAACTTAATCCTTGTTGACATTAGTCTTTCTAACCCTTGATCTCTGCATAACTGGAGGATTTCCACAATCCCTGATTCATAATAGCTGAAGGCATCGAAATCGACACTGAATCCTGCGTCGAACTTCACAACTGCGAGCAATGCTGGAGAAATCGCCATTGAAGGAGCTGGAGAGGGCGCGAGAGAGACGGAGAATACGAATCGGCAGAGAGAAAATCGCAAGAGGAGGAGCAAGCGGGAAGACGGAATGCGAAAGGACGCTCTCCGTCGACGATAAAAGCAAAGATCTTTTAACCTAGGTCGACTATCGGCTTTATATTAGACCGGAGATAGTCGATCTATTTAAAAGATATTGGAGACGATGGTCGAACGGTCGTTCGACGATCGGTCCAGAAGCAGAGTAGTCGAGCAATCGTTCGACTATTTCTGGCTTCTCAAACAACAAGCTGTCGTCATCCAGGGATCGACGATGAGCTCGACTTGTTCGACTATGGTCGAACGCCAGTCGACGATCTTCAAACGGACAAACTTTCATCAACCATAGGTCGACGATGGGCTTGACCCGATCGACTATCTTCGAACGTCGTTCGACTATTTTCAAACAAGCTTCAACAAGGCAGAAGTAGTCACACTTAGTCTCTTCCATTGATCATGCCTAGTTGAACCAAAAAGAACAGATGCTTCTGTTCATCTAAGGGCTTGGTGAATATATCACCTCTCTGAAACTCAGTGGATATGAACTCAAGACAAATCTTTTTCTTTTCCACACAATCTCTCAGGAAATGGTGCCGAATCTCAATGTGCTTCGTTCTAGAGTGGTGCACTGGATTTTGTGCAATTGAGATAGCACTGGTACTATCACAGATGATTTTGGTGTTCTTGTGTGAGTAACCATAATCCACAAGCTGGTTTTGAATCCACAGGATCTGTGAACAATAACTGGCAGCTGCTATATATTCAGCCTCTGCAGTTGAAGTTGAGACAGAAGCCTGCTTTTTACAGAACCAAGAGACCAATCTCTCTCCCAGGAACTGACAAGTTCCTGAGGTTCTCTTCCTGTCAACTTTGCAACCAGCATAGTCAGAGTCAGAGTATCCAATTAACTCAAATTCTGATTCTGCTGGGTACCAAAGTCCTAGATTTGGACATCTCTTCAGGTATCTCAGGATTCTCTTGAGAAGAATCAGATGAGATTCCTTGGGGTTGACCTGGAATCTAGCACAAAGGCATGTAGCAAACATTATATCTGGCCTACTTGCAGTTAAATATAATAGGAAACCAACAATGGCCCTATAATTCTTTTGATCAACTGGCTTGCCGTGATCATCAGAATCAATAACTACATTAGTAGCCATAGGTGTAGGCATTGCTGAAGCATCTGCCATCCCAAATTTCTTTACCAATTCCTTGGCATATTTGGATTGGGATATGAAGATACCATCAGCATCTTGCTTAACTTGGATACTAAGAAAGTAAGACAGCTCACCCATACTACTCATCTCAAACTTGGAATGCATCAAGTTGGAAAACTTTTTGCACAGTTTGGGATCCGTGGAACCAAATATAATATCATCCACATACACTTGAACTAACAGGATTGTGTCCTTGTGTTGCTTGACGAAAAGGGTTCTATCAACTACTCCCCTAGTAAAGTTATGCTCTAAAAGGAAACTAGCTAGAGTCTCATACCAGGCTCTGGGGGCTTGCTTTACTCCATAAAGAGCTTTCTGCAACTTGAACACATGTGAGGGCTGAGTTGAAGAAACAAACCCTGGTGGTTGTTCAACAAACACCTCTTCCTTAAGCTCACCATTTAGGAATGCACTTTTGACATCCATCTGAAAGACCTTAAACTTCATGTAGGCTGCATAGGCCAAGAAGATCCTTATTGCTTCTAGCCTTGCAACAGGAGCGAAGGTTTGGTCATAATCTATACCTTCCTCCTGTCTGTAGCCCTGAGCTACAAGCCTAGCTTTATTCCTTACAATAATTCCATTTGCATCCAACTTGTTTCTATACACCCACTTGGTGCCTATGATCAGTTGGCCTTTAGGTCTTGGAACCAAAGTCCAAACTTTACATCTCTCAAACTGATTGAGTTCCTCTTGCATAGCAATGATCCAGTGGGGATCTAGCTCTGCATCTTTAAAGGTGAGGGGCTCAACCTGTGAGAGGAAACAAGCGTGCATCACATCCTGTCTTAACTGATGTCTTGTTTGAACACCAGCTGATATGTCTCCTATCACTTGAGATGTGGGGTGATCTCTAAGTGTGACAATATCAGCATGTGGGATGTGATCTTCAGCAACAGTTGAGATTAATTCCTCAGGAGGAATTTGATCTACTGTTAGTGGAACAACAACAGCTTCAGCAATGTCTTCATCACTGTCTGATTCAGTGATCTGAAGAGTTGAAAGTTGAAGAATCTCTTGAGTAGCATCAGGTACCTGCACTGAACTGGAGGAAGGAGAATTTTCCTTCTCCTTGTAAAACATCTGAGACTCATCAAAAGATACATGCACAGATTCTTCAATTTTACAGGTTGATTTGTTATAAACCCTATAAGCTTTGCTTACTTGGGAATATCCAAGCATAATTCCCATTGAAGCTTTTGCTTCAAACTTTCTAAGGTATTCTTTATTATTATTATGAATATAAACTACACAGCCAAAAACTCTAAAATAGTTAATTTTAGGTTTCTTTCCTTTAAGTAACTCATAAGGAGTTTTACACTTAAGCTTGTGTATCAGACTTCTATTCAAGACATAATTGGCTGTACTAACAGCTTCTGCCTAATAGGAAAGAGGCATGTTAGCATCTGCCAACAATGTACTAGCAGCTTCAATGAGTGTTCGATTTTTTCCTTTCAACTACCCCATTTTGTTGGGGAGTTCTAGGAGCTGAGAAGCTATGTTTGATACCTTCTCTCTCACAGAATTCTTGCATGTGAAGAGAGTCAAACTCAGTACCATGATCACTTCTGATCAAGGCCACATGAGTAGAGTACTCAGTCTGCACACATAATAGAAAGTCTGTAAGGGCTTTGAAGTTATCAGCCTTAGTTCTCAAAAAGAAAACCCAACTGAACCTAGAGAAGTCATCTACAATGACTAAGGTGTAATACTTCCCTCCTAAACTCTGTACATTTATTGGGCTAAAAAGGTCCAAATGTAATAAATACAGGATTCTAGGAGAATCACTTTTATTTACAGATTTAAAAGAGTTTTTGGTTTGCTTGCCTAGCTGACAAGCCTTGCATAAGCTCTCCTTCTTGTAGGGACAAGAAGGTAAACCTCTAACAAGGTTATGTTTAGATAACCTAGATATATTTTTAAGGTTAACATGACTAAGCCTCTTATGCCACAAAGAATTATTATTAATTGTTACTTCATTAAACAGGCAGATTTCAGAATGAGTTGAATTGAAATCTACTAAATAAATATTACCTAATCTAATGCCTACTAAAACAACATTATTATTTAAAGTAATATTGCAAAGGGAGTTATAAAATGAAACCAGGTAGCCAGCATCACATAGCTGGCTGACTGAAATCAAATTGTGCTTCAGTCCTGTCACATATGCAACTCTCTTGAAAGTAACAGCTCCAATTGTGATCCTGCCATAGCCTTCTGTCTGACCACAGCTGGAATCTCCAAAGATAACCTTTGGGCCGAGCTTAGCTTTGAACTTTGACAGATGATTTTTTATTTCCTGTCATATGCTTGGAGCATCCACTATCCAAATACCACTTATTTTGAGTGATAGGATAGGCCTTCACCTGCAAGAAATTCATTTAGACATTGTGGACCCAGGTAACCTTGGGTCCCTTGTTTTTCACATAAGAAAAGCTAGAAATAAATGAAAATGCAGGCTGAGGGTGATAACCTAATGGGTGAGATCTCCTAGGTGGGATTCTCCATGCAGATGATGGGTCAACAAACCTAGGGTTTCTATTTTCATTTAGGTTTCTACGGGTTTGATGATGATTTTGAAAATCATATTGAAAACGTCGATCGACGTTCGACCATGGGCGCTCAGATCGTCGAGCTTCGTTCGACCATTGAGCTTCCAATCGTCGAGCAGCGTTCGACGCTCTTTGTATTTCTTTAAAAAATTTCTTCCTCTTTTCTCTCTTAGCTTTATTTAAAGTTTTATTAACTTGATTTACTTGCTCAGTGTTCTTTATCCCATCAGCTGAGATAAAGTTCACTGGAGTTGAAAGATTATTTTTAAGAATAATTGGGGGTTCACTGGGAGAAGCTCCTAAGCCTAGTTTGTTATTACCTGACCTAGTGTTAGTCATGCTGGTTATCTCTAACAGCTTAAGGCTTCTACCATTTAGAGATTCTTCTAACCTTTTAGATTTAGCTAACTCAATTTTAAGAAACTTAATTTCTTCACTATAATTAGTGAGATCTTCCTTTAACTTAATATTTTCAGTAGATATGATTTCTGATTCAGCTAGCCTATGTCTAAGTTCTTTAATCTCTTTTTCAGAACTAATTAAATCTAAGCATAAAGATTTAAAATCTAATTTGAATTCTTCTGAAGTAAAGTCATAAGAAGATAGTACCTCATCTTCTGTTGGCATTTCTTCCTCTGAATCTGAACTCTCTGTAGCTGAATGATTGCTGCAGGCATCTATTGCCATCAGGCAAACTTCCTTTGCCTTCTTCTCTTCCTCATCCTCACTGGAGCTAGAGGAGGAAGATTCTTCATCAGAATCACTCCAGGTTTCAGCAATGAAACCTCTCTCCTTCTTCTTGTTCTTGTAGGAGGATGGCTTGGAGTGCTTCCTGTGCTGTTCCTTTTCTTTCCTCTTATCTTTGTTCTTCTCCTCTGGACACTCTGGTAAGATATGTACAGGTTTCCTACAACCATAACAGATAATTTCTTTAGCAGGTGAACGGTCATACCTTGGTTTGTCTTCATAGCGTGAAGACTTCTTTCTGAATTCCTTTCTCCCCATCTTGAGAAACCTCTTGGCAAATAATGCCATTAGTTCCTCATTGGATTGGCTGCCTTCAGAAGCATCAGCAGCCATAAGAGCTAGAGATTGCTCTTTTCTTGTTGGAGTAGGGGTCTTTGCTTCAGCTTCTGCTTCCCTGGACTTCAGCACTTGCTCAAAAGACTTGAGCTTGCCGAGAAGGGCTTCTATTAAGATCTCTGTTGTACTTCTGGCTTCTTTGATGGGCTAGATCCTCAGATCCCATGTGCTAGGGAAGCACATAAGAATCTTATCATTGACCTCTGTCAATGATATATCCTTGTCAAGGGTCCTCAGCTCATTGATGATTGAGCTGAGCCTTGTATACATGGCTTCAACTGATTCAGCATCAGTTTTCTTGAAGTTCTCATATTATGAGATAAGGTTGGACCTTCTGTCCTTCCTTTCATCAGCTGAACCAGCTACAATCTGGTTCAGTGTATCCCACATTGCTTTTGCTGAAGGGCAGTCAGCAACCTTCTGGAATACTTCATCAGACATTGTCTGAGCTAGTATATTCATTGCCTTAGAATCTGCTATCTTTGCCTTTTTGTACTCATCGTTGTAGTCTGGAGGAGGCACTGCACTCATATCAGATGATGAGACAGAAGCAGCAGCAGGTGCTCTTGGGGGTCCTGACAAAATAGAAGCAAAGATGCTTTCATCAATAGAATTCATATATAATTTGATCCTTGCCTTCCAGATGCTAAACTTAGCTAATTTGCATGCTGGAGGTCTGGTGCTAGAATAATCCTTGGACTGGGCCATGATAGTGAAAGTGAATATCTATAAACTTTGGTATCTATCAGGATCTTGTGACTTAGGTGTTAGCCTATTCAGTCAGTTAACCTCCCTCTGATACCAATTGAAAGTGAAGGGGTAGATACTACTCTAGAGGGGGGGTGAATAGAGTTATTAAATTTTGCACTAGACAAAACTTAATAGTCTGCCCAACTCCCTTGGAGTGAAATGCGGAATGAAAAGATTATAGATATGGAGATAACCCTAAAGCCTAACACAAGTGATGTGCACAGACTCAAGCTAACTGTAATTACAGTTAAGGCTTGGATAACCTAATCAGCAACTAGCAAACCTAGTTATATCTAATCACAGCCACAATGCAAGTAATTAAATTAAGCAAGCCAGACGACACAAGGAATTTATAGTGGTTCCCCAAACAACTTGGGTACGTCCACTCTTCTACCCACACGGTAGGAATCCACTACAGGTTTTTGATCAGGTGCCCTGCCACCACAAGATCTGCTTCAGGTAGATCTAGAAACCCTTTAGACTTTTGATCAGGTGTCTAAAAACCGAACACAGGTTTTTGATCAGGTGCCCTGCCACCAAGGGATACTTTTGAAGGGAGTAATAACCCTGTACAGGAGGGGGAAAGAAGGTTAAGGTGTCTTCTCTATTTTATAATGGATTAGAGAAGCACAATAACTTGCACTGAGCTAGACTGCTCTAAAAGAATCAAGGCTCCCCCTGGCTCAAAGAACGTCCAGGTGAAGTTTTGCTTCAGTGCAGAAACTCTTCAGTAAGAACTGAAGGAAGAACTACAAGAAGATATAAAATAATAAAAGAAAATATAATCTTCTAGCAGCTATCTTCTTCTTCTTCAAAAGAACTCTGAGTCAGAACTTCCTTGAACAGGAGAACTCAGGTTGAAGAAGAGCAGAAGACCTAACACTTCTCAGTTGAATGAGGATTGCTGAGAGCAATGAACTTGGACTTGATGATAGCTTGAATGCTAATTGAATAACTCTTTTAATAACTGGTTAGCTAGCTGAAATCCTTCTCCAAAGGATTCCTTTTATAGCAACAACAAGCAACGACTCTTTTCAATTTGAACTATTTGTCTTCTTCTGAAACTTGAAACCGGGGCTGCAAATATCACAAAGACAAACAAACTCTGCAGCAAAATATTCTATAAAAGGGATAAACCTTTTTCAAGGAAGCTGCAGGAAGCAATCTGATAATAAAGGTCCTAAATAAAATCACATCAAAAACAAACTCTTTATAGCATAAGGAAGACTTTTCAGTCTAACGGCTATAAAGGACTGACAGCAGATAAAGTAAAATACAATGTCAACTAATAAGACAAATAACTTTATCTGAAAAGATTTTACTCAGGCAAAAGGGATGGAGCATATATTGCCTGGAAATATTATCATAAAACAACTGAAATAAAATGTCAGATAATGTATTAATTTATTAAATAGAATAAATAAATACAAAATAAAAAGGCAAACAGAAAACGTCGAACGACCCTCGGAGATCGTCGACCGACGCACGGAGATCGTCGACCCATCGGGCAGATAGTCGAACGATCCAGATAGTCGAACTATCAAAGAAGATAGTCGAACTACTAGATAGTTGAACTATCAGGACAGATAGTCGAACTATCAAACACAAACAGATAGTCGACCTATCACAGAAAACAGATAGTCGACTTATTAACAGATAGTCGACCTATCAAAACAAAACAGATAGTCGATCTATCAACAGATAGTCGAGCTATCAGATAGTTGAACTATCAGGACAGATAGTCGAACTATCAAAGACGACAGATAGTCGACCTATCAATAGATAGTCGACCTATCAAAGCAAAACAGATAGTCGACCTATCAACAGATAGTCGAGCTATCAGATAGTTGAACTATCAGGACAGATAGTCGAACTACCAAACTAAGCAGATAGTCGACCTATCAACAGATAGTCGAGCTATCAACGCAGACAGAGCGTCGACCAACTGATAGACGATAGTCGATCAGCCGATAGACGATAGTCGAGCGACGTTCGACTATAATCGAATGAAAAACTACTTAACCAAATACTTTATCTGGAAAAGCGGGGACTCTACAGCTAGACCACTAACCATTGACCATAGATATTTCTTGGGTCAAGGGACTAAGAAGACAAGACTAAACTCAAATCAAACTAGGGTACCAACAGCTTCGTATTATGGATCAGAGTGCCTACTCTTATATCGATAGATAGAGTAAAGGTGTTTGTACCTAACGGATGCGTGATGCGTGCAGATAGGTCGTGTTATGTTGAGGTGTAGATAGGAAGCCAGGATTTCAGATTAGAGGCATCGGTGCTGCCGATACCTGAGTTTGATGTAATCTTTTGTATGGACTGGCTCTTGGAGCAGCGTGCCTGTATAGATTGCAACTCAAAGGAATTCACACTGGGATAGAAAACCGAGCTAGAGACTAAGTTTGCTGGTATGCGAGGATCGAGCAAGATATTGATGTCTGCTCTCTAGGTAGTCAAGGCTGTTCAGAAGGGCGCGGAGTTATTCTTTACACTGTTGGAGGTTGTTGAGCTGAAGTCCAGTTTGGGTGACATTCCTATCATATCAGATTATGCGGATGTGTTTCCTAAGGATCTTCCTGGGTTACTATCCCAACCGGAGATTGAATTCTCTATAGAGTCGGTGCCAAGTGCGAAACCTGTTGCCTGCTCGCTGTACCGTGTTGCACCAAAGGAGATGGCGGAACCTAAGATTCAATTGCAAGAATTGCTAGAGAAAGGCTATATACGTCGAAGTATGTCATCTTGGAGTGCACCAGTCCTCTTTGTGAAGAAGAAGGATGGAAGCTTGCGTCTATGCAATGACTATCGCGAGCTGAATAAGCTGACGAAGAAGAATAAGTATCCGATTCCATGGATTGATGACTTGTTTGATCAGCTGGTGGGTTTAATGGTATACTCGAAGCTAGGCATACAGACTGGCTACTACTAGTTGCGTATTAGGGAATGCGACATTCCCAAGACAGCATGTTTGGGCTGACAAATGCGCCATCATTATTCATAGACTTAATGCATCGAATGTTTAGAGAGTACTTGGCCCTATTTGTGATCATCATTATTGAAGACATATTGATGTACTCTCAATCTGAAGAAGATTATGCAAATCATTTGCGAATGGTTTTGCACATACCGAGGAGAAACAAGCTCTATGCCAAGTTCTCAAAATGTAAGTTTTGGCTGTCGTCAGTGGATTTTCTTGGCCATGTGGTTAGTGGAGAGGGTATTGCGGTTGATCCGGCAAAGATAGTTGCAATACGAGAGTGGCCTGTGTTGTCTACTGTAGCAGAAGTCAGGAGCTTCCTTAGAATTGCAGTCTACTACAGGCGCTTCGTAAAGATCTTTTCGCAGATAGCCTTACCTCTCACCACACTAACGAGGAAAGATTAGAAGTTTGTTTAGACGCTTGTGTGCACGCGAGCTTTTGAGGAGTTAAAGAGTCGTTTGACCATGACACATATCTTGAGTTCGCCATGTGGTATGGACGGCTATGAGATTTATAGTGATGCTTCAGGGATCAACTTAGGCTGTGTTCTTCTTTAGTTTGGAAAGGTTATTGCTTATGACTCACGTTAGTTGAAAGTGCATGAGTGAAATTATCCAGTCCATGACTTGGACTTGGTGCCTGTGATTTTTGCGCTTAAGCTGTGGCGTCACTAATTATATGGCGTGAAAGTTGATATATTCACGGACCATAAGAGCCTTAAGTACTTAATAGATAAGAAGGATCTAAATATGCGGCAATGAAGGTGGATGGAGTTCCTCAGGGACTACACCTTTGAGATACACTATACTCCTGGGAAGGGAAATGTAGTCACAGATGCCTTGAGTCGGCGGACTCCGGTACATGCAAGTTGGTTGTAGATGCATGATGAGCATCTGATCCAGGAGTTGGAGGCCTTAGATATTTCTTGTGTTGACGAGAATTCAACTACAAAGGCATGCCTGAATTGGATGGAGGTACAGGATGACCTTGAATACAGGGTTCGACGAGCAACAGAACTCGGTGAGAGCATGCATCGCTATGCAGCAGATACGTCGAATTCCCAATTCTCCTTGGATGATGGTCTTTTGAGAAAAGATGATCATTTGTGCATCCCAAATGTGGGTAAACTACGGGAGGAATTGATGTATGAAGCACACTTCACGAAGTACTCAATTCACCCAGGGAGCACAAAGATGTACAAGGATATGAAAAAGATGTTCTGGTGGCCGGGTTTGAAGAAAGACATAGCTATTTACGTGGCAAAGTGCCAAACTTGTGCCTTAGTGAAAACAGAATATCAGAAGTCTGGCAGTTTCCTAAAGTCGTTACCAATTCTGGTATGGAAGTTCGATGATATCTCTATAGATTTCGTGCACAGGCTGCCGAGATCATAGAGCAGAAACGATGTTGTGTGGGTGATTGTTGATCGATTGACAAAGGTATCATACTTCATACCGAACAAGAAGGACGATTTAGTGGAAAAGTTAGTTAAGTTATACATGGACAACATAGTACAATTGCAAAGTGTTCCCTGTAGCATCATCAATGATCGATACGGGCGCTTTACTTTGAATGATTGGAGACTAATCCACCAGTTGTTGGGTACGAAACAACAGTTCAGTACGGCCTTTCATCCGTAAATGGATGGTCAGACCGAGAGAACCAACAGGATAATGGAGGATATGCTCCGGATGTGCGCCTTAGATTTCAGGAAGAGGTGGGAGGACCATATCTATATGATCGAGTTCGCCTATAATAATAGTTATCAAGCTAGTATTCAGATGACTCCCTTCGAAGCTTTATACGATAGGAGATGCTGTACACCTTTAGCATGGGCAGAAAATGGTGAATCGAAGTTGTATAAGAGTAAGGAGGTCGAAGATGCAAATTCGACTATATGCTTGATACATGAACGACTATTGGTAGCTCAGGATATGCAAGCAAAGTACTATAATGCCAAACATCAAAATGTGGAGTTTACGGTGGGCAATTGGGTATATCTGAAGATAAAGCCATTCAAAGGCGTGTCCAGGATTCAACGCTTAAAAAAGTTGAGTCCGAGGTATCTTGGTCCATTTAAAGTGGTTGAGCAGATTGGAGAAGCTGCCTATCTGTTGGAACCCTTGTTTTGATTTGTGCTAGGTTCACTCTTAGGATGTTTAGACCCTCTTGTATAGCCAGGGTCTCTATCTTAAGTCTTAGTTAGATCCCCTTTAGATCTGGTTTGGGCAGACTAACATTGCAGTGGACTCAGACTCAGATTCAGAAAATGTTGTCAACTATCTATATCAGTTCGACTATAGTCGAACTCAGCTCGACGATCGTCGATCTCCCATTGACGATCTCAGAGTCTCCTACTCTGAACTGAGCTCGACGATCTACGAGCTCAGGTCGACGATCTCTTGTTTCTCTGCAGTAATCAAAGCTCGATGATAGCCGTTCTCTGGTCAACGATCTCTTATCTCTGGTCGACGATCTCTGAACCGAGCCCTACAATTTTATGCTGCCTTCTTCTATCAGTGTTCTCAGATCAGTCAGAAGTTTTTTTTGGTTATGATAAATTTATTTTAAGGCAAGATATATTCTGATAATAAATGCTGATACTCCCAAGGCTGATAGCCGTATTTCTTGAAGCATTTATTATGGTATTCACAGAATATTGTATAGAGACAGTTATGGATTGTATTTATGACTGCCAGCCATTCTAGCCGTTTGGGCTCCTCAATTCTTACAGTAATTTATGCCTTGCCTTGGGAATTCAAATTCTAGCCATTTTTCTTCATTCTGACAGAACATATATCTCAATATAACAAAAAGAAGAAGACGGACAGGAATCAGTTAGTAATAAAAAAGAAATGAATCTTCCTTTGATCTCAGTGGATATTACATGCTTTGCTAAACAGAAGAAGAAGAAGAACTTTTTCTGAACAACATTTCTCTCCAGTCTTCTTCTCTCTTCAGTCTTCAAAGATTCACAGAGAGTCACAAAATCAACAACTATTATCAGATTCAAAAAGGCTTTACAATTTTTTCTCTTTGAAGACCTACACCCAGGGCCAAGCTTCATCTTCCTGGATCCAAACAATATCTCAGGTGGAGCTTGGACATTCTTCTCAATCCACATAATCTTCTCACTTGTCTGAGAAAGAGAAGATTCTCATAAACCTTTTCTTCTACCTCCATCTGTACAGGGTAATCTCTCCCTTCAAAAGTGAACTCTTTGGTGATAGGGCACCTGATCAAAAACCTATTAGATTTTGAGCTCCTGATCAAAAGCTCAAAGGGTCTCTAGATTTACCTGTAGTAGATCTTGTGGTGATAGGAAACCTGATCAAAAACCTAAGTGGATTCCTACCTGGGTGGTAGAAGAGTGGATGTACCCAGATTTGGAGAACCACTATAAATTGTCTTGTATCGTCTGTGTTGCTCTATGATTTCTTTGTGTGCTGTGTTGCTGTGGTAGTCTAGCTTATTTCTTTTCTCTAGTTACTTTTATTAGTATTTTAATTCCACAATAAATCTAAACATTTTTTTTAATACTCTATTCACCCCCCTCTAGAGTAAAACCTATCTATACCTCACTTTCAATTGGTATCAGAGGGTTTGTTTTTTTGAAGGTTGTACAGGCTAAGACCTGAACCTAAGATCTCAGATAGATACATCTTTACTCTATTTCTCTTTATTATACCATGGCACAGTACAAGGACTTTACAAGCACCAGACCTCCAGTTTGCAACTTGCAAAAGTTTGGAATCTGGAAGGCAAGAATAAGACTTTATATGAATTTAATTGATGAAGATATTTATGCTTCTATCTTAGCAGGAGTACCTTCACCACTAGCTGCCACCCCAAGCACTTCTACAAACATGACTACAGTACCTCCTCCAGACTACAATGATGCATACAAGAAAGCAAAAATTACTGATGCAAAAGCCATGAATATACTGGCACAAACAATGTCTGATGACATATTTCAGAAGGTAGCTGAATGTGAATCAGCTAAGGCCATCTAGGATTCCTTAAACCAGATGGTTGTAGGATCAACAGATGAAAGGAAGGACAGGAGAGATCATCTCATCTCCCTGTATGAGAATTTTAAAAAGGAAGAAACTGAGCAAGTTTCTGAGATGTATAACAGACTCAGTATCATTGTTAATGAGCTGAAAACCCTTGACAAGGACATCTCAGTCACAGAAATAAATGACAAGATTCTCATGTGCTTTCCCAACTCATGGGACTCTAGAATCTGGCCTATCAGAGAGACCAGAAGCACACATGAGATGACCACTGAATCAGTTTTAGGAAAGCTAAAATCCTATGAACAACTGTTGAAGACAAGAGAAGCTGAGCAACAAAAGACTGCTACACCAACAAGGAATGAGCAGAATATTGCTTTCAAAGCTTCAGAAGAATCAGAAACTTCTCCATCAAATGAAGAATTTATGAGTCTCTTTGCAAGGAGATTCTTCAAGATGGGGAGAAAAGAATTCAGAAGGAAATCATCAAGGAGTGATGATAAACTAAGGTATGATAAAACCCCTTCTAAAGAAATTATTTGTTTTGGTTGCAGAAAAGCTGGACACATTCTTTCAGAGTGTCCAGAAAACAAGCACAAGGAAAAGAGGAAGGAGAAAGACTCCAAGAAGTACTCCAGCAAACCATCCTCCTACAAACACAAAAAGAAGGAGAGAGGATTTGTTGCAGAAACCTAGAGTGACACTGAAGAATCATCTTCCTCCAGTTCTAGTGAAGATGAAGAAGAAGCAAAGGCCAAAGAAATTTGCTTAATGGCCATCGATGCTTCAGGGAATGTCTCAGAAGAAGAAGAATCTGAAGAATGTTCAGATTGTGATCAGGTATTGGAAGATTTTGACTTTACCTCTGAAGACTTTAAATCAAACTTTAAATCTATGTGTAGTGATCTGATTAGATCTGAGAAGGAAATCAAACTTCTCAGAGATAGGCAATTTAACTATGATAGTTTAGTATCAGAAAACAACAAATTGAAAAATGAAATAGACATGTATAGTGAACAAATCATTTTTCTGAAAATGGAATTAAGTAAGGCAAAACAACTAGAGGAATCATTAAATGGAAGAAGTAAACAGCTAGAAGAAATTACCAGCACACTCAATGCCAGACTTAATAAAAGTAAGTTAGGATTAGGTGCATCATCTAGTGAACCACCAGTTATTCAGAAAAATCATCTCTCACAACCTATAAAGTTTATTTCAGATAAAGGTAAGAAAAATACCGGACAAATTAAAAAGGTTAATAAGGTTCTAAAACAAGTTGAGAAAAATAAAGAAAAACAAACAACTAAGTCTCAACAAAAATCGTCGAACCAAGATCGATGATCTCAGCATTATGCGTCGAACGCCGATCGACGATCTCAGAACCCAGAGCTTGAGTTCAAACACTCTGCAAATGGAGATCGATGATATCACTGTGTATCGTTGACCAGAGATCGACGATCGTGGAACCCAGATAATAGCTACTATTACTCTGAGAATCGAGATCGACGATATCAATGTTGGTCGTCGAACGCAGATCAACGATCTCAACCTAAATTATCGAACTCAGAACAGAGTTATCAAAACTTCAATTTCAACAGAAACAGAAATTTCAATAAGAACCCCAACTCTAAATCATTTCATCCCTTAACTAACTGGACAATACCACATAGGAGATTTCATCCCTTAGGATATAAATGTCAACCTGAATACTCTTATATTTCAAGTTTTAAGTATGAAAAGAAGCCAAGACCCAAGGTTACCTGGGTCCAAAATATATAATCTGTCATTTTGCAGGTGAAGACCTATCCTACCATACAGGATAGATGGTATCTGGATAGTGGGTGCTCCAAGTACATGACAGGAAATAAGGCCAACCTAAATAACTACAAGGCAAAGCTGGGTACAAAAGTTGTATTTGGTGACTCCAGTTTTGGTCAGACAGAAGGCTATGGAGAATTCACACTTGGAGATGTCACATTCAGGAAAGTGGCATATGTAAGTGGTCTGAAACATAACTTGATATCCATAGGTCAGCTATGTGATGCAGGTTATGAGGTATGATTTACTGAATCAAAATGCAACATTTCTTTAAATAATAGCATTGTGTTGTCAGGATATAGGTTAGACAATATTTACTTAGTTGATTTTAATTCTGCTTATTCAGAAATTTGTTTATTTAATCAGGTTAGCAATAATAACACATTATGGCATAAAAGGCTAGGGCATGTAAATCTTAGAAACATTGCTAGGTTATCTAGGGACAACCTTGTTAGAGGATTGCCCTCTTGCCCCTACAAGAAGGAAAGGCTTTGCAAGGCTTGTCAAGTAGGCAAGCAAACTAAAAATAGCTTTAAATCAGTTAATAAGAGTGATTACCTAGGATTTTGTATCTGCTTCATTTGGACCTTTTTGGACCAACTACTGTACAAAGCCTGGGAGGGAAGTTCTATACTTTAGTTATTGTAGATGACTTCTCTAGGTTCTCTTGGGTTTTCTTCTTGAGAAACAAGTCTGATAATTTCAAGGTTCTTACAGACTTTCTAAAATGCATAAAGATTGAGTACTCTACTCAAGTTGCATTGATCAGAAGTGATCATGGCACTGAGTTTGAATCTCTTCCTATGCAAGAATTCTGTGAGAAGGAAGGTATCATGCACTGTTTCTCTGCTCCCAGAACTCCTCAACAAAATGGGGTAGTTGAAAGGAAAAATAGAACACTCATTGAAGCTGCAGGTACATTACTTGCTGATGCTCACATGCCTCTATCCTATTGGGTAGAAGCTGTAAGCACGACAAATTATGTCCTGAATAGAAGTTTGATACACAAACTTAAGGGAAAGACTCCCTATGAATTACTCAAAGGGAAGAAACCTAAAATAGATTACTTTAGAATTTTTGGCTGTATTTGTTTTATTCATAATAACAACAAAGATTATCTTAGAAAGTTTGCAGCCAAAGCTACAATGGGAATTTTTCTAGGATATTCCCAAGTTAGCAAGACATATAGGGTCTTCAATAAATCATCTTTGAAAATTAAAGAATCTGTTCATGTTACTTTTGATGAAGCTAATATGTTTTATAAGGAGAAGGAAGCTTCTACCAGTAATTATTTGCAAGTACCAAATCTATGTGAGAAATTGGATTAATTAAATCTCACCCAAAAGGTGTTATCTCATCCCTCTCCACAGATTGATGAAGATAGTGAAGAAGAATCTCTGGAAATTGCTGAAGGCTCTCCAACAACAAATTTAATTCCACAAGAGGAATTAGTTCATGATGCTGCTATTGTTGAACAAACTCCACCTCCTGACTATGTTACGCTTAGAGATCTCCCATATCTCAAGTGATAGGAGACATGTCAGTGGGTGTGCATACAAGGCATCAACTCAATGAAGATGTGATGCATGCTGTTTCTTATCTCATATTTAGCCCTGATCCATTAAAGATGCAGTGCAAGATCCACACTGGATTATTGTAATGCAAGATGAGGTAAATCAGTTTGAAAGATGCAAAGTTTGGAATTTGGTTCCTAGACCCAAAGGACAGCTAGTTATTGGAACTAAATGGGTCTTCAAAAATAAATTGGATGCCCAAGGCATAGTTGTCAGAAACAAAGCAAGATTAGTGGCACAAGGATACAAGCAAGAAGAAGGTATTGACTATGATCAGACCTTTGCACCTATTACAAGGCTTGAAGCTATCAGAATTTTCTTGGCCTATGCTGCTCACAAGAAATTCAAGGTATATCAAATGGATGTCAAAAGTGCATTTCTCAATAGGGAACTTAAGGAAGAAGTATGTGTGGAACAGCCACCGGGTTTTATCTCTTCAACTCATCCCTTTCATGTTTTCAAATTGCATAAGGCTCTCTATGGTCTAAAGCAAGCTCCAAGAGCTTGGTATGAAACCATAGCTAGCTTTCTTTTAGAGAATAAATTTTCTAGAGGCTCTGTAGATAGGACTTTATTTATTAGACATCATCATGATAAGATTCTGTTAGTTCAAGTATATGTTGATGATATTATATTTGGATCTACTGATTCTATACTTTGCAAAAGGTTTTCTGATCTTATGCACTCCAAGTTTGAAATGAGTAGCATGGGTAAACTTTCTTACTTTCTTGGTCTTCAAGTAAAGCAAGCTCCTGATTGCATCTTCATTCCCCAGTCCAAATATGCTAAGGAATTAGTAAAAAGGTTTGTGATGGCTGATGCCTCGGCTATGAATACACCCATGGCTTCTAATGCAGTAATTGATTCTGATGAAAAGGGTAAACCTGTTGATCAGAAAAATTTTAGGGCCATTATTGAGTCTCTATTATATCTTACTGCAAGTAGACCTGATATAATGTTTGCAACATGTATTTGTGCTAGATTTCAAGTCAATCCTAAAGAATCTCATTTAATTCTCCTCAAAAGAATATTAAGATACTTAAAGGGTTGTCTTAATTAAGGACTTTGGTATCCCACAGAGTCAGAATTTGAATTAACTAGATATTCTGATGCTGACTATATTGGATGTAGAGTTGACAGAAAAAGCACTTCAGGAACTTGTCAGTTCCTGGGTGATAGATTAATATCCTGGTTTTGCAAGAAACAATCTTTTGTGTCTACATCAATTGCAGAGGCTTAATATATAGCTGCTGGTGGTTGTTGTTCACAAATCTTGTGGATTCAAAATCAGCTACTGGATTATGGGTACTCTCTCAAAGATTCAATCATCTTTTGTGACAGTACCAGTGCCATATCTATTGCACAAAATCCAGTCCTGCATTCTAGGACCAAGCATATAGAAATAAGGCATCATTTTCTTAGAGATTGTGTTGACAAAAACAAGATTAACCTCAAGTTTATCTCCACTGATTTTCAAAGAGGAGATATTTTTACCAAGCCTCTAGATGTGCAAAAACACCTATTCTTTTTGAATCAGCTTGGAATGATAAATGGCATGGATTAAACTTAACATTTGTCTTCGTGAAGATGTGGTCAACGATCGTCGAATGGAGATCTATGATCGTCGAACTCATCTTGAGCTCAATCGTCGACCTGAGATTGACGACAACTCTGTAGTAGGAATAGTTTTGCTGGGCAAACATTCGACCCATGATAACATCAACAGGCAACCGTTCGCTGTCATGTCTGCTCTAGTTAACAGGAAGGCCATTGATTGGGCAAGTTTGTTCTTCGATTTGATCAAGAGGAAGAACAATAAAAAGGAAGTTTGCTTAGGGAGGATTATAGGAATCTTTCTTCAAAAGAAAGCCCTAGAGCTATTGGTGTCTTCAACCATAGCTATTAATGCCAACAAGAGGCTGGATTGCTCTTTGTTCGGGAAGTGGGAGAGGTCGATTCAGAAACACTCCAGGGCTGGAACCTCCTCTCATATATCTGAGGACACAAGGACTGTCATAGTCACTCCTCAACCTAGTGAAGAAGTTCCCTCTCTTCCTCCTCCTCCTCCAACTTCCCCAATCATCCCAAATGTCTCCTCTCAACCTACCTCAGTTATTCCAACTACTCCTTCATCTCCAGTTATTATCTCTTCCCCTACTCAGTCACCCCTTCCCATTCCTCCTACTGAACCACACTCCCTTCACTCCTTGTCCATTCCAAATTTTAACCTGCTCTCACCACACTCATCCCCTTCTCGTCAAGCTGACTCACCCATCAACACTGAAGTCTCTCCTCACAATTCCCCCACACATTCCTCAAGAAACTCCCCTCTTCAGGATGACATCATGACAGATTTCTCTCATCCTCCCTCTCATATTCCTATTTCAACTCAGACTTCAACTGAGTTTCCTCAAGTTGATCCAACCTTTCTCTCTCATCTTCTGTACCTCCTCACTCCTACCCTCAAATTCTTGATAGAAGAAGCACTCTCACCCCTTGCTCAATCTATCTCATCTCTTTCTGCCTCCCTATCTTCCTCTGCTCCTTCTTTATATAGGGGTTTGGCTCCAGTTGTCACTGAAACCAGATAGGGGGAGATGTCCTATGAAGATGCTGCAGGATCAGATTCAGCAGACCTTAAGGTTCAGCCTCCTCCAGCAATTCAAGAAGAAGTAGTGCAGGAAGAATAATTGTTTTAAAAATTCTGTACAGACATAATTCTATAGTCAGACTTGCTTATGTCAGATGAAGACACCAATGTGTCAATTCCTGAGATATCCAGTGGTTATTGCTTTATTAATCCCTCCATCAATTTACAATCTCTTTTACATTCTTTCTCTTTGTTCAAAGCTGTTTGGAATTCAGTTGAGACAATCTCTTCCAAGGCCATGGTCTGTTATACCAGACCCATGTGTCCTTCAGTTGTGAAACATCTTCTGCAGATTCAATCAGTTCCAGCTTGTTCAGATATTCAATCAGTTATAGAATGTACAGATATGTCATCCCCTATGGATGTAGAGTTTTTGCATATGTCAGAAGAGAAGAATGAGATTAATGCTCTATCAGTTGCTGATGAATTACTTGATCTAGTGGTCTCAGAAAATCTAGCCTTAGCCCTAGAAACAAGGTTAATAAATCTTTGTGAGCCTATTAGTCCTTATCCATCTCTGGATGATTTCATTGCTATTGATATTCAGGAAGAAGCCAAAGAAAAGGCTGCTAAGAAGACAGATGATAAGCAAATGAAGGAAATAGATGATTTATATGACAATCCTCAGGTTTTATCTGATGATGATGATGATGATTCAGATGATAGTAATTCTAAGAAAAAGAAAGCTTCAAAGAAAAGAAAAGCTGCTCCCCAGGCTGCTCCTAAACCAAGAAATACAAATGACACCCCTTACTATATTTTGAAAGGGATTACTCCATATCCTGGCATAGAGAGCTGGATGTGGTTATCCAAGAATGAGCAGAAAGCCAGAAAGAAGAGCAGAAGATATTCTCCACCTCCTCAGAAATTCAGAAGAGGCCCTCCTCCTCCTCCTGCTGCCGCTGGTGCTTCAAGTGATATATCTCAAGCTTCTGGTGCATCTTCCCAGCCTTCCTCTTACTCAAAGATCATATCAAAGGTAGGACATATCCTCCTGGACTCAGTTTCAAGGAAGTAGTCAGCAGAACAGAAGTCAGAGCTCCTCAGAACAAGTGAAAGAAGTCATTTATCTGAATCCCTCTTCTCCTTCTCACCAACAAGTTGCTTCAAAGATTCAAAAGACAGCTGCTTATCAAGTCAAAAATCTGATGTATCCTTCAAACCTAAAAGAAAATATAGTGAGCTGCCCCTCCTAGATCTCTCTACTCCCAAAGTGATGATCAGCTCATCTCAATATGCTTTCAAGCTCAATCCACTCAGTTCAAAGCAGCCACTGTATTGCCTCCTCAAGAAGATTAGTCACCTGTTGAACAGGAACTTGATCCAAACTTTAGGATGGCCAGGCTTCAGGAACTGATTGGTCTTTCTCAGATCAGAAAAGCTATAGAAGAAGGAAAAGATCCATCTTCATTCTCAACTATGTCCTCTTTTAGAGAAAAAGAGTTGGATAAGCTTCAAGTGAGCAAGAATGTCTTCAACCCAGCTGAATATATGGCATTGCATCCTGAAGCAATTTTGCCCAGGACCAGCACTCAGACATCTCTTGGTGGGCAAGACTTGATGACATCCAAGAAGAATGTACCAGACCCTAGTAGGAAGATAATATTCTCAAAACCTTCATCTGGTTCTTCATATGATAAACCATAGTTTATGTTATTTGTTTAATGATTAACTGATTATGTACAATGCACTGCTATAACATATCTGCTGATGTTATTTCATCACATTAGATATTTATGGTCTTTGTATTTTATTTCTTTTCAGTTTTTTTTGAGTGACCTCACACAAATAGGGGGAGATTGTTGGAACCCTTGTTTTGATTTGTGCTAGGTTCACTCTTAGGATGTTTAGACCCTCTTGTATTGCCAGGGTCTCTGTCTTAAGTCTTAGTTAGATCCCCTTTAGATCAGGTTTGGGCAGACCAGCATTACAGTGGACTCAGACTTAGATTCAGAAAATGTTGTGAACTATCTATATCAGTTCGACTATAGTCGAACTCAACTCGACGATCGTCGATCTCCCATCGACGATCTCAGAGTCTCCTACTCTGAACTGAGCTCGATGATCTATGAGCTCAGGTCGACGATCTCTTGTTTCTCTGCAATAATCGAAGCTCGACGATAGCCGTTCTCTGGTCGACGATCTCTTATCTCTGGTCGACGATCTCTGAACCGAGCCCTATGATTTTATGCTGCCTTCTTCTATCAGTGTTCTCAGATCAGTCAGAAGTTTTATTTTGGTTATGATAAATTTATTTTAAGGCAAGATTTATTCTGATAATAAATGCTGATACTCCCAAGACTGATAGCCGTATTTCTTGAAGCATTTATTATGGTATTCACAGAATATTGTATAGAGACAGTTATGGATTGTATTTATGACTGCCAGCCATTCTAGCCGTTATAAAAAAAAGAAGAAGACAGACAGGAATCAGTTAGTAATCAAAAAGAAAAGAATCTTCCTTTGCTCTCAGTGGATATTGCATGCTTTGCTAAACAGAAGAAGAAGAAGAACTTTTCTGAACAACATTTCTCTCCAGTCTTCTTCTCTCTTCAGTCTTCAAAGATTCACAGAGAGTCACAAAATCAACAACTGTTATCAGATTCAAAAAAGGCTTTACAATTTTTTCTCTTTGAAGACCTACACCCAGGGCAAAGCTTCATCTTCCTGGATCCATACAATATCTCAGTGGGAGCTTGGACATTCTTCTCAATCCACATAATCTTCTCACTTGTCTGAGAAAGAGAAGATTCTCATAAACCTTTTCTTCTACCTCCATCTGTACCGGGTTATCTCTCCCTTCAAAAGTGAACTCTTTGGTGATAGGGCACCTGATCAAAAACCTATTGGATTTTGAGCTCCTGATCAAAAGCTCAAAGGGTCTCTAGATCTACCTGCAGCAGATCTTGTGGTGATAGGGCACCTGATCAAAAACCTAAGTGGATTCCTACCTAGGTGGTAGAAGAGTGGATGTACCCAGATTTGGGGAACCACTATAAATTTTCTTGTGTCGTCTGTGTTGCTCTGTGATTTATTTGTGTGCTGTGTTGCTGTGGTAGTCTAGCTTATTTCTTTTCTCTAGTTACTTTTATTAGTATTTTAATTCCGCAATAAATCTAAACAATTTTTTTTAATACTCTATTCACCCCCCCTCTAGAGTAAAACCTATCTATCCCTCACTTTCACTATCGATTAGCTCTTTCGGCGGAGTTAAGTTGTTTGCACGATGTGTTTCACAAATCGGTGTTGCAGAAAGATTTTAAAGAGCCGATGCAAGTAGTGGCGGATGATCAAGTACCAGTCGATGGTGGGCTGATGACACAGGTTAGACCCATTCAGATCGAGGATACTGAGGTCAGACAGCTATGAAACAAGATAATTGAGATGGTTAAAGTCCGTTGGGATAATTGTGGCTGTGAAGAATTGACATGGGAGCGTGAGCGAACCATGTAAGATGAGTTTCCCGAGTTATTTTTATAAAGTAAAGTTGTAATAGTTTTGTACTATTTTCCTACAGATGAATAAAATTTCGGTACGAAATTTCTGTAAGGAAGAGAGGTTTGTAACACCCCAAAAGATGCAAAACAAAACTTAAAGGTGGCTATTGCCGGGAGACAGTGGGTATCACTGGTGATAGCGATAGCATTAGATGCACTCGATGCACTCGACGCTGGAGAAGACTCCGAGTATAAACGGGTAGTATACGGAGCCTGTGTGTTGTACTTATGAATTGAGAGTAGTAGGAAGTACTTGAGGTGTGCTCCAGGAAAATACCCAGCGAAAGTATTTAATTTAAAGGTAGCTAACAACCTAGAGGGGGGGGGGGGTGAATAGGTTTTTTGGTTTATTATGATTATCTTTTACTTAATGTATTATGAGTTATTAGTTTTAAAGCTTTCAAGACAAAAACACAAAGAAAACACAGAATTTATAGTGGTTCCCCAGTTTATGGATACATCCACTCTCGTCCCACCTTTCTAACTTCCAGTTAGACAAGGTACTTTTACAAAAACTCAGCTCCAAGCATACACCTCAGATCCCGCAGGATCTCTCAATCTCCTCCAAGTCTTATAACTCAGGCACAAGGCCCTAACTTAGAGCAAGCTTGCTCCTACAACTTAGTGATTAATTGATCACGTACCTCAGACTTGAATCTAAGTCCTATAGCTCAGGATATGGAGGATAGCCCTACCTCAGAGAGAATGACTCTCTTATAGCTCAGGCAAACTGCCATACCTCAGGATTAAAAGCCCTACAACTCAAATCCAAAAGTATCATACACTCAGAGAGTATGACTCTCCTACAGCTCAGGCAAACTACCCTACATCAGGCTCAAAAGCCCTACAACTCAGATCTAAAAGGATCCTACCTAAGACCCAAAGGTCCTACACTCAAATCCAAACACTGTGAAAGTGAGGGGATAAAACTTATTTACTCTAGTTAAATATATATGTTATACAAAATAGTAAGCACATCACAAAAATAAAGAAAGAAAGCAAGCAATCCAGATGACACAAGGATTATAGTGGTTCCCCAAAACTGGGTACATCCACTCTTCTACCACCTTGGTAGGAATCCACTTAGGTTTTTTATCAGGTGCCCTATCACCACAAGATCTGCTTTAGGTAGATCTAGAGACCCTTTAGGCTTTTGATCAGGTGCCTAAAAACCACTGAAGTCTTTTGATCAGGAGACCTCACAACCAAGAATTACTTTTGAAGGGAGTAATAACCCTGTACACAAGAAAGGGAAAAGAAATGATGTTGTCTTCTCTGTCAATGATTTGAGAGAAGACTAGTGGATGTTGATGATGTCAAAGCTCCCCCTTAGATTTTGATCTGTTCAGTAAAGAAGGAAACTTTGCTTCAGGGTGTAGGCCTTCAGATTGATGTTGATCTCCAACAAACTTTCTAGACTGATATTGATTTTTGTCTCTTGAAAGCCTGGAGCAGATGATGAATACTGTATGATAGAAAGCTGTGTTGTGTTCTTCAGAATCTCTATTCTGACTATTACTTAGTCTTGTTGTCAGTCACTTCTTCTTCTTGTCTGCAAAACCTCCAATCTGAATATACTCCCCTGAGCCATATTCAAACATTTGAATTCTTTCTATCTATGGAATGGCTGAATGAATTCCCAAGAATGGAATCTGCCTTGAGAAATCAATTGGCATTTAATATCTGTAATAAATCACATTAACTGCTGCTGTTGAATGGCTATATGCATTAAATCTGAGAGATATTAAATACTTTAATTAAATCTACCAACTATAAATAACTCTGCTTGAATACTTCACAGATTTCGTCGACCTCAGTATGCTATTCGCCGACCTCAGCTCAGAGATCGCCGACCTGAATAATCTTTGCGTCGAGCTGAGATTCTGTCTTGAGATCAGCGATCGTCGACCGGAGCTCGGAGATTTTCGAGCTCAACTCAGAGATAGAACTCTTAGTTTCGTCGACCTGAGTTCGACTATTGTCGAGCTGAGTTCGACTATCGTCGAACTGATTTTATGCTCTTGACAAAACTGATTTCTGCATGATTTCTCTGGAGTTCTTTTGAGGCAGACCTAGAAATAATCCTATGACTCTGACTATACATTTTTAGTCAATCTGAAAACATCCTAATAGTACTCCTTGCCCAAATCCGAACTAGGCTTCCTACAATCTCCCCCTATTTGGGCGAGGATACTATTTACTTAAAAGGAATACAAAGCAAATTTGAAATTGGTTCTTTGAGAAATAAAATATACAACAAAAAAGTTTTTGAAATATTAATATAAAAAGCTTCTGATAGGCTCTGTAGCTGTTCTTTGCTTATCTTTAACTGAGCATATTTCAGATATGTTGCTCTGGCTGTATTCAACAATTTCCTTGATATCATCCCCCTGATTTCTGACTAATTGAAACTGCTACTGTTGTATCCTTTAAAGCAGTCTCCCCTATACAACTACCCCTGTACTGAAGGGTCTTTTCCTGAAATAAGGGGTTAGGAGTTCTGGACCCAAATTATCTTGGGTCCCAGTTCTTTTTCATAATAATTAGATATAAAAGAACATTCAGGTTGATCTTTATAACCTAATGGATGAAATTTCCTAAAAGGAATGAACTACTGAGTAAAAGGATTTTTAAAGGTTTGAGTTTTATTAAACTTTTCAGAAGGATACAAATTTCTGTTTTGAAATTCTGAGTTCGATGAAAAATATTTTCGTCGACCTGAGTTCGACGAAGGGAATCAATTTCGTCGATCTCGGTTCACAGAATGATAATATCTGTTTTCTGTGTTCCACGATCGTCGATCTCGGTTCGACAGAGCAAATTTCTTTCATCAATCATAATTTCCAGATAAGTTAAAATCAAAATCTCTATTCAGAGCTCGTCTTCCTGAGTTCGACGAAGAGTGTTGTTTTCATCGAGCTCCGTTCGACGAATTATGTTGAACACAAATTTTCTGAAGATTTTTAGCTTGTTTTGGTAAAAATTCAGTTATTTTGTCTAAATCTATTATCATTTCTTTGTCTTTAATTATTTCTAAAGAAGTTAATTGTTCAGAAATATTTTTTAAATCTTCTTAAAGATTTTTGTTTTCAGAAGATAAATTATTCACTTTTTCTCTGAGAAGTTTTATTTCCTTATCAAATTGAATTAAATCATTGCATAAAATTTTAAAATCTTCTTTAAAATGTTTTGAGGAAAAATTAAAAGAAGAGATAACCTGATCCTCTTCTGATTCACATTCTGATTCTTCAAATTCTGATTCATCATCAGATCTGCTTGCAGGATGCATTTATTTCCATCAGGCAAAACTTTCTTGCTCTTGTTTCTTCTTTATCCTCAGTTGCACAGGATGAAGCTTCAGAATCACTCCAAGTATCAACATCATATTTTCTCTTTTTAGCTGATCCAGTAGCCATTCCTGTGAGAGAGTCCCAGATATCTTTTGCTGAAATACATTCTGCAATTCCTTCAAAAATGTCATCAGACATTGATTGAGCAACAATGTTCATTTCTCTTGCATCAGCAATCTTTAGCATTTTCTGGGCTTCTGTCCATTGAGGTGATGTAACAACATTGAAGCTTGTTGTTTCCAAAGATTGATAAGGACCTATCAAAATGGAATTAAAGATGGCTTCATCAATAGAGTTCATAAATAACTTAATCCTTGCCTTCCATAATGCAAGCTTATCCAGATTGCACTTAGGAGGTCCAGTGCTTGAAAATTCTTCATTTTGTTCCATGAAAACTCTTAAGAAATATAAGATCTATCAGATCGCTTTGGTTCAGGTGTTAGCCTGTACAACAAAAGAAACAGCCCTCTGATACCAATTGTAATAAATGACTTAAAGTAATTGATAATCCTCTGATACCAATTGAAAGTGAGGAGATAGATCTTATTTACTCTAGTTAAATATATATGTTATACAAAAGAGTAAACATAACAAAAAAATAAATAAAGAAAGCAAGCAATCCAGATGACATAAGGATTATAGTGGTTCCCCAAAACTAGGTACATCCACTCTTCTACCACCCTGGTAGGAATCCACTTAGGGTTTTGATCAGGTGCCCTATCACCATAAGATCTGCTTCAGGTAGATCTAGAGAACCTTCAGGCTTTTGATCAGGTGCCTAAAAACCACTGAAGTCTTTTGATCAGGAGACCTCATAACCAAGAATTACTTTTGAAGGGAGAAATAACCCTGTACACAGAAAAGGGAAAAGAAATGATGTTGTCTCCTCTGTCAATGATCTGAGAGAATACTAGTGGATGTTGATGATGTCAAAGCTCCCCCTGAGATTTTGATCTATTCAGGAAAGAAGGAAGCTTTGCTTCAGGGTGTAGGCCTTCAGATTGATGTTGATCTCCAGCAAACTTTCTATCCTGATATTGATTTTTGTCTCTTGAAAGCCTGAAGCAGATGATGAAGAACACTGTATGATAGAAAGCTGTGTGATGTTCTTCAGAATCTCTATTCTGACTACTGCTTAGTCTTGTTATCAGTCACTTCTTCTTCTTGTCTGTAAAACCTCCAATCTGAATATATTCCCTCGAGCCATATTCAAACATTTGAATTCTTTCTGTCTATGGAATGGCTGAATCAATTCCCAAGAATGGAATCTGTCTTGAGAAATCAATTGACATTTAATCTCTGTAATAAATCACATTAACTGCTGCTGTTGAACGGCTATATGCATTAAATCTGAGAGATATTAAATGTCTAATTAAATCTGCCAACTGTAAATAAATCTGCTTGAATACTGCACAGATTTCGTCGACCTCAGTCTGCTATTCGTCAACCTCAGCTCAGAGATCGTCGAACTGAATAATCTTTGTGTCGAGCTGTGATTCTGTCTTGAGATCAGCGATCATCGACTGGAGCTCGGAGATCGTCGAGCTCAACTCAGAGATAGAACTCTGAGTTTCGTCGTCCTGAGTTCGACTATCGTCGAGCTGAGTTCGACTATCGTCGAACTGATTTTTTGCTCTTGACAAAACTGATTTCTGCATGATTTCTCTGGAGTTCTTTTGAGGCAGACCTAGAAATAATTTCTTTGTATATGCTATTAGAGCTGAGTTATCTCAGCTCTAACTATCATCACAGTAGCAAGAATAAAGTCTTTAGTAAATAGTTGCCTCTGTTGGAAGTAACTCAGAAATAATTTTCTGAACTTGCTGAAGAAGACCGAAGTCTTGACAGATCTTGAGTTCTTCAACCAGCTAACCTGAACCTGCAGTAAACTGAAAGCTCTGCTTCTTCTCTTTATTAGAAACAAGTCTGAACTTGCTGTAGCATAATAAAATTCTACAACTATCTGGAATGAACTTTTAGTTCAGCTGGATCAACTACAAGCTTTTTGCTCAGCAGCAATGGCGAGGAAGATGAAGTCTAGCCGCTCTTTTTTAAAAGAAATGAAACCCTAAGAAGTTAAGTTGCTCTGTCTATCCTATCCATTTTATCTTCCGCCGATTAACAACTCCAAGAAGCAGTGAGGACCACATGCAGTTGACAGCTGTAACTTGCTTTAACGGAAGAAGACGTACAGTAGACCTCTGTCAGTATTTGTCATGTTCTGTAGCTTTCCCACACTTAATTTGAACTATGTTGACATTGTCGACTTTGGCTGACGTCATCAGTTATGGACTTAGCCAATTTCTCAGATCCACTCCAGGGCATTGAGTGTGTTGAGTGATTGGCCTTCACTCAACTAATCTGGACTTAGACAAATTCTCTGCACCATTAGGCATTGAGAGCGTTGAGTGAACTGGCTTCACTCAATGCCCTTAGACTTGGCTGCAACTTTTTTATATACTAGGTGTTTAGAGCATTGAGTGAAGCTTCATCACTCAATGCTTTTGTACTTAGCCTCTTTCTATCTTTTTTCTTCTTACGCTTTGAAAGCAGCAGCATGACTCAATGCTTTTGTTGTCTGGCATTGAGAGAATCGAGTGAAGCTTCATCACTCAACACTTTTGTACTTGCTCGCTTTCTGACATCTTAGGCTGTATCATAACACGTCGCCTTCTGCTTTGGCGTTGAGTGAGTTGTGTTCATTCGAAACTTCTGGACTTTGTCAAATATTCAGCCCTTTAACATTGAGGCTTTGACAGATTCAACTATACTCAACGATGGCATTGAGTGATCTGTCATCGCTCAACGCCTGTGGACTTGGCCGCAAAATTTCCTTGCAGACTGCATGGCTTTGACTGTCCACAACTAACTCAACGCTTTATGATATCTAGCATTGAGTGAACTGGCTTCACTCAATGCCCGTGGACTTAGGCGATTTCCATCCTATCCAACATCCTCCCTTGCATCTGGTGTTGAGTGAATTTACTTCACTCAATACCTATGGACTTTGATAGATTTCTGTCTCTCCACATCTTTACTTTGTGACCACCCGTCCCATCACTTGGAGTACCTGTCCTATCATTATTACAAGGACTAACCTGCATGCATGAACTTGAACATACATAAAATACAATAATGTGTATATCATTGATATGTTTGACTTCTTCAAATCTGGGACATTGTGGGCAATGAACCCAACAATCTCCCCATATTTGAAGAAGTCAAAACTCTCAATCAAAATCCTAAGTCAATGACATACACTAACATATACAGCAATAAAACATAACTTGGAGAAGTTAAAATAAGAGAACAAGTTATAGTTACCACACTTTCCTTGCCTGTAGGGTGAACATCATCACACATGCTCACCCTGAATTGCTGCTACCTGGCCTTGATCATTTCCTTCTCATAGATATGATACAACTTATATCCTTCTCATTTGTATCCTTCTCTCCCCTTTTTTGACTTCTGTAAATAGTCAGGGAGGCTCTGATTATCTGTTCCCCATTTTTGAGTACAATAAGCAACTCTTGTAGCAGTTGAACCACTTGAGAGTGCTGGAGGTGTGCTGCTCCTTCTTTACATGATACCACTTGAATCTTACTCTACAAGTGCTGGAATTTCTCCCCCTCAACTGAAGCATCCTCCATCATTCTTCATGGTAGACACTCTAATCTATACCAGTTTGGATAGTACTTGAACATGATACCACTGAAGGTATACCACTTGAAAAGTCTTCATACCACTAAAGAACAATTCAACCTATAAGAAATAGTATAATCTGCAACAACATGAGGAGCAACCGAAGCTATACCAGGTTCAACATACCCAACTCAAACTCGAAGGTATTGAACTTTGCTTCATCTAGTGGCTTAGTGAAGATATCAGCCACTTGCTTGTCTATAGGGACAAACTCAAGGTTGATATATTCACATTCCACATGCTCCCTAATGAAATAATATCTTATCTCAATATGCTTAGTCCCTCTATGTGAGAAATGATTCCTAGCAATTGAGATGACACTAGTGGAATCACAATATAAGGGACTTCTACTTATCTGGAGGTTATAATCCTGAAGCTGATGCTGGATCCATAATAACTGAGCACAACAACTATCTGCTGAGATGTACTCTGACTCTGTAGATACGATTACAACACTTGTTTTGTTTTTGCTGCTCCAAGAAACTAGTCTTCCTCCCAAGAACTGACAGGTGCCAGAAGCGCTCTTCCTGTCCTTTTTGTAGCCTACAAAATCTATATCTAAATAACCTGTTAGTTCAAACTCCCCATTTCTAGGGTACCATAGGCCAAGATCTGTTGTTCCCTTAAGATACCTCAAAATCCTCTTTGCAGTAGAGTAGTGAGATTATTTAGGGCAAGACCGATACCTAGCACAAACACATGTAGTATACATGATGTCTGACCTACTTGCAGTAAGATATAGAAGGGAGCCAATTATCCCTCTATACAAAGTTTCATCAACAGGTTTCCCTGCCTCATCTTTGCCTATAGACATACTTGACCCCATGGGAGTTTTCATAGTGGAGGCATTATCCATACCAAACTTTTTGATTAACTCCCTAGTAAACTTAGACCGGGATATGGATAAGCCATCATCAGTTTGTCTTACTTGGAGTCCCAAGAAGAACTTAAGTTCACCTATACTGCTCATCTCAAACATCTCTTGCATAAGTTTGACAAACTTCCTGCAAAGGTTGTCATCAGTAGATCTAAAGATAATTTCATCTACATATATCTGGACTAGGATGATCTTACCCTTAGATTCCCTTAGGAATAGGGTCTTGTCTATATTCCCCCTTGAGATTTGTTCTTAATGTGGAAGCTAGACAATGTCTCATACCATACTCTAGGGGCTTGCTTCAGCCCATATAGAGAATTCCTAAGGCTATAAACAGAATCATGTGAGTTAGAAACAACAAAATCTGGAGGTTGCTCAACATAGAATTTTTCCTTTAAGTCACCATTCAAGAAGGCTGACTTCACATCCATCTAGTAGACCTTGAATCCCTTGTGTGCAGCATATGCAAGGAATAGTCCGATGACTTCCAATCTTGCTATAAGGGCAAAGGTTTGATCAAATTCAATACCTTCTTCTTGTCTATACCCCTTAGCTACTAGCCTTTCTTTGTTCTTGATTATAATGCCATTTTCATCAAGTTTATTCATGTAAATCCACTTGACTCCAATGACATTATGTCCTTATGGTCTGGGAACCAGCTTCTAAAACTTACATCTCTTAAATTGGTTCAGTTCTTCTTGTATATCAACAATCCAGAACTGATCTATGTTAGCCTCTTCAAATTTCTTTGGCTCAACCTGTGATAGGAAGCTTGAGTATAGTATTGTGTTGATACTTCTGCTCTTGGTCACCACTCCTTGGCCGGGATCACCAATGATATGGTGTCTTGGATGATCCCTTAGATGCCTGACTACTGGAGGTAATCTTGCTTCAGCATTAGCTATAGGGGTAGCTTCTTGCTGATCTTCATCCACCTCACTTGTGTCTACAGTGCTTCTACTGGAATATCCATTCCATCAGCTCTATCTTGGACTATTGGAGTAGCTTCTTTGATAGTCAGCTGGTCCATCATCTGTTCTGTACCTATAGTACTAGAAGAGGTGCTTGGCAGCTCACTATTAATCATAGTTGACTCATCAAAGACTACATGTACAGATTCTTCTACAACTTGACTTTTCAAGTTGTAGATCCTATAAGCTTTACTATGATTGTTGTACCTAACAAAAATCCCATCAAAGGACTTGGCAACAAACTTAGTCACATAGGACTTCCCATTGTGAAGCACATATGCAGGATCAAGCGTATACCCAACTATTCCAAAAGCCCGGAATGTTGGAAAGGGCGCTACTTAATTTTTTAAATAAGTAACAGAGCGCCACAAGTCAAGTGAAAGAACGCCGGACCCAACAATCCCCCCCGGCATCCAACACTGAAAGATTTAATTTCAAGAGCCTAAACACCTAGAGGGGGGGGGGGTGAATAGGTTCTAATCCTTTTTAACAATTAAGGCAATTAACACAACACAAATATCACAAAAACAATCACAGAAAATACACAGCACAACACACCAAGATTTATAGTGGTTCCCTAAGTTGTGGGTTCGTCCACTTTCCCCCTTCGCCTATCTAGTAGAGAACTAGATTCGGCCAAACTTCCTTCCACTAGCTCAGATCCACAGATCTTATAACTTAGAACCTGATAGGTTCCTACAACTCAGACTTCTTCAAGTCCTACCTCAGATTCTTCCCAAGAATCCTACCTCAGGCAACAACCCTATCTCAGCCTTTATCTCCAAGCCTACAACTCAGACTTCTTCAAGTCCTACACCTCAGGCACTCAGCCCTACCTCAACCTTTATAAATTTAGGCTTACAACTCAGATCTATAACAGAACTTACAAATAAAAGTTTTTTTAAGAAAATAAAAACTTCACCCAGTTCAACAGATAAAAAGGTGAGAACTTCTTGATCAATTCTTGATTGAACTAAATACTCTAGATCCAACCTGACTTAGCTTCTTCAAAGCTTCTTGAATTTGAACAAAATAAGGTTGATCTTCAATTGGAGTTGGAGTTGATCTTCAAACAGCTTCCTTCTTGAATTCAGAATCAGATCTGAATTTTTTACTTACAGACTTTTTAGGATCTTCCTTCTTCTAGGTTTGTCTCTTGCTCCCCCTCACTAGTTCTCAATCTCTGTTGAGTAAGTTATTTCTCTTCTTGTTTTTTTTGATTATTCTGGTTGTTATGGATCAGCCCTTTATATAGAGTTCATCCACGATTACCGACTGATCCGGTTTATAACGGCCTTCTGACAGTACTGACAAATGTGTCAGTCTTGTTACTTATGAGAGCTGTCAAGTCTTCAGTCGTGACAACTGACCCTTCATTGAACTTCTATCACAATAGGGAATAGTCAGCAAAATACTTCAAATGTGACGACACAAATAGACCAAGTGTCGACACAATTCTTGATGATGTCGACACAGCTTCCAATGTGTCAACAAAGTTATTCTTTATCTTCTTGACACAACTTCTGTTGTATATGTCGACACAAGTCCTGTGTGTCGACACCACTTCTATTTGTCTCGACATAGCTGATACTGATAGATGGCATTGAGTGTATGTCCAGATGGCGTTGTGTGTGTGTCGACACAAGTCCCGTGTGCCGACACAAGCCTTTCAGACCCAGTATAGCTGTTGTTGATAGATGGCATTGAGTGTGTGTCAACACAAGTCCCGTGTGTTGACACAGTCTTGCTTCTGGTGTCGACATAACTCCTAGGTGTCGACACAGCTCCTACTTCAGGTGTCGATACAAGTCCTTAGTGTCGACACTTGTACTTAGAAATTTTTCTTGCATTTCTTAAACCTGCATACTGAAACTCAACATCCCATCAAATACACATTGATGTATACCATTGAGTAAAGAGAGGCTTCTCAAAATCTGGTACATAATTTCCAGCGTACCTAACAATCTCCCCCTATTTGGAGAAGTCATAACCCTTAGTCAATGATATACACCACATATAATAAAACAAAGAATAAGATGTATACATTCAATTCACAGCAGGGTAACTTATAAATACAAATAACAATTAATATCATCACAGAATATGATATCTTCATTAATCAGGAATAAGTGTTTGATTTACAAGATTGTTTAGAACAAAATTTACATAGTTCTAAGACTAGCTTATCTATCCCTAAGATTGATCAGGCTCCTTGATCACAATTCCTTTGCCAGATTTTATCTTTGCTTGCACATTGGTTTCTGAATCACCAGCTGGCTTCTTCCCTTTCAGATCTTTCTTTTTGAGCTCTTCAGCCATAATATTCTGCCTTTCAAAGTAATGAAAAGGCTTTGGAAAGTACTCGCTAGGCTCCACAGAGTTAACATGTAACTTTCCAGCTTTGATATCCTTTCTGAGCTGATGTATGACATCTTGCCTCTTCTGATACTTGCTATATTCTTGTTCAGAGTACCATTTGCCTCTATCATGTAGATTGTTTTTTACAGCTTTCCAGGCAGTAAGAATGATATTTCTGGAGGTTGGACTCCATTGCTCAAAATCAGGCTTTAATTCTGCCTGTTCTCTAAATCTTTTCTTAGAAAGTTGAGCCTCTTTCTGAGCATCTTTAGCAGCTTCAGACATTTCAACTTTTCAATAATAACATTATGAGCCTCATGTGGAGGGTTATACATATGTTGTACTGCTTGCTGTACTGCTTCAAAATCTAATGTAGGATAGATGACTTGTGCAACTTCCTGCTGAACACCTTCATTGTGAGCAGGTTGAATACCAGATTCAGCAGTGTTATCTTCATCACAAAGAGGTGGATATCCAAGAGTATCTCTGATGGTATTAGATACCCATTTAGCATGATTAGAGTTGGCTTTGACTAACACTCTCTCCCCCTTTATGACTTCTCTGGCCACATGATCTCTTAGATCATCTTTCTGAAACCTTACTTGATCAAACAGATATTCTGTACCTTCTTTATAGTAGACTCTGAATTTGTTCAGGTGATAAGAAATAGCCTTTTGAGATTCCTGAATGGCAGTTTGTACATCAGCTAGATCTTCTTGTATTTGCCTGGATACTTCAGTTTTCAAATCAGTAGCAATACCTCCCAGTTTTATGAGAATTTCATCATGTGAGTCCTTGAGATTTTCATTTGATCTGAATTGATTTTCTAGAATATATCCTTGTTTTTCTGCTATTTCAACTATTGCAGTCTTCATTTCTTGTTGTTGGGTGGCCAGATATACTACATCATTACCTCCCTTGTGGAAACAATCTATCATCTCTTTCTTATTCAAATTGACCTCAAATCTGATAGATTTTATATCTTGAGCTAGCTGGAACTGCACTTTTTTATGGGACTCATCCACGTACTTTTCCAAAGCAAGTCTTTTCTCATCCAATTTCACTTACAGTTGCACCAATAGTGAACTAAAGTCCATCCCTTGAGCAGATGGTTGAGAGACTATTTGTAAGGCTTTCTTATAGCCTGTGCTCCTTTTCCTGATAGCAACCAGCTTCCTTTTCTTAGCCATGGAGGCTTCTTCATCATCAGAAGATTATGATGAGCTTTGTATATTCAGAGCTTTTTTATCAGTAGGGGCATACTGAGACATCTCCCCCTCAGTTCCTTGTATCTCTTTCTCAATCCTTTGTTTCTCCCCCTCAATCCTTGTTTCATTGAAGTCAGGGAACAGTTCTTGCAAAGTGAACTCTTACTGCATCTGAATAGGAGGAACAAGGTTGTCTTTTGGAACTAATGGTTCCCCCTGGACATCAAGATCTTTGTCCAGGGACTTATCAAACTGGAGAAGTGGACTTGCTCATCTTGAGCTTTGTCTGACACTTGCACATCCTTTGCTTCTTTCTCAGTATTGACTTGTGCTTCATTGTTGATTTCTGATACTATTTCCATAATAGTATCAGTGGCATTTTCACTCTCTAGTGCAGCTTCAGCAATACCTCCCCCATTGGGCAGGCAACTGTGATTGTTCAGGTTCATGAACAATTGTAGTCTATGTGTTGTCTCCCCCTGGAGTGGATACCATATGGTTCTCTGGTAGTATACCGCTCTCCCCTTAAACTTGAGCTTATTTACCTGGTTGTGGTGTGGGAAATTTTCCTTGTTGTTCTTTATCCGGGCTGAAGACAACCAATTCTTCAGAATCACTGGAAGATTCGGCTTCTTGGTTAGTAGTTTTCATCTTCTTATCTTTCTTCACAGATTTCTGTGGGGTGGAAACTTCTTTGGTTAAGACTCTATCCCATCTGGATAGAATTCTCAAGTCCATTTTCCTCATGTGATTTATCTTAGATCCTGGAATTTGATTCATTACATCTGGATGCTAGAAGCCAGATACAAGCTCATTATCTTACCCAGATTAGGCTTCTTAACACTTTCTTGAATCTTGTCAAAAACTACAGATGACCAGTCTGTTTTCACTTTGAATATTACTCTGATCATAAGTTTAAACATGTAGGCAGAGATCCTATCATGTCCTCCTATCTTACAGAGAATTACTTTGTCTATAATCTCTGATAGAAATTTACCTTGGGAATTCATTCCCTTCTTGGTAATTGAGGATCCTATCTTGGTATTTGGATCCAGCCCACACCATCCGAGTCCATCCTTTGTCATGGATGGAGTAATTTCATCATCTTCTTTAACCTTGGGGAGTTGAAGCGACTTCCTGATTGTCTTATGTGAGAGTCTTACCCTTGTACCGTTAATAATGGACTTCATCTTCTTTCCTTGAGAATCCACAGTTACAGATGAGTAAAATTCAAGAACTTCTTTCTTCCATTTCTTTGAAGGTTTAGAGACCAAATACTCCAATCCATTATCTGTGATTAGGGTAATCACACCCTTGATTTCTGGCGAGGCAGTCTCGAATGCCTTGCGAACCATTTCGTATTCCTCATTGATCTTGTCGTCATTGTGCGACGCCATTGATGAATGAGAGAGAAGAGAAGAGAGTCAAGAATTTTGAAAGCACAGTCGACAAGATTTTGTCTTCTCCTATTTATAGTGTACTTATAAAGGGTAGGTCAAAAGACGCACCTAACTTAGGAAATTTACTTGTCGACAAATTTTATATTTGTTGACAGAGATGGCCTAGGTCACAACAAAACCTCGTTGTAGTTGACACGTCTATGTGTCGAAATTGGTGTAGGGTGTGTCCTGAGTCGGAGGTATCCACGAAATTACGCTTTCCTACGCACTACACGTCGTAGATCTACCACACCTACACAACACCTATCGCCCACAATAGTTCTCGTCGCAAGAACGCAGCGAAAATAACAAAGGAGGAATGGTCGACTCGAAAACAACGATCGGAAATTTGAGTCAGAGTATTCCCCAAGAAAACACAAAGGTTGCCACTCCTTTTAGAGAGCAAGACCAAGGCTATAGGCCAAGATCCGCTCAAGCAAATAGGATCCACCCGATCCGGAATTAAAAAGCCTTGCAACGGCGATTTCGATTCAAAACTTGTAGCGATTGAATTAAAGATCCGGAGAAAACGAGCGCGAAACCACCACAACTAAAGAAAAGAATCACACAAGGAAGAGGGAAGAGATTACCCAACCGGGATGAACGTTTCACACAAAGATAGGGTGGGAGAATCACTCTCTCCACGGATCCGCCGGCGTCACACCGAACGTTTTGCAACCTTCTTCCACGGAGTCGCACCAAGGAAGCCGCGCCGGAGTCGCACCAAAGCGGATGGAGAGAGCAAGGGTGGCGGCGGCTTCACACCACACAAGGGGGGGCGGCGGCTAGAGGCTTAGCCTTGGCCGAAATTCTCATGCAAGGGAAATTTTAGGTTTAAGATCTTCAATACTTGATTCCTCATAAACAACTCCTTAAATAGGAGATTACAACAAGCCTTAACCCTTCATGATGGAGATGTAATCTCATCCACCCGAATGGCTAAGTGCACACCAAAAATAAAACTGTTTAAATTAAAGAAATAAAAACATGCCATGAATATAAAATTATCACTAAACATTGGATAATTTTATATTCTAAAAATATAAAAATAGAGTTCATGAAATAAGATAATTAAAGCTAAATTTTCATGGCGGTTCGAGCACGCTGCGGGCGGAGGTTATAACGTGCACTTCCTTCAGCGTCATCACGGCGTCTAAGATCTTTATGCCGTAGCGCCTCGACAACCGGGTCATCATCAGTTAGCGGTGGCGCTGCATCAGAAATACTTTTGCCAGTGTCTACATATACTATCAAAGTCTCGACAGAGTGTGTTGACAATGATTTTTGTATGTCGACACAAAAATATACTAATACAAGGTCTTGACAGAGTTGTGTAGACACCAACTTTTCTGTCAACACAGATTCTATTTCTGTGTCGATACAATTCTTTTCTTTGTCGACACAACTTAATGATAGTGTCGACATAGTTAGCATGTGTCGACATAACTTTCTAACTTAGACAAAATTTCTTGAGAAATTTTGGACTTACTGATACCACTTGAAAAATTTTGTGTTGACCTATCACCTTATTCTTAGTTCAACATACTTAATTCAATTTTAAAATAATTGAACTTACTTTCATCCAGAGGTTTTGTAAATATATCAGCAATTTGATTGTTAGTGTTTACAAATTCTAGACTTATGTCTTCCTTTTCAACATGTTCTCTGATGAAATGAAATCTAATTTCTATATGCTTAGTTCTACTGTGTGAAACATGATTTTTAGCAATATAAATAACACTAGTAGAATCGTAAAATAATGGAATTCTACTTACCTTGATGTCATAGTCTTCAAGTTGATGTTTTATCCACAACAACTGAGCACAACAGCTGTCTGCAGCTATATATTCTGATTCAACAGTGGAAATAGCTACACTTGTTTGCTTCTTGCTGCTCCATGACACCAGCCTATCACCTAGGAATTGACATGTTCTAGTGGTAATTTTTCTGTCTTCTTTGTAGCCTGCAAAGTCTGTATCTGAAAAACCTGTTAGTAAGAAATCTCTATTCTTAGGGTACCAAAGACCTAGATTAGATGTGCCCTTAAGATATCTCAAAATTCTCTTGACAGTAGTATAATGAGATTCCTTTGGGCAAGCTTGGTACCTAGCACAGACACATGTAGTATACATGATGTCAGGTCTACTAGTAGTCAAGTAAAGTAGGGAGCCAATTATCCCTCTATACAAAAACTCATCAACAGGTTTTCCTGCTTCATCTTTGCCTATAGGCATACTTGTTCCCATTGGAGTTTTCATGGTGGAGGCTGACTCTATGCCATATTTCTTAATTAACTCCTTGGTGAACTTAGACTGGGATATGGACAATCCAGCACCAGTTTGTCTAATTTGGAGTCCCAAGAAGAATTTCAGCTCACCCATGCTGCTCATCTCAAACTTCCCTTGCATAAGTTTGGCAATCTTTCTACAAAGGTTGTTTTCAGTAGATCCAAAGATAATGTCATCAACATATATATGGACTAGTATGATCTTGCCTTTAGATTCCCTAAAGAATAGAGTCTTGTCAATTTTCCCTCTTGAGAATTTATTCTCAATAAGGAAAGCAGACAAAGTTTCATACTAAGCCCTAGGAGCTTGTTTCAATCCATATAGTTCTTTCTTAAGCCTATATACATAGTTGGGATGATGAGAATCTACAAAACTTGAGGGTTATTCTACATAGACTTTTTCTTTTAAGTCAGCATTCAAAAATGCTGACTTTATATCCATTTGGAATACTTTAAAACCTTGATAGACAACATACGCCAAGAACAATCTTATAGCTTCCAACCTTGCCACTAGGGCAAAAGTTTGATCAAAGTCTATCCCTTCTTTCTGTCTGTAGCCCTTTGTTACAAGTCTGGCTTTGTTCTTAACTATGGTGCCATTCTCATCTAGTTTATTCCTGTAGATCCACTTGGTTCCTATAACATTGTGATCCCTTGGTTTAGGAACCAACTCCTAGACTTTACATCTTCAGAATTGATTCAGCTCTTCCTGCATGACATCAATCCAGATTGTGTCTTGCATGGCTTCTTCAAACTTCTTAGGTTCTATCTATGATATAAAACTTGTACATAGAATTGTGTTCATGCTTTTGCTCCTGGTTAGAACTCCCTGGCTTGCATCACCAATGATTTGGTGTGCAGGATGATCCTTCAAGTGTCTTCTAGCTGGAGGAAATATGTCAACCTATTGGTCTTCTTCTCTTTCCTCATTCTGATACACTTCATTATCTTCATCTTCATCCAGAGAGTCTTGTACTCCCCCTGGATAGTTTCCATCCTTTTCTTCATCCAGTCTTGCAGGGTTGTCCTCACTAATAGTCAGCTTGTCCATCCTTTCCTTTAAACCTGTAGAGCTACCAGAAGAGCTAGACAGTTCACTGTTAATTAACTTAGACTCATCAAATACTACATGGACTGATTCTTCTACAACTTATGTAGTCAAGTTGTAGATCCTGTATGCCCTACTGTTATTACTGTGAACTAGCATAGGACCAAATAAATCCATATGCAGGAGATATAAACATCTCACTAAATCTTTGGTATCAAGTCCATGAAAAGAGGTCTTGGTCTGTTTGACATTTTGACAAGATGAACAAACACCATATTTAATGCACTTGACCTGAGGACCATTACTCACTAGCTCCATACTAAATAATTGTCCTATTGACTTATAGTTTATATGAGCTAGCCTCTTGTTCCATTGGATACACTATGATGCTTTCTCATCTGCAACTAGACAGATAGGTGAGTTGTTATACTCATAATCAAGGTTAAGATAATATACATTCCCTTTCCTAGTGCTAGTCAGAATGATCTCTTGATCACTTGACCTCTTTATTTGGCACTCACCCTTGAGGAAAGAGGTGTCATACCCAAGATCACTTAGTTGACTTATGCTAATTAGGTTATGTTTCAGACCTTTCACATATGCCACTTGAGTGATATAGATAGAGTTACTAGAAATATTACCAAACTCTTTGATGATACCTTTTCAGATCCACCAAAGATTACTTTGGGTCCATTCTCTATGGGAGAATAATCCTTCAACATCCTTCTTATTCCAGTCATGTGCCTGGAACATCCACTATCCAAGTACCATATAGGGGTATAGCCACTTGGACTCACCTGCATCAAATAAAGATTTACCTATCCTTAGAACCCAAATTGTTATTGGGTCCTAGGTTCAAGTTAGCATGAAATCTGACATGCTTACCTGCAGCCTTTCTGACAGGTAAACTGGCCTTTTCTGAATACTAGTATTGAACCAACAATCAATGGCAAAGTGGCCCACCTTGGCACAACACCAGCACTCAAATCTATTGTACTTTTTCTTCAGTATAGGCTTCACAACATTTTTGCCAGCTTTCCTTTTAAGTGTAGGTGCTGGAGCAGCATACCCCAAGGATTCCTTAAGAACTTGATGGGTTTGCTTATAGGGTGGCCTATTAGCATATACAACCTTGCCATTGAGATCACCATACTCATAGTGACCATGAGTGAGGTCATGATCATACATGTTAGAAGGTTGCATCACTTTTCTAAAAGAAATAGGGGGTTTCATAGCTAGTGGCTGAACTGGGCCTTTGCATTTTCCTTGAGAATTGGCTGCCCTTGTTCTTTCCTTGAAGCCTAGTCCTGTCTTTCCTTTCTGAGATATGAAGTTATCTATTAAAGGTAAGACAGACTTTGGCTTTGAAAATTTAGCCACTAGATCCTTTTTTTTCTGGAGTCTTGCTTCCAGATTTTTGATGTGATTTTCTTTGAAGGAGATTGTGCTCATCTGAATAACAGTTATGTTTTTCAGTTTGGCAAACTCATTCAATTTCAAATCCATCAGTTTGGCTGATACTGATGCAACCTGTTTGAGAGATTCAATTTCCTTGGCCTACTTCTTGACAAGGAATTTGCTCCTCTTAAGAGCTTGCAATAAACTACCATACTCATAAATTAATTGATGTACATCCCCCTCAGATTCAGAACCATCCACATCTCTTGATGTTGATGCTTCTGATTCTGATCCAGTAAAATAATCAGGAGCTAAGGATGGACTATATACCATACTTAGACCAGGATGATCCTGACACTGATCTTCTTTTGAAAGAGCCATCAGCCCTCTACAACAATAGTCTTCACTTCCATTTATGGAATCCAGCATTTGCAAGAATTCTGATTCCATAGAATCCTCTTCTGTAGTAAATAGCCCAATATAAGCTTATGCTTCATCCTCTTCTCCAGATTCTAAGGATGAAGAGTCAGTCCAACTCTTATGCTTCTGGGCAACAAATGATTTCTCCATCTTGCCCTTATTTTGAGGCTTCTTCTTATCCTTAGTCTCCTTTCTCTTATTAGGACAGTCAGCTATTACATGTCTAGGCCTGTTGCAGCAATAACAAACAATTTTAGAGGTAGTTTTTTACTAGGATTAGAGGCATATCTGTCCTCCTTAGAAGTCTTCTTCTTCTTCTTATAATAATCATCCTTGAAGAAGGATGAAGATGACCTGGTTCTCCATTTCTTCTTCTTCATGAACCTCTGAAACTGCCTTATAAAGGCAGCAAAGTCTTCATCAGAATTGTGGCTGTCTGATGTATTGATGTCAGGATTTTTTGCTTCAGCCTCAGCACTTCTTCTGGGTGGAGAAGGAGACTTTCTTTTACCCTTTCTTATGGCTTTAGCTTTGAAGGCTACTGAATTGTCTTTATACTCAGACCTATTGTTTTTCTCCTCCTCCTTTCTGGCAGTGAGCTGGATCTCATAAGATAGCAGTTTTCAAAACAAGGTTGGTGGAGATGTATCAGCAAGCCTGGCCACCTCTCTGATGGCACATATTTTTGTTTCGCAGTCCTTGGTCAGTGACCTGAGAAACTTATCATTCAATTCATATGTGCTAAAGACTCTTCCATAGGTCATCAACTCATTTACAATTCTAAAGAACTTCTTGTAACATTCTGCTACGCTGTCTGACTTAGCTTGTCTGAAGCTTTCATATTCTTGATTAAACATAGATTTCCTATCCTCTCTAACTTCTTCAGTTCCCTCCAAGTAGACAATCAAGGTGTCCCACTTTTCCTTGGAGGTTTTGCAATGTACCAAATTCTGAAATGTGGCATCATTTATAGCACTCACAATTATGTTTTGTGCTCTCTTGTTTAAAGTTGCTAGAATGATCTCATCCTTAGTCATTTCAAAATAGCTCTTTGGGGTTTTGAGATTAGCATCAAGAGCTGATATATTCATTGGAATGAAAGAACCTTCTTGTACTGTGATGTAGATTCTAGGATCAGATGCTTCCATGAACAATCTGATCCTTTCTTTCCATATCCCAAAGTTTTCTTTCTTGCAGATGGGCAGTTTCATGGATCCAAATTCCTTCTGATTCTCATTTGAACCCATTCTGGCTAATTGTTAATTGTCTTGGAGATTTACTCAGACTGTTAGGTCTATTTTTGAGCAACCTCCCTCTGATACCACTTGAAAGATTTGATATCAAGAGCCTAAACACCTAGAGGGGGGGGGTGAATAGGTTCTAATCCTTTTTGACAATTAAGGCAATTAGCACAGCACAAATATCACAAAAACAATCACAGAAAATACACAACACAACACACTAATATTTATAGTGGTTCCCAAAGTTGTGGGTACGTCCACTTTCACCCTTCGCCTATCCAGTAGAAAACTGGATTCGGCCAAACTTCCTTCCACTAGCTCAGAACCATAGATCTTACAACTCATAACCTGATAGGTTCCTACAACTCAGACTTCTTCAAGTCCTACCTCAGATTCTTCCCAAGAATCCTACCTCAGGCAACAACCCTACCTCAGCTTTTATCTCCAGGCCTACAACTCAGACTTCTTTAATTCCTACACCTCAGGCACTCAGCCCTACCTCAGTCTTTATAAATTTAGGCTTACAACTCAGATCTATAACAGATCTTACAAAAAAAAGTTTGTTTAAGAAAATAAAAACTGCACCCAGTTCAACAGATAAAGTGGTGAGAACTTCTTGATCAGTTCTTGATTGAACTGAATACAATAGATCCAACCTGACTTAGCTTCTTCAAAGCTTCTTGAATTTGAACAAAATAAGGTTGATCTTCAATTGGAGTTGGAGTTGATCTTCAAACAGCTTCCTTCTTGAATTCAGAATCAGATCTGAATTTTTTACTTGCAGACTTTTCAGGATCTGCCTTCTTCTGGGTTTGCCTCTTACTCCCCCTCATTGGTTATCAATCTTTATTGAGTCAGTTATTTCTCTTCTTGATTCTGTTAATTATTCTGGTTGTTATGGATCAGCCATTTATATAGAGTTCATCCACGATTACCGGCTGATCTGGTTTATAACGGCCTTCTGACAGTACTGATAGATGTGTCAGTCTTGTTACTTATGACAGCTGTCAAGTCTTCAGTCGTGACAACTGACCCTTCATTGAACTTCTATCACAACAGGAAATAGTCAGCAAAATACTTCAAATGTGACGACATAAATAAATCATGTGTCGACACAATTCTTGATGATGTCAACACAACTTCCAATGTGTCGACACAGTCATTCTTTATCTTCTCGACATAGCTTCTGTTGTATGTATCGACACAAGTCCTGTGTGTCGACACCACTTCTCCTGGTCTCGACATAGCTGATGCTGATAGATGGCATTGAGTGTATGTCCAGATTGCGTTGAGTGTGTGTCGACACAAGTCCCGTGTGTCGACACAAGCCTTTCAGACTCATTATAGCTATTATTGATAAATGGCGTTGAGTGTGTATCGGCACAAGTCCTGTGTGTCGACACAGTCTTACTTCTGGTGTCGACATAACTCTTGGGTGTCGACACAGCTCCTTCTTCAGGTGTCGACACAAGTCCTTGGTGTCGACACTTATACTTAGAAATTTTTCTTGCATTTCTTAAACCTGCACACTAAAACTTAACATCCCATCAAATACACATTGATGTATACCATTGAGTAAAGAGAGGCTTTTCCAAATCTGGTACACAATTTCCTATGTACCCAACAAGCACAACCCATCGGCTCAGAGGTGGGGTTACCACATGGACCACACGGCTTAGAGGTGGGGTTACCACATGTCCACGGTTGTCTGTTCCATCAGACCCACACAGGTAGAAGGGAAAAATAGGGATTTAATAGCGCCCCCTGTCTTGAACCTGTGACCTCCTCTGATACCAAATGTAGGATCAAGCACATACCCAAATGTTCCAAAAGCCCAGACTTTTTGAAAGGGTGCTACTTAATTTTTTAAATAAGTAGCAGAGCGCCACAGGTCAAGTGAAGGATGCCGGATCCAACAACATAGCACTTGCCCCCAGGTTTGGTTTTCTGCCCTTCAAGATCTCATAGGGAGTCTTCTTATGGCTCTTGGTGATAGAGGCTCTGTTAAAGACATAACATGCAGTATTCACTGCCTCAGCCCAGAAATATTCTGGGAGAGATGTGTCACTTAACAAGGTTCATCCAGCCTCTACGAGAGTCCTATTTTTCCTCTCAACAATCCCATTTTGCTGGGGAGTTCTTGGAGAAGAAAATTCTCGATGAATCCCTTGCTCTTCACAGAACTTCGTCATGCTATCAGACTGGAATTCAGTCCCATAGTCACTTTTGATTTTGACCACTATACTATCAAACTTATTCTGAATTTGCTTGACAAACTTCATGAAGACATCAAGGGTTTCATTCTTTTTCTTGAGAAAGAACACCCAAGCAAACCTGGAATAGTAATCAACCACCATAAGGGTGTACACTTTCCTACCAAGACTATGAACTGGCATAGGACCAAACAAGTCCATATGCAAGAGATATAAATATCTCACAGAGTCTTTGGTCCCAATGCCCTTGAAGGAGGCTTTGGTCTGCCTGCTCTTTTAGCATGCTGAGCAAATACCCTCCTTGATGCATTTCACATTAGAACTATTCCTAACTAGCTCTTGACTAAAGAGCTTGCCAATAGTCTTGTAATTCAAATGATCTAGTCTCTTGTGCTATTAGACACAATATGAGACTTTCTCATTTGCCACTAGACAAATAGGAGAGTTTGTATCTAGACACAGAAAGTTTAAACAATAAACATTTCCACTCCTAATGCCTGTCAAAATGACCTCATGATCACTTGAACTCTTAATCTGGCACTAATCCTTGTGGAAGACAATGATATAGCCAAGATTAGAGAGTTGGCTTATGCTTATAAGGTTCTGTTGAAACCCTTCAACATAATCCACTCTTGTGATGGTGACTATGCCATTGGTAATCTTACCATAGACTCTTGTCACCCCTCTATTTTAACCACCAAAGATAACCTTGGGTCCATCTTTCATTGGAGTATACTCCTTTAAGTTGCTCCTTGTCCCAATCATGTGCCTGGAACAACCACTGTCCAAATACCATATAGGGGTATGAGCACATGGACTAACATGCATCACACAATTTATTTTGCCTTAAGACCCAAATGTCTATTGGGTCCTAGGTGTATGTTAGTCTGAAAGTGAACTTGTCTACCAGCAACTTTTCTGACTGGTGGAATAACACTAGCTCTAGGCACAGTAGGATTGTGCCAGCAATCTAAGGCAAAATGCCCTACCTTGCCACAACACCAGCACTCATGTATATTATAACTTCTCTTCTGAGCAGGTCCTGCAATTGGCTTAACTACTGACTGAACAGAAGAATAAGGTGCAATAACCTTTCTTGAATTCCTTTCAGCTAGGATTTGACTAAAGGTAAGTATTTCAGCACATTTTCTTGGCTTACTCTGAGTGCTATTTACAGTAGTCTTCTTTAGAGATGACATGCTATTTATAGCATCAGAGATAGATGGATCTAGCTTGCTGATGGACTTGCCCTTGGTCTGGGTCTTTGCTGGATGGACTTGAGAGTTGGCCAATGCCTCTTTCTTGAGTGAAGGGGCTGGTGCATCAAACAAAAATGGTCCATGATGGGCCATTTGGATTTCCTTAAGGGGAGCCTTAAAAGCACTTACTCCCCTACTATACCTTCCATCATAGCTGTGAACCTCCTTGTTCACAATAGTGGATGTACCATTCATCCAGTGACCATAGATGTTGTAATGCCCCGAAACTCAAAAGGGGAACGTGCAACATTTAAGCCAAGTTTGGGGCCTGGTAAGGGTCACACAGCCTGGGATACGGGCGTGTCCAGGGCCGTGTTATGCTCGGGTTGGATAATTTTCCGCGTGGTCGACGTAATGCAGTCGACAATCCTTGGAGGTCAGGAACACGGCCTAAGACACGGGCGTGTCAAGGGTCGTGTCCTGCTCGGGCTATTAGACGGGCTGTATCAAGTAAGTTACATGGCCTGGGGCACGTGCATGTCCCAGGGCATGTCTGGCACACGACCTGTGATACGGGCGTGTCACATGGCTGTATCCTCTTGGGGATGTTTTGGTTCCTGTGTTGATTGAGGAACACGCCCCGCAACACGGGCGTGTACTGATTGACACGGGTGTGTCTAAGCCCATGTCCTATTCGGGATGCGATGGTTTCAGCGTCGATTGGGGCACACGACCCATGATACGGTGTAACACCCCAAATCCCAAAATGGGGTCAGGTTGGGTGACACGGCCTGGGACACGGGCGTGTCCAAGGGCATGTCCAGTGCACACGGCCTGGGATACGGGCATGTCCTTTACGGTGTGCGTCGAGTCGAGTTCTCGAGATAGCACAGTCACCGATCATCGAGAGGCGACACTGCCTGGGACACGGGCGTGTCCCAGTGTGTGTCTTGCTCGGGTTGGTAACCGGGTTGCATTGAGTGGCGTTGAGTGGAGTGGTGTTGAGTGTGGTACATGGCCTGTGACATGGTCGTGTCACAGGGGCGTGTTTGGCACACAGCCAAGACACGGGCGTGTGCCTTAGCCGTGTTCTTCTCGGGTTGGCAGTCCTATGTTGAGTGAAGGACACACCCCTCAACACGGGCATGTACTTACTAACACGGGCATGTCAGGGGTTTGACACGGGCGTTTCTCAGCCCGTATTCTGTTCTAGGTGATTCAGTTTGTGTACCGCTTGCAGTCTATGGTCTGTGACACGGGCGTGTCACAGGCTGTGTCAGCCGCAAAATTAGACTTTTTAGGCGATTTGTGGCCGTTCGTTTCCCTTATCCTAGATCTAATGGCCCAGGGTATTTCGACCTGGGTTTAACTCCGGGATTGACATGAAGTTGTCATTCAAACTTGGGCCTTTCTCTTTCTAAATAGAAGAAAGAGAGGAGAGCTTGGAGGAGGAAAGGAGAAGCTTTCCGTCCGCCGGTGGAGCTTCAACGGTCCGAATCGAGAGCCGAGTTCAGCATTGTGGAGGCAAAGCCGTCGCTGTGATTACCATCCAGCTAGTTTCTCCATGGTTCCGAAGCGATCGTCAAGGGTAACGATCTCCTTCTTGGACAAGTGAAGTCCTACTTTATGCATGTGCATGGGATCCTCCTACTTTACCAAGAGGTGGAAAGCGTAAGCGATTCCAGTGATCGAGTCTGCATTTAGATCCGAAAGTGTGTAGTACGGAATATGCATGCTATGTGAATCCCATCTAGATGGATGTCTAGATTGGTGATGCTGCGAACCGGAGAAGACATAGTGTATTTATCATTTAGCCTGCGGAGATGGTGAGGACGATTGTGATGGTGATAAGGATGCTTTGTATAGCTCCTTTGGTTGTATGCTCGGCACGAGCTGTATTGATGGAATGGAAAGTGGCACTGTGTGCCTGTTTTATGAGATGGATATGAGATGGATTGTGAGCACCTCTGAGTGGATGGGTGCGAGAGGCCTCCAATAGGGGTTTGACGGCTAATGCCCATAGCCAACAAGTTAAGAACCTTTGAGTGGGTGGGCCACCCAACAAGTTCAGTGGTATGATCGGGTGAGCGGTCGATTGGTAGCAATACAACGGGGTGAGTTCCCTAGGCTTGTTACACTACTTGGGTAGGTCGAATGATAGTGCTCACAGTTGCCGTGAGGTGATTGCCTTTGCATGAGCTGGGTGCATGAGGTCTCTGACGTGTGTTTGGAGGCTTATGCCCAGCCAACAAGCTAAACACCTCGAATCGGTGGTGGAACCTTGAGGAGTTCGGTACACCATAATCTTGCCTTGAGTGCACGGAGCATCTGTCTTGTAGGCCAGCGTTTGTGATGTGATTGCGGCAGATATATATACATGTTGTGATTGTATTGCATGCAGGGAAGGAACCACTGCCCCGGGTAAGGGGTAGGGTCGTTATAATTGGTAAGCTTAATGCTAACCGTTGCTTTGTGGATCACCCTTGGGGTGAACGTTCTTATGCAGGTGTTGCGGGTTGATGGATTGAGTGGGCTGAAGCCCTTGCTGCTGCTGTTAGGCCCTCGAAGGCCGTGCGAAGATTATGATTTCATGTGTGGCCGGCCTGCGTGCCGATGTATGAAGTCATATGTTTGTAAAGAGAAACTTGTAAGGCCTTAAGGCCGTGAGCGGTGTGCTTGTATACATTCCTGGTCTTTTATATAAATGTGTTATTTATATAGTAGTGGACATTCATGGATTGAGTTCGTGCAACTTATAAACTTCCACTAGAATGCTCTGAGTTAGGGTGCGATGGTATTTTGGTATTAATCTGTGACCTCGCCGTCTGTTTGTGGCATATAATGTGGGGCCCCGGCCGGACCTTCTATTATATGTTATTTAACGGATGAGGTTGCTACATTTTGGTATCAGAGGCCCCTCGGTTTTCCGCTTTCGAATTCGTGGTCGAATTCTTTTGTGGGGTGGAGAGCACGTGTACGTGCGAACCGTTTTAACATAAATGAACTCAAGAATGTCCACTAGAAATGCGAGTGATTGGGCATGTTTGTCGTTTTGGATTGAAGGTTAACGATGTCATGCTCACGTATAGGTGACAAGGAGTGGGACTGGGCAATCGGAACCCCAGCATTCAGATGAGAGTGCGGAACAAGCTGAGGTGCCCACACCTCCTCCTTCGGTAGAGACAGTACGGTTGATTGTAGATGTGGTTTTTGCGATGATCAAGGCCCACCAAGAGCAGGTGGCAAGGGACGGAGCATTGATCCCGCCGTTGAATATGTGTCTTACCCAAGGACAACATATGGTCAAGGAGTACTTTCATGCATTTGTTGAGTTACGACAACATGCAGAGTTTGTGGTTGAACCCGAGGAGACTAAAATCAACAGATTTTACAATGGTCTACGCGATGAACTGCAACGGTTATTGGTGGGACCAAAGTTGCTTGGATTTTATGCCTTGGTAATGACAGCTAGATCTTTGGAAAGGGACTTGAAGCAGTTCAGAGCGAGGCATGATGGTAATATGCCAACCTCTTCCACCACCGTGGGAACAAAGGAAAGGTGTGTTTGTTTTTCTTGTGGTAAGGTGGGGCATCATGCCCGAAGATGCTATTATGGTACCACACCAAGGGCAGCGAAGGAGTTGAAGCGGGTGCGGGCTAAGAAGAACTTGGCGGTGGAAAATTCAAAGTTAAAAGTTCCGTAGTCTGAACAATCAGAGTTTAGGAAGCAGGATAAGAAGAGGTTCTGGACTGCTGAACAAACTCAGTCGAATGGTGCTTCGGGAGCAACGTATGGTCAAGGACGTGTGGAGACGCGTACATATTTCACTTGTGGAAAGCAAGGGCATGTCGCCCGAAATTGTTGGAGTGACCTTTTAAAGGGTGAGAAAAAGACAGGTGCGTCTGACAAAAAAAAAGGGGGTCATATATCCCGAGACTACAAAATTAGCCCTTAGATGACACGAAGCAAGAAGGGCAAGACTATCTATAATAATGTATACGATCTTTGTTTTGTGTGTCTAAACATGGCGTGCTTGTGAATAAAAAGGTTGTTGGGTGTTGGCTTAAGATTTTTATTATCCTATGAACAGATTTTGGTATCACCGCTACGAGTGGATTGACATAGCCGTGGTGAAAAGAGAGATTATGGTTAGAGCATGTCCGTAAAGAGGATTATGAAGGCCGCGGATGAGCGGAAGTAAAGTAAAGAGTGTACTTTACTATGGTCGTGATATAATCTGTGCATATGGTATGTTTGTGTGTTTGTGAAAACACTTGTGTTGGTGCGATGCCGTGGGGAGAAACAAGCTACGACCTCTGAGCTCGCAACCCAGACCGTCTTTGTTTTTATTGCAATGGAGTGGTTGTGATGGTATCTACGTTGCGCTAAATTTCGGGACGAAATTTCTGTAAGGAGTGGAGGATTGTAACACCCCAAATCCCAAAATAGGGTCAGGCTGGGTGACATAGCCTGGGACACGGGCATGTCCAGTGAAAATGGCCTGGGACACGGGCGTGTCCTTAACAGTGTGTGTCAAGTCGAGTTCTCGAGATAGCACGGTTGGCGATCGTCGAGAGGCGACATGGACTGTGACACAGGCGTGTCCCAGGGCGTGTCCTGCTCGGGTTGGTAACCTGGTGGCGTTGAGTGGCGTTGAGTGGAGTGGCGTTGAGTGTGGTACACGGCCTATGACACGGGCGTGTCACAGGGGCGTGTTTGGCACACAGCCAAGGACACGGGCGTGTGCCTTAGCCGTGTTCTTCTCAGGTTGGCATTCCTGTGTTGAGTGAAGGACACGCGCCTCAACACGGGCGCGTACTTACTGACTCGAGCGTGTCAGGGGTTTGATACGGGCGTGCCTCGACCAATGTTCTGGTCTGGGTGAGTCGATTCGTGTACCGCTTGCAGTACACGGCCTGTGACACGTGCATGTCACAGGCCATTCCAGCCGCAAAATTAGACTTTTCAGGCGATTTGTGGCCGTTCGTTTTGTAACACCTCTACCCGTCAAGAAGAATATAATAGAGGGTCCGGCCGGGGCCCCACACCATATTCCACAAACAGGCGGAGACGCTACGAAATAATATCATAACCACGTATCCTAACACAGAGCATTCTAGCGGAAGTTTCACGGTTGAATAATTGAACTCAAGATAAAGAACATTGTCCACTAAAACTTAGGAATATATACAAACATCACAAGAGTCTGGCCTTAAGGCCTTACAACAGTTTCTCTTAACAAGAGCGTGGATTACAGACATCGGCACGTAGGCCGGCCACACATGAACAAAAGAAACAAAACAATGCCTTCGAGGGCAGCAACGCAGCTTTGGGCTTCAGCCCGCTAAGTCCCGCTCGGACCAGCACCTCCATTACCTGTAAGAACCAATCCACCAAACGGTGGCAACAGGGCAACGGTCAGCATTCAGCTGACTAATTATAACGACCCTGCCCCTGGCACGGGGCAACGGAATTCCATCCCTGCATAACAATCTTCCAATATGATATATATAGCAATTCAAGCAAGACGTGCACGCCCGCACAATCACATATCACAAACGTCGGCACGACGGCCCGACGCTCCGTGCACTCAGGGCACATTCTCGGTGTTCCGTAGTTCCACGGCCACACCACCGTTCAGAGGTCCCAGACATAACGGTCCATTATGAGCATTCTAGTCTGATCGGCACACAGGCCGTCGACTCTCGCTATGTGATCCTAACAGGGTCTTAAGCACCCAAGGTTAGACAACCATAATGCGGGTACAGATCCACCGTTGCTCAAATCGTCAGACTCAAGCCTGGACTGACGCGGGTACAACTTCACCTTGCCCGTTCCACCACCAAGGCATTTGCCTAGTTGCAGCCCCACGGCTCAACCTCACACAAAGTAGCAACTCACGGCTACAAGAGAGTCCAACTCTCATAATTTCCTGGACTTCCTCCAGTACTTTATCCATCATGCCTACAAGCAAGAATCACGGAGTCTTCTCCGATATGCAAACAAGCATCACCAATCCAGACCATGTCCAGATGGGCTTCACCCAGCATGCCTAGATCCGTACTCCAATTCCGGACTCTAACAAGGGGGACTTTACATATCTACCCCAAGGGATGCCACAACCCACCGCACACTCGCGGGGAAGGGTTTTCCCTATGCAATGCATGAATTAAGGACTTCACATGTCCAAGCAGGAAATCGTTACCCTAGGAACTTGCTTCGGAGCCATGGAGAGAAATTTGAGACGGATGAAAGCCTTCGCAGCAGCGTTGCCTTCGCAAATCCGAACTCGGCTCGCGATTTGGACCATCGTAGCACCACCGGCAGCCGGACTCCACTTCTTCTTCCTCACCTTGCTCTCACCTCTCTCTTAAAATTAGAAAGAGAAGATGAAACTCAAAATGAGCCTTTCCTCCTTTTCTCGGCCTTATCAGCCCAGGAATGAGCCCCAGCCACAGGATCTCCTTTAAGGAAAATGAACGGCCAAGATCTGCCCAAAATACTATACTTTTTGGCCGACACGGCCTGTGACACGCCCGTGTCACAGGCCGTGTACCCTTAAGCGGCACACGCGGCACTCACACTGACTGAAAATTACCAGAACACGGGCATCGACACGCCTGTGTCGAACCTGACATGCCCGTGTCGGTCATGTGACACGCCCGTGTCACACCTGTTACACGGTACTCAACGCGCGCTAAAACCAGTCAGAGCAGTACACGGGTAGGCACACGCCCTCTGACACGCCCGTGTCAAAACTGACACGGCCGTGTTCAAGGCTTGGTTCCGGTCCGTGCACATTTCTGACTCGATACGGCATTTTATTGAGTGACACGCCCTGGGACACGCCCGTGTCGAAGGCTGTGTCCCAGGCTCGACTATCGTCGACCTCCGATCGTCGACTAACCTGAACACGCCCTGGGACACGCCTGTGTCCCAGGCTGTGTACCCCCGACACGCCCTGGGACACGCCCGTGTCCCAGGCCGTGTTAAGTAACCTGCACCTCAAATCCAATTTTGAGTCTTTTTGGGGTGTTACAATCCTCCCCTCCTTAATAAAATTTCGTCCCGAAATTTGAAGACAGTAGGGAGAAAATAACAAACATTTATATGTTTCTATTACATATATAACGAGTGAACAAGTTACGAAAATAACTCGGGAAACTCGGCTCGCATGGTCTGCTCGCGCTCCCATGTTAGCTCTTCTCGGCCACAATTGTCCCATCGGACTTTGACCATCCCGATCACTTTGTTCCGCAACTGTTTCTCGGCTCGATCCTCGATCCGTATAGGCTTCACCTTTGTCGTTAGCCCATACTCAATCGGCACTCGATCATTGTCAATTACTTGAGCTGGATCCTTGACTGCTTTGCGTAGCACCGAGATGTGAAACACATCATGCAATCCACTCAATTCCGATGAAAGAGCTAGTCGATAAGCGGCTTCCCCAACACGCTCCACCACTTCAAACGGACCAAGGTATCGCGGACTTAGCTTTTTCAACCGCCGAATCCGAGATACGCCTTTGAAGGGCTTAATCTTTAAATAGACTCAGTCACCAACCGTGAACTCCACATTCCGGTGCTTAGCATTGTAATACTTGGCTTGCCGATCCTGGGCTATTAGGAGCCTCTCTCGAATAGAGCGTATTGTTGAGGTAGCATCCTCGACTTCCTTTTTGCCTAAAAGTTTAGTCTCGCCAGTTTCTGCCCAAGCTAGCGGTGTACGACACTTACGAACATACAGCGCTTCAAATGGGGCCATGCCTATACTCGCTTGATGGCTATTATTATAGGCAAACTCCACCATAACAAGATGTTCTTCCCAATTCTTACCGAAGTCCAGGGCGCACATACGGAGCATATCCTCCATCGTTCTGTTGGTTCGTTCAGTTTGGCCATCCGTTTGCGGGTGAAAGGCCGTACTGAATGCTAACTTCGTGCCCAACATCTGATGAACGAATCTCCAATCTTTCGAGGTAAAGCGCCCATCTCGGTCACTTACGATGCTCCGGGGAACACCGTGCAATCGAACAATCTGCTCCACATAGAGCTTTGCCAACGTTTCCACTGAATCGTCCCGCTTGTTCGGTATAAAGTGAGCCACCTTTGTCAACCGGTCTGCAATCACCCAGATTGAGTCATGGCCACGTTGAGATCTCGACAATCCATGCACGAAATCCATAGAAATATCCTCAAACTTCCATTGCGGAACCGGCAACGACTTCAGGAAACCACTCGGCCGTTGACATTCTGCTTTTACCAAAGCACAAGTGCGACATTTAGCTACATACGCGGCTATGTCCTTCTTTAAACCAGGCCACCAGAACAGTTTCTTCATGTCCTTGTACATTTTTGTGCTCCCAGGGTGAATTGAGTACTTTGTAAAGTGTGCTTCATATAACAATCCTTCTCGCAATTTACCCGCACTAGGAACGCACAATCGGCCATCTTTCCATAACAAACCGTCATCCCAAGAGAATTGATCACCAGACCCCTCCTTTGCATAACGTTGGAGACTTTCATCCAACTCCGTTGCCCGCCGAACCCTGTCAGCAAGGTCATATTGAACCTCCAACCAGTTCACGCATGCAACAGTCGAAGAATCTCTTTCCACACAAGATATCTCCAAAGCTTCCAACTCCTGGATTAACCACTCATCATGTATCCGCAACCAATTTGCCTGCACCGGAGTCCAACGACTCAAGGCATCCGTGACCACATTTCCCTTTCCGGGAACATAGTGAATGTCGAAGGTATAATCCCCAAGGAATTCCATCCACCTCCTTTGTCGCATATTCAATTCTTTTTGATCAAGCAGATACTTTAAGCTTTTATGATCTGTATAAATATCCACCTTCACGCCATAAAGATAATGCCGCCACAACTTTAGCGAAAAGATCACCGCCGCCAACTCCAAGTCATGGACGGGGTAATTACGCTCATGCACTTTCAATTGACGTGAACCATAAGCGATCACCTTGCCAAACTGCAGGAGAATGCAGCCTAAGCCGCTTCCTGACGCATCGCTGTATATCTCAAACCCATCTGTACCACATGGCGACGTCAAAATGGGCGCCGTGGTCAAACGATTTTTCAGCTCATCAAAAGCTCGTGCGCACTCCGGCGTCCAAACGAACTTCTGATCCTTTCTCGTCAACGTAGTCAGAGGCAAAGCAATCCGGGAGAAGTTCTCTACGAACCGTCTATAGTAGCCCGCCAGTCCAAGGAAACTCCTGACTTCGGCCACCGAAGACAACACTGGCCAATCACGAATGGCACTTATCTTAGCCGGATCCACCGCTATACCCTCTCCACTTACCACATGGCCTAGAAAAGCCACCGACAAGAGCCAGAACTCACACTTAGAGAACTTGGCATACAGCTTATTCTTTCGCAAGGTATGCAATACTAATCGCAAGTGGTTTGCATGATCTTCCTCCGATTGTGAATATACAAGGATATCATCAATAAACACAATCACAAACAGATCCAGGTATTCGCGGAACGTTCGATGCATGAGATCCATGAATACCGAAGGCGCATTACATAAGCCGAACGGCATCACTGTGAACTCATAATGACCATAGCGTGTGCCAAACGCTGTCTTGGGAATGTCACCTTCCCTAATCCGCAACTGGTAATACCCGGACTTCAAATCCAACTTTGAATAGACGGTTGAGCCTGCTAGCTGATCAAACAAGTCATCGATCCGTGGAATTGGATACTTGTTTTTCTCCGTCAGCTTGTTTAGTTCGCGATAATCAATACATAGTCGCAAACCACCGTCTTTCTTTTTCACAAAAAGAACAGGCGCGCTCCAAGGTGACATACTTGGGCGTATGTATCCCTGCTCCAACAACTCTTGCAACTGAACTTTCAGTTCGGCCATTTCTTTTGGCGCTACCCGATATGGCGAACGGGCCACAGGTTTCGCACCCGGCACCAGCTCGATAGTGAAGTCGATTTCCCATTGGGGAGGTAACCCAGGAAGATCCTTTGGAAACACATCAGCATATTCCGACACAATCGGCACTTCACTCACACTGGCCTTCGGCGCCACCGCCTCTATGAGTGTGAAGAACAACTCTGCACCCTTCCGAACTGCCTTAACAACTTGGAGAGCGGATAACAACATCCCACTCATCCCTTGCATACCAATGAACTTGGTCTCTTGTTCGGTATTTTGCCCAAGTGTGACCTCTTTTGAAGTGCAATCTATACAGGCACGCTGCTCTGAAAGCTAGTCCATACCAAAGATTATATCAAACTCTTTGATCGGCAATACTAATGTTTCCACCTTGAACTCCCGACTTCCTATCTTGACCTCAAGACCGCAAGATCGATCCGCGCACATGAAACATCCGTTAGGCAACAACACCTTTACACTGTCTGTCGTGGTCCGGATAGGCACCCCGACACGAAAGACAAAGTCCTCAGACAGAAACGAATGTGAAGCACCTGTGTCGAATAGTGCTCGCGCCGGATACTCTCGTATAAGGACAAACCATATAACATTACAATTAAAACAAGCACAGCACATCATAACAACAAGAACATTAAAATCTACGCGCACCTGTGACGACATCCGCCTGCTTAATGGCCTCCTGTTGTCCAAGGTTGAAGACCCTGGGCTGCGTGTGCGAGGCAGAAGACTCCACCACAGCCTTCCCCTTCTCCGCATAAGACGCTCCCGTCTTCTTATCACCCTTTGGAGGACCAAACCGACATTCACGTGCGAAGTGTCCAACCTTCCCGCACGTAAAACAAGCACGAGATCCATACCCAGATGTATCCGTCACAGTCGCAGAAGGAGCTTGTCCAGAAGACTTAGACTTCTTATTCCATCTCTTTCGGTAGCCAAACTTGTCCGGACGCGACGGCTTAAACTCTGGCTTCACAACAGCCAAGTTTCCCTTTGCTTGCCCCCGTTTCATGTCCGTCTCCAAAGAACGAGCCGTACAGACTAAGGCTTGGAATCCCTGACTCACAGAACTCGAGAGCAAATACCGCAGCTCATCTCGCAGTCCCGCATAAAACCGACTAGTCTTACGCTCTTCTTCGGCAAAGATCGTGCCCGCATATCTTCCCAACCGGGTGAACTCATGCAGGTAGTCATCCACACTTCGATCTCCCTGCGCTAATCGTTGAAATTCCATTTCCATCGATATCCTTTGTTGCATCGGCAGATGTTGCGCTAAGAATAATCGAGAAAATTCTTCCATTGTAACCTCGGCCAATTGCCTGCCGGCCAGGTGATGCATTTCAATCTCATCCCACCACAATCGCGCCTCTCCTTCCAGTAGGAAAGTGGCTAACATGACTTTCTGTTCCTCCTCAACCTTGATAGCTCTCATAATCCTCTTGACTCTTGCAAGCCAATCCTCTGCTTGGGCCGGTGTACCCGCCCCATGAAACTGCGGAGGGTTGAAGCTCAAGAATTGCTTCCATTGTTGATCTGCTACCCGTGGATCAACTTCGGCTTCTACCGGTTCTTGCCGTACCCCAGCATGCGTTGGCACCACTGCAGGACGTGCCTGCCCCGCCTGCTGAGCATTCATCACCGCAAGTACCGTTTCCGTGATGAGACGGACTGTTTCAGCGGATGGAGGAGTTGTGGGCACCTCGGCTGGTGCCGCACTCTCAACAGAACGTTGTGGTTCGGATTGACCTGCAACACTTCTGGTCACCTATATGTGTAAAATACATAGGTTAACGACCAATGAAAACGACAACCATACAAAAGAATACACAAGTTCAACAAACAAGTGTATTTGCATTCCTAAGTGGACGATCTTGAGTTCAAATTAAGTGTTATAACGACGGCACTGACACGTGCTCGCCACCGCTCAAAAGAATTCGTCCGCGAATTCGGAAGAGATCGACCAACAAGCTGATACTAAATTGTAACACCTCTACCCGTCAAGAAGAATATAATAGAGGGTCCGGCCGGGGCCCCACACCATATTCCACAAACAGGCGGAGACGCTACGAAATAATATCATAACCACGCATCCTAACACAAAGCATTCTAGCGGAAGTTTCACGGTTGAATAATTGAACTCAAGATAAAGAACATTGTCCACTAAAACTTAGGAATATATACAAACATCACAAGAGTCTGGCCTTAAGGCCTTACAACAGTTTCTCTTAACAAGAGTGTGGATTACAGACATCGGCACGCAGGCCGGCCACACATGAACAAAAGAAACAAAATAATGCCTTCGAGGGTAGCAGCGCAGCTTTGGGCTCCAGCCCGCTAAGTCCCGCTCGGACCAGCACCTCCATTACCTGTAAGAACCAATCCATTAAACGGTGGCAAACAGGGCAACGGTCAGCATTCAGCTGACCAATTATAACGACCCTGCCCCTGGCACGGGGCAGCGGAATTCCATCCCTGCATAACAATCTTCCAATATGATATATATAGCAATTCAAGCAAGACGTGCACGCCCGCACAGTCACATATCACAAACGTCAGCACGATGGCCCGACGCTCCGTGCACTCAGGGCACATTCTCGGTGTTCCGTAGTTCCACGGCCACACCACCGTTCAGAGGTCCCAGACATAACGGTCCAATATGAGCATTCTAGTCTAATCGGTACACAGGATGTCGACTCTCGCTATGTGATCCTAACAGGGTCTTAAGCACCCAAGGTTAGACAACCATAACGCGGGTAAAGATCCACCTTGCCCGTTGCTCAAATCGTCAGACTCAAGCCTGGACTGACGCGGGTACAGCTTCACCTTGCCCGTTCCACCACCAAGGCATTTGCCTAGTTGCATCCCCACGGCTCAACCTCACACAAAGTAGCAACTCACGGCTACAAGAGAGTCCAACTCTCATAATTTCCTGGACTTCCTCCAGTACTTTATCCATCATGCCTACAAGCAAGAATCACGGAGTCTTCTCCGATATGCAAACAAGCATCACCAATCCAGACCATGTCTAGATGGGCTTCACACAGCATGCCTAGATCCGTACTCCAATTCCGGACTCTAACAAGGGGGACTTCACATATCTACCCCAAGGGACGCCACAACCCACCGCACACTCGCGGGGAAGGGTTTTCCCTATGCAATGCAGGAATTAAGGACTTCACATGTCCAAGCAGGAAATCGTTACCCTAGGAACTCGCTTCGGAGCCATAGAGAGAAATTTGAGATGGATGAAAGCCTTCGCAGCAGCGCTGCCTTCGCAAATCCGAACTCAGCTCGCGATTTGGACCACCGTAGCACCACCGGCAGCCGGACTCCACTTCTTCTTCCTCACCTTGCTCTCACCTCTCTCTTAAAATTAGAAAGAGAAGATGAAACTCAAAATGAGCCTTTCCTCCTTCTTTTCCCGGCCTTATCAGCCCAGGAATGAGCTCCAGCCACAGGATCTCCTTTAAGGAAAATGAACGGCTAAGATCTGCCCAAAATATTATACTTTTTGGCCGACACGGCCTGTGACACGCCCATGTCACAGGCCGTATACCCTTAAGCGGCACACGCGGCACTCGCACCGACTGAAAATTACCAGAACACGGGCATCGACACGCCCGTGTCGAACCTGACACGCCCGTGTCGGTCATGTGACACGCCCGTGTCACACCTGTTACACGGTACTCAACGCGCGCTAAAACCAGTCAGAGCAGTACACGGGTAGGCACACGCCCTCTGACATGCCCGTGTCAAAACTGACACGGCCGTGTTCAAGGCTTGGTTCTGGGCCGTATACATTTCTGACTCGATACGGCATTTTATTGAGTGACACGCCCTAGGACACGCCCGTGTCGAAGGCCGTGTCCCAGGCTCGACTATCGTCGACCTCCGATCGTCAACTAACCTGAACACGCCCTGGGACACGCCCGTGTCCCAGGCCGTGTACCCCCGACACGCCTTGGGACACGCCCGTGTCCCAGGCCGTGTTAAGCAACCTGCACCTCAAATCTAATTTTGAGTCTTTTTGGGGTGTTACACGTTTCCCTCATCCTAGATCTAATGGCCTTTCTATTTCTAAAGAGAAGAAAGAGAGGAGAGCTTGGAGGAGGAAAGGAGAAGCTTTCTGGCCGCCGGTGGAGCTTCAGCGGTCCGAATCGAGAGCCGAGTTCAGCGTTGTGGAGGCAAGGCCATCGCGGTGATTACCATCTGATTAGTGTCTCCATGGCTCTAAAACGACCGTCAAGGGTAATGATCTCCTTCTTGGACAAGTGAAGTCCTACTTTATACATGTGCATGGGATCCTCCACCAAGAGGTGGAAAGCGTAAGCGATTCCAGTGATCGAGTCTACATTTAGATATGGAAGTCTGTAGTACGGAATAGGCATGCTGTGTGAAGCCCATCTGGATGGATGTCTAGATTGGTGATGCTGCGAATCGGAGAATACTCCGTGTATTTATCGTTTAGCTTGCGGAGATGGTGATGACAATTGTGATGGTGAGAAGGATGCTTTGTATAGCTCCTTTGGTTGTATGCTCGGCACGAGATGTATTGATGGAATGGAAAGTGGTACTGTGTGCCTGTTTTATGAGATGGATATGAGATGGATTGCGAGCACCTCTGAGTGGATGGCTGCGAGAGGCCTCCAATAGGGGTTTGGAGGCTGATGCCATAAACAACAAGTTAAGAACCTCTGAGTGGGTGGGCCACCCAACAAGTTTAGTGGTAGGATCGGGTGAGCGGTCGATTGGTGGCAATGCAGCGGGGCAAGTTCCTTAGGCTTGTTACACTGCTTGGGTAGGTCGACTGATAGTGCTCACAGTTGCCGTGAGGTGATTGCCTCTGCTTGAGCTGGGTGCATGAAGTCTCCGACGTGTGTTTGGAGGCTTATGCCCGACCAACAAGCTAAACACCTCGAATCGGTGGTGGAACCTTGAGGAGTTCGGTACACAATAATCGTGCCCTATGTGCACGGAGCGTCTGACACGAAGGCCAGCATTTGTGATGTGATTATGGCATATATATATATACATGTTATGATTGTATTGCATGCAGGGAAGGAACCACTGCCCCGGGTAAGGGGTAGGGTCGTTATAATTGGTCAGCTGAATGCTAACCGTTGCTTTGTGGATCACCCTTGGGGTGGACGTTCTTATGCAGGTGTTGCGGGTTGATGGATTGAGCGGGCTGAAGCCCTTGCTACTACTGTTAGGCCCTCGAAGGCCGTGCGAAGATTTGGATTTCATGTGTTGCCGGCCTGCGTGCCGATGCATGAAGTCATATGTTTGTAAAGAGAAACTTGTAAGGCCTTAAGGCCGTGAGCGGTGTGCTTGTATACATTCCTGGTCTTTTATATAAATGTGTTATTTATATAGTAGTGGACATTCATGGATTGAGTTCGTGCAACTTATAAACTTCCGCTAGAATGCTCTGAGTTAGGGTGCGATGGTATTTTGGTATTAACCCGTGACCTCACTGTCTGTTTATGGCATATAATGTGGGGCCCCGGCCAGACCTTCTATTATATGTTATTTAATGGATGGGGTTGTTACACACGGGCGTGCCCATGGTTGACACAAGCGTGCCCCAAGCCTTGTCAGAGGTTGTGTCCTGTTCTACATTTAATGGTTCACGGCGAGTGTGGAACATGGCCTTGGACACGGGCGTGTCACAAGCCGTGTTCGGCCCAGGAAATTGATTTTAAGCGTGAATCGTGGCCGTTCGTTTCCTTCTATTGGGATCTAATGGCCCAGAACTGTCCTTGCTGATATAAGGCCGGGCATAGGGTTTGAAACCCTCATTCCTCTTCAAGCTTTCTCTTTCTAAAGCTTTAGAGAGAGTGAAAGGAGGGAGTTACTCAGATCTACTCTAGAGGGAGGGGGGTGAATAGAGTGTTTAAAACTTTTGGCTGTTTTATGCTATTCTATCAGAGTTAAAATAAATGAAACCAATAATTAAATAAATAAAAGAAAACTAGAGAGCTATTCTAAATATCACAGCAAGTAGCAAGAACAATAAGAGAAAGAGAAACCAGACGACACAAGAAATTATAGTGGTTCCCCAAATCTGGGTACATCCACTCTTCTACCACCCTGGTAGGAATCACTCTCAGGTTTTTGATCAGGTGACTGCCACCAAGAAATATCTATTTATAAGGAGATATTACAACCCTTCTGGCTTTTGATCAGGTGCCGAAAAACCACTTGAAGTCTTTTGATCAGGAGACCTCACAACCAGGAATTACTTTTGAAGGGAGTAAGAACCCTGTACACAGAGGGCTGAAACAAAGAGTTGAGTTGTCTTCTCTTTTCTCAAGCAAATGAGAGAAGACTTGAGAGTGATCCTGATGGAGTCAAGGCTTGTCCTGATGATCTTGATTGGTTCAGGAATCCAAAGCCTTGTATAGGGTATAGGTCTTGAATTCCAGAAAGCAGAGACTGATTGAAGATGAATGCCCCTACATGCTTCCTGGATGAACACTTGTATGAATAACTGAAAGCTGTTCTTTTTTTTTGCTGTCTTGTGTTCTCTAACAAAATCTGTCTGTGTCTATCTCTTCTGCAAAATCATTCTCTCTCTCTTTTATTCTCTGAGTATCTTTTATTTGAATAATTCCAAACTAAATTTGAAATGTGACAGATTGATTGACTGCAAGAATCACGGGAACTTGTGCAACGGCTATAAGAGAATTAACTCATTTCCCTAACTATCCCGAGAATGGCTGTATAATAACTCTATGAATACCAGTAATTAATGCTTGCTAAGGAACGGCTATATCTAGAGAATATATGCATTAATCACTCAGAGTCATATAAGCAATATAAAAATCAGTCAATAAAGAAAATAATAACTGCAGGGAATAAAATGTTGATCTGGCAGTAATCGTCGATTTGGTCCTGAGATCGTCGAACTCAAACATCCTCTATCATTGAGCTGAGCCCTGTGATCATTGACCTGAAAATCTGCCTTCCAAACTGGGCTTCAAGATCGTCAAACTGAGATGGTTGATCGTCGATCTCTATCCCGAAAGTAGATCAGAGATCGTCGAACTAAGTTCAGTGATCGTCGATCTCAAAACTTAGAGATTTAACTCTGAGATCGTCGAACGCAGAACGAAGATCATCAAACTCTCTTCAGAGATTGTCAAACAACTTTTCTGCCTTGTTCAGTCTCTGCTGTCTTCTAAGTCTCTGATGTCTTGGTCTTGTCTCACTGAGTTGTTGACCTAACTTACACCTAAGACACTAGACTAGACCCTGGCTATACAATGTGGGTCTGACTTATCCTAGATTAGTGAACCTAGCCCAAATACAAACTAGGGATCCAACAATCTCCCCCTATTTGGGTGAGGTAACTAAGCAAAATAAAAGAATACAACAACAAAACTAAACAAACATATCTGTCATGAATGATAAGAAAAATTCAACAAATATTTACAACAAGAGATATAAACACAAAAAAGAAAACAGTACTAAGTCTTGCCAGAAGCTGGCTTAGTAAATTGAATTATTCTTTTTGGATCTTTTGCTTGCTGTCTTGTCATTTTCATGTTAGCTTCACCAAGAACTTTTATGGATGCTGCTCTGGGAACAATTGTCTTAGGGTGAACCTGTATATATGCATTGGCATCAAAAACATTCTTATCAATATCAAATAGTTCAAACTCTTTCTCCCTGTACTTGGACATTGTTGAAAATTGAGAAGGATCAGCTCCTTATTTTCTAACTTTGTTTATCTGGGAGAGAGCAATCAATTCATGAAACCTAGCCATCCTGAAGTTTGGATCTAGCTCAGGTTTATACTGTGAAGAATCTTCTTTTGAATTAAGAGAGATCTTTAGATGCTTCCTGTGCCTGATTGACTGTTCTTGGAATTTTGTTTCTATTGCTGAATGTTGTGATTGACTGTCATGGAGATTTGGAGGAGGTATGACTTCACTGAACTTTCCAGGAATTCTGAATCTCCTGCTAGAATCTGAATTAACTTCTCTGTCAGACTGATCATGCTGTCTACCTCTCCTTCTTGAATAACCCTTAGAGTAAGACCTGGATGGTCTAATGTGAGAGTGAGGGGCATAAGAGCTCTGCTGCTGGGAGGAGGTAGCAGTGCTAGAAGCAACATTCTCACTAGCACCTGCTGAAGGAGGAGGAGGAGGTGGATCCTTTCTGAAAACTTTGACAGGAGAGGAACCAGTCTTTCTCCTTTTCTTTTGAGCCTTCATCTCATTCTTGGAAAATCTCATCCAGTGAGGAGTAGTTGATGTGAGAGTAATATTGTGACTGATGAAGTAAGGAATGTAATCTTGAGGATTAGACTTAGGCACTTCCTTCACTGGAGCATTTCTTTTCTTGGTCACTTTCTTCTTCTTACTGACATCCGGATCTGAGTCTGAATCTGAATCTATATCTGAATCATTATCAGATAAGCCTAGTGGATTATCATACAAATCATCAATCTCTTTGATAATTGAAAGTTCTTCAGCTGCATCAGCAGCATAACTTCATCCAAGTCTGGGACTGGATAAGTAGAACAGACATAGGTTGGATGAGAGAAAGTCTTGGGCTCTGAAATCGCAACCTCTGGCATACTGATAAGCTCAGCCTCTGGAGCTGCAGAGAGCTCAGGAACTGGAGCTGAAAAACTCCGAAGAAGCTGATGTAAAATATCAGTGCTCACTGGAGCAGTATAACATACAATATCTGTACAATATGGAGGAATTCCAAAAGAAGGAATTGTGCTAAAAGAGAGATCAAAAAGATCTAAGATATCAGACAATTCTCCTGAAGGATGTACAGTATGTCCAACAGAAAGAGTTTCTACTTCCAAAGAATCCAAAGAATCATCTGTCAGAAATGTTTCAAGCTCTGCATCTATTAACAATGTATCCTCAAGCTCTGTATCTGTCAAACCTGTATCTACAATCTCTGCATCTACAACTGCCAAAACTATAACTGTTGGAGGAGGAGGGACTTCTTCACTGGACATCTCCCCCAGCCTGGTAGTAGTAATTTCTGCTTCCAGGCCCCTAGTTGAAGAAGGGCCAGAGAAAGAGGCAACAAAAGAATTGAATGAGGCTAGTAGATGTGTAATGGCATTCTCTACAATGGTTTTGATGGTAGGGGTGAGGAGAGCAATGAGAGCAGATGGGTCAGATGATGTGGATGGTAGGGAAGAAGTAGAATGTCCACAAACTGTACATATGGTGGAAATGGAAGGTTGAGTGGTTGATTCAGGGATAACCATTTGTTTTGGATGGGGGGAAGGAGGGGAAGGTTTATGAGATTCATGAGATAGTAAATGAGTTGGGGAAGGGGAAGGTGAAGGAGTTGGTGTTGAAAAGTTAAGATCAAAGGTTGGTGAGGTTTGGATAGAAATGTTAGTGGTAGGGATCTCTTTAATATAATTTGGTAGAGGGGATAGTGGAGGAGGAGATGCTGAAGGAGGGATTGAAGGAGGAGTTGATGGATGTGAAAATGGAGAAGTTTGTCTGGCTGGGGGTGGAGAAATAGGTCTAGCTGGGGATGAAAGAGGAGGAGGAGGAATCTCTAGCTCATCTTCCCTAGGGTGAGGAGTGACTGAAACAATCCTTGTGTCCTTAGAAGCCCTGTGGGTGGAGGGAGCCCTGGAGGGCTTTGAGATAGTCCTCTCCCACTTTCCAAAGAGAACTGGGGTCAACCTCTTGGAAGAATTGATGAAGGTTGTTGGGGATGTCAATAGCTCAAGGCATTTTTTAGTGAGAAAAATCCCTAGAATCCTGCCAAGATAGACCTCTCTCTTATTTGTCTTCTTCTTAATCAAATCAAACAAGGTTTCAACCAAATTTACTGCCTTCTGATTAACCAAGGCACTCATCAAAATAAACTGGTTCTTGTATATGTTATCATGGGCAGTGTGCTTCCCAAGCAGCACTTTACCCACAATATCTGCCAAGAACTTGTATTGAGGGGACAAGTTATTTTTCAGAAGCTTGCTAGGGTTTGCATCAGCATGACCCATTCTAGCAAGCATGGCAGCAAATTCTTCTTTATCCAAATCAATATCATCTTCTCCATTAACAAAACCGAAAATTTCAGTAAGAACGATAGGGGTTAGACTTACCGCCTGTCCAGAAATAGTTCCTACCAACGTCTGTTCGTCTGATGATGAAGTATAAGACCATTCCTTGATTTCTATCACTGGCAGCTTCATCCTTGTCGTCATCAACTTCTGTAACTTTGGCGAATCAAACAGTTTCAACACGTCCTGAAAAATCTGATCACTATGCTTGAATGATTCCAGTTAAATATCAAAACCAGAATCGAATTTCATGCTTGACAAAATCACTGCTGTAAGTGCCATTTGAGAGTTCCTGCAGAATAAAAAACAAAGATCAAGTGCAGAAGGGAAATGGAAAATGCGAGACTATTTCCGTCTAAACCCTAGTTTATGAGGTTTAAGAAAACGAAGAGACGGGATTAGTCAAGAGAATTAACAACCTAAACAACTTCAAAACCAAGGTTGGCGAAATATTTTAAAATAAAATGAGTTCGGTAACCTCAGATCGATGAGAAGGAATAAATTGTCGATATCAGATCGATGATAAATTCTCTGAACCAAAAATCGTCGATCTCCGTTCGGCGACAATTGTTTCACTAAGAAGTGATTGTTGATCTCCGTTCGACGATCGACTTCACGAGACACTAGAAGATAGTCGATCTCTGTTCGATGATCTGTCAACAAATCGTCGAGCTCAGATAGAAAGTTAAATAATCTCATCTCCATTAATCATACCTAGCTGATTCATGAAGAGTAGATGTTTCTTTTCATCCAAGGGTTTGGTGAAAATATCTGCCCTTTGCAAATCAGTAGGGATAAAGGTGAGATTAATTTTCTTTTTGTTTAAACACTCCCTAATGAAATGATGCCTTACATCTATATGCTTAGTCTTAGAATGATGGACTGGATTCTGTGCTATAGAAATGGCACTATCACAAAATATAGTTGAATTATTTAAGTTGTATTCATAGTCTAGTAGCCTATTTTGTATCCATAACATCTGAGAACAGCAACTGCCAGCTGCTATGTATTCAGCTTTTGCTGTTGATGTAGACACAAATGTCTGCTTTTTACAAAACCAAGAGACAAGCCTAGCACCCAGGAACTGACATGTTCCAGAGGTACTTTTCCTGTCTACTCTACATCCAACAAAGTCAGCATCTGAGTATCCAGTCAACTAAAATTCCGACTCAGCAGGATACCGGAGTCCTAGATTTGGGCAACTCCTTATATATCTCAAAATCCTTTTAAGTAAAATAAGGTGGGATTCTTTAGGGTTCACCTAGAACCTAACACAAATACATGTGGCAAACATGATATCTGGCCTACTGCTGTGAGATATAATAGGGACCCAACAATGGCCTTATATAATTTCTGATCAACAGGTTTCCCATGCTCATCAGAGTCAATCACAATATTGGTAGCCATGGGAGTTTTCTTAGCTAAGGCACTAGCTATCCCAAACCTTTTGATCAGGTCATTAACATACTTTGATTGGGATAGGAAAATGCCATCAGGTGCCTGCTTGACTTGGAGACCAAGGAAGTAGGAGAGCTTACCCATACTACTCATCTCAAACTTTGAATGCATAAGGTTGGAAAACGTCTTGCATAGTTTGGGATCTGTAGAGCCAAATATTATGTCATCTACATATATTTGTACTAAAAATATTTTGTCATGATGATGCTTTATAAATAAAGTCCTATCTACTATGCCTCTAGAGAATCTATGTTCTAATAAGAAGCTAGCTAGGGTCTTATACCAAGCTCTTGGAGCTTGCTTGAGGCCATAGAGAGCTTTATGCAACCTATAAACAAAAGAAGGTTGAGTTGGAGAGATAAAACCTGGTGGTTGTTCAACATACACCTCTTCTTTGAGTTCTCCATTTAGAAAAAGCACTCTTTACATCCATTTGATAGACTTTGAATTTTTGAGAAGTAGCATAGGCCAAGAAAATTCTGATTGCCTCTAACCTTGCCACTGGTGCAAAGGTTTGATCATAATCAATGCCTTCTTCCTGCCTATACCCTTGAGCAATAAGCCTAGCCTTGTTCCTTATAATTGCTCCTTGTGCATCCATCTTGTTTTTGAACACCCATTTTGTTCCAATTACTGGGTAGTTCTTTGGTCTTGGGACCAATTCCCAAACTCTACATCTCTCAAATTGGTTGAGCTCCTCTTGTATTGCAAGGATCCAGTGGGGATCTTGCTCAGCATCTTGGATGGAATGAGGTTTAACTTGAGAGATGAAGTAGGCATGCATCAAGTCCTAGTGGAGTTGATGTCTTGTCTGCACACTTGCTGATATGTCTCAAAGCACTTGAGATACAGGATGATCTCTAAGTGTGACTAAGTCAGCAGGAGGAGTTAGTTGTTCAATAGCTGGTGGGGGTAATTCCTCTTGTGGAATTATTTCAGCTGCTGGAGCAATATCAGTGGGCACACTGATTTCCTCATCACTGTCTTTAAATACTTGTGGAGATGATGATGTAACAGCCTTAGGGGTGAGGGTCACATCTTCCAAATTCTCACACAAAGTAGGTACCTGCAAAGTCTGACTAGTAGAAGTATTCTTCTCCTTATAAAACATATTAGTTTCATCAAAAGATACATGTACAGACTCTTCAATTTTCAAGATAGATTTATTATTGACCCTAAAGCCTTGCTTACTTGGGAATATCCTAGAAAAATTCTCATTTCAGACTTGGCTTCAAACTTTCTAGTGTATTTTCTGTTGTTAATATGTATGTAACAAACACAACCAAATACTCTAAAATAGTCTACTTTAGGTTTCTTCCCTTTGAGTAGATCATAGGGGGTCTTAGCCTTAAGCTTATGTATTAAAATTCTATTCAGGACATGGTTAGCTGTGCTCACTGCCTCTGCCCAAAAGGAAAGGGGCATGTATGCATCAGCAAGTAATGTACCTGCAGCTTCAATCAGGGTTCTTTTTTTTCCTTTCAGCTACCCCATTTTGTTGAGGAGTTCTAGGAGCAGAAAAACATTGCCTGATACCTTCCTTCTCACAGAACTCTTGCATAAGAAGAAACTCAAACTCAGTTCCATGATCACTTCTGATCAATACAACTTGAGTAGAGAACTCACTCTGTATGCACTTGAGAAAATCTATAAGAACCTTGAAGTTATCTGACTTGTTTTTCAAGAAGAACACCCAAGTGAACCTGGAGAAGTCATCTACAATAACCAAGGTGTAAGACTTCCCTCCTAGGCTTTATACAACAATGGGTCCAAAGAGATCCATGTGAAGCAAATACAAAATCCTAGGTAAGTCACTCTTATTAATGGATTTGAAACTATTTTTAGTTTGCTTGCCTAATTGACAAGCCCTGCACAGGCTTTCCTTCTTATAGGGGTAAGAAGGCAATCCTCTTACAATGTTGTCCTTAGATAGCCTAGCAATATATTTTAAGTTTACATGTCCTAACCTCCTATGCCATAGTTCATTTTGATTACAAGATTGGTTAAATAAACAAATTTCATTTATGGCTGAATTGAAGTTAACAATATAAATGTTACCTACTCTAGAACCTATTAAGACAACTATGCTGTCAGCTGAAGAAATATCGCAAGATGACAGATTGAATGTTACCTGAAATCTTTTATCACAAAGTTGACTGATGGAGATCAAGTTATGTTTCAATCCACTTACATATGCAACCTTCATGAATGTGACAGCTCCTATCCTGATTTTTCCATAGCCTTCAGTCTTGCCATAGTTGGAGTCACCAAAGATAACTTTAGGTCCTAGATTTAACTTATAACTTAATAAGTTGTCCTTCTATCCAGTCATGTGATTTGAGCTCCCACTGTCCAGATATCATTGCTTGTTATATGATGGATAGTTCTTTACCTATAACAATTAAAAGATTAATTGTTCTTGACCCAGGTTACCTTGGGTCCTTTGTTTTATTGATAAGAAAAGCTTGAGATAATTGAACTAGATGGCTGAGATTTATATCCTAGTGGATGATATCTCCTAGGTTGTAATTCCCAAAGGGTGAAAGGGTTAACTGTTTCTCTTTTCTGATTAGAGTTTTTGTTAAGGTTAGAATTTCTGTTAAGGTTAAAAGTTTTATTACTTTTTACTGGGTTCGATGATTAGAAGTTAGATCGTCGATCTGAGTTCGACGACATGGGTTGAGATCGTCGATCTCTTCTTAGAGAAGGATAATACTCATTCTCTGTGCCCCAAGTTCGTCGATCTCTGCTCGACGATCCATACAGAAATCGTCGATCACAGTAAGACGATTGATTACAGTAAAAATTTTCATTCAAAGATCGTCGATCTAGGTTCGACGATTTATTCACATTTCGTCGATCTGAGTTCGACGAAAATTGTTGAACATTGTTTTTGTTTTGATATTTTCTGTTTCTATTTTTCTGTTTGTTAGGTTTGTTCTCATAGATTAGTTCTTTACCCTTTTCAGAAATGAATTTTACAGGAGTCCTTAATACATTTTTCTGAACCAGTGGGGGTTGGCTTGATGAAGCACCCAAGCCCAGCTTGCCAGTGAGTCTGGCATTAACAGTGCTTGTAATGTCCATCAGCTTAAGGCTTCTCTCATTAAGGGATTCTTCAAGTTGCCTTGCCTCAGCTAGCTTAGTTTTTAATTTAATTATCTGTTCATTTGCAAGTGTAATATCATCTTTTAGTTGATTGTTTTCTGCAACTAAATTACTTTGATTATTTAATTGCTCTCTAATTAGTTTAATTTCTTTCTCTGAGCTTATTAAATCCATACACATTGTTTTGAATTCATGTACAAAATCTTCAGAATTGAAGTCAAAGGATGAGAGTACCTGATCCACTTCAGAGAGTGGTTCTTCATCATCTGATGAGTAATCTTCTGAATGAGTGCTGGAAGCATTAATTTCCATTAGGCAAACTTCCTTTGCCTTTGCTTCCTCTTCATCTTCATCACTGGAGCTAGAGGAAGAGGAATCCTCTTCTGTATCACTCCAAGTTTCTACCACAAAGCCTTTCTCTTTCCTTTTATGCTTGCTTGAGGAAGGCTTGCTGTACTTCTGTTTTATGGAGTCCTTGTCCTTTCTTTTCTCCTTCTTCTGATTTTCTGGACACTCAGAGATGTAGTGTCCAGGTTTTCTATAACCAAAACAAACAACTTCTTTAGTTGGTTTTTTTTTCATACCTGGGTTTATCTTCTTGTCTAGATGACTTCTTCCTGAAGTCTTTTTTGCCCATCTTGTAGAATCTCTTTGCTAAGAGGCTCAAGAACTCTTTATTAATAGCAGGAGCTACTGTTTCCTCTGTAGCCTCAAAAGCAATATTCTACTCTTTCCTGACTAGAGTAGAAGCCTTCTGCTCTGCCTCCCTAGTATTTGTCAGGTGTTCAAAAGATTTTGGCTTTCCTAGAAGTATTTCTGTGGAAATTTCTGTAATACTTCTGGAATCCTTGATTGGCCAGATCCTTGTGTCCCATGAGCTGGGAAGACACATCAATATCTTGTTATTGATCTCAGTCAGTGAAATGTCCTTGTAAAATGTTCTCAGTTCATTGATGATGGCACTCAGTCTGCCATACATTTCTTCAACTGTCTCTACATCTTCCTTTCTGAAGTTCTCATACTTGGAAATGAGAAGGGATCTTCTATCCTTTCTTTCTTCCACTGAGCCAGCCACCATCTGGTTCAAATTGTCCTAGATGGCCTTTTCTGATATGCAATCATCAACCTTTTGGAATATGTCATCTAACATAGTCTGGGCCAGTATGTTCATGGCCTTGGCATCAGCAAACTTTGCTTTCTTCTGTGCATCGGTCCAATTCATGGTGGAACTACATGAGTGTCAATAGATATAGAAGTGGCTGCAGTTGGTTGAGGTGGACCTATCAAAATGGAGTTAAAGATGTCTTCATCAATTGAGTTCATGTAAAGTCTAATTCTTGCCTTACAGATACTGAACTTATTTAAGTTACAGACTAGAGGTCTGGTGCTTGCATAGTACTTATTCTGTGCCATGTGATAAATGAATAACTAAGGAAAAGGAAATAAGAATAAGAAGGGATCTTTGTTCAAGTGTTAGCTTGTTCAACCAGGAAACACAACCCTCTGATACCAATTGTAAGGAGGGAGTTACTCAGATCTACTCTAAAAGGGGGGTGGGGGTGAATAGAGTGTTTAAAACTTTTGGCTGTTTTATGCTATTCTATCAGAGTTAAAATAGGTGAAACCAATAATTAAATAAATAAAAGAAAACTAGAGAGCTATTCTAAATATCACAGCAAGTAGCAAGAACAATAAGAGAAAGAGCAACCAGATGACATAAGAAATTATAGTGGTTCCCCAAATTTGGGTACATCAACTCTTCTACCACCCTGGTAGGAATCACTCTCAGGTTTTTGATCAGGTGACTGCCACCAAGAAATATCTATTTCTAGGGAGATATTGCAACCCTTCTAGCTTTTGATCAGGTGCCGGAAAACCACTTGAAGTCTTTTGATCAGGAGACCTCACAACCAGGAATTACTTTTGAAGGGAGTAAGAACCCTGTACACAGAGGGGGGAAATAAAGAGTTGAGTTATCTTATCATTTCTCAAGCAAATGAGAGAAGACTTGAGAGTGATCCTGATGGAGTCAAGGCTTGTCTTGATGATCTTGATTGGTTCAGGAATCCAAAGCCTTGTACAGGGTGTAGGTCTTGAATTCCAAAAAGCTGAGACTGATTGAAGATGAATGTCTCTACAGGCTTCCTGGATGAACACCTGTATGAAGAACTGAAAGCTGTTCTTTTTTTTGCTGTCTTGTGTTCTCTAACAAAATCTGTCTATGTCTATCTCTTCTGCAAAATCATTCTCACTCTTTTTTTTTCTCTGAGTATCTTTTCTTTGAATAATTCCAAACTGAATTTGAAATGACACACATTGATTGACTGTAGGAATCACGGGAACTCGTACAATGGCTATAAGAGAATTAACTCATTTCCCTAACTGTCCCGAGAATGGCTGTATAATAACTCTGTGAATACCAGTAATTAATGCTTTCCAAGGAATGACTATATCCATGAGAATATATGCATTAATCACTCAGAGTCATATAAGTAATATAAAAATCAGTAAATAAGGAAAAAAATAACTGCAGGGAATAAAATGTTGTTCTGGCAGTAATTATCGATCTGGTCCTGAGATCGTCAAATTCAAACATCCTCTATCGTCGAGCTGAGCCCTGTGATCGTTGACCTGAAAATCTGCCTTCCAAACTGGGCTTCAAGATCGTCGAACTGAGATGGTTGATTGTCGATCTCTATCCTGAAAGTAGATTAGAGATCGTCCAACTAAGTTCAGCGATCGTCGATCTCAGCACTTAGATATTAAACTCTGAGATCGTCGAATGCAGAACAAAGATCGTCAAACTCTCTTCAGAGATCGTCGAACGACTTTTCTGCCTTGTTCAGTCTCTGCTGTCTTCTAAGTCTCTGATGTCTTGGTCTTGTCTCACTGAGTTGTTAACCTAACTGACACCTAAGACACTAAACTAGACCATGACTATACAATGTGGGTCTGACTTAGCCTAGATTAGTGAACCTAGCCCAAATCCAAACTAGGGATCCAACAGAGAGGGGAGAGCAAGGAAGAAGGAGAAGAAGAAATCCGGCCGCCGGAGGAGCTTCGAAGCCCCGATTCTCGATCCGAGTCTAGATCTGTGAAGGCGAGGCCGTTGTAGTGCTTTCCATCCGCCTAGTTCTTCATGGCGCCAAAGCGAACCATAAGGGTAATGATTCTCTTCTTGGACATGTGAAGTCCTCTTTCCTTTTTGCATAGGGAGCCCGCTCTCACGAGTATGCGGTGAGTGCGAGGTATTCCTTTGAGTAGACATGAATAGTCTCCATTGTTTTGCATGTAGAGTCCGGAATCAAAGTACGGACATAGGCATGGTGTGTGAAGCATACCCGAACAAGTTGGTCTAGATCAGTGTTGTTTCTTTATGCATGAATGGTCGGAGAAGACTCCGTGCCGATGGTTGTTTTCGGGTTTTCTACGTGGTAGATTGCAGTAGGGATCCTTGGGGATTAACTCCAAGGTGCACCCGAAAATCTAGGCAGAAGCAAAGTTCTGCCATAACGGTGGCCTGGGAGCCAGCCGTGTACATAAACAGGTTATGTACGATTGTTTAATCGATATGTTGGGACTGGGGGAAACTTGGCCTGCGCCGATGACTTGTATGTTATGGCGAGGTGAGCAACGGGCGGGTGGAACCTTACCCACTCCAAGTGGTTTAGTGAAAGTTAGCTTGGAGAGCGAGTCTAGGCTTTGGCTGAAAGGACTTTAATGCTCACGTGTTTGCCATCCTGGGGGCGGTGGTGGATCGCTGAACGGACCGAGTTCACCGAGTGAGTGCCCTGAGAGCACGGGGTATGGGGCCGTAAGTGCCTACACCTGTGGTGAAGTGGGCAATTATTGTACTTTCACTATATTATTTGGCTATGCTACTAAACTGCAGGGAAGGAGAATCGCCACCCCAAATATGGGGTGGGATTGTTATAATTTGGTCAGCTTTAGCAGAACGTTGCTTTTGTTTGCCACCGTTGCGGTGGATTGTTGCTTGCAGGTGCTGTAGAGCCTAGTGGAAAATATCGGACTGTAGCCCTTGTTGCTGAGCCGACCCTCGAAGGACTTTGCGAATGTTTACTTTTATTCTCATGTGTGTCCGGCCTGCATGCCGATGTTTGGAAGACACTTTTTGTTTAAAGTAAACTCATGTAAGGCCATAAGTCCAAGTACTTTGTGTATCTGTACGCTCATTCCTATTTTGGGTATTTAGTGGACATTTATGCTGTGTTTTGGGTACTTTTCTTTACAACATTGAAAATGCTTCCAATAGAATGTGCTCTGTGTAGGGCGTATGTTATTGGAAGGATGGTTTCATTTGGTAATCCTTCGGCCTGTCTGTAGTATATGGCGTCCGACCCCGACCAGACCTACTGCTATATGCCATGTGACGGATATGAGGTGTTACAATTTAGTATCAGACTACCAGTTTCAGTCATGCTTATTGGAATTCATGGGCGAATTCTTTTAAGGGGTGGTGAGCACACATATGTGCGTCATCATTATAACATAAAAAGAACCCATGAATGTCCACTTTGGAATGAAAATATACATGTTTGAGGAACCTACGTGTTCCTATAATTGTTTTTTGCAATATTGTTCGGTCACTTAATGGTGTTTTGTTCATCTAAAGGTGACCAGGAGTGGTGCAGGGCCTTCAGAAAACCCGCATTCTGAGACAAGTAGCGCACCGAATGATGTGCCTACAACCCCTCCTTTAGCAGAAACCATAAGATTGGTGGCTGAAGCGGTGTTTGCTATGATAAATGCCCAAACAGGAAGGAAAATGCAGCAGCCTGCCCCTGCAGGGGAGCAGGTACCGCTACAAGCGGTAGAACCGAGAAGGGTTGAACAAGTGGTGTTGGAGCTGCTGATACCTAGAAGAGCGATTGAAAAGCAGCTCAAACATGTTATGGGCTTTAACCCTCCGGTGTTCTCGGGGACTGGAACCCCATCTCAAGCTGAGGATTGGCTCTCCCGAGTAAAGAGAGTCATGACAGCTACGAAAACAGAGGAGTGGAAAAAGACCACCATAGCCACTTTCCTGTTGGATGGTGATGCAAGGTTGTGGTGGGAAGGTTTAGAACTACATCACCTGGGTGGAAGGCAACTCACAGACGTCTCGATGGAAGAATTTTCGAGACTATTCTTAGCAAGGTACCTTCCCTCGACTCAAAGGATTGCGATGGAAAATGAGTTCAAGAAGTTGACGCAAGGAGACAGTAGCGTGGACGAGTACCTCCACGAATTTACACGGTTGGGTCGGTATGCTAGCTCTACGTTCGCTGATGAGGAGCGTAAGACAAACCATTTCTATGAGGATCTACGGGATGACCTAAGGCTACTGCTCTCAGGGCCTATGATGCAGGGCTTCTTGACTCTGGTCAATACGACCCGGTCATTGGAGAAAGATCCGAGGAATGTACAAGCGAAGAAAGACTCTAGTGCAAAAAGGACGGAGTTCAAGGTGCCAACCTACTCGAAGCCTGGTTTCCATAAGTTTAATAAGAAGGCTAGGACTTCGGGTCCAATGCCTTCTTCTGGTGCTTCGGTGGCAACTACAAGCCAAACCCCGAGCGCATGCTATAATTGTGGGAAGCCGGGAGACTTTGCCCGTGATTGCTGGAGCGGACGCCCAAAGTTCGAAAGGAAGCCTGGAGGCACTTATGAGGAGAAGGGCAAGGCTGTGGAGTCAATCACATCACACTATGCTCCAACTCAACCTATAGTTTATAACCTTGGCTAGCAGGAGGAAATAAAGCAGGCTGATGTGGTGACAGGTACGATTTAATTTTATAGCAGTTGGGCTTTAAATACTTGTTAACTTGCGCATGTTAGCTTATTACTGCTTATACTAGGCTTTGTTTTGATTTTTGATAATCCGGCCAGAGCACTATTTGATACGAGAGATTCACACTCCTTTTTGTCTGAAGGATTTGTATCGCGCATCAGAGTACCCTCTTCGATGACAAAGGACAAATTGGATGTGTTGTTGCCTAATGGGTGTTCAATGCACGCGGATAGAGTCTGTTGCGTAAAGATATGGATTGTGAATCAAGAGTTCGACTTGCGAGCATCGTTACTGCCGCTGGTGGAGTTCGACGTGATATTTGGTATGGACTAGCTCTTGGAGCAGTAACATACATTGATTGCAATCGCAAGGAGGTCAAATTGGGAATTGGTCGAGAGACGATATTTGCGAGATTGAAAGGGGCGAGCAAGACTTTGATGTCTGTTTTTCAGGTGGTTAGGGTAGTTTGTGCTAGTGCAGAGCTATTTTTCACACTAGTGGAGGCTTTGAAGCCTAAGCCCAGTTTGGAAAGTATCTCGGTTGTATCCGAGTATCCTGACGTGTTCCCTGACGATCTCCCTAGAGCCCCACCGCAGCGAGAGATTGACTTCACTATTGAGCTAGTTCCAGGTGCCAAACCTGTGTCACACTCTTCGTATTGTTTAGCGCCTAAGGAGATGGCGGAACTGAAGGTTCAACTTCAAGAGCTGTTGGAACAGGGTTATGTGCGTCCAAGTTCGTCTCCTTGGAGCGCACTGGTACTCTTTGTTAAGAAGAAGGACAAAAGCTTGCGACTTTGTATTGATTATCGAGAGCTGAATAAGTTAATGGAGAAGAATAAGTATCCATTCCCAGGAATTGATAATCTGTTCAATCAGTTGGTTGGGTCAACGGTATACTCGAAATTGGATCTAAAATTCGGATATTATCAATTGAGGATAAGAGAAAGTGACATCCCCAAGACAGCTTTCAACACGCGGTATGGGCATTATGAGTTCACCGTCATGCCATTTAGGCTGACTAATGCGCCATCCATGTTTATGGATCTGATGAACAGAACGTTCAGAGAGTACCTGGACCACTTCGTGATAGTCTTTATCGATGATATATTGGTGTACTCGTAGTGTGAGGTGGATCACTTTAAGCATTTGCATTTGGTGTTTGAGATGCTGAGGAGGAACCAACTGTATGCCAAGTTCTCCAAATGCGAGTTTTGGTTGTCCTCGGTAGCGTTCCTCAGTCATATAGTTAGTGGAGAGGGAATTGTAGTGGATCTGACGAAGATAGTTGCTATACAGGAGTGGTCTGTGTTGTCTACGGTACCGGAAGTCCGGAGTTTTCTGGGGCTGGCTGGCTATTACAGGCGCTTCATAAAGAACTTCTCGCGGATAGCGTTACCCCTCATGACTTTGACGAGTAAAGATAAGAAGTTTTTTTGGACGCCTGAGTGTGCACAAGCTTTCGAAGAGCTGAAAATTCAGTTTACCACGGCGCATATTCTATGTTCGCCAGTTGGGATCGAAGGATTTTAGATTTACAGTGATGCTTCGGGCAGTGGTTTGGGTTGTATTCTACTGCAGTATGGGAGAGTGATAGCTTATGACTCGCGTCAGCTGAAGGTACACGAGAGGAATTATCCGGTCCATGACTTGGAGTTAGCGGCCGTGATATTTGCCTTGAAGCTGTGGAGGCATTACCTTTACGGTGTGAATGTCGATATCTATACCGATCACAAGAGCCTGAAGTACTTGTTGGATCAATAAGATTTAAACATGCGGCAGCGGAGATGGATGGAGTTTCTAGGGGACTACACATTTAAGATACATTATATGCCTAGTAAAGGCAATGCGGTTGTTGATGTGTTAATTCGCAGGGCTCCCGCGCAAGCCAGCTGGTTGTCGGTTCATGACGAGCATTTGATTCGAGATTTAGAGGCACAAAAGATCTCCTGTGTTGACAAGCAGACGAGTGCCGAAGCCCAATTGAACTGGACAGAGGTGCAGTATGACCTCGCTGATAGGATTCGTCAGGCTCTAGTTTTGGACAGCAATATGAAGCAGATCATGGATGAGGCTTTGGATGGGTCAAATTCCCAATTTGGTGTTGTTGATGGACTATTATGGAAGGACAGTCGTCTGTGCATCCCAAATGTGGGTAAGCTATAGGAGGAATTGATGTACAAGCTCATCATACCAAGTACTCGATTCACCCAGAGAGCACGAAGATGTATTGTGATATGAAAAAGTTGTTCTGGTGGCCAGGACTTAAGAAGGATGTGACACTTTATGTGGCGAAGTGTCAAACATGCGCCTTGGTGAAGGCGAAGTGCCATAAGCCCGGAGGTTTCTTGAAGTCCTTGCCTATCCCTAAGTGGAAGTTCGACGATATTTCGATGGATTTTGGGCATGGTTTGCCAAGGTCGTAGAAGGGAAACGATGCCATCTGGGTGATCGTAGATTGATTGACTAAAATTTCGCACTTCATTTTGAATAGGAAGGATGATTTGATGGATAAACTGGCAAAACTCTACGTAGATAACATCGTTCGACTGCACGGTGTGCCCTGTAGCATCGTGAGTGACCGATATGGACGGTTCATGTCCAATGACTGGAGTTTGGTACAACAAATGTTGGGAACCAAGATGAGTTTCAGCACGACCTTTCATCCGCAGATGGATGGTCAGACCGAGAGGGTCAACAGGACGATGGAGGACATGCTTCACATGTGCGTCTTGGATTTCGGAGAGCAGTGGGAAGATCACCTGTACTTGGTGGAGTTTGCTTATAACAACTACCAAGTAAGTATTCAAATGGCGCCCTTCAAGGCCCTATATAACAGAAAATGTCGCATTCCATTATCATGGTTGGAAATGGGTGAGTCGAAGCTGTATAAAAAACAAGAGGTGCAAGATGCCACTTCGTTGGTACGAATAATTCGAGAACGATTGCTTATCGCTCAGGATAGGCAGGCTAAATACTATAACGCCAAGCATCGGAACGTTGAGTTCGCTGTGGGAGACTGGGTGTATTTGAAGATTAAGCCGTTCAAGGGTGTCTCACGGGTACGACGCTAGAAGAAGCTAAGCCCGAGGTACCTTGGACCGTTTGAAATTCTGGAGCGAATTGGTGAAGCAGCTTATCAACTAAAGCTATCATTGGAACTGAGTGGTCTATACGACGTATTCCACATATCGGTGTTGTGGAAGGCGGTGCAAGAGCCTTCGCAAGTGATTGCGGTCGATCAGGTACCAGTTGATATTGGGTTTACGATGAAGGTCAAGCCCGTCTGCATTAAGGATTAGGAAGTCAAGCAACTACGTAATAATGACATTAGGATGGTCAAAGTCCGATGGGACAACTGCGGTCGGGAGGAGCTCTCATGTGAGTGAGAGCAGACCATGCTTGAGGAGTACCCCGAGTTATTCCACTCAGGTACCGCTTATTTTTGTGTATCTTTTCCTTTTTGTAATTTCGGGACGAAATTCTCTTAAGAGGGAGAGAATTATAACGCCCCGAAACTCAAAAGAGGAACGGGTAGCGTTTAAGCCAAGTTTGGGTCCTGGTAAGGGTCATACGATCTGGGACACGGGCATGTCTAGGGCAGTGTTGTGCTCAGGTTGGAAGTTTTTCCGCGTGATCGACGAAATGCAGTCAACGATCCTTGGAGTTCGGGAACACGACCTGAGACACGAGCGTATCCAGGGGCGTGTCCTGCTCGGGCTATTAGCCGAGCTGTGTTGAGTAAGTTACATGGCCTGGGACACGGGTGTGTCCCAAGGCGTGTCTGGCACACGACCTGTGATACGGGCGTGTCACATGGCCGTGTCCTCTTCGGGAAGTTTTGGTTCCTATGTCAATTGAGGAACACGACCTGCAACACAGGCGTGTACTGATTGACACGAGCGTGTCAAGTGTTGACACGGGTGTGTCTAAGACCGTGTCCTGTTCGGGATGCAACAGTTTCAGCGTCGATTGGGGCACACGGCCCATGATACGGGCGTGTCCATGGTTGACACGGGTGTGTCCCAAGCTGTGTCAGAGGCCATGTCCTGTTCTGTATTTTCTGGTTCACGGCGAGTGTGGAACACGGCCTTGGACACAGGTGTGTCGCAAGCCGTGTTCGGCCAAGGAAATTGAATTTAAGTGCGAATCGTGGTTGTTCGTTTCCTTCTATTGGGATCTAATTGCCCATAACTATCCTTACTGATATAAGCCGGGAATAAGGTTTGAAACCCTCATTCCTCTTGAATCTTTCTCTTTCTAAAGCTTTAGAGAGAGGGGAGAGCAAAGAAGAAGGAGAAAAAGAAATCCGGCCACCGGAGGAGATTCAGAGCCCCGATTCTCGATCCGAGTCCAGATCTGTGAAGGCAAGGCCATTGCAGTTCTTTTCATCCGCCTAGTTCTTCATGGCGCCAAAGCGAACCACAAGGGTAACGATTCTCTTCTTGTACATGTGAAGTCCTCTTTCCTTTATATATAGGGAGCCCGCTCTCGCGAGTATGCGGTGAGTGAGAGGTATTCCTTCGGGTAGACATGAATTGTCCCCGTTGTTTTGCATGTAGAGTCCGGAATCGAAGTACGGACATAGGCATGGTGTGTGAAGCCTACCCAGACAAGGTGGTCTGGATCGGTGATGTTACTTTATGCATGAAAGTTCGGAGAAGACTCCGTGCCGATGTGTTGGTACCCTAGTTTGGATTTGAGTTTAGTCCTCTCTTTTAGTCTCTTGACCCAAGATTTATCTATGGTCAAAGGTTAGTTGTCTAGTTGTAGAGTTGCCCCTTATCCAGATGAGAATTTGGTTAACTTGTTTTTTAGTTCGACTATGGTCGAATGCCGCTCGACTATTGTTTATCGACTGATCGACGATCGTCTATCAGTTGGTCGACTATCGGTCTGCGTTGATAGTTCGACTATCTGTTTGATAGGTCGACTATCTGTTTTCTTGATAATTCAACTATTTGCTTGGATAGTTCAACTATCTGATAGTTCGACTATCTGTTTGATAGGTCGACTATCTGTGTTGTTTGATAGTTCGACTATCTGTCTTGATAGGTCGACTATCTGTTGTTCTTGATAGTTCAACTATCTTCTTGGATAGTTCAACTATCTGATAGTTTGACTATTTGTTTGATAGGTCGACTATCTGTGTTGTTTGATAGTTCGACTATCTGTCTTGATAGGTCGACTATCTGTTGTTCTTGATAGTTCAACTATCTGCTTGGATAGTTCAACTATCTGATAGTTCGACTATCTGTTTGATAGGTCGACTATCTGTCCGCTTTGATAGTTCGACTATCTGTTTGATAGGTCGACTATCTGCTTTCTGTGATAGTTCGACTATCTGTTTGATAGGTCGACTATCTGTTTTCTTTGATAGTTCGACTATCTGCCTAGATAGTTCAACTATCTGATAGTTCGACTATCTGTTTGATAGGTCGACTATCTGTCTCCCTTGATAGGTCGACTATCTGTTTGATAGGTCGACTATCTGTTTTCTCTGATAGTTCGACTATCTGTTTGATAGGTCAACTATCTGTTTTGCTTGATAGCTCGACTATCTGTCCTGATAGGTCGACTATCTGATAGCTCGACTATCTGATAGCTCGACTATCTGTTCTGATAGGTCGACTATCTGCTGTGATAGTTCGACTATCTGCTCTGATAGTTCGACTATCTGTATCGTTCGACTATCTGTGTGATAGGTCGACGATCTCTGTGCTTCGGTCGACGATCTCCGAGGGTCGTTCGACGTTTTGCTGTATGTCTTTATTTATTTTGTCCTCTTTTATGCTGTGATTTATTTCATAATTATTTAGCATATTTTGTAAAAGATTATTTCAGTAATTTATGCTATCATTTCCAAGCTATACTTGCTTGCTTCTTTATGCATAAATTAATCTTTTATCTGATAAAGTTGTTTGTCTTATTAGTTGACATATCCTGCTGCTTATCTGCCATGCTGTCCTTTATAGCCGTTAGACTCAAAAAGTCTTCTCTAGCCGTAAAGAGTTTCTTCTGATGTGACTTTCTCTAGTATTCTTTCATCAGATTTATTTGCAGCTTCTTAGAAAGCTTTATCCTGGTATAAGGATATCTGTCTGCAGGATTTGTTTTTTGCTTTATGCTATTTGCAGCCCAGATTGCAGATCTCAGAAGAAGACAAGATTCAAACTCAAATTAAAGCCGTTGAAAAGGCTCATATAAAAAGAGCTTCTTTTGAAAGAAGAAAAATGATACAACAAGAGAAAAATATACAGGAATAGAGTTATACAGATTCAAAAAGCAAGAAGTGATACAGCTCTCAGAAATTCACATTCAACTGAGAAGATCAAATCTCTTCAGCATTCTTCTTCATCCTGAGTTCATCCTGCTCACAGGAAGACTTTCACTCAGAGGCTCTTAGAAGAAGAAGAAGAAGAAGAAAGAAAGCTGATTGAAGAAGAACACCTTTTGCAAATCAAGAGTCTTCTTCAAGCTTCTCCTTCAGAACTCCAAGACAGTTCTTTGTCTTAGTTCAGAAGAGTTCCTGCACCCTGAAGCAAGACTCCTTCCTGGATATTCTCTAAGCCAGGGGGAGCCTTGATTCTTTAGAGCTCTCTAGCTCTGTGCAATCCACTAGCTTCTCTTATATGTTTTAACAATAGAGAAGATCCCTTAACTCTCTCCACCTCCTGTACAAAGGGTTATTACTCCCTTCAAAAGTAAACCTTGGTGGCAGGGCACCTGATCAAAAACCTGTGTTGGATTTTGAGCTCCTGATCAAAAGCTCAAAGGGTCTACTTGATCTACCTGAAGCAGATCAGTTGGTGACAGGGCACCTGAACAAAAACCTGTAGTGGATTCCTACCAGGGTGGTAGAAGAGTGGACGTACCTATTGAGAGGGAACCACTGTAAACTCCTTGTGTCATCTGTGTTGCTCATTTAATTTATTGCACTATGGCTGTGAATAGAAATAACTAGGATTGCTAGTTGCTGTGTTAGGACCCAAGCTTAACTGTAATTACAGTTAGCTCTCTCTTGTGCACTACACTTTATGTTAGGCTATAGGGTTTCAATATCTATAAACTTATTCCGCAATTAACTCTAAGGGAGTTGAGTAGGGTATCATAATTTTTGAATACTCTATTCACCCCCACTCTAGAGTTGTATCTACCCTCACTTTCAATTGGTATCAGAGGGAGGTTGACTGACTGTACAGGCTAACACCTGAGTCACAAGATCCTGATAGATACCAAGCTTTAGATATTCACTTCATGGCCCAGTCCAAAGATTATTCTAGCACCAGACCTCCAGCATGCAACTTAGCCAAGTTTAGCATCTGGAAGGCAAGGATTAAGTTATATATGAACTCTATTGATGAGAGTATTTTTGCTTCTATTTTGACAGGACCACCAAGAGCACCTGCTGCAGCTACTGCTTCATCATCATCTGATATGAGTGCAGTGCCTCCTCTAGATTACAACGATGAATACAAAAAGGCAAAGATAGCAGATGCCAAAGCAATGAATATTCTGGCTCAAACAATGTCTGATGAAGTATTCCAGAAAGTTGCTGACTGTTTCTCAGCAAAAGCAATGTGGGATACACTGAACCAGATTGTAGCTGGTTCAGCTGATAAAAGGAAGGACAGAAGGTCCAACCTTATCTCCTAGTATGAAAACTTCAAGAAAACTGATGCTGAATCAGTTGAAGCAATGTACACTCGGCTCAGCTCAATCATCAATGAGCTGAGGACTCTTGACAAGGATATATCATTGACAGAGGTCAATGATAAGATTCTTATGTGCTTCCCTAGCACATGGGATCTGAGGATCTGGCCTATCAAGGAGGCCAGAAGCACAAATGAAATCTCAACAGAAGCCCTTCTCGGTAAGCTCAAGTCCTTTGAGCAAGTGCTGAAGTCCAAGGAAGCTGAGGCTGAAGCAAAGACTCCAACTCCTACAAGAAAAGAGCAATCTCTTGCTCTCAAAGCTGCTGATGCTTCGGAAGGAAGCCAATCTAATGAGGAGCTGATGACACTCTTTGCCAAAAGGTTCCTCAAGATGGGAAGAAAAGACTTCAGAAAGAAATCTTCACGATATGAAGATAAACCAAGGTATGATCGTTCTCCTGCTAAAGAAATAATTTGCTATGGTTGCAGGAAGCCTGGACACATTCTACCAGAGTGTCCAGAGGAAAAGAATAAAGAGAAAAGGAAGGAAAAAGAACATCACAGGAAACACTCCAAGCCCTCCTCCTACAAGAACAAAAAGAATGAAAAAGGTTTTGTTGCTGAAACTTGGAGCGATTCTGATGAGGAATCTTCCTCCTCAAGCTCCAGTGAGGATGAGGAAGAAAAGAAGGCAAAGGAAGTTTTCCTGATGGCAATTGATGCCTGCAGCAATCACTCAGCTGCAGAGAGTTCAGATTCTGATGAAGAAATGCCAACTGAAGATGAGGTATTGTCTTCTTACGATTTTACATCTACTGAATTTAAATTAGATTTTAAATCTTTGTGTTTAGATTTAATTAGTTCTGAAAAGGAAATTAAGGATCTTAGAAATAAACTTGCTGAATCTGAATTTATCTCTAATGAAAACATTAGGTTAACAGCAGAACTCACTAATTCTAGTGAAGAAATAAAATTCCTTAAGAATGAATTAGATAAGTCAAAAAGGTTAGAAGAATCTCTGAATGGTAGAAGCCTTAAGTTGCTTGAAATAACCAGCATGTCTAACACTAGGTCAGGCAATAACAAATTATGCTTAGGAGCTTCATCTAGTGAACCCCCAATTATTCTTAAAAATCATCTTTCAACTCTAGTGAACTTTATTTCAGCTAGTGGAATAAAGAACACTGAGCAAGTTAATCAGGTTAATAAAGCTTTAAATAAAGCTAAGAGAGAAAAGAGGAAGCAGAAATTTAAGGAAATATAAAAAGCGTCGAACGCTGCTCGACGATCGCAGGCTCAGTGGTCGAACGAAGCTCGATGATCTGAGCATCAATCGTCGAACGCTGATCGACGTTTTCAATATAAATTTCAAAACTTCAACCAGAACTTTAGAAACCCGAATGTAAATAGAAACCCTAGGTTCATTTACCCATCATCTGCATGGAGTATCCCACCTAGGAGATCTTACCCGTTAGGTTATCATCCTCAACCTGCATTTTCATTTATTTCTAGTTTTTCTTATGTGAAAAACAAGGGACCCAAGGTTACCTGGGTCCACAATGTTTAATTGATTTCTTTGCAGGTGAAGACCTATCCTATCACTCAAAATAAGTGGTATTTGGATAGTGGCTGCTCCAAGCACATGACAGGAAATAAGGAAAATCTATCAAGGTTCAAGGCCAAGCTTGGACCAAAGGTGATCTTTGGAGATTCAAGCTGTGGTCAAACTGAAGGCTATGGTAGGATTACCATTGGAGCTGTAACATTCAAGAGAGTTGCTTATGTAACTGGACTGAAGCATAATCTCATTTCAGTAAGTCAGTTATGTGATGCTGGATACCAGGTATCATTTTCTAACTCTCTTTGTAATATTACTTTAGATAATGATGTTGTGTTAGTAGGTATTAGATAAGGTAATATTTATTTAGTAGATTTTAACTCAACACTCTGAAATCTGTTATTTAATGAAGTAACAAATAACAATATCTTATGGCATAAAAGGCTTAGCCATGTTAACCTCAAGAACATATCTAGGTTATCTAAACACAATCTTGTTAGAGGTTTACCTTCTTGCCCCTACAAGAAGGAGAGCCTATGCAAGGCTTGTCAATTAGGCAAGCAAACCAAGAATTCATTTAAATCGGTAAATAAAAGTGATTCTCCTAGAATCCTGTATTTATTACATTTGGACCTTTTTGGCCCAATAAATGTATAGAGTCTAGGAGGGAAGTATTACACCCTAGTCATTGTAGATGACTTCTCTAGGTTCAGTTGGGTGTTCTTTTTGAGAACTAAGGCTGATAACTTCAAAGACCTTACAGATTTTCTATTATGTGTGCAGACTGAGTACTCTACTCATGTGGCCTTGATCAGAAGTGATCATGGTACTGAGTTTGACTCTCTTCTCATGCAAGAATTCTGTGAGAGAGAAGGTATCAAACATAGCTTCTCAGATCCTAGAACTCCCCAACAAAATGGGGTAGTTGAAAGGAAGAATCGAACCCTAATTGAAGCTGCTAGCACATTGTTGGCCGATGCTAACATGCCTCTTTCCTACTGGGCAGAAGCTGTTAGCACAGCCAACTATGTCTTGAATAGAAGTCCTATACACAAGCTTAAGTGTAAAACTCCTTATGAGTTGCTTAAAGGAAAGAAACCTAAAATAAATTATTTTAGAGTTTTTGGCTGTGTAGTTTATATTCATAATAATAATAAAGAATACCTTAGAAAATTTGAAGCAAAAGCTTCAATGAGAATTTTTCTTGGATATTCCCAAGTAAGTAAAGCTTATAGGGTATTTAATAAATCATCTTCTAAAATTGAAGAGTCTGTTCATGTTTCTTTTGATGAATCTCAGATGTTTTACAAGGAGAAGGAAAATTCTCCTTCCTCAAGTTCATTGCAGGTACCAGATGTCACTCAAGAGATTGTCCATCTATCAACTCTTCATATCACTGAGTCAGACAGTGATGAAGACTTTGCAGAAGCAATTGCTGTACCACCAATAGTAGATCAAATTCCTCCTGAGGAATTAATCCCAACTATTGCTGAAGATCACATCCCACCTGCTGATATTGTCACACTTAGAGATCATCCTACATCTCAAGTGATTGGAGACATATCAGCTGGTGTTCAAACAAGACATCAGTTAAGACAGGATGTGATGCATGCTTATTTCCTTTCACAGATTGAGCCTCTCACCATTAAAGATGCTGAGCTAGATCCCTACTGGATCATTGCTATGCAAGAGGAACTCAATCAGTTTGAGAGATGTAAAGTATGGACTTTGGTTCCAAGACCTAAAGGCCAACTGATCATATGCACCAAGTGGGTGTATAGAAACAAGTTGGATGCAAATGGAATCATTGTAAGGAACAAAGCTAGGCTTGTAGCTCAGGGCTACAGACAGGAGGAAGGTATAGATTATGAACAAGCCTTTGCTCCTGTTGCAAGGCTAGAGGCAATAAGGATCTTCTTAGCCTATGCAGCCTATATGAAGTTTAAGGTCTTTCAGATGGATGTCAAAAGTGCCTTTCTAAATGGTGAGCTAAAGGAAGAGGTATTTGTTGAACAACCTCCTGGGTTTGTTTCTTCAACTCAGCCCTCACATGTTTTCAAGTTGCAAAAAACTCTTTATGGACTCAAACAAGCACCCAGAGCCTGGTATGAGACTCTAACTAGTTTCCTGTTAGAGCACAACTTTATTAGGTGAGTAGTTGATAGAACCCTTTTCGTCAAGCACCACAAGGACACAATCTTGTTAGTTCAAGTGTATGTGGATGATATTATTTTTGGCTCCACTGATCCCAAACTGTGCAAAAAGTTCTCTGACTTGATGCATTCTAAGTTTGAGATGAGTAGTATGAGTGAGCTGTCTTACTTTCTTGGTCTCCAAGTAAAGAAAGATGCTGATGGCATCTTCATCTCCCAATCCAAATATGCCAAAGAATTGGTAAAGAAGTTTGGGATGGCTGATGCTTCAGCAATACATACACCTATGGCTACTAATGTAGTTATTGATTCTGATGATCGGGGAAATCCTGTTGATCAAAAGAATTATAGGGCCATTGTTGGTTCCCTATTATATTTAACTGCAAGTAGGCCAGATATAATGTTTGCTACATGCCTTTGTGCTAGATTCCAGGTCAACCCCAAGGAATCTCATCTGATTCTTCTCAAGAGAATCTTGAGATACCTGAAGGGATGTCCAAATCTAGGACTTTGGTACCCAGCAGAATCAGAATTTAAGTTAATTGGATACTCTGATTCTGACTATGCTGGGTGTAGAGTTGACAGGAAAAGCACCTCAGGAACTTGTCAGTTCCTGGGAGAGAGATTGGTCTCTTGGTTCTGTAAGAAGCAGGCTTCTATCTCAACTTCAACTGCAGAGGCTGAGTATATAGCAGCTGCTAGTTGTTGTTCACAGATCCTGTGGATTCAAAACCAGCTTTTGGATTATGGGTACTCACACAAGAACACAAAAATCATGTGTGATAGTACCAGTGCTATCTCCATTGCACAAAATCCAGTGCACCACTCTAGAACCAAGCACATTGAGATTAGACACCATTTCCTGAGATATTGTGTGGAAAAGAACAAGATCAGCCTTGAGTTCATATCCACTAACCTTCAGAGAGGTGATATATTCACCAAGCACTTAGATGAACAGAAGCATCTGTTCTTTTTGGTTCAACTAGGCATGATTAATGGAAGAGACTAAGTGTGACGTCTGCCTTGTTGAAACTTGTTTGAATATCGTCGAACGACGTTCGAAGATAGTCGATCGGATCAAGCCTATCGTCGACCTATGGTTGATGATAGCTTATCTGCTTGAAGATCGTCGACCGGCGTTCGAAGATAGTCGAACAGGTCGAGCCTATCGTCGATCTATGGTTGACGACAGCTTGTTGTTTGTGAAGACAGAAATAGTCGAACGATTGATCGACTACTCTGCTTCAAGAACGATCGTCGAATGACCGTTCGACCATCGTCTCCAGTATCTTTTAAATAGATCGACGATCGCTGGTTTAATATAAAACCGATGGTCGATCTAGGTTAAGAGATCTTTTCTTTTATCGTCGACGGAGAGCGTCTTTTCGCATTCCGTCTTTCTGCTTGCTCCCTGTCCCGTGATTTCTGCCGTTTCGTCTTCGCCATCTCTCTCTCGCCTTCTCCAGCCCCTGCGATGACGATTGCTCCAGCCCTCTTGACCGTAGTGAAGTTCGATGCAGGCTTCAGTGTGGATTTCGATTCCTTCAGCTGCTGTGAATCCGCGATTGTGGAAATCCTCAACCTGTGCAAAGATCAAGGTTTGGAATGGTTTATGTCAACAAGGATAAAGATAAACGTCCAGGAGATTAAAGAATGGGCATTCACTTCGTCCTCCAATGACGAATCAATGACCGGAATAATAGGCGGAGAAGAGGTAATTTTGACTCCCGCCGTTTTAACAGAAATTTTTGGATTGCTGAATGGGGAAGAAGATTATGAGCAAGATACCCCTGAGTTTGGGAGAATGTTAACAGAGTTAGGACATGCCGAAGGCATTCCTTCTAAGCTGCTGAAGGTGAACTTTCCATTCAAAATTAAGTTCCTTGCTGAATTAGTTGGAAAAGTGCTACTGGGAAAGCACTCTGCCCATGATAATATTACAAGGCAGCAATTTGCACTGATGTGTGCAATTGTGAATAAGAAAAGGATTAACTTGGCAGCAGTTCTGTTTGATTTGATAAGGAAGAAAAACAGCAAGAAGGAAGTCACCCTGGGTAGGGTGATTGGGATTTTTCTGAAGGAGAAGTATTCCCATCTGATGGTTTCAGCTGCTACCTCCATCAATGCCAGCAAAAAGATGGATCCAACCCTGTTCGTCAAGTGGAAAAGAAGTTTTCTGAAGCCCGCTCCTGCACAGGTTGCTCCAGCGGCATCTGAGAGCACAAGGACTGCTTCAGTCGCTCCCCTCCTTCAAGAAGCAGGCTCAGCAATTCTCTCCGCTCCATCTTCTTCATCTGCATTACCGTCTACTTCAGTTGAAGTTCCATCAACTTCAATTGAAGTACGACCTTCTGCCTCTCCTCTTCCTGATTCATCTACAATTCTCCATGCATCATCTCCTGCATCTCCTCTCCCTTCTCATCTTGCTGGGATCTCACATCCCAGTTTTGATTTGTTGGTTTCTGAGATATCCACTCCTTCTCAGTCTCCAATTCATCCTTCAGATCATATTGATCATCCTCCATCCACTCATCATTCTCCAGTTCACTCTCCTTCTCATCAGGAAACTATCTTTCCTGATGATCTTCCATCTTCTGCTGTTCATCCATCCATTGTGATTCCCCCTCCATCATTTGAAATCACTCCAGTATTCATCTCTAGCATATTGGAGCTAATTACTCCTTCAATCAAAATTATGATTGGAGAAGCAATTGCCCCTCTTGTTGCTTCCATCTCTTCTCTGACTGCCTCCATCCAAGTCCTCTCCAAATCTGCTGAGCCCTCTTCATCTAGGGGCCTGGTTTCAGTTTCCACTGAAATCAGGCAGGGGGAGATGTTCAATGAAGATGTCTCTGAACTGCCCCTGGTCACTCTACCAGCAGATCCCCCAGCAGTTACTCAAATGGAAACAGATTGTACAGAAAAAGAGATAGCAGCTCAAGAAGAAATAGTTCCTCAAATGTCTGAAAAAGAGATTTCTGATGCTATAATGGAAACAGAGTTTGTTGTCAAAGTCTGCCTAGAAGAATCCTCCACTCTCATTGTTGCCCTTTTCCTAGAAGGAGTCATTACCTCCTTTCTAGATGAATTATGGGAGTTAGGAAATTCTGAGGAGAATCCTGAAGGTATTTCATTTACTCACTTTCTAGATTTGACAACTGATATGATAGTATGGGAATACCTAGAAGGTATGATACAACTTCATTTAGCCCATCTATGTTCCTGATGATACAGATATAATGGAAGAAGTTCCAGCTATCCAAGAGCCAGTGTCTGAATCTGCTCCAGAAGTTCAAGCTGCTATAGAGCTTGTGTTTGAACCTGCTTCTGATGTTCCAGCTGATCCAGAGCCTGATATTCAAGATACTGAGTCTGCTCAACCAGCTCAGTCAGTTGTGCAAGAAGAACTAGTCTCCATGATAGTTATAGTTGAACAAGAAAATGTTTCTGAAATTCAAGTGGAAAAGTCTACAGTCTGGGATGACTCCCCAGGACTGGATTTAAATACTCTTCTCGCACAGGATGCCTTGGAAGAAGAGTTAGAGAAAGCTGCTTTGAAAGAGAAAGAAAAAGCTGTACCAGAAGCTTGTGATCCCTATGACCATCCTCCTTCATCCAATTCTGAGGATGAAGATGATTCTGATGATTCTGAAAATTCTAAGAGAAAGAAAGCTGCCAAAAACAAGAGAAAAGCGGTGGATCCTCCTCCTCCAAATCCTGATAATGATATTCCCTATTATATTTTGAAAGGAATTGATCCCAAATCAAAAGAGTATCAGCATTGGATGGGATTCTTTAAGAACCAGCAAAAGCTAAGGAAGAAGTCAAAGAGGTATGACAGTCCAGCCCCAAGATGGACTCCTAGAGGTCCTCCTCCTCCACCTCCCAGTGTAGGAGCCTCTGGAAACTTGTCTGCAAACCCTTCTGCTCAGTCTGATAGATTCAACCCATCCAGCCTTCTTCAAGGAAAGGCAATCAAGGATTTCAAGGCAGATCGCAATCTGGCTTTCAAAGACATGGTGCTGATGTAAAGGAACAAGTGAAGGAGGTGGTTTATCAAAAACCAACTTTTTCTCCTCCTCCTTCTCCCAAGAGAAGAGTTTCACCTTCAAAGCCAAGTCATGCAGTGAAAGCTGTTTCAAAAGGTAAAAGAATTATTTTCTCTGAAAAATCTAGTAAGAAATTTGCTGAGTTTGCTCCTCCTTCTTCTCTAGTTATTCAGGAAAAAGAGCCAGCTGAAAGCCTGCTAGATATGTCTATTAAATTTAAAGCTGTGAAACCTATAGATACATCTTGTGAAAATGTGTATGAAAGCCAAGAGCTTGATCCTGATTACAGGATGGCTCGATTTCTTGAGCTTGTTGGATCAGCCCAAATTAAGAAAGCTAAAGCTGAAGGTAAAGACACTGCAGGATTAACAACTATGTCCAAATTCAGAATGAAGGAGCTTGATAAATTCCAGGTTAGAACTGAGGTATTTGACCCTTCAAAACACATGGAAAAGCATCCTGAAGCAGTTGTCCCAAGGGCATCGGAATCTAAAATCATTGGAGAGCAAGATCTAAAGCTGTCAAAGAAAGAAGCTCTAGACCCCCTTAGGAAAATTACTTTTATTTCTAGTTCCTCTGAACCTAAACCAAATTCTGAAGCTCCTTAGATTTCATTGATTGACAGTATTTATTTATCTGATTGATTGATGTTATATGCTGCTTAGTTTATTTCTTTTTCCTGTATTGTTTTTATTTGTTTTCAGTAGTTAGTTTTGTGTGTTTGTTGTTGAGAGACTTAACTCAAATAGGGGGAGATTGTTGGTACCCTAGTTTGGATTTGAGTTTAGTCCTCTCTTTTAGTCTCTTGACCCAAGATTTATCTATGGTCAAAGGTTAGTTGTCTAGTTGTAGAGTTGCCCCTTATCCAGATGAGAATTTGTTTAAGTTATTTTTTAGTTCGACTATGGTCGAACGCCGCTCGACTATCGTTTATCGACTGATCGACAATCGTCTATCAGTTGGTCGACTATCAGTCTGCGTTGATAGTTCGACTATCTGTTTGATAGGTCGACTATCTGTTTTCTTGATAGTTCAACTATCTGCTTGGATAGTTCAACTATCTGATAGTTCGACTATCTGTTTGATAGGTCGACTATCTGTGTTGTTTGATAGTTCGACTATCTGTCTTTATAGGTCGATTATCTGTTGTTCTTGATAGTTCAACTATCTGCTTGGATAGTTCAACTATCTGATAGTTTGACTATCTGTTTGATAGGTCGACTATCTATGTTGTTTGATAGTTCGACTATCTGTCTTGATAGGTCGACTATCTGTTGTTCTTGATAGTTCAACTATCTGCTTGGATAGTTCAACTATCTGATAGTTCGACTATCTGTTTGATAGGTCGACTATCTGTCCGCTTTGATAGTTCGACTATCTGTTTGATAGGTCGACTATCTGCTTTCTGTGATAGTTCGACTATCTGTTTGATAGGTCGACTATCTGTTTTCTTTAATAGTTCGACTATCTGCCTGGATAGTTCAACTATCTGATAGTTCGACTATCTGTTTGATAGGTCGACTATTTGTCTCCCTTGATAGGTCGACTATCTGTTTGATAGGTCGACTATCTGTTTTCTCTGATATTTCAACTATCTGTTTGATAGGTCGACTATCTGTTTTGCTTGATAGCTCGACTATCTGTCCTGATAGGTCGACTATCTGATAGCTCGACTATCTGTTCTGATAGGTCGACTATCTGCTGTGATAGTTCGACTATCTGCTCTGATAGTTCGACTATCTGTATCATTCGACTATTTGTGTGATAGGTCGACGATCTCTGTGCTTCGGTCGACGATCTCCGAGGGTCGTTCGACGTTTTGCTGTATGTCTTTATTTATTTTGTCCTCTTCTATGCTGTGATTTATTTCATAATTATTTAGCATATTTTGTAAAAGATTATTTCAGTAATTTATGCTGTCATTTCCAAGCTATACTTGTTTGCTTCTTTATGCATAAATTAAGCTTTTATCTGATAAAGTTGTTTGTCTTATTAGTTGACATATCCTGCTGCTTTATCTGCCATGCTGTCCTTTATAGCTGTTAGACTCAAAAAGTCTTCTCTGGCCGTAAAGAGTTTCTTCTAATGTGACTTTCTCTAGTATTCTTTCATCAGATTTATTTGCAGCTTCTTAGAAAGCTTTATCCTGGTATAAGGATATCTGTCTGCAGGATTTGTTTTTGCTTTATGCTATTTGCAGCCCAGATTGCAGATCTCAGAAGAAGACAAGATTCAAACTCAAATTAAAGCCGTTGAAAAGGCTCATATAAAAAGAGCTTCTTTTGAAAGAAGAAAAATGATACAACAAGAGAAAAATATACAGGAATAGAGTTATACAGATTCAAAAAGCAAGAAGTGATACAGCTCTCAGAAATTCACATTCAACTGAGAAGATCAAATCTCTTCAGCATTCTTCTTCATCCTGAGTTCATCCTGCTCACAGGAAGACTTTCACTCAGAGGCTCTTAGAAGAAGAAGAAGAAGAAAGAAAGCTGATTGAAGAAGAACACCTTTTGCAAATCAAGAGTCTTCTTCAAGCTTCTCCTTCAGAACTCCAAGACAGTTCTTTGTCTTAGTTCAGAAGAGTTCCTGCACCCTGAAGCAAGACTCCTTCCTGGATATTCTCTAAGCTAGGGGGAGCCTTGATTCTTTAGAGCTCTCTAGCTCTGTGCAATCCACTAGCTTCTCTTATATGTTTTAACAATAGAGAAGATCCCTTAACTCTCTCCACCTCCTGTACAAAGGGTTATTACTCCCTTCAAAAGTAAACCTTGGTGGCAGGGCATCTGATCAAAAACCTATGTTGGATTTTGAGCTCCTGATCAAAAGCTCAAAGGGTCTACTTGATCTACCTGAAGCAGATCAGTTGGTGGCAGGGCACCTGAACAAAAACCTGTAGTGGATTCCTACCAGGGTGGTAGAAGAGTGGACGTACCTATTGAGAGGGAACCACTGTAAACTCCTTGTGTCGTCTGTGTTGCTCATTTAATTTATTGCACTATGGCTGTGAATAGAAATAACTAGGATTGCTAGTTGCTGTGTTAGGACTCAAGCTTAACTGTAATTACAGTTAGCTCTCTCTTGTGCACTACACTTTATGTTAGGCTATAGGGTTTCAATATCTATAAACTTATTACGCAATTAACTCTAAGGGAGTTGAGTAGGGTATCATAATTTTTGAATACTCTATTCACCCCCCTCTAGAGTTGTATCTACCCTCACTTTCACGATGGTTGTTTTCGGGTTTTCTACGTTGTAGATCGCAGTAGGGATCCTTGGGGATTTACTCCAAGGTGCACCTGGAAATCTTGGCAGAAGCGAAGTTCTGCCATAATGGTGGCCTGGGAGCTAGCCGTGCACATAACCGGGTTATGTACGATTGTTTGATCTATATGTTGGGACTGGTGGTAACTTGGCCTGCGCTGATGACTTGTATTGTTATGGCGACGTGAGCAACGGGCGGGTGGAAACTTACCCACTCCAAGTGGTTTAGTGAAAGTTAGCTTGGAGAGCGAGTCTAGGCTTCGATTGAAAGGACTTTAATGCTCACGTGTTTGCCATCCTGGGGTTGGTGGTGGACCGCGGAATGGACCGGGTTCACCGAGTAAGTTCCCTGATAGCACGGGGTGTGGGGCCGTAAGTGCCTACACCTGTGGTGAAGTGTGCTGTTATTATACTTTCACTATATTGTATGGCTATGCTACTAAACTGCATGGAAGGAGCACCGCCACCCCAAATCTGGGGTGGGATCGTTATAATTTAGTTAGCTTTAGTAGACCGTTGCTTTTGTTTGCCACCGTTGCAGTGGATTATTACTTGCAGGTGCTGCGGAGCCTAGTGGCAAATAGCGGGCTGTAGCCCTTGTTGCTGAGCCGGCCCTCGAAGGACTTTGCGAATGTTTATTTTTATTCTCATGTGTGTCCGGCCTGCATGCTGATGTATGGAAGACACTTTTTGTTTAAAGTAAACTCATGTAAGGCTATAAGGCCAAGTACTTTGTGTATCTGTATGCTCATTCCTATTTTGGGTATTTAGTGGACATTTATGTTGTGTTTTGGGTTATTTTCTTTGCAATATTTAAAATGCTTCCGCTAGAATGTGCTCTGTGTAGGACGTATGTTATTGGAAGGATGGTTTCATTTGATAACCCTTCGGTCTGTCTATAGTATATGGCGTCAGGCCCCGGCCGGACCTACTGGTATATGCCATATGACGGATAGGGGTGTTATAGATGTTATCTTGGTCATACCTGCTTGATGGTAACTGAAATTTCCTAAAAGGATTGGGAGGCATGGAAGCCAGAGGCTGAATAGGAGATTTGCCCTTCCCTTTGGAAGGCGCAACCCTAATATTTTCCTTAAACCCCAACCCCTTCTTACCCTTCTGAAAGGAGGAGTCTATCAAGGGCAATACTGTATTGGGCTTAGAAAAACTAGCAACAATTCTCTTCTCCCTCTGGAGCTTCTCTTCAAGGTCCCTAATGAGACTATTATTGAACTTAATGGTGCCAATCTGAATGAGTGTGACGTTTCTCAGTTGGCTAACTTCCCTTACTTTTTGATCTAGCAGAGTTGCTATTTCAGTCAGCTGGGCAGTAGCTAGCTGAAGAGAGACAATCTCCACAACTTGCTTTTTAGTCAACTTCTTGCACCTCTTAAATGCATCTAGAAGTTCACCTTTCCTGTCAATCAATTGATTTAGATCTCCTTCTGATTCAGAATCATCTTCACCACTGGATGAAGAAGCTTCTATATAGGGACTAGTCTCATACCCAGACTCAGAAGAAGAACTAGGTAGAGAATGTACCTTGCTTTGACCAGGATGATCTAGACTGGATTCCTTATCAGTGATTACCATTAGTCCATAACACCTGTATGCATCTTCTTCATCCCCATCCTCCTCTAAGTCACTGTCTGAATGTGATAGAGGGGTCCTGATGACTATCCTAGTAGTAGGATAGTCTTCATCTGCTGCTTTAGCTCCTTCCTCACTGGCAGCATCAACCAGCCCAATATAAGCTTCTTCTTCTTCAGACTCTGATGAAGATGAGTCTTTCCAGCTCTTCTTTTTATTAGCAATGAAGGACTTCTCCTTCTTACCCTTGTGCTGGTGCTGTTTCTTATCACCAGCCTCCTTCCTCTTCACTGGACAGTCAACTATCACATGCTCTGACTTGATGCAACAATAACAGACAACTTTAAAGGAATTATATTTATTAGATTTAGAAACATACCTATCAGCCTTGGAGTGATTCTTCCTGTGATGAGAAGAGTTGGAAGGTCTGCTCTTCCACTATTTCTTCTTCATCAGCTTCTGAAAATGCCTGGAGAAAGCAGCAAAGTCCTAATCAGACATACTGCAGTCTGATGCATCTGACTCTGAGCTGTCTGAATCTGCTAGTCTTCTTGGAGGAGAGGGAATCCTCTCCTTACTCATCCTGATGCTGTCTACTCAGAAGGCCAAGGACTTTTCCTTGTCTTGGGATCTGCTGGTGGCCTCCTCCTCTTTTCTGGCAGCTAGCTGCATCCCATAAGAGAGCAGCTTTCCAAAAAATGTTTGGGGAGGAGTATACGCAAGCTTGGCCACCTCTCTTATGACACATATCTTAGTATCTCAGTATCTAGGTAGAGACCTTAGGAACTTATCATTAATATCATAATGACTGAAGACCCTCCCATAAGTCCTCTGTTTATTTATAATCCTGAAAAATCTTTCATAGCAAGTAACTATATTCTCTTTCTGGGATTGCCTGAAAGCCTCATACTCCTAGTTGAGAATCATCTCTTACCTCTTCAGTACCCTCCATGTAGACCACAAGAGTGTACCATATATATTTGGATGTCTGGCAGTGAACCAAATTCTGAAAGGTTGAATCATCTATGACACTAATAATAATGTTTTGTGCTCTCTTGTCTAATGTAGCTTAGATGACTTCATCCTTTGTCATCTCTGAGTATATCTTAGGTGTCTGGATATTGGTATCCAGAACTGAGACCTTCATAGGGATGAAGGGTCCCTCCTTGACTGTCATAAAGATCCTTGAGTCATAGGCTTCAATAAATAGTCCGTACCTCTCTTTCCAGATTCCAAAACTCTCCTTCCTACAGATGGGGAGTTTCATGGAACATAGCTCCTTATGGTTCTCTCCAGAACCTATAAGTACAGAACTATAGCTACCCTTGGAGATCACTCAGACTATTAAATCCTTTTTGATCAACCTCCCTCTGATACCACTTGAAAGTATTTAATTTCAAGGTAGCTAACAACCTAGAGGGGGGGGGGGGAGGGTGAATAGGTTTTTTGTCTTATTATGATTATCTTTTACTTAATTTGTTATGAGTTAGTAGCTTTCAATACAAAAACATAAAGAACACATAGAATTTATAGTGGTTATTCAGATTATGGGTACATCCACTCTCCTCCCACCTTTCTAACTTCCAGTTAGTCAAGACACTTCTCCAAAAACTCAGCTCCAAAGAGCTTATATCTCAGATCCCGCAGGATCTCTCAGTATCCTTCAAGACTTACAACTCAGGCACAAGGCCTTACCTCAAAGTAAGTTTGCTCCTACAACTCAGTGATCAATTGATCACCTACCTCAGACTTGAATCCAAGTCCTACAGCTCAGGCTATGGAGGATAGCCCTACCTCGGAGAGAATGACTCTCCTAAAGCTCCGACAAACTACCCTACCTTAGGCTCAAAAGCCCTATAACTAAGATCCAAAAAGATCCCACACTCATAGAGTATGACTCTCCTACAACACAGGAAAACTGCCCTACCTCAGGCTCAAAAGCCCTACAGCTTAGATCCAAAAGGATCCTACCTCATACCCAAAGGTCCTATACTCAGGTCCAAACACTGGAACCTACACTCAGGCAAATCTGCCCTACCTCAGGCACAAAGGCCTTACAACTCAGATTCAGAAGGATGACTCAATATAGGCGTTGAGAGCATTGAGTGAAGCTTCATCACTCAACACTTTTGTACTTAGCCTCTTTCTGTCTTCTTTCTTCTTAGGCTTTGACGGCAGCATCATGACTCAATGCTTTTGCTATCTGGCGTTGAGAGCGTCGAGTGAAGCTTCATCACTCAACGCTTTTGTACTTGCCCGCTTTTTGTCATCTTAGGCTGTATCATAACACAACTCCTCTTGCTTTGGTATCGAGTGAGCTGTGTTAACTCGACGCTTCTGTACTTTGTCGAATATTCAGCCTGCCAACACTGAGGCCTTGACAGATTCAGCTATACTCAATGATGGCATTGAGTGAATTGTCATCGCTCAACGCCTGTAGACTTGGCCGCAGAATTGCCTTGCAGACTGCATGGCTTTGACTGTCCACAACTAACTCAGCACTTTATGGCATCTGGCATTGAGTGAACTGGCTTCACTCAACACATGTGGACTTAGGCTATTTACAGCCTATCCAGCATCCTACCTTGCATCTAGCGTTGAGTGAACTGGCTTCACTCAATGCCTGTGGACTTTGACAGATTTCTGTCTCTCCACATCTTTACTTTGTGACCACCTATATCAAATACAACAATGTGTATATCATTGACATGTTTGACTTCTTCAAAACTAGGACATTGTGGGCAATGGACCCAACAAACAAAAAATACCATAGTTTGAATAACTGTTGGATATCACCGGGCGACAACGAGTATCATTGGTGATAGCTCTCGGGGAGCCATGATTGTTGTGAAAGACATGTTTTTTGGCACTGTAGGATGCTGCAGGGTTTTCTGTACTGATGTTCCAGTTGTGTCTGAGTGTGGATACAGAAGAGAGTTTTGTAGCTAATGTCAGGCGATAGTGACTATCGCAGGCGATAGTGACTATCGCAGGCGATAGTGACTATCGCTGGCGATAGTGACTATTGCTGGCGATAGCTTCCAGATTGCATTTTATGTATAAAACTAGTCTCTCGGAGACCATGTGGCTAGTATGAGCTGTGAGCTATAGAAAGGCTAGTGAGACGAATGGGAAAGGGGAGGCTGACCCGCGTCTTGTCGTTCGCCATGATGGCTATGACCGTCGGCGTTGACATGGCAATTTAAGTAACGGGATATGGCTGAATTGTACCCGCGTTATGTTTGTCTGACTCGAATGCCTAAAGTAACTAGCATCGTTGGAGCGCATAATGAGAGTCTTAGGCTTGCACGCTGGAAAGACTAGTAATGCTCAAAGTTGACCGTCAAGTCTCGGACCCCTGAATGGTGGTGGGGCCCTGACAATTAGGTACACTGAGAATGTGCCCTGAGTGCACGAAATGTTTGGCCGCTGAGACACTCATTTGTGATATATTGAATGGTGCTTAAGTTGTACCTTCTTGTATTATATCTATGTGTTAATGTTATTCCTGCAGGGAAAGAATACCGCTGCCCCGGGATTGGAGTTGGGTGGTTATAATTTGTTCAACTAAAAGCTGACCGTTGCCTTGTTTGCCACCATCTAGTGGAATGTCCCTGTACAGGTGCTAGATAGCCGAGTGGGAAATAGCGGGTTGCAGCACTGAAGCTATGCCAGCCCTCGATGGCCAAGCAAAGTTTTATTGCTTTTATGTGTGGCCGACTTGTGCACCGATATCTGTAAACCACACTTCTAAAGAATAATTGTAAGGCCTTAAGGCTGTAACAGTTTAGCTACTGTTGACTGTTGCCGGGCGACAGTGACTATCGCCGACGATAGTAACTTTTGTGTATATTTGTAAGAACATTCCTGTGTATATATAATGGATATTATTGTGATACTCGAGTTCAAAAAGTTAACCCTTGAAGCTTCTGCTAGAATGCTTTGAGTTAGGATTCATTTAGTCTTTGATATTAACATGTAACTTCGCCGATTGTCTGCGAGACATGGCGTGGGGCCCCGGTCGGACCCTCTGTTATATTTTATGTGACGGATGGAGGTGTTACACATTCGACATCCAAGGAGTCATCTTGATACTTCTTATAAGCATATTTATCAGCTCATGACACATTCCCGATAGGCTCTTCATGGGAATCCTCTTCCAAGACATAGAGCTTACGCTCTTGCCTGAGAACAATTCTCAGGTTTCGGTACCAATCCAAATAATTTATCCCACTCAATTTCTCCTTCTCAAGGATAACTCTGAGGGATAGGGTGAAGTGAGATCCACTTGCCATGGAAATTCAATAAGGATTTGTGCAAAGAAAAACTCAGTACTATATTTCAAAATACATTTTTATTTATTTCAATTAGGACTTTAATTAAAATTACTCCCATATTTTAATCAAACTGATAACCCTTAATATCAATTCAAAGAGTTTATATGAGCTACTCTCTTAGTGGAGAAGATCCATATTTCAACAACACTATGAGTCAGCTTTGGCTTTTCTCTCATAATATAGTTATTTGGGTAGGCAATGCTTGCCGATTGCATCATTATGCAACTCTTATGTGGTTGATGAATAACTATTTATTCGCATCCATCATATGGTGCATGCCAATCCTTTGCCTCTAGGCACTCAACCATTGAGGTCACCAAGTTAAGTTTGACCCGAAGTCGACAATGGGATATCACAATTATCCACTTGCACCCTTACTAAGATAGATTAATGCACCTTGCTTTAGCAAGCCCACACTTCATTGATCGAGGCAGGAAGAGTCTCATCCATCGGAAGACATCCGAATACTTAATATTTGATAAGAGAATTTTAAGATAATTGATTAACACTTAATCATGGTTAACAATTAACCAATGTGAACATTCACAAGATAAAACTTACATCACTCACAATCCAAATTCATCCTAGATGTGCACAAGAAAAATCATCAACACTTGATGAGCTAGGCTAAATATGAAAATCTAGAACACTTCTAAATCTTCAGATTTAGCATTGGACATGAGCAACACCAACTCCACTTACACAATAGACAAGCTTGTCTCTTTATATGAGATTCAAAATCCAACACACCTGGTATTTGAAATAATAAGAGGGACGATTACTATTAAGGAGAAAAAAGATATCTCAAAGGAATCACATGCATTTTTGGAGGGGTTTCAAGAATAGATTTGAGCATTTAGAACACTTCTAAATTTCCAGATCTACACGCAATAAATCTAGCAACTTCTGAAATAATGATCATCATGCAACCTCGCTCTGATACTACTATTGAGTTTTTCTAGACATCGCAACACTTGTGCACATAGAAATATGGAACAAGAAAACCACAAAAGAAATAAATCTTGCGATGAACATTGATCAAGAAGTAAAATTGTTGTAAATAAAATTTACCTTTGTGGGATTGAGTCACTACTCAACCGAGATGCTCCAAGAAATCCGGCAGACACTAGCGGCTGGAGTTCTGAGCGCAGAATGATGTCCACGCCTCTACAGGTGATCCACACGAACGGGAGAAACCTTAGACTCTTGTCACACAAGATCTAGGTTGGATAAAAGCACTATGTATCTTAACTGACTGCTAGATCTACTCTAGAAAAGGCGGCAGCGACGGGCGCCGGAAACGGGCTGAGCGAAGGCGACGAGATCAGTACTTTTGGGAATGATTTCCGTAGGCCTTTTTCCTCTCAGGTTTCATGCACTTTCGCTTCTCATTTTCGGCATGCTTACACACACTTGCACAGTAAAACCATAAGACATCTTCTATTTATATCCAAAGAATAAACAACAGAAAGTTATCGTTATCGGCAGACCTGTAACATATGGAAGTTATTTTGACGAATCAACACTTGACTTGATGAATCATCGAGTGGTCACAATGCACTCAATGCCTGATAGTGACATTAACACTTGACTCGACGAATCAAATTTGACTTGACGAATCGTCGAGTGGACTCAATGCACTCAATGCCTAACTCGACGAATCAACATTTGACTCGCCGAAGCGTTGAGTGGTCTCGACACACTCAACGCCAACACTCAACAAATCAACACTTGACTCGACGAATCATTGAATGGTCTCGACGCACTCAACGCCTAACTCGACGAATCAACACTTGACTCAACGAAGTGTCGAGTGGTATCGATGCACTCAATGCCAGGGAGTGTGGTCTCAACACACTCAACACCTGACACCGCTTAGTACTTCACTCATCACATATGAGTAAGACCAATATAATACATTCTTCCAATTTCTCCAAACGCTCTTATGTGCGACTCTATAGGCTCATATTGCGTTGGCAGTGAGACTACATGCTTGATCACTTCCCTATCACAATGGTAACATAAACATATATCTCCCGCTTTTGCTAGTTTGAGACGGAGATGAAAGCTGAGATGACATAGCTATCAGAGGAGCTTCAAGCGGAGAAGATTTCAGTGGAGAAAATATAGTAGTTGTTGACCGGAAATCTACATTCAGTTATTTTTGAGTTGGGAGTAATTTGTTTTTCAAAGTGATAGTTATTTCTATAGTTAAGAGTTTCACTTGCACTAGCTTGCGATTTTCTATTCCCTATGATTAACTCAGCCTGTAGATGGTGGTTCATATTCAACATGCTTTTGAGTTTTATATGTAGCTTAGGAGATGGGCTTTGCGAGTTTTTAAGCATTATTTCTTTAAGCATGTTTATTTCTATAGTTTGCTCTTTGTTCTTCAGTTTGAGGTTATGTATAGCTTTATTGTATGCGACTATGCTGTTTTTGAGAGTGGAGATAATAGATTTGATATGAGCTTTATACTTTTTCCTAAATTCATCGAATGTCTCGTTCATCTCTTCGATTTCAACTTTATAATTTTTGCATTTAGTGCTATCACTTTTCACTGATGAGTTTTCTATACACAACTTATCATTTTGTTCTTTTACAATGCGAAACTCATGTTCAAGAATCTTATAATTTTCTTTTAACTCATTATAATCTATATAGGGTGTAGAAATGTTGTCTAAGGAGCAAACAAGCGAACTAAACATAACAATGTTGGGTTCTACATTAACATATGATTTTAAGCGGTTATTTTCTGAACGTAGTTTTGAATTGATACTCGACAATTTCTTAATTCTATGTTTTGCCCTATCTAGCACAATCAATGTTGGAATGGAATTGCATACACAAATGGAATTCAATTTTCTTACAGTGCTCTTTGATGAAGCAAGATTTGATCTTTGAGTGTCTTTGACTTCTCCGTGTGTTGCCTCATCCATGGTTGAGATTTTAGCTTTCCTCTCAATTGATGTGATTACCATGTCCTTCTCCAAGAGCAATTCTTTATTTGGTTCTTCACTTGGATCCATGAGAAATTGCTCTAACTTGTTCTGCAGAAAGAGAACTATAAGTTAACTCAAGAAAATTCCAGATATCATCTGCAGTTGGAAGTGTATAGATAAGTTTGAAAATGTCTTGACCAAGACCATAAAATAAACTATTCATGGCTTTAGCATTCAAATAGCATTCGTGCTTATTTAAGTTATTTGGGGGCTTGACACAAGTAATGTTGCAAACTTCTACATCTAACAATATAATATATTTTCTCATAAGTGTTACCCATTCATTATAGTTCAATCCTGTGAATAAAGGTGGTGCAAATGAATTTTCAGTGTATAATTTTTCATCCCCACTGGTCGATTCAAGATCAGGGTTGGCCATTATTCCTGGTAGTGAAACCGTTTTGGAATAACCTCGCTCTGATACCACTAGTTGGATCTAGTGGCCAACCTTAAGGGGGGGGGTGAATAAGGTTTGGAGCGTTATTTAGAAATTCAAAATATTTTGGTCCAGTGAGACAAGTATTGGAAGCTACCGCGGGGAGCTAACTTGTTAGCGCGCGGAGGTAGTCCATAGATGTTGTTTTCCTAGGCCAAATTCGAGTGAACACCACATAGAGTAATCATAGTAACATTCACAGCAGATAATAGAAGTTATAAAGCAGAACAATAACTTCATTGCAAGACTTGGCACAACAAATAGTTTTACAATTACAAACTTGTGATCCCCGTGACATCGGGGATCGGAGGCGGTAAAAATGAAAACACTTTTGTGTTCTATACCAACCTACTACCCGAACCGATTGGCTCTCTCCCTTTCCCTCCAAGAAAGGTCTTCGAGTCGGCTCTTCACTTCAACATAAGGAAGGGTCTTATAGCCCCGCTAGACCCTCCTGATCTAGACGTCCTTATCCCCAGTATGATTTCCCACAAAGACCTACCCAGATTCTGACGACCCTTACAGGTCGATTTTCCTCTCCACAAGATTTAGAAACAAAGAAAAAGTACAAGAGTAAAAGATGTAAATAATCTAAAAATTGAAGTTCTCCCTCTAGATGACTTCACCGTTGAGTGGTTTGCGACCGGTGCATGAGATCTCTGTTTGCTAACCACCGGCCGGTTCTTCGTAGTCGATGTAGATCTTGGATCGCCGGAGTTCTTCTTTCACGAACGGGAGGGAGATAACTTTCTTCTTCTTCGACAGAGACTCTTGGAACGGTCATAAGAAGGCGGCCGTACCCTAGAATTTTTGAACTCCCGTCACTCTTCAGTTCTTCTGTTAATGTCCACAGAAACCAATGCGGCCTTTTATACATCTTCATGAAAAAAGGCTATCGCCGGCAGTAAGACTAGCGCCTGGCGGTAGGTTCGCGCGCTTGTTGTGCCAGCTGTCGTCTAAATATGGAAAAATATTCAAAATGAATGTTTGTTGTTTTATCATTGCTAGCGCCGCGCAGTTACAGCTACCGCCACACGGTAGTATAGGACACGATGATTCTGAACAGTCGGCTCGTCGAGGGCTAGCTCAGTGCGGTACCATCTATCGCTTGGCGGTAGATTAGTAACTTGACAAACCCGTCTCAACGCTCGTCGAGCAGATAGCGCGGCGCGGTAAGTGGTAGCGCCTGGTGGTAGCATCCATTCAACGCCATTATCTAGACCCACTTAATGCTTTTCTTCTCAATGGTCTCAATGCGATGTTGAGTGAGCTAGCACGGGGCGATAAAGTTAGCGCCTGGCGGTAGGATCTAGAGCTCCTTGCTAAATTAATTCTTGGGTTAGCGCTGGCGATAGGACTAGCGCTTTCCAATAGCTTCTCGAGCGCCATGTCTATTTAATTCCAGCTTCAGGAACAGAAGAGTTGGACAGACTCTTCATCTTCAGGATCAGGAGAAGAAGATGATGCAGAAGCATATGTTGGGCTGTTCTCAAAAGAAGAGGATTCTAGGGAACTAGAATTCCTACAAATGCTGGACTCCATAAACGGAGTGGAAGACTATTATTGTAGAGGGCTGATGGCCCTGTCAGAAAATGATCAGTGTCAGGATCAGCCTGGTCCTAGTAAGGTATACAATTCTCCCTTAGAGTCTGATTATTTTACTGTATCAGAATAAGTAGCATGAACTTTAAGAGAAGTGGATTGTTCTGATTCTGAGGGGGATTTATATCAACTCATTAATGAGTATGGTGGGCTGTTGCAAGCTCTAAATAAGAGCAAGGTTTTTGTAAAGGAGCAGGCCAAGGAGATTGAATCTCTTAAGCAGGCTGCAACAGAATCAACCAAGATGATTGATTTGAAATTGAAAGAGGTTGCCAAACTGAAGAACATAACTATCATTCAGATGGGCACAATCTCTTTCAAGGAAAATCACATCAAGAATCTGGAGGAAAAACTTCAGAAAGAAAAAGAGTTAGTGACTAAATTCTCTAAGCCAAAATCAGTCTTGCCCTTAATAGACAACTTCATTTCTCATAAAGGAAAGACTGGTCTAGGCTTTAAGGGAAGAACAAGGGCAACCAATTCAAATGGAAAATGCAAGGCCCTAGTTCAGCCACTAGCCTCTAAGCCCCCTATTTTCTTTAGGAAGGTGATGCAACCTACAAACAGGTATGATCATGAAATTACTCATGGTCACTATGAGTATGGAGATCACATTGGCAAGTGTGCAAATGCCAGTAGGCCACTCTATAGTCAAGCCCATCAGGTTCAAAAGGAATTCTTGGGGTTTGCTGCTCCAGCACCAACACTTAAAAGGACTGCTGACAATAAGGTTGTGAAGTCTGTACCTAAGAGAAGGTACAATAGATTTGAGTGTTGGTGTTGTGGCAAGGTAGGGCACTTTGCTATGGATTGCCGGTTTAACACAATTGTTAAAACCAAGAATAGTTTACCTATCAGAAAAACTGTAGTAAACATGATAATTTTCAAACTAACAAGAACCTAGGACCCAAAACTAATTTGGGTTCTAAGGATGAGTGATTCTTTATTTGATGCAGGTGAATCCAAGTGGCCATACCCCTATATAGTACTTGGATAGTGGATGTTCTAGACACATGACTGGAACAAGAAGAATGTTGAGGGACTATGTACCCATAGAGAATGTACCCAAAGTAATCTTTGGTGGATCAGAAAAAGGAATCCTCAAAGGATTTGGTAACATTTCTAGTGATTCAATTACCATCACTAAAGTGGCTTATTTGAAGGGTCTAAAACATACCCTGATTAGCATAAGTCAACTTAGTGATCTAGGTTTTGTCATCTCTTTCCTTAAAGGGGAGTGCCAAATAAGGAGGTCAAGTGATAAAGAGATCATTTTGACTGGCACTAGGAAAGGGAATGTATATTGTCTTAACCTAGATTGTGAGTTTAACAACTCACCCATTTGGCTAATTGCAGGTGATAAAGCTTCACTATGTGTCAAATGGCACAAGAGGCTAGCTCATCTAAACTATAAGTCTATAGGACAGCTGTTCAACATGGGATTAGTGAGGAATGGTCCTCAAGTCAAGTGCATTAAAGAGGGTGTGTGTTCAGCTTGACAAAAGGGCAAACAGAGTAAGTCCTCTTTCTATGCACTAGATACCAAATACTCAATGAGATGTTTATATCTCTTGCATATGGATTTGTTTGGTCCTATGACAATTCATAGTCTTGGTAGGAAAGTATACACATTGGTTATTGTGGATGACTATTCTAGATTCATATGGGTTTTCTTCTTGAGGCAGAAATCTTAAACTCCTACTATTTTTCAGACCTTTGTTAGACAAATTCATAATGAATTTAACAATTCAGAGGTCAAAATCAGAAGTGACCATGGAACTGAATTTCAGTCTAAATGTATGACAAAGTTCTGTGAAGAACTTGGGATTCATCAGGAGTTCTCCTCACCTAGAACACCTCAGCAAAATGGAGTTGCTGAAAGAAAGAATAGGACTCTAATTGAGGTAAGTAGAACACTACTTAGTGACACTACTCTCCCTGAGTACTTTTGGGTAGAGGCAGTAAATACTACATGTCATGTACTCAATAGAGCCTCCATCAATAAGAAATATAAGATGACTCCCTATCAGATTTTGAAAGGCAGAAAACCAAACATTTCCTATCTCAGAATCTTTGGTAGCAAGTGTTATGTCCTTGTTAATGGTAAGCACTACCAAACTAAGTTTGCTACCAAATCCCTAGAATGGATATTTGTAGGGTACATCAATAATAGTAGGGCATACAGGATCTATAACTTGACTCCACAAGTTGTAGAAGAATCTGTCCATGTAATATTTGATGAGTCTAAGTTGATTAACAGTGAATTGTCTAGCTCTTCAAGTAGTTCTACAGGTTTAAAGGATAGGCTAGACAAATTGACTATCAATGAAGAAGCACCTACTAGGATGGATGAATAAAAGGATTCATGCTGTCCAGGGGGAGAACAAGACTCACTGGATGAAGAAGACAATGAGGAGCATCAGGTTGAGGAAAATGAAGAAGGCCAAGGGGTTGGCAGATTTCCTCCAGCAAGAAGACACCTAAAGGATCATCCAGCTCATCAAATCCTTGGTGATGCAAGTCAAGGTGTACTAACCAGGAGCAAGAACATGAACACAGTTTATGTTCAAGTTTCTTATCACAGATAGAACCCAGGAAGTTTGAAGAATCCATGCTAGACACAAACTGGATTGATGTTATGCAAGAAGAGCTGAATCAATTCAGAAGCTGTAAAGTCTGGGAACTGGTTCCTAAACCAAAGGATCACAACATTATAGGAACCAAGTGGATCTACAGAAACAAACTTGATGAGACTGATACTATAATCAAGAACAAGGACAGACTGGTAAAAAAGGCTACAAGCAAGAGGGAGGGATTGACTTTGATCAAACCTTTTCCCCAGTGGCAAGGCTGGAGATTATAAGGTTGTTCTTGGCCTATGATGCCTATCAAGGGTTCAAGGTATATCAGATGGATGTAAAGTCAGCATTTATGAATGGTGACTTAAAAGAGGAAGTCTATGTTGAACAACCCTTAGGTTTTGTAGATTCTCATTATCTTGATTATGTATATAGGCTTAGGAAAGCTCTATATAGTTTGAAACAAGCCCCTAGGGCTTGGTATGAAACCTTGTCTGCTTTTCTTATTGAGAATAAATTCTCTAGAGGAAAGATAGACAAAACTCTATTCTTTAGGGAATCTAAAGGCAAGATAATCCTAGTCCAGATATATGTTGATGACATTATCTTTGGATCTATTGAAAACAACTTTTGTAGAAAGTTTGCCAAACTTATGCAAGGGAAGTTTGAGATGAGTAGTATGGGTGAGTTGAAGTTCTTCTTGGGACTTCAAGTAAGACAGACTGATGATGGATTGTCCATATCCCAGTCTAAGTTCACCAAGGAGTTGATTAAGAAATATGGGATGGACTCTGTCTCCACCATGAAACTCAAATGGGAAAAAGTATGCCTATAGGCAAAGGTTTGACAGTGAAACCTGTTGATGAGTCTTTATATAGAGGGATAATTGGCTCCCTACTCTACTTGACTGATAGTAGACCTGACATCATGTATGCTACATGTGTTTGTACTAGGTACCAAGCTTGCCCAAAGGAATCTCATTATACTGCACTTAAAAGAATTTTGAGATATCTTAAAGGCACACCTAATCTAGGTCTTTGGTACCCTAAGAATAGAGATTTCTTACTAACAGGCTTCTCAGATGCAAACTTTACAGGATGCAAAGAAGACAGGAAAAGTACTACATGAACTTGTCAATTCCTAGGTGGAAGGCTGGTGTCATGGTGCAGCAAAAAGCAAACAAGTGTAGCTATCTCAACTGCTGAGTCAGAATATATAGCTACAGACAGCTGTTGTGCACAGTTGATGTGCATAAAGCATCAACTTGAAGACTATGACATCAAGGTAAGTAGAATTCCACTATTCTGTGATTCTACTAGTGCTATTTCTATTTCTAAGAATCCTGTATCTCACAGTAGAACCAAGCATATAGAAATTAACTTTCATTTTATAAGAGAACATATGGAGAAGGAAGATATTAATCTAGAATTTGTAAACACAAATAGTCAAATTGCTGATATTTTTACAAAACCTCTTGATGAAACTAAATTCAATTATTTTAAAATTGAATTAGGTATGTTGAACCTAGAATAGGTCAGCTCAAGCATTCCTAAGTAGAATATGTCAGCACAATATTTCTCAGGAAATTTGTCTAAGTACAAAGTTTCTGTCGACACAAACAAATTATGTCGACACACTCAGTATGTAGTGTCGACAAAGAAAAAGGATGTGTCGACACAGAATCAGTATCTGTGTCGACAGAAGAATAGGTGTCGACACAACTATGTCGAGACATGACTAGTCCGTGTCAACATTAACACAAGTATGTCGACATATAGATATGTCGACACATAGACATGTCGACTAAAATTAAGTTTTGTCTTGACCTAAGTCTGTTATGTCGACACATGTACACCTATGTCGACATGTAAGGTGCGTCCTTTGACCTACCCTTTACCAATAGAATATAAATAGGGGAAGACAAAATTTGGTTGACTACGCCTTCAGATTTCTCGACTCTAGACCTTGTGTCGACATAGATATTCACTTCTCTTCTCTTCTTTCTCTCTCCCTTTCGTCAATAACACCCCTCAAGGAAGACAAGGTGAATGAAGGGTATGAGCTTGTTCGTGGTGGATTCATGACAACATCGCAAGACATCCAATGAGTAATTACCCTAATTTTTGAGAATAAGTTGGAGTTCTTGGTCTCAGAACCAACTAAGATTTGGAAAAATGAAGTAATTGAATTTTATTCATCAGCAACTGTGGACACTGATGGGAAGAAGATCAAAGCATCTGTTCACGATTCTTGAGTGAAACTTTCACTGAAGACGATCAGGAAGTCACTCCAACTTCCTATGGTTAAGGATGATGTGACATAAGTCCATCCATGACAAAATATGCTTTAAGATTGTGCGGGCTAAACCCTTGTACCAAAGTTGGATCATCCATTACCAGGAAAGGGATGAATTCACATGGAAAGTTTTTGTTTGAAATCGTAGGCAAGGTGATTCTGTTTAAGACTGGTGGACATGACAGAGTTTCAGTCTCCATGTTCAATTTAATGACAAGGGTCATCTTCACTGTAAAAACAGACTGGGCATCAGTAGTATTTGATAAAATACAAGAAGGAATAAAGAGACAAAATCTAGGAAGGATCCTAAGCTTATGTCTAGCTTCTACAATACAAGATGTTCTGAACCAACTACCTGGATCCATGATCAAACGTATGAGAAAAATGGATGTAAGGATTCTATCCAGATGGGATATAGTTTTGACCAAAGAGGTTTCTAGTCCACAAAAATAGGTCAAGAAAAATGAGAAAAAGAATGAAATTATTCAACAAGAAGAATCCTCCGGTGATTCTGAAGAGGAAGTAGTCTTCAGTTCAGATGAAGACAGACAACAAAAAGAAGCTCAAGATCAAGTGGAGAGCAGTGTGCTCCCAGAGCAACAGATAGTCTCCACTCCATGGGGAAAAAATCTTGAACCAACAGCACAAGATACTGTACTTTCTGAGCTACCTGCTCAAGTGGAAGCAATTGATGCAGCTACACTAGAGAGTGAGTATGCAGCTGATACAGTAATGGATATTGTATCAAATATAAATAAAGAAGCACTAGACATTGCTGAGAAGGAAGCACAAGATGTGCAGATAAAAGATACAGCTCAGAATGAGCAAGTAAGTATCTCCTTTATAGAGCAGGCCCTGGACAAAAATCTGGATGTCCAGGGAGAACCTTTTGTTTTCCAAACTAACCTTATTCCTCCTTTACAGATGCAATAAGAGGTAACAATGGAAGAGCTATTTACTAATTTACCAGCTGCATGGACTGAGGGGGAGCAATCACAGGTAGATAAGGAACTTCCAAGAACCGAGGGGGAGGAGCTAATGAATGACCCACTTAATAAAGAAACAGTTGATATAGAAAGCTCATCACAACCCTCTGATGATGAGGAAGCCTCTATGGCTAAAAAGAGGAAGATGGTTGCAATCAAGAAAAAGAGCATAGGCTATAAAAAGGCCTTACAAACAGTCAATCAACCACCTGCTCCAAGCATGGACTTCAGTTCATTACTGCTCCAACTGCCACTACTAGAAAAATGGCTTTTAGCCACGGTTTCTTTTGCCACGGGGAAAAATTGTGGCTAATAGTGAGTATTAGCCACGGTTTTATTCTGTGGCTAATACTGGACTTTTAGCCACGGTTTGCCTGAACCGTGGCTAAAAGTCTAGCATTAGCCACGGTTTGCCTGAACCGTGACAAAAGGTCGTGGCATCGTTTAGTCCCACACCGCCAAAACAAAATGAGATTTTTGGGTTTATAAGGAATTTATTTCAATTAGCCTTTGAAATAAATATGGCGGCGGGCGGGCGGCGGCGGCGGGCGGGCGGCGGCGGCGGCGGCCGGGCGGCGGCGGCGGCGGCCGGGCGGCGGCGACGGCCGGGCGACGGCGGCGGCGGCCGGCCTGAATTTTTTATGTTATGAGTGGCCTTTTAACCATGGCAATTAAACCATGGCTAAAAGTCCACTATTAGCCACGACAATGAACCGTGGCTAAAAGTCCAGTATTAGCAACGATTTTGGACCTTTAGCCACGGTTTGGACTTTTAGCCACGCTCGTATTGCTCACGCCCATTTTCCGTGGGCAGATCGTGGCTAAAAGTCTTTAGCCACGGTTTTGGACTTTTAGCCACGGCAATTTGTCGTGGCTAAAAGTCAGTTTTCTATTAGTGTGCAAGTAAAATTGGATGAAAAAAGGCAGTCCTTACAAAAGTATGTAGATGAGTCAAATAAAGAACTGTAGTTTCAGCTGGCTCAGGACATAAAATCAATCAGATTTGAAGTCAATTTGCATAAGAAAGAGATGACAGATTGCTTCCATAAGGGAGGTAATGTTGTAGTATATTTGGCTGAGAAACAACAGCTGCTGAAGACTGAGGTTGAGGACATTGCCACCAAGCAAGGATATATTTTAGAAAATAAATTCAGGTCTAATAAAAATCTCAAAGACTCCCATGAAGAAATACTCAAAAACTGGGAAGTATTTCAACTGATTTGAAAACTACAATATCAAAGCAAATACAAGAAGATCTAGCTGTTGTACAAACAACCATTGGAGCCTCTCATAAGACCATTTCTGATTACCTGACTAAATTCAAAGCCTACTATCAAGAAGGTACAGAATATCTGGCTGATCAAATAAGGTTTCAAAAGAATGATCTGAGGGATCATATAACTAGAGAAGTCATAAAGGGGGAGAGATTATTAGTCAAAGCTGGCCCTAATCATGCAAAACGGGTCTCTAATTCCATCAGATCTACACTTGGCTTTCCTCCTTTGTGTGATGATGACAATATTATTGAGTCTGGAGTGCAACCTGCTAATATTGAAGGAGATCAGCCTGAAGTTGCACATGTAATTTACCCTCCTGCTGACTTTGATATGGTTCAACAAGGAGTGCAGACAATGTACAACCCTCAATAGGAGGCACCAAATGTGATCATTGAAAAAGTAGACATGTCAGAGGCTGCCATGGAAGCTCAGAAGGAAGCATAGCTATCTAAGAAAAGGTTCAAAGAACAGGCTGAGTTGAAGCCAGATTTTGAGTAATGAAGCCCTACTTCCAGGAATATTATTTTGACTGCCTGGAAGGTTGTAAAGGATAAGACCTATGATAGGGGTAAATGGTATTCTAAGCAAGAATGGAATAAGTATCAAGCCAGGCAAGAAGCAATTCTTCAGTACAGAAGGAGTACAAAAGCTGGAAGTTAACTGCTAATGCTCTGGAGCCTAGCAGGTACTTCCCTAAGCCTTTTCACTATTTTGAAAGGCAAAGGATAAAGGCTGAAGAACTAAAGAAGAAGGATCTCAAAGGGAAGAAACCTGCTGATGATACAGAACCTACTATGCAGGCAAAGATTAAATCTGGAAAAGGCATTGTAATTAAGGAGCCTAGTCAATCATAGGATAGATAGGCTAATGTGTAGAACAAGGTAACTTTTTCCTTTTGTTCTAAGGAAAAACATGTAAACCCAGAATTTTCTGATTAATAAATAAAATCAGCTTCTCTATTGATTTTAGTTGTTTGCATTGTTTATATGTTATCTTGCACTGAAATGTATGTGCATCTATTTTTATGTGCTTTATTATGAGTGATGTATATCTTTGACTAAGGGTTATGACTTCTCCAAATAGGGGGAGATTGTTGGGTACATTGAAAAATATGTACCTGATTTGGAGAAGCCTCATCTTACTAGATAATATACATCAATTTGTATTTGATAGATGTTTGAGTTTCATTGTGCAGGTGTAAGGTTTGCAAGAAATTTTTCTAAGTACAAGTGTCGACACTTGTGAAGAATTGTGTCGACACCCAGAAGTTGTGTCGACACTAGAAGTAAGGCCTGTGTCGACACCCAGGCATTGTGTTGACACCTGAAGAATAAGTTATGTCGACACCCAAAATTGCGTCGACACCTAAGGCAGGAATTGTGTCAACACTTAAAGCAGAAGTTGTGTCGACACCCAGGAGTTATATCGACACCAGAAGAAAGGCATGTGTCGACACTCAGGAATTGTGTCGACACCTGAAGAAGGTTTGTGTCAACACACAGGACTTGTGTCGGCACACACTCAACGCCATTTGTCTACATCAGCTATGTCAAGACCAGAAGCAGTTGCGTCGACATACAGGACTTGTGCTGATACACACTCAACGACATCTGGATGACACTCAATGCCATCTAACAACAATAGCTATACTGAGTCTAAAGACTTGTGTCGACACACAGGACTCGTGTCGACACACACTCAACGACGTCTCGACACACACTCAACGACAGCTGGACATAAACTCAGTGCCATCTGTCAGCATCAGTTATGTCGAGACCAGGAGCAGTTGTGTCGACATACAGGACTTGTGTCGACACATACAAATAGAAGCTGTGTCGAGTAGCAGAAGAATGACTATGTCAACACATGGAGTATTCTGTCGACATCATCAAGACTTGTGTCGACACTTAGTCTATTTGTGTCGACACATGTGAAGCAGTTTGCTGAGTGGTTCATGCTGAGTTGTAAAGTATTTGAGGAATCAATTGTCATGACTGGTGACTCGACATCTGTTATAACCAACATGTCTAACACCTTTTTCAGAACTGTCAAAAGGTTGTTACAAACCGGATCAGCCGGTAATCATGAGGAAACTCTATATAAGGGACTGATCCTTGACAACCATAACGACAACAGAACTAAGGAAGTAATCAAGCTATTACTGGAAAGAGATTCTGACAACAAGAAAAGGGGAAACCCTTAAGAAGGCAGATCCAGAGCGGTCTGTAAGAGAAGATTCAGATTTTATTTTGAATTCAAGGAAGGAGCTGATCAACTTCTACATCAAGTAAAGTTCAACCTTATTTTATTTTATCAAGAAGCTTTGAAACAGCTAAGTCAGGTTGAATCTGAAGATTCAGTTTATTCAAGAACTGATCAAGAAGCTCTCACCTATAGAGAATTCTATCTGGTGATATCTTCATATCTCTTAAATAATTAATTTCTTGTAGGATCTTTGTAAGATCTGAGTTGTAAGCCTGTAATTATAAAGGCTGAGTTAGGGCTGAGTGCCTGAGGTGTAGGACTGGTAATAGTCTGAGTTGTAAGCCTAGTGATAAAGGCTGAGGTAGTGCTGAGGCTTGAGGTAGGATTCTTGGGAAAAATCTGAGGTAAGACTTATATAAGTCTGAGGTGTAGAAATCAATCTGGTTCTGAGTTGTAAGATCTGTGGATCTGAGAAAGTGGAAGGAAGTTGGGCTGAATCCAGTTCTCTACTGGATAGGCGAAGGGGGAAAGTGGATGTACCCATACCTTGGGGAACCACTATAAATCTGGTGTATGTTGTGCTGTGTTTTCTGTACTGTGATTTGCATTTTATGTGCTAAGTAAGAACTAGTTAATTGCCTAAATTATTAAACAAAATTAGAACCTATTCACCCCCCCCCTCTAGGTGTCTAGGCTCTTGAAATAAATCTTTCATCAATATATGTGCTTTGGGTCAAACTCAGCAACTTCTTCGATCTACCGCTATAGATCTTAATACCAAGTATATAAGTTGCTTCACCCAAGTCTTTCATAGAAAAACAATTCCCTAGGTTGTTCTGAACAACTTGTAGGGTCAGTTTGTCATTTCCAATCAGTAGTATGTCATCTACATGCAATATCAGGAAGACACCAATGCTCCCACTAATCCTCTTTATTAAGTCCATTGATCATAATGTCCCATATTTGTAGAAGTCAAACAAGTCAATGGTATACACGTAGATGTATTTGATACATACTCTAAGTTCAATGTGTGCAGGATGGTCATTATCATAATGATTAGATAGGTTGTCTAAGTTATATTGACAGGTGGATACAAAGAAGAATGCTGGGAAGATAGAAATTTGTCTAAGTCATAAGGCGTTGAGTGAAGACAGTTCACTCAACGCAAGATGTCAAAAAGCACTGAGTAAATCATGGGCAGTCAAAGCTTGGCTATTAACAAAGCAGAATTTTGGTTAAGTCCACAGGCATTGAGTGAAGTCAGTTCACTCAATGCCATATAACAAGAGGCATCAAGTAAAGCTCAGACTATCAAAGCTTCAACATTGGCAAGGAAGATTTCTTATTAAGTCCAGAAGCATCGAGTGAGGACAGCTCACTCGACACTTGAAGAAAGAAGCATCGAGTAAATCTCTATGTTGTCTAAGCCAGAGAAACTGAGAAGAAATCTAGCAAAGTCCATAAGAATTGAGTGAAGCCATTTCACTCAACGCCAAGCTTTGAAAGCGTCTATAGAACAAGATTCAGTCAAAGCCTCAAAAGATGTAGACAGACAAAAAATCTGTCTAAGTCCAAATGCGTTGTGTGAGGACAGTTCACTCAATGCCAACTCAATAGAGAAATTAGCTAAGTACAGAAGCGTTGAGTGAAGATAATTCACTCAATGCCTTATCGAGAAGACAGGAAAAGGCAGAAAGCGTTGAGTGAAGACAGCTCACTCAATGCCTTCATACAGATGAAAATCAACTAAGTACAAATACGTTGAGTGAAGGTTGCTCACTCAACGCCACATCAAGATGACTGGAAAGTCAAGTTTACGTTGAGTGTTGAAGGCTCACTTAACGCACTCAACGCCTATCACCAGAAAGTTTGTCTAAAGACAAAAGTGTTGAGTGAAGCCAACTCACTCAACGCGTTCAGTAAGAGAAAAGAGGCTAAGTCCAAATGCGTTGAGTGATGAAGGTTCACTCAACGTCTAATGAGTTAAGACTACAAAAGTCTATATTCGTCGAGTGATGACTAATCACTCAACGCCTAGTAGTGCATATTATTTGGCTAAGTGTTTTGGAGCTAAGTGAAGGATGTTCACTCAGTGCCTATGATGAACTGTCTGAAATCGACTAAGTCCACAGGCGGTGACATCAACAACATTCAAAATCATTAAGGGAAGTCTACAGTACACGACAAACGATGTCTCACACCTTATGTACTACATTTAATGTAAAAGCAAAGTTGCAGCCAACAACTACTGCTGGTCTCGTTGCTCAAAGAGCCTTTGGATGGTGGAAGATAAAAAACATTCTGATCAGGAAAAAGAAGATAACTTTTGAGGATCGATTTTCGAAAAGGGCTGGACTTCATCTTCTTCCTCTCTACACTGTTGTAGAGCTTGAAGAACAAGTCCAAAATTCTTATCTAAGAGTTCAAAAAGGTTAATTGTTGTGATTAACACCTTCAACAACAAGTTCAGAGAAACTTCTTTGAGGTAGAAGAAAAAGTAGCCAAGGCTAACCCTAGCTGCAACATTTTCATAGCTCAAGCAGTTTTATTCCTGAAAAACATTTTCTGGAGCTGTGAAGAAGATATTTGAACTGAGTTAACTCAGCACAAACGGAGGAAGACACAGAAACTTTCTCTAGTGTCTATTCAACATCAACCAACCTTTCTACTTCCTGTAGGATCTTTTTAAGATCTGAGTGTAAGCCTATTATTATTATAAAGGCTAAGTGTAGGCCTATTTTATAATGGTTGAGTGGTAGGATTCAAGCTATGAATGTCATAACCCGCATTTTTCACCACCAATAAAGGTGTATCAGAGTAAGGGAAAAATGCGCGTCCTGATGCCATGTCAACAGGGGATAACTACGGACGCTCAGGCAAATCACATACTTAATCATTAAGAAAGGTTCTTTAAGTTTTTTAGAGGTAAAATCAGTTTAAATATAATAGTTAGTCATATCCCTCGGCTTAGTGGTTCATCTAGTCCACAAGAAAAATAGTTAAATGCTGCGAAAAATACTACTTATACAAAATTTGATATTTTACATGAGTTTAGAGGTTCCCAGAGGACACCTCAAAGTATGCAAGTTCTAAATTTATAGTAGCAGTAAAAGTAGATTTTTTTACGGTCGTTAAACAGAGTGAGTTAACATTTTAAGTTATGTAATGCATGCAGTAATAATAGTAATTTTTATACCTCTAAATAACTCTCATGCAATCCTAACATAAAACATCCTAGAGATCAAGTAATTCACATCCATAGAAAAAAAACCGAGCAGCTAGCAAGTATCCAAAAATAACAATCTTGTGGGCGTCAACAAACTGACTCAAATCCACATACAATAAAGTATGTCTGAACCAGTAAAAAGAAATAAATAATAATCTACCTCACTAAGATGAGGCAACAACCACGACCAACACTGCCGCTCAAGCACTCCAAAAACCAACACTGAACTCAGCTATAACTCTGGACCTGAGGCATTCCAAAGATAGAACACCTCAGCAAGAAAGTACAAGTGATGGCAAAAAGAAAGCCATAAGTACAAAAGTCAAGGGGTACCAACCCAAGACCAATGAAAATGTACATAAACAAGTACAGTAGCAAGGTACACAAGTAAAAAGAGAAACACTTACGTGAGGCGTCACGTAACCACATCACCCCAAATGCATAAGACTATAAGGGGAAAAGGTCAAGATTAAACAATCAAGAGAGAGACAAATCTCTATTAGCCACCTGTGGTCAACTCCACCAAAACCAAAACAACACGGGTGAGGTGGTCAACTCATTCGGACACAGCCCTAAAGACAATTTTTCCGTCTATTTGCGGGGGAGGTTGGGTACTCCACCATTCACCGCAAATACCCAAAAACCCGGTAGAGCCCCACAAAGTACTAATAGGGAGAACAAACGTCACGGTGGTGAGTTCATCCACTGAAATACCCGCAACAAAGAAAAACCATGAAGTCACACCTCGTAACGACCCGAGTTTAGAGCTCAGGGGCACGCCACAACCCATCTTTGGTCTGGCAGCTTATCTCGCCCCATGGCATCGCGATAAAGAAAACCATGATATAAATCTCAAGACAATAAAGACACATCAGATTCTACTAGACAATTCTAGATTGAAATGGTTGATCAACCTTTAGGAAGAGTTTACAATCCTAAAAAAACTCTAACACGTCCTACATAACATTCGAGAAATGGTTATAAGAGTGAGATTCATCCACATCAGCAAAGCATAGAGCACTTAACAAGGCAAGATAACAAAAATCAAGAACATGAAGATTATAAGTAGAATTAAAGAAGGGATCTAAACAACACTATATACAGCAAGTTATAAAATAATGATAACAAAAAGTTAGAAATTTTCTCCAAATCGGGATAAATAAGGGAAGAGAAGGAGGAAACCATCACTTGCCTTGGTTTCGCCAGAAAAATTTTCCAAATCACTCCTTATCGCAGATCGGGGCTAAAGAAGATGAAGGAAGTCGAAATCTAACAAAAATGGCAAAAAATAGGAGTTAGGGCAGAAAACCCTTACGAGAAAACTCAAGAAATGGGGAAAGTTTTACCACAATGGCGTAGCTCTCGACGAGAGCTTTCCAGATCTATATTCGGTTGAAGATTTCGAGCATCGTAGCTCCGTCGGCGGCCACCGGAAGATTCACGAATGGGAGGGAGTCGCCCCTCTGGTTTCGATTCGGTCCGAACGTAAGGAAGAATATGATGTTTTCTTTTCTAATTATTCTTAAGTATCAGAGTATAAACTTATATATATACACGTGTTTATAAATTATTTTGTCTAAATAGGAAGAAAAAAAGGATGATTTAGGTGCGGGCGCGCGGACAACAAAAATAGAGGTTTAAGGTGGTTTCAAATCGAAAAATGCTCAACATAAAAGTTGTAGATCTCGTCGAGACAAACAAATTTCATGTTAACCATTTTTTTATACGACACCAATTAGACCCTCAAAATGGCACCCAAACGCAGACAGGAACGGACTACTCGAGAAAGACGGCCGACTACTCGAGAACAAGATTAGAGGTACTCGAGAAGTAGAAAATAGGTTACTCGAGTACTAAAATTCAGTACTCGAGAACAAACATAGAATTACTCAAGATGAACAGTAGAGTACTCGAGTACAAGCCCAAGAAACTCGAGAAGTAACCCAGATCACTATTGCAGAACAGTATTTTTTTGTCCTCATGAATAGTGATTTTTACAAATATATCCAAAATCAAACTATAGAGATGAATAGTAAAAGATATTTTTGAATAGTGCTTTATTAATAAAATAATCATATTTATATGTTTTTGAACGAGGAAACACGAGTTCAAACGGAGGCCCAAACGCACGCCAAATTAAATGAAACTCGCACCGTAGGCGAACACTAACACTATTGACCCAACGACGAAGTCAAAACCAAAATCCGACGTGCCGTTCTTGAGATATAAATTTTCAAAGTCTACAGCGAACATAAATTCCACAAAACGTCGGAAAATTGTCGAGCCTCGAATATCGCTCAGATCACGACGAAACTTGATGAGCAAGTCCAAAATTATTTAACTTAATTTTCCAAAGCAAAATTTCCCAATTACAACAAGAATTCACGAATTTGGCCGACTCGACCGAACGGATGCAAAAATGCCTTAACGGCATTGCGCCGTCAACTCGACATTAAAAGTAACACCATGATGTCATAAATATGACGATATCAAATCAAATAAAATCATTGAACAAAAATTCGGGGGCGTTACAGTCACTCCCCCTAAAATGAAGTTTCGTCCCGAAACTTAACACAACTTTAAAATCAAACAAAAAACGAGAAAATTAAACACCACCAAAAACATAAATACATACCAGGACTAAGAGAAGAGGTGCGGATGAGATTCCCTAATTGCCGAGTCCAATTCCCACGTCGCGCTCTCGACGTCTTGATTTTGCCAGAGAACTTTAACCATAGGGATGGTCTTTCTCCGAAACACTCGATCTTGAGAATCCAGAATATGAACTGGTTCTTCCACATACATAAGGTTGGGTTGAATCTGGGGCACCGAGTCGAGGACTTGACGATCATTATGAATACACTTCCGCAACTTGCTCACATGTAACACATCATGGACACCAGAGAAGGTAGCAAGCAACTCCAGCCTATACGCTGAAACTCCGATACGTTCAAGAATATGAAAAGGTCCTACGTATCAGGGGTCTACCTTGTGGTTTCTTCCAAACCTTTTAACGCCATACATCGGAGAAACTTTCAGAAAAACTAAGTCTCCAACGGAAAATTTCAGATCGACCCTTCATCGATTAGCATACTTCTCATAACGCTCTTGAGCTACACGGAGCTTCTCTCGAATATGAGTTACAACATAATTCATCTCTTCAAAGGCTTTCAGACCTAGAAACGATCTCTTACCAACTTCAGCCCAAAACAAAGGAATTCTACAACGCCTCCCATATAAGGCCTCAAACGGGTCCATCTGTAGACTCACTTGATAACTATTATTGTACGCAAACTCCATGAGTCTGAGACGCTCGTCCCAAGCGCCACCGTGATCCAAAATATAGCACCTAATCATATCTTCTACGATCTTATTTACTCTTTCCATTTGACCATTTGTCTGCGAATGATAGGCGGTGGAATATCTTAAATCGGTACCCAATCCTTCTTGTAAACTCTTCCAAAAATGAGACGTAAATCTGGAGTCTCGATCTGATACAATTCTAACTGGCACTCCATGTAATCTGATGACTTCATCAAGGTATAACTCAGCTATCTTTTTTATAGAATACCCAATCTTAAAGGGGACAAAGTGGACACACTTTGTCAATCTATCGACTATCACCCAAATAGAGTCGTGCCCACGGGGAGATTTCGGTAGACCGGTGATGAAATCCATTGAAATACTCTCCCATTTTCAACTTGGAATATCAAGAGGTGTTAGTTTACCTCCAGGCCTTCCATGGTCAGCCTTAACACGCTGACACGTAAAACATTATGACACAAACTTCGCGATTCATCTTAGTGGAACCAAGATCGTAGGCTACACTGGAACCATGAGCTTCGGCACAGATCTTAGCCCGAATGTCGCCAAAGGCGGGGATGCAAAATCTACCCTGATACTTCAAGGTATCTAACTCATTCAAGGAGAAATTAGGTAGCTCTCCCATCACAGTTCTATTCCGGATGTGTAACAAATCAAGATCATCCTTCTGATGTGCTCGAGTAAGGGAAATCCAAGAGGGATCTTCCGCTTCTTAACTAGGAGGCACAGTACTACTCCCAACCTCAATGTCCATCAACAGTAATTCTTCCACCAAGGACTGTGCATTCAAATTGAAAATTTTGGCGGTCTTTCTACTCAAAGCATCGGCTACTACGTTACCCTTTCCCGGATGATAGAGAATTTCCACTTCATAATCAGCCACATATTCTAACCACCGATGCTGCCGTAGATTTAGTTCCTTCTGAGTGAAGACATACTTCAAACTTTCATGGTCCGTATAGATCTTGCACAGCATACCATACAATAAGTGTCGCCAAAGCTTTAGCGCATAAATTATAGCAGCGAACTCTAAATCGTGCGTAGGATAGTTTATTTCATGAATCTTTAATTGCCTTGATCCATACGCGATTACCTTACCATCTTACATCAAAACACAGCCAAGTCCGATGTATGATTCATCCACATACACAACATACTCAACTCCTTCAGTAGGTAAGGATAAAACTGGAGCAGTACATAATATCTTCTTCAACTCTTGGAAAGCTTCTTCACACTTATCACTCCAAATGAATGCAATATTCTTCTGAGTAAGTCTAGTTAGAGGGGCTGACAACACTGAAAATCCTTCCATGAATCTTCTATAATAGCCGACTAGGCCCAAGAAGCTTCTAATCTCTTTAGGTGTAGAATGTCTCTCTCATTCCATCACAGCAGAAATCCTGGTCGGGTCCATGGAAATACCGTCCTTGCTTACAATATGACCAGAAAGGACACCTGAGGTATCCAGAACTTACACTTGCTATACTTCACATATAACTAATGCTCCCTTAGTGTCGACAAAACCACATCGCAAATGCTGAGTATGCTCCTCAACATTACGGGAATACACTAAGACATCATCTATGAACACAATAACAAATCGGTCCAAGAAGTCCTTAATCACCCTATTCATCAAATCCATGAAAGCAGAGGGTGCATTGGTCAAACCAAATACATCACCAAAAACTCATAATGTCCATGCCGCGAATGGAATGCGGTTCGTGGAATATCTGCCTCATGAATTCTCAACTGGTGGTAGCCTGAACGAAGATCGATCTTTTAAAATACCGAACTACCACGCAACTGATCGAACATATCATCGATCCTTGGCAAGGGGATATTTATTTTTAATGGTCATCTTGTTTTAATCTCTATAATCGATGCAAAACCTCATCGATCCAACTTTCTTCTTTACGAACAAAATAGGAGCCCCCACGGAGAAGAACTTGGTCTAATAAAACCACACCTCAGCAACTCATCGAGTTGAGTACGCAACTAATCCAACTCATACGGAGCCATACGGTACGGTGCTTTGGCAATAGGACCAGTACCTGGATTGAGGTCTATTACAAACTCTATCTCCCTCATCAGAGCAAATCATGGCAGACAGTCAGGAAAAAAATATCTGGAACTCCCGCACCACCGTGATATCGTCAAGACGTGTCGTAAAAAAGCTGTTTCCAGAGCAGAAAAAGAAACCAAAAATTCCTCGCAACCAGACCCTATAGCACGACAAGCACGTACCGCAGAAATGATAGGGGAAACTTGTCCTGAAATCCATAAACGCTCATAGGTTGGCCAATGTCCATCCTGAAGTCCAGTCGCTTCGCCTTGTACTGGATGACCGCATCATACTTGGACAGCCATTCTATGCCCAATATCACGTGAAAGTCCGCCAATCCAACACCATCAGATCTGCAAAGGCTAGGAAATTGCCTAGGTATATAGGGCATCTCAGAACTCCTGATTAGATATCACCAAATCACTGGAGGGAAGCTTGACGTTGAAGGAGTCTCCTAATTGATCCCCATCAATACGATGTTTATCTACAAACCTACGGGCCACAAAGGAATGGGTGGCACTCGAATCGAAAAGAATGCGCGCCCACTATTCCGCACCTTAAACTCCCCTAAAATCGTAGCATACATAACTAAATGAATGATAACTAGGGCAACAATGAGAAATAATAAAGATAAATTAAACTGGGGCTAACCTGATATAACTTGCGTAGAGGCTTGAGCTTCCTCCCTGGTCACCACGTTCAACTTTCCTTTTCCTTTATCCAGTTTTGGTAGCGGCGGCAGACCCTGAAGTAGAGCAGGTTGTAGTGGAGTCTGAGCCTGGGGGCATAAAGTCTCCAGGTGCCCCTTCTACCCACACTGGAAACAGACTTTGTCCTTCATCCAATATCGAATCACATCATGTCCCTTCCTAGTATAGTGCGTGCACACCAGATATCCTTTAGGTGCACCTTGGATGGCGAGCACCTACTACTACTTCAGGGTGGCAGTACTCTTGAAGCACCTTTCTAAAGGGTGCCCGGATTGACCACAGAAGCTACATACTTCTTTACTTTTCTTCTTCGAAGAAGGGCCAGATACCCTGGAGCCTCCATCCTCCTCACCTTTTATCTTCTCCTTTCTCACCACAAACCTCGATTCTTGGCATTCTCGATTGCCTCGACCTTCAAAGCGGCTTCCACTGCTTCAGCATAACTTTCTGCTAGAGAAGTGCATTCCCATTGCTGGACATCGCTTCTTAATAATCCGATGAAACACTTCACTCTTATTGCCTATGAGGCTACCAAATCAGGAGAAAATCTGCTCAGCTAACTAAACTCGATCTCATATTCGCTCACAGTGAGCTGTCTCTGCTTCAAATGCAGGAAATTGTTCATCAACCGGTCCTGCTCGACTGAGTGTAATAACTTTTTCAGCAGCATCTTCTTGAAGGACTCCCAAGAACATCCTTCTGCCAAACTTTCCTTTTCTCGAATCCACCAGGTCTTTGCGAGGACTTTTAGCTAGTAGGCCGCAAGCATCACCTTCTGGGCTTCAACAATCCCTGAATATGTAAACATCTCATCCATAGTGATAATCCAATCACCCAAAACTATGAAATCGGCACTCCCATCATAAGTGGGAGGTCTCAATCGCTGGAAATGAGATATAAGGTTCATCTCCGACGATAACGTCACCGGGGGCACTAGAGGAGCAAGATCAACAGGTACGGCCTGACCCGCGGCAGAATCTTGTGCTACGGGTTACTGCGCGGGAGTGGCAAACAACAACAACTGAATCTGCAACTGCATCGCAACTACTGCCTCGACTGAGCTTCATTGCTTTGACGCAAACTCTCGATCAACGCCTCACTCTGCGCACCCGCCAACTCACCCTCTGACTGGGGAGTTGACCTCATCACAAGATGCTTTCGCGGCATTCTAAAAGGCAACAAACAACTCATCAAAATCCTAGCTTACAACTAAGCAACTCAACTAGTTCAGACCATACTTAAATACACTTTCTTGTGCAGTAAATTGCTCTTGGATTTTATAATGATTCTATGTCCTACTTAGGATGACATCCTCTCGTCCTATTTACTCATGAGCCTATGATATGAATGCATGAATTCTTCATTCTTCTTTAAAATGTTGTGTGTACATGTGTCATCATGTAAACCTTAACTTAGCACGCGTGCTTATGCGATGATATGTTATGTATGCAGTGCTATGCAATCTAAAAAGGCCTTAATGCATGCATGAGCGGCATACACATGAAATGTTATGCATCCAAAACTACATAACATCGCATGTAATGAGAAAATAAAATGTTCTAATGGTAACCCATATGATGATGGTTAAGCATCCCATACTACATAAACCATCACATGTTGCCTCCTATGGTGAATCCATATACAAACACATATTATGCATCCATACTACATAATATGCCCCGTATACTTCTTATCATGCTATGAGTGTAGTGACTATGCTTCAGTTAAGATGTACTGATGACACATCGATGTGCGAATGCAAATGAAAGAAGAAAACAAAACCAAACGAGATTGGCTGGTTTCGACCAACTTGTAAAACCCACCTCCCTTTAATACCAACAGCCACAATTCGCATTATTCACCGCCAATAAAGTGTATCAGAGTAAGGGAAAATGCGCGTAATGATGCCACGTCAGCAGGTATAATGCGGATGCTCAGGCAAATCACTACTTAATCATGAAGAAAGGTTCTTTAAGTTATTTAGAGGTAAAATCAGTTTAAGTATAATAGTTAGTCGTATCCCTCGGCTTAGTTGCTCATCTAGTCCACAAAGAAAAGTATTAAACGCTGCACATAAGTTTAGAGGTTCCCGAGGACACCTCAAAGTATGCAAGTTCTAAATTATAGTAGAAGTAAAGAGATTTTTTTACGGTCGTTAAATATAGTGAGTTAACATTTTAAGTTATGCAATGCATGCGGTAATAATAGTAATTTTATACCCAATGAAATAACTCTCATGCAATCCTAAACATAAAACATCCCAGAGATCATGTAATCCACATCCACAGAAAAGAAAACCAAGCAGCTAGCAAGTATCCAAAAATAACAATCCTGTGGGCGTCAACAAACTGACACGAACCCACATATAGTAAAGTATGTCTGAACTAGTAAAACAAAATAAACAACAATCTACCTCGCTAAGATGAGACAACAACCACAACCAACACTGGCCGCTCAAGCACTCTAAAAACTAGCACTGAACTCAGCTACAGCTCTGAACTGAGGCATTCAAAGATAGAACACCTCAGCAAGAAAGTACAAGTGATGACAAAAAGAAAACCACAAGTACAAAAGTCAAGGGTACCAACCCAAGACCAAAGAAAGGTACATAAACAAGTACAGTAGTAAGGTCAAAGGTAATAAGAGAAACACTTACGTGAAGCATCACGTAACCACAACACCTAAAATACACAAGATATTAAAGG